>OZ024878.1:34649462-35849462 GCA_964017185.1 Rugalucina vietnamica | reverse complement strand
ATGATTAGTATTTAGATTTAATTGGTGCTTTTATTCTCTTGACTACTTTCCTTCATTGTTCTTTGGTCAACTTCTCAAACATCAAGCTTTGCTGACTTGACTCGTTCATTTTCATCTTAGTTCCACAGACTCCCACTGAAGCAGGGACTGCTCAGTCCCCAGTTGTGTCATGTGTGGGTTAGTTTGGTCCAGCTTAGTTTCAACCAAAAATTTTTGTTGGGTTAATTTCAGACTGGTGCCTACATGTCCAGCTTGACTTACTCTACATCCATAATTTCTTAACCTGAAATCCCCAGTTTACCTGTACCACACTGAGTCTATATTTCAGCCTAAGTTGCTCTATCTGAGAGTTCTCAATGTGTCCAAACTTCTTATAGCTTTCCTCAATGAGATCACACACGTCTATGGAGGTCTGAAAGTTAAACCAGATAAATTATACATCATGAAAAATTCCTGAAACCAGCATGACTGTTTTTTAGTAAGATTAGTATCTATGGAGGGGGGGGGGGGGGGGGGCAGGGCAGTGGGGCACCTCACAGCATAAAAGCACTATTCAGACACACTGATTCTATAAATTCCTGGCCACTACTTAAGAAAGAGAACTGAACTTTGAAACAATAATCCATATCACAAATGAAAAATGAACTTTAATATTGGCAGATAATGTAGAGCTGATCATGCTTTGGTTTTGCCATAAAGTTAACCCATTAAATTTCATGCCCATTACTGTATAGTCTGGTATGTGTCAGAATTGCCTAAAAACAGAATTTTCACAACACAGTTAATTCCTAACCCACCTGCTCCGGTTCTCCTGAGGTACACATCAGATTAGTGTGTATGATATTAGACATGGTGGCGTCTCTGTTCGTGACACTCTCCAGGTAGCCAGCTAACACTGGCATAGCTTCTCCATCATCTGCGCAGTCCAGTAACTCTACACTGCGGTTGTCCAGGATAGTCAGGGCTATTTGGAAGATCACCTGAAGAATAGATTTTGAAAAGTATTTTTCTTCAAATCATAGGCTTGAAAACATAGACTTGACATTGAGCTTTCAAGTGGTGATGTTTTACTTAAAGTATATCATTTTACTACTTAAACTGTGATCAACACTTCAGTCAAAAATACATGGTCACACTCAGGCCAGCCTTGTGTAAAAGATTTATAACTTGGTGATTGAAATTCAGACTCCTGCTTTATAAAGTGAATATCTTTACCATGGGCACTTCTCAATATTCATGACTTTAATGTTAATATTTTCTTTGGCTGCATTTAATCCTTGCTATCAGGAAGCTTTCTCACCTTTGCCCCATCATAGAAAAAACAATCCAAGATATTTACAGCGCAGTTGAAAGGCATCACACTGTAAAAAGAGACATTGTTAGGATACTTAAACTGTGTCTCAAGAACACTAAATTCAATTGTTTCAATAAGGTATTGCAAAAACTAGCCACTTTCAAATATGCAAAGCTGCAGCTAAATTAACTGTAACTTGAGTCTACGTAATTCTTGAATTTTAAACAAAAAATATCCTTTTTAATGTAAGAAATTATCTCCTCAGCAAAGCAAGCAGGTTTTCTGTCTGAGAAACAGCTTGTCATCCTGCTTCCATATAAGTGTTGATTAATTTATACATTGTGCTGTCATTTCTTTCCCACCTGGTGTCTGTGTTGAGATTCTGAATTTAATTGACCAATGTCTGGTCTTTCTATCCCTACATTTCTTTCAAATACATGTACCTGAGAAATATAGTCAGGAACCATGACAATGAGATCATAGACAAGAGTCCGAGAGTTTCCAACTTCTGATGTAGTTCAGGAAGATTTTCCTTGATCAGTTCTTCAAATACTCCTGAAACCACATGATAGAGATAATTCAGCCTGCTATTCAGGTAAAGGAATACTCTCACAAAAATACTCATTTTAGAAAAAAGTAGCCTGCAGGCAAACATTTTGACATCACATTTATGGAAATCTAATTAGTGGTTTTGAAGACATGACCATTAATGGCTGCCTATGGTGGCCATGTGACCAAAAACTGAAAACAAAACCTTATTCACAGCAAATGGCAAAGTTTTTACCCTGATCAATAAGTGCACCAACAACTCTGGTATTATAATAGTCCGGAAGTAATCTCTCACAGATGGCTGTCAATAGCCAGAACGCCTCCTCTTCACTCGTATACAGCAGTAAAACACTTGTCACTATGTTCATAGCTTGGCAGTAACCTAGAAATCAGTAAAATATTTACTTGCCATAATATCATAAAATTTTTCAGATTTTGCACTTCCGGGTGGTCATTATTCTCATTATGTCATGTTAAACATAATCTGAATTAATGTGATGTGGCGTCAATGTGCAAGTCTGCAAATGAAATGCAATATCAAGGAAGTCAGCTGATATAAAGAGATATCTGCACAGTTCTGATTTGGTCATTTTCCCATATTATTAATCATTTGAACGTAAATCCATATAACAGATTAATATACCGAGTGAATTTAGACATATGCATGCATATCAAAGTCATGATTTTAAAGTGAGGTTCTTTCATACAGTTTCATATCCAATAGGGTTTGTTACCTATATTAGGGTTTCTCCATGCATACGCAGTAAGAACTCTCCGTAACGCACCAATACCCAGTGGGGACTGGAAGGCTGGATGTTCTGGCAATGACCTGCAAAATAAAATAATGTTAATCATAAATTTAGTCAGGAACATGTATAAAATTAAAAAGGAAAAATATCAAGTCAGTTTATGAATATATTTTCATTATACATGTTATGAATATATTGTAAACAAGCAAATTCAGAGAATTTTTGTCCCCCGCCTTTATTGTTTAGTTACACAAATATATCTGATAATAATGTATATCAAAATCACATGCATTTACTTTGTGTCATAGTGTCAAACATTAATCTGAGGATTATATTCATACCAAATGCAAATCTTCAAATCATGGTCAGGACATCTGTACAGTTTGAAAAGAATCGGAATAAAACTGTGGGAGGAGTTGTGCACACAAGGTACCCAATGTGCATTCACTTTCATTGTATAAATGCCTGAAAAATGACTAAGTTCAAATTGCGAAAAAGTGTCAAAAATTGACCTGAGGATTATATCCAAAGCACATGTATATCTTTGAAGCATCATCAAGACATCTGTAAAGTTTCAAAAGAATTGGAATAAAACTGTAGGAGGAGTTACCCACTGTCCATTCCCTTTCATTGCCAAAATACCTGAAACAACAAACTAAGTTCAAATTGCGAAAAAAGTGTCTAAAATTAATCTGAGGATCATATCCAAACAAAATGCACATCTTCAAAGTATGGCCAAGACATCTGTAAAGTTTAAAGAGAATCGAAAAAAAAACAACCTGTAGGAGGAGTTGCGCACACAAGGTACCCACTGTCTATTCACTTTCATTAAGTGTATCAAAATGCCCGAAAAATGACTAAGTTCAAACTGCGAAAAAAGTCTCAAAAATTAATCTGAAGATTGTATTCAAACCACATGCACATCTTCAAAGCATGGCCAAGACATTTGTAAAAGTTTCAAAAGAATTGGGGAAAACAGTAGGAGGAGTTGCGCACACAAGCTACCCACTGTCTATTCACTTTCATTATCAAAATGCCGGAAAAATGACAAAGTTCAAATTGCGAAAAAAAATGTCAAAAATTAATCTGAGGATTATATCCGAACCACATGCACATCTTCAAAGCATGATGAATACATCTGTAAAGTTTCAAAAGAATCAGAATAAAACTGTAGGAGTTGCACACACAAGGTACATAAAAACCAAAAGCCAAAAACTATGTCCCTCTGCTTTTCTTCGAAAAGGCGGAGACAATAAATTAGCTCACAAAAGATCAGTAATATAGCCACCACGACTACATTTTCCAGTGATTCCCTTTACCGAGTCTCAAAATTTATCAAACAAATCACATCTGATCACATACAACAAGTTCTGTGAGAAAGAGTACCTGTGTAGATCTCGTTCAATCTCGTCTGTGACTAGAGACTGTCGCCCTGAACTCTGCTGCACTAAATCACCATAGTAACCAACATTGGTCTCCATCTTATAAAATAAAGATCTATCACTATATTTTCATAGTAGTGGATATGGGAATGAACATGATTTTCCATCCACTTATATTTAGGTCCCAAGGGCAGTGTTGAAAACTGAGGGTGTAACCCAAGGTTTTCAACACTACACGAGGGACCTGTGAATGTTAATGAATGACAAACTCACGTTTGATCTCTTTATGTGGCACCTGGTAATGAGCACAATTAAAATCTGTGTTTCAAAAGCTTGCACTCATGTGAATTGCCTGATTAATACACAGCTGTTTTCTCCATTAAACACAAGCCTGTTAATATCGTAACTGGATAAAGGTAGGGTAGTGGCCTACAACGCTGCATTTTAAAGCAAAAGGACGAGCCTTAGAGTACAAACCAAATCTATACTGTCCTTAAGAAAGACATTTTTACCTCAAACATATCCAAGTTCATATTGGCTTCATCCAAACATCATATCAAAAACTTTGGAAAACCTTAGAGCCATTGACAGTTCAATTTTTGCTCACTAATCTTACCTCATTTTGCGCCCCTGAGAACAACATCCACATCTCCCCGCGGTATTTCTCTGGAAGACCTTTCAATATCAACTCATGTGTCTTGTGGGTTCTGTACATACACATACCCCTAGAAATATATACCATAATGAGTTATTCAACATACATTTCTTGAAGTAAAATTTTTATTGTCCCAGCCAACAAGTTTTCAGTTTTGTTAAAATTGAGCCAATGCTTCAAGGGCAGTTGACCAGTATTATGTGGAGTAAATCTGCCGTGCTCAAGATCACAACTTAGCACTGTTGAAATTCAAACTCCAAACCTCCTTTTTAGCTAAACCACGAGGAAACAATGATACCACTGAGCCAGACTAAACTTACCATTAATATTCAGGTAGAAAAAATGAACATAATACTTCATAGTAAGTCAGTTGGTCAGTCAGATAGACAGAAAGTCAGACAGACTGACAGACAGGAATGATGAATGGACGTTCAGATATAGACAGACCGACAGACACTAACCCGCCCTAGTCAGTGAAGTATACATCCCAGAGATGTTCTGCACAGACAGACAGACACCCCAACTTTCCATAGTCAGTGAAGTATACCACCCAGAGATGTTCCGGACAGACAGACACTAACCTAGTATAGTCAGTGAAGTATACCCCCCAGAGATGTTCCAGACAGACAGTCAGACACTAACCTGCCATAGTCAGTGAAGTATACACCCAGAGATGTTCCGGTCAGACAGTCAGACACTCACCTGCCATAGTCAGTGAAGTATACCCCCAGAGATGTTCTGGACAGACAGACAGACAGACATAGTCAGTGAAGTATACCCCCAGAGATGTTCTGGACAGACAGACAGACACTAACCTGCCATAGTCAGTGAAGTATACCCCCCAGAGATGTTCCGTACAGACAGACAGACAGACACTAACTTGCCATAGTCAGTGAAGTATACCCCCCAGACATGTTCTGGACAGACAGACAGACACTAACCTGCCATAGTCAGTGAAGTATACACCCCAGAGATGTTCTGGACAGACAGACAGACACTAACCTGCCATAGTCAGTGAAGTATACCCCCAGAGATGTTCCGGACAGACAGACAGACAGACAGACACTAACCTACCATAGTCTGTGAAGTATACCCCCCAGAGATGTTCCGGACAGACAGACAGACAGACACTAACCTACCATAGTCAGTGAAGTATACACCCCAGAGATGTTCCGGACAGACAGACAGAGAGACACTAACCTACCATAGTCTGTGAAGTATATCCCCCAGAGATGTTCCAGACAGACAGACAGACACTAACCTGCCATAGTCAGTGAAGTATACACCCCAGAGATGTTCCGTACAGACAGACAGTCAGACACTAACCTGCCATAGTCAGTGAAGTATACACTCCAGAGATGTTCTGGACAGACAGACAGACACTAACCTGCCATAGTCAGTGAAGTATACACCCCAGAGATTTTCTGGACAGACACTGACCTGCCATAGTCAGTGAAGAATACACCCCAGAGATGCTCTGGACAGACAGACAGACACTAACCTGCCATAGTCAGTGAAGTATACACCCCAGAGATGTTCCAGACAGACACTAACCTGCCATAGTCGGTGAAGTATACCCCCAGAGATGCTCTGGACAGACAGACAGACACTAACCTGCCATAGTCAGTGAAGTATACACCCCAGAGATGTTCCAGACAGACACTGACCTGCCATAGTCAGTGAAGAATACACCCCAGAGATGCTCTGGACAGACAGACAGACACTAACCTGCCATAGTCAGTGAAGTATACACCCCAGAGATGTTCCAGACAGACACTAACCTGCCATAGTCAGTGAAGTATACACCCCAGAGATGTTCCAGACAGACACTAACCTGCCATAGTCTGTGAAGTATACACTCCAGAGATGTTCTGGACAGACAGACAGACACTAACCTGCCATAGTCAGTGAAGTATACACCCCAGAGATGTTCCAGACAGACACTGACCTGCCATAGTCAGTGAAGTATACACCCCAGAGATGTTCCAGACAGACACTGACCTGCCATAGTCAGTGAAGTATACACCCCAGAGATGTTCCAGACAGACACTGACCTGCCATAGTCAGTGAAGTATACCCCCCAGAGATGTTATGTACAGACAGACAGACAGACACTAACCTGCCACAGTCAGTGAAGAATACACCCCAGAGATGCTCTGGACAGACAGACAGACACTAACCTGCCACAGTCAGTGAAGTATACACCCCAGAGATGTGTGACAGACAGTCAGACACTAACCTGCCATAGTCAGTGAAGTATACACCCCAGAGATGTTCTGGACAGACAGTCAGACACTAACCTGCCATAGTCAGTGAAGTATACCCCCCAGAGATGTTCCGTACAGACAGACAGACAGACACTAACCTGCCATAGTCAGTGAAGTATACACCCCAGAGATGTTCTGGACAGACAGACAGACACTAACCTGCCATAGTCAGTGAAATATACACCCCAGAGATGTTCTGGACAGACAGTCAGACACTAATCTGCCACAGTCAGTGAAGAATACACCCCAGAGATGCTCTGGACAGACAGACAGACACTAACCTGCCATAGTCAGTGAAGTATACCCCCCAGAGATGTTCCGTACAGACAGACAGACAGACACTAACCTGCCATAGTCAGTGAAGTATACACCCCAGAGATGTTCTGGACAGACAGACAGACACTAACCTGCCATAGTCAGTGAAGTATACACCCCAGAGATGTTCTGGACAGACAGACAGACACTAACCTGCCATAGTCAGTGAAGTATACCCCCAGAGATGTTCCGGACAGACAGACAGACAGACACTAACCTACCATAGTCTGTGAAGTATACCCCCCAGAGATGTTCCGGACAGACAGACAGACAGACACTAACCTACCATAGTCAGTAAAGTATACACCCCAGAGATGTTCTGGACAGACAGACAGACACTAACCTACCATAGTCTGTGAAGTATATCCCCCAGAGATGTTCCAGACAGACAGACAGACAGACAGACAGACAGACAGACAGACACTAACCTGCCATAGTCAGTGAAGTATACACCCCAGAGATGTTCCGTACAGACAGACAGTCAGACACTAACCTGCCATAGTCAGTGAAGTATACACTCAAGAGATGTTCTGGACAGACAGACAGACACTAACCTGCCATAGTCAGTGAAGTATACACTCAAGAGATGTTCTGGACAGACAGACAGACACTAACCTGCCATAGTCAGTGAAGTATACCCCCAGAGATGTTCCGGACAGACAGACAGACACTAACCTGCCATAGTCGGTGAAGTATACCCCCCAGAGATGTTGCGGACAGACAGACAGAAGTCAGTGAAGTATACACTCCAGAGATGTTCTGGACAGACAGACAGACACTAACCTGCCATAGTCAGTGAAGTATACCCCCCAGAGATGTTCCAGACAGACACTAACCTGCCATAGTCGGTGAAGTATACCCCCCAGAGATGTACCGTACAGACAGACAGACACTAACCTGCCATAGTCAGTGAAGTATACCCCCAGAGATGTTCCGTACAGACAGACAGACACTAACCTGCCACAGTCAGTGAAGTACACACCCCAGAGATGTTCTGGACAGACAGACAGACACTAACCTGCCATAGTCAGTGAAGTACACACCCCAGAGATGTTCCAGACAGACACTAACCTGCCATAGTCGGTGAAGTATACCCCCAGAGATGTTCCGTACAGACAGACAGACACTAACCTGCCACAGTCAGTGAAGTACACACCCCAGAGATGTTCTGGACAGACAGACAGACACTAACCTGCCATAGTCAGTGAAGTATACACCCCAGAGATGTTCTGGACAGACAGTCAGACACAAACCTGCCATAGTCAGTGAAGTATACCCCCAGAGATGTGTGACAGACAGTCAGACACTAACCTGCCATAGTCAGTGAAGTACACACCCCAGAGATGTTCCAGACAGACAGTCAGACACAAACCTGCCATAGTCAGTGAAGTATACACCCCAGAGATGTGTGACAGACAGTCAGACACTAACCTGCCATAGTCAGTGAAGTATACACCCCAGAGATGTTCTGGACAGACAGTCAGACACAAACCTGCCATAGTCAGTGAAGTATACACCCCAGAGATGCTCTGGACAGACAGACAGACACTAACCTGCCACAGTCAGTGAAGTATACCCCCAGAGATGTGTGACAGACAGTCAGACACTAACCTGCCATAGTCAGTGAAGTACACACCCCAGAGATGTTCCTTCACAGCTTCTCTAGCTAACATGACATCAGAGTTCTGGCTATCAAACAGAGTTATCATTGCCGGCTGGAATTCTACAGTTTCTCCTGCAAACACAATATTTGAACATTGATTTAAACATTAAGTTTAAAAATTTTGACATGTATTTCTTATTGCCAAATCATTACCAAATTTTTAAATAAACGAGAAAGTATTCACATAGTCTTTATAGTTTATTGAAAGTCATTGTAAGCAGACACGAAGCAAGGAAATTGCAAGGAACCAGAATTCTGCTTACTTTCATTATTTGTAATGATACATTTAAAACAATTAAGCTTGAGATATTCCAACATCCAAATTAAATTCATTTTCTTCTTATATTGTTGTGACATTAGCTAATATATCATCACACAAATGGTGATAAAATATTAAAATATTTAACAAATGTCATATGATAAAAGTATGTAACACAGTTGGTAAGGAACTAAACACCATGACTATATTTTACCATCTACCACAATGGAGCTTGTTCCTGCTTCACTGACCACAGATGTCTGACTAGTTAATCTGAAATAAATGTTGTCAAGACAGTGGGTTTTAACTAATGTGTATATGGCAAATGAGGCGCATGAACATAGGACATATTGGTCTTAGACAATTTGACCTAGGACAGTATGTCCATAGATGTTTTGAAAAGGCACATTTTGGCATAGGACAGTTGGCCATGGATATAGCTGTCAACTGAAATTGTTTGCTAAGTACTGCTTAACTGACCCTCTTGTCTGACTATGTAAGCTCTCAAAATGAACAGCATCAAATGATTTACATGTACTTACAAAAGGTAAGTTAGCTCCAATCCAATTGACTAAATTTGAGCCGCCTCGTGGGAAAACCAACAATGTGGTTTCCGAACAGGTCCGACACAAACCGACCTGTACAAGCGCAGAAAAGAGGTAGAAGCTTGAAATTTCGGATTAAAGTAGAAGAGGAATTGTTCTATCCGAGTAGTGAAAACAAAGGCGCTGATCAGCTTCGCGTTTACCGCGAAGCTGATCTGCGTCTTTGTGTTCGCCTATGCAGATTGTTGGTTTTCCCATGAGGCGGCTCATTTGTCTCACCAGCATTTTTCCTTTATGAAACAGTTTATGAAACTAACATAATTTTAAGTCCTACCTTCTCGGAGGTGGCAGTTTGGCCAAGAGATCTGTTATCTTCTCCAGTATCAGGTCACGTTGACCAAACTGAGCAAATGTTATATTGTTCTGAAACCAAAAAGGATTACCATTTGAGGTTCTGTATGACAACATAATCAAACAACATGTACCTCTGAACCTTGGAAGAACTTAGATTGATCTAATATTTATGAAATCTGATCAAAGTTTAACATTGGCGTCATATGAGCTATCTCGTGGGAAAACCAACAATGTGGTTTCCAAACAGGTCTGACACAAATCAGGCTGCACAGTCACAGAAGCAGGCTAGAAGCTTGAAATTTCGGATTTAAGAAGAAGAGGAACTGTACTATCCCAGTAGTGAAAACAAAGGCACTGATTAGCTTCGCGGTTACCTGCGTATGCAGATTGTTGGTTTTCTAATGAGGCGGCTCATATCACCAAAGACCTAACACTGTCACATGCAGACAATGAAGACTAATCAAGCTACTGTCTTTACACCATCTTTCAGAAACTGCCTTCTTCAAATTCAAACTTTTCTGAAACACCTCCAGAAATTTATGAACATGTCCTGCTTTTGCATTCCAAAAGTCTTAAAAAGTGCACAAAAATTGAAAATTGGTTCAATAATTAAAATTTTATGCCAAAAATTGTTTTGGATAGGCATTTTGCATGTACATGGGATGTAATTCAAACATATTAAGCTAATCTGTAGTGGAATGATTTTAACTGTTTGGAGCTCAGATATATACAATTTTGTTTTTGTTTGGTGCATTCTAAACCCAAAACAATCAATTTTAATCTTTTCAGAAAAATAGTTACTACCCTTGCCAATATGAAAACTTTTCCATGCAATATACAGAGATTTTATGCAGCTGTAAAAATTGAAAATTTCATTGGAAAAATGTTGACATTTTCATATTTATGCTCAAAACATTGATTGTGGGTATACGTTAGAACTGCCTTGCCGAGGTGGTTCTAACGAGTACCCACAATCTATGTTTTGGATCAAAAATAAAAAACAATAGGTATAACCCTTGCAAACCCCAGTTTTACTTTATAAAAGTGGGGTTTAAGGATGTTTGCTGCTAATTTGACAGGAACTTCCAGTTTTTATTTTGTTGAATGGTAAATGGTTGCTGATATTTTCCTAATATTTTATATTTGAATACATATTGATGATATGCATCGAACAAGTCATGAAAATTGTCAATCTAAGGAAGTTCAGTTTTTTTCACCCCATTTTCTGCAACCTTTTACAAAAATTTTAGTGTCAGCAAAATTTAGGGTAGATTAAACTTAGATTACTTGTATATATCTATACAAGGTCTTCTTTATCAGTATTTCCTTCTTTGGTGTACTAGTTCTAAAATTTTGGGTGATTTTATGAAATGGGGTGTAAGAAATAAAACAGCCGAAAAGTTGTTGGTTCTCTCTTATATGCACACTATCCTATATTTTTCTTTCTTTTGATCGAAAAATAGGGACAAGTTCTATGTTGTGTGAAAATACAAGAAAAAGTTTAAATCTGCAAATATGGATTTGACACATTTGTAAATATTGTATTTTTTCCAACTTTTCAAGTTAGGGGGTAGGGTTGTTAAATGAGTCAAAAAAATTTGTCATCCACTTCAAGATGAAAATTAATGTATGTTTTAGGTCCCAAATAATCCAAGTTACTTAAACAAAATCACTTTTAAAAGCATTCATGATGTATTGGAAGGTATACATGAAAGAATTGAAAATTAAATTAATTTTTCTAATTTTCAAACATGTTGTCAGAGTCCTGTAGCTTGAAAAAATGCACACTACCCTATATTTATTTTGTTTTCATAATGTCTTATTTTATATTTTGGAATCAAAGCAGAGTGGTTAGAAAATAAGTTTGAATACTTAAAGGCCTTTCATTGGCGGCGAACATCCTTAAGGGGGTATACATTGCACGGGCATGTTTTCCTGATGTCACATTTTCACAATGGTAAAAGTCCTATTCAAACTTATTTTCTAACATGATTTTTTACTTGCCAACTGATTTCCAAATTTTTTGTGGCACAATTTTAAAAAGACTTTTGAAATGCACATGCAAAACATAATCATATTTTGCTGATTGTGTTTCAGAAAAGTATTTTTTTTAAAGATGGGGGGGTGTATGCACAGTAGATGTATGCACTAAAACCTTCACTGGACACTATAGTGATTTTCACATGCAGTGACCCATTTATTTTTAATAATAGATGTACATATTGATACATGATGCTAGTATGAATCAAGCTTTCTGTGACAGTGCCACTATTGAAAAATGTCTAAAGCCCTGCTGCAGTATGGAGCAATCAAAGTGGGACAAACGATGAAATCCAAGCAAGAAGTTTCTTTATTGAAACAAGCAAAATTTTAGGCAGCAACTATGATGAGAGATTCAAGATGATTCTACATGCATTTGGCGTTTGAAGCTCCTTAATTCAGATGTCTACATGAGTATACAAAGCATTCATTTTAAGCAACAGTAGGACTGTTATGTTTGAGTGATCTGTGCTGTTCCATTTATGTTAGAGAGTATGTATATGGTTATTCATATATTATTTGCATCAAAGCTGTGTACATTTCAAGGATTTCTATACAATATACTATCTAATGTCAACAGAATATTGCAAACAAGACAGCCTTAAGGTTTAGTCTAGGTGAAACTAAATTTTACATGCAAGTTTCATCTTTTATAGCTGTACTCACAGGTTTGTGTGCCAAGAATAGAAACAAGGACCTGATTGTCATGCAGAAGTAACCAGCTATACAGAACTGTCTTAAAGGTTTGGAAAGGGAAAAATGTCTCCGCAAGTACAATAAGAGCTGTCGCAGAACGCCAACGCCAACACCGGGGTGAATGCAATAGCTCTTCCTGTACTTTGGTACAGGCAAGCAAATAAAGCAATGACATGCTTATTATACAGTAAACCATAAGAAACAGTACAAACACCTCCTGTATGGCTGTTCCAAAGAATAAATCAAATATCTTCTATGGAATATATCATGCTTCGAGTTGGATATGTGTTCACATGCATGCTACTGTTAAATCTAAAGCATTAGTATAGTTTTGGTATTATTATGTTACCCTCCCTAATCAGGCTTACATATTCATCCTGGAAGAACACATTGTTAATTTGGTCCATTAGTCATCATGCAACAACAATTGGACACATTTATTTTTTTTTTTATATTCTGTGAAACAAAATCATTGATTTTATCATGCTTGTAGTCTCTTGTCGTGTAAAACAGCATGATGTAATGCTTTCATAGGCTTCAAACAAATCCAAAATTGAAGGACTGTTCCAGGACTTTTAAAGTACTTTTTGTCAAGGACTAGTTTTGACTGTTCCTAGTCTGCTTTCATGCTCATTTCATTGCACATATGGTATGATATCCAGGCAGTTTTGTTTTATACTCGCTTCACATGAATTTCAAAGATGTGTTTCATCTGTTCATGACAGTTAAAGTTACTTATAGACCCACCTTTCCTTTAGTTGTGACAACCATGGAACTTGGAAACACCGCCCCACCCACCAGGTTGTCATTCTTTTCCACCAACTGAACATCTCGTAGAGGAATTATTATCCGCACCAAACCTTTTACCTGGGGTTGGAAAATAAAATCATATTATTATGTACACCAAACCTTTTACCTGGAGTTGCAAAACAAAGAACTCAAAATAATGTGCTGAGTAATGGATGTGGCTCTTCTAAAATTAGGTATCATTTCAACAAGTGTTTGGCTTAAAATTAGCAAACTGTCTAACATCTTGAACCAAAAACAAAATAAATTTTAGATTACACATGGTATGAGTGAGCATTTACAGTTTGGCTAATAAATGAAACAACACCAACACAAACTTATGTCAACAGAAACTTTTATGTTTCCTTTACAATTTCAAAATTTATGACACATTAGCTTTTCTTTTCGCCCAAAATCTGTAAAACCACACTACAAGCTTACCCGACTAGCAAAGCAGATATAGTTTTGCGATAGGTATAGTCTACCCCACACATGTTGTTTATTGTACGGTGTAAACATGACACAGTCTGTGTCCCCATCTAGCTTCTCAGCCACAGGCAGATTGAATGCCAGTCTGCAAGAAAAATAGACTGGTTACAAGATACTTATATAATTACAGTTGTTTATTATATAGAGTAAAGAGACACATTCAATAATCACATATTGTCTCTCAGCAACATGTTTCAATGTGTTTACTGCATTTACACTATGTTCCCCGTGGTCACGGCAGCCCCATTTGCTCAAAATATAGCATGCCGTGGAAATTTGGAAAGACATTTCTCTAATTTCAAGATCTATCACCTCTTGTTAAGTTTTCTCACGCTGCATTATGATATCCATGGAGAGCCGTAGGGGTGATAAGCCAATGTGTCATGGAGGCGCTAAGGAACTCAACGGTTATCCCATGACCTATCACCATTATTAGCATGTTCTATTACGGCATGTTACGTTCTGATGCGGTCAGTTGCGTTCTGACCAAGGTGTAACAAATTTTTTTGGTTCTGTCAAGGTTCTACGGACGAAAAGCTGGTTCTGTCAAGGTTCTACGGACGAAAAGCAGACACTGTTAAAAGCATTTTTGTGACTTTTGTATAAGAATAAGTCCATTGAAATAATAACAACCACACTCCTCAACAACTGACTACAGAGTTGACTAAGAATGTGGTTTTGTTTTATTTCTTCTTCAACAACACAGTGCAGCGTACAGTCTCTGTTGTTTACTATAGTGACTATAGTGACTGGGAGACTTCCGGTATGGTGGTAAACAAGTAGACGTGGTTTTGAGTGGTGGTCAAAATATTGAAAAACTGTGTTAGTGAAATTGCTCCGAAGAATATTTATTGGACAAAGTGTTCATAAAACAGTTATTAAAAAGTTATTCAGACCAAAATTTCGGAAAATTGGATATAAGGAGAGGTATTGACTTTTCGATAACTAACTTTTACATTGTGTATTTCTGTACGGCCACGTTGATTGTCTCATAATAGAGGTGTGTAAACCTGGTGTGGACATAATATAAATACTATATACATGTTATAAAACCACAGGCGGACAGTCGGACACCTATTAACACCTATTAACATATTCAGCCTGCATCATGTCTGACAATGTGCCTGAAAAGAAGCAAAGCAGCGATAAGAGTAAGGCGGGTGACTTATCCCCTGATACTGAGCCAGGGCAACTGAGGTTACGATGAAGAGGGTCATTGCCTGATCTCCATAGTGCGGCCGATCCCAAGAAAACCTTTTCGTTACCAGAACTTATTACCAAGGGTTTCAAAGATCCTGATATTGTCAAAGACATTGTTCCGTTAATCCTTAACTTCTTGAGACCAAGCATTGAAGCAACAATATCAAAGAGCATCGAAAAGTCCATGACTAGTTGCCTAAATACAGCCGTTGACACTGCGTTATGTAAATTCAAGAAAGAAGTAATGGACCCCCAACTTCAAACGAAAGATAAAGAGATCCAATTTCTAAATGGTGAAATTGATCTTCGTGACCAACAGATCGAAACTCTTCAAAATTCTGTTGCGGAGTTGGAGTCGAGTGTTGAAAAGCTATCCAAAGGGTTGAACGATATTGAACAATACGGTCGACGGCAGTCAATACGTCTTAACAATGTTAAATTGGATGACGAGTCAAAATGTGAAGAAGTAGTCATTAAGATTCTCAATAAAGCGCTTCCGATCGGCGACAGTATCCAACAAAATGACATTGAAAGGTGTCATCCGATAGGAAAGCCAAATTCCAAAAACAACCGACAAGTTATCGTGAAGTTTAAGGCCTACAAAACTAAAGCCAGGGTCTATGACTCTCGTTTCAATTTACGTAACATTTACATGACGGAAGACTTTACTTCTAGTAACCAGAAGATTATAAACAAATTAGTTATAATGAAAAAGAGTAAACAAATCACAAAGTTCTGGTCTTACGATGGTAAGATTTATGCCAAAGCTCATGCTAAACAACCTAAATGGAGAATTACCAAGATCGAGGACATTTCTGTGATGATTATATCTGCAGCTGATGCGGATTACGATGAGTCTGAAGTCAGCGACGGTGAATCGGGGGCTACTGGCGGTACAACCGGTGTACCGTTTGACGTTGAAGAAATGACGGGTTCCATTGATTAATCTCGGCAACCAATCTGACTAATTCTACGAATTATGAACGCAGACAACACTCATGTGCTGGTTTCTTGAACTGAAAACACTAATCAACGAACTTGTTAATATTGTAGCCAGTTTTTCAGAAATAGACCGTATATTTTTTTTCTCGTGACATAGCCCAATAAGTTAGTGCTCAAATGACGAACTATATTTGATTACGATTACGTCAAAGCTTAAGAAATCTAAGGTTATGTAGTACAATGGTCTAGACTGGTATCCCAAGTATGGTAAAGTTCATCAAACAACACAGCAATAACGTTGCATCATATACATTTAGTATCACAATCTGGAACGTGCTTACATTTGATAGGCAATTGTATTAGTATCACGCGATTTGCAAGACTCAGTAATTCTCTTAATTTCGTTTAATTCATACATGTAATGAACCTCTAAAATGGGGTCTACACTGGTTGTTGTGGGGTACTGTTGAGGATTATGTATAAACCAAAAGTAACAACCCCGGGCCATGGGGCTGGAATACAATTATCTTTATATTTGTTTTGGATGCTAGGACGTATTATCATTAATCATGTTCTAAACACAAGGCTGAATCAATGGCATTCAAATATTCTATTAAAATATCTTTATGATAATTCATTTATGCATTAGATACAATTTATATACGAAATGCAGAGTGGTCTATATACATGGGTCTATATCATGTCATATATGTTATGTATTTTGTTATCCAAAGTGTAACACTTATTTCCAGTATAGGTCTCCAAGATGCAAGAAACGTGATAACGCATTGTACACAAAGCCTTAGTGATGATTTCGTCACTTTGAATCAAACCACGTATTTATGATGAACTGCACTATACTTAGTACATTAATTAAGAGACTGTAGCATCATGCATTGTGACCTCTGCTCATGAGCCGCGTCGTGGGAAATCCATGGTTTTGTTTTTGTTTTTTTTTTTCCTTTCTGTTACACAGAAGCATGCTCTCAGTTTAAGAAACCCTAGTATATACAAGTAGATGTTATCCACGTTAGAATTAAGTTGTTTCGACTTGTAACACGCAGTGTTTCGTGATTGCACGTTGACCTATGTCGAGGTCTTAACATAAGCAAAACAATGGATTTTTCAGGTTACCACCCATGATGTGGGTCTACATTTAAGTAAACAGGCTTCCAAATCAAAATAACAACATGTGATGATTTGATACTCTTGATACTGTATTTATATTTTTTCGCACTGAACTCCAATCCAAACTTTGTCTCTCATATAACAGCAGCTATTTAATATGTACTAAAGATAGAAATTGCTATCAGACCACTCTCAAAACTATTTTCAAATGATGTTTTCATTTGTGTTTTTGTTACTAAACATTTGTATATACGTTATGTTGCATATAGTTATGGGTCATGAATGTGTGGCGGCACTACAGCTTTTTATCTTCGCTTATCTATGTCTGGAAACATGGTTTGAGTCCATCCTACTGCAGCCTACGCTCAAACTGAAATATTTCATGCACCCAAATGGGGACTGACATTGAAGCTTATAGAGCAGCAGTAGGAACGTTCTATTCCATTACACACAGACGAGTTGGTTTTCCAAAATGCAAAGTTACTGACTTTCGATTGATGGCTTACTGCACCATAACACTATTTATCTTACTGTTCTTAAGGAATTTTGTAAATAATGACAAATATTTTGCGTACAAAGTTAAAATTTTGTTAGCTTGTATGGATATTGAAACAAATCCCGGACCAACCACATGTACTACCGGCATTAGGGCATTGGATATTTTTCAGTTAAACACAATAAGTATTCGAAACAAAGTAGAATACCTAAATACCATTGCAGACGACTATCATATTCTCTGTTTTACAGAAACGCACTTAGATGATTCCATTGATTCTGCCTCAATTCATTTTCAAGGATTTGACTCTCCCTTGCGTAGAGACAGGTCATGTAACGGCGGTGGTGTTATGATGTACCTGTATATGTCAAATTTACTGAAATATAATCGCCGTCAAGATTTGGAGAGTCAAAGACTTGAAAACATATGGGTAGAGGTGTCCCTTAAGTCATATAAACTTTTAGTAGGCTGTATTTATCGCAGCGATTTTATCGCTTCACAGTCGCTTTTCGTACCAGAATTTCAAGATAGTATTGAAGCAGCGCTTGATATTACTCCTAACATTATAGTAGTTGGTGATATTAACATAGATTTCTTGACATTTACAAACCAGCAATTAAGAGACTGTCTATCGTTGTTTAATCTTACAAATGTTATTAATGAACCAACTCGTATAGGACCAAAGTCATCAAGATTAATAGACCCTATAATCGTAAGTGACTCCTGCACCATTTTGGATTCTGGTACCATAACAGTTGACAATGAGATCAGCGACCACAAGGCTACCTATGTTTGCTTACAAATCCCCATTTGCTTATCTCAATCTTATTACAGAGAAGTCTGGAATTACAAAAATGCTAATTATGAGCATCTTAACGAATTAATTCAAACGCATGACTGGGCGTCTGTTATTAACGAAAATGTGTCAGTTAATGAATCTTGTGAAAATTTTACAAGATTATTTCTAGAGTTTTGCAAAAAATGTATTCCCTGCAAAAAAGTACTTATACGACCTAATGACAAGCCGTGGTTCACATCTGAACTAAGATATAATATTCGCATCCGTGATCGGTTACGTAGGAAAGCAATGTTATCACGATCTATTACTGATCTTCAGAAATTCAAACAACAACGTAATAAAGTAAACAATATGAAGAAATTTGCAAAAGATAATTGTAATAACAATATAGAAGATATGATATCTAACACCGAGCGGGGCAGCAAAACGTTTTGGCAAGTAATGGGCAGATTCATGGGAAAAGGTAACTCTGACTCAGTCATTCCTCCTCTGAAAATGTCAGATGGCAATTATGCATTTACTGATTTAGAAAAAGCCACCACCTTGAATAATTATTTTTGTAGCATTTCATCTGTAGATGATAGTAATACGGAATTGCCCTTTTTCGAAAATAGGACAAATACAGAAATTAATGATACATGTATAAACATTTTAGTTTCCGAAATCGTAGATATTCTAAGCTCCTTGAAGGTAAATAAAGCGAGCGGTCCAGACGGCATCAGTCATAGAATGCTTAAAAATACTTGCAAGACTATTGCTATTCCTTTATGTAAACTGTTTAATAAGTCACTCCAAAGTCGTATATATCCACGTATATGGAAGTCCGCTACAGTTATGCCAATATTTAAGAAAGGAGACAAATCGGAAGTAAGCAATTATAGGCCAATTTCCTTGATAAGTTGTGTCGGGAAAACATTTGAACGCGTTGTATTTAAACATGTACACAATTATTTACTGTCAAATTCCTTAATATATAAATACCAATCCGGTTTCCTTCCAGGACATTCAACTGTACACCATTTGATAGAACTAGTTCATCAAACATGTCTTGCTCTTGAAGACCGCAAAATAAATTGTCAAATTTTCTGTGATATATCGAAAGCTTTCGATAGGGTTTGGCACCGGGGCCTGATACATAAACTTGAAAAATATGGAATAAAAGGCAATCTTCTAGCATGGTTTGAAAATTATTTGTATATGAGATTTCAAACCGTTTCTATAAATAATTCACATTCTTCGTCTGAATATATTTCAGCAGGTGTTCCACAAGGGTCAGTTCTTGGACCGATGCTATTTTTAATATACATAAATGATATTTCCGAAGCATTAACAGGAATAGCCCGATTATTTGCAGATGACACTTCCCTTAGTTATTCCTCCGCTGATCCTGTAGAACTCGAGAGCATTTTAAATCAAGATTTGAATGAACTTAGTACCTGGGCTAAAATTTGGCTTGTGATATTCAATGCAACAAAAACCGAAGTAAATATAGCAAAAGTGAGCAAAGCTCACATACCCCCGGCGGTAGCCATCAGAGATCATACCACTTTGAGACAAAAAGCAGATTACAGAAAAAGGTATACATCTAGTCATCAAATGAATACCCAGGTGTACTGTCCGCTTCTACAAAGATCATAATCTTGTTTTCAGTAATAGAGTTGGTCATTCTGAACATGCATGTAAAATTTGAAGTCTCTAACTTTTATACAGACTGAGCTCATATGATGGAAAATTTCTCAGATAGAGAGAAAAAATGGATAAATAAAGGGAATGTAAGCCAGAGAATTTGTTGATTCTCAAATACACAATACAACTTGACATACCCAAGCTTTGTACCAAATTTTAAAATTCTAGGTTAAGTAGTCCCTGATAAATCTTTGACACAAAAAGGTGCAGATTTGTATAAGAGTGACAGATGGGAAAAGAAACAAAGTAAAAAAAGAAGACAAAAGTAAACCACAGAATCATAATCTTGTTTTTAGTAATAGAGTTGGTCATTCTGAACATGATATAAAATATGAAGTCTCTAAGTCTTATACAGACTGAGCTGATATGATGGAAAAATTTCTCGGATAGAGAGAAAAATGGATAAATAAAGGGAATGATAAGCCGGAGACTGTTGATTCTCAAATACACAATACAACTTGACATACCCAAGCTTTGTACCAAATTTTAAAATTCTAGGTTAAGTAGTCCCTGATAAATCTTTGACACAAAAAGGTGCAGATTTGTATAGGAGTGACAGATGGGAAAAGAAACAAAGTAAAAAAAGAAGGCAAAAGTAAACCACAGAATCATAATCTTGTTTTTAGTAATAGAGTTGTTCATTCTGAACATGCATATAAAATATGAAGTCTCTAAGTCTTATACAGACTGAGCTGATATGATGGAAAAAATTTCTCGGATAGAGAGAAAAATGGATAAATAAAGGGAATGATAAGCCTGAGACTGTTGATTCTCAAATACACAATACAACTTGACATACCCAAGCTTTGTACCAAATTTTAAAATTCTAGGTTTAGCAGTCCCTGAGAAATCTTTGACACAATAAAAGTTTACAGACAGACAAACAGACAAACAGACGGAAAAAGCAAAAACTATATACCCCCTAATACTTCGTATGCCGGGGGTATAATGATAACCTCCAATATTTTCTTTGATTATGATATTAAGCTTGTCATGGATAATACCATTCTTAAAATTGTAGAAGCACACAGGCATCTGGGTGTAACTCTATCGTCAAGCAATAAATGGACGGTTCATATTAACGCTATTATTCAGTCTGCTGCAAAACAAGTATCTTTCCTTAGGAAAATAAAATATAGATTCTCAAAAACCACCCTAAATAAAGTTTACTGTACCTACATTAGACCATTATTAGAATATGCGAGCGAAGTATGGGATGGATGCACTCAAGCTGATTGTACAAGGTTAGAACAAGTTCAGTTAAATGCCGCTAGGATCGTGACAGGCTTACCTATCTTTGCCTCACAAAACTCATTATATTACGAAACGGGATGGGATACACTTGCTGACAGACGCAAAAATAAGAAGCTGAATTTAATGTACAAAATAACAGACAATGAAGCCCCTTCGTATTTATCTAACCTACTGCCAAATCGAGTAAATGAAGTTGGAAATTATAATCTAAGAAATAGTGATAACTATCAGATACCCTTTTCACGATTATGCTCCTTTGATACATCCTTCTTCCCAGCAACACTTAGATTATGGAACGATCTAGATCAGTCAATCAGAAATTCCTCAACCATAGCAGAATTTAAAAGTAAATTAAAAACGCAAAGCCACAAGGACCGAGCTCGTGATTTTCTCAGTAACGGCGACAGGAAATTAACGATCCTCCTAACAAGAATTCGCCACAACTGTAGTAGCTTAAAAGCTGATCTCCATAGAGTAAAGATAGTGCCATCTCCCACTTGTAGCTGTGGTGCTCTCCATGAAAGTTCGCATCATTTCTTTTTCGAATGTAGTAACTATATTAACCAACGTAACAACCTTCTCAGGGACTTAAGCTTTATTCCTATTGTAACACTAGATACTTTATTGTATGGCTATTCGACCTTTGATGAACAACGTAATTCTCAAATCATAAATGCAGTATTGCTTTTTATCAAAGACAGTAACCGATTTGACTAAACAGACCGTGTATTGGATACCAAAATATATTAAGTATTAGGTTTTAGAATTGTGTTTCCAAGAAAATACAAACTTATACTTTGCTATAAGTAGCCGCCACCGCTCATGACCACAACCTGTATGTAATATGTATGTAATATAAAATGAACTGTTTCATCACTGTACCATCAGCACAAGCTAGTTGAGCTGAGGGAGAGGACTTCATAATGTTGATATAACTTGTGTCTTATCCCATTGTTAGTTGATTGCAATAAAATATGTTTAATCTTAATCTCCAACATGAAGGAACTTGTCCACATAATATGCCATTTAATATTCTTAAACTTCACACCAACCGTAACATAACATGACATAAGTAGTTGAAATGTGTTAATACCGTCAGAGACCGGAACGAACCGTAACTAACGGAACAAAACGTGTTGAGTATTCTGTTAGAAACTGGACCAGATATGAGACGACCATGATCAAACACAGCCAAACATAGAATATCCGTAGTTGCTGGGTTATTCACTAGCTTCCCGCTGCAATACAGACCGCCTCAAAGTTACACTACATACTGTTACATACTGACACTGTGTGTTACGTCCAACCCATTTTATATGATCCATAACGTTTCTTATTTCCGCCATGCTAACCGTGGCAGATTTTTAAACTGTAAAAAAAAATTGCCACGGGGCCATGGTTATCACAGCCTAATACATTTGCCTATCCCGTTCCCCTGTGTTGCCTCACATTCATCCCCTTTTGATCACGGTGGTCTGAAACGTGGCTGCCATGACCGATGGGAACACAGTGTAAACGCTACATAAGAATGCCAATCTGCTGAAAAAAACAAAAACAACAGAAACAGTCAGGTTTCAATATTGTAATGAAACTACTTTTCAGCCATAGGCCAGTTCACAGGAAAACAGACTGCTCTCATGTTTGGTTTGTGATTTCTTGTCATATGCACAGGTTAAATGGAAACAAACTTGGCAGGCACTAAAGAATATGGTATTACCTGAAGGCATTACTTCTAGCTCTAGCATCAAGATCTCGCTTTAACATGGATATTTTCTTAGGTGTCTTCTTCCTAAAACATTGAATAAAAATAGTATTTTTCAAATGAGAAATGATTTTCTAATATAGCTAGCCTGTGTAGGATAGATGCTGGTGCAAACTGCTAAACATTTGCGATTCCCAGGCTAAACAAGCATTTTTTTTCATGGAGATAATTGGCCTTAAATCATTTCCTTGAACAATTTCTACAAAATACCAACTGAGTCGGTTAACAGTGAAAAGACAAAATTAGAACTGATGAACCACAAAGTTTAAAGACCTGCCATTAAACTCCTAAACAATTTTCTATACATAGAAGATCTTACACTTGTAATATGAAATTTATTAAATGCGCCTTCTCGTTTTATCATATGACTCTAAAAATAGGATTTTATCGCCACTAAAGTGGACATATGTTCAATGGAAATTTGGATTGTTAATATGGACGTCATCAATGACATTACGAATTCCCACAAAAGTGTTAATACACGTGTGGCCATAACACTTTATATCACATGACGTTATCCACTGGAAAAAAGCGATGTCATATGATAAAGTAAGTTTTGCTTACTTTGTTCTGTCCAGTATAGTCTTATCCTCTTCATATCCTCCTTCTAACATCAGTCTAGAAAACATAATAAGCCTGGATCAATGTCCGCTAACATTTGTTACAATGATTCAGTAAGATTTAATATTTCACGTTTTATCAAATAGGAAATAATTGCTTTCAATATGTAAGTGTAACAAGGTTGCGACAGTTACTACATTTGCCGTATCAGGGTGTCCACAATTTGAGCAAAGCAAATTTCCCTGACAATTCACTGACTTTTCCCCCGACTCGAGTCAAATTTCCCTGACTCAAGTTTGTGTATTTTGCATATAATTTTCTCGCATCTGGGGAGGCACGGAGCACCACTGTTCTGTTTCTTGGCAAAAAGGATTTGAAATAAGGTAAATAATGCTTTATTATAAATGAAAACATAATCCACTTTTTGTTATGCAATTCATATTATAAAAGCCAAACATGAAGAAAATGCTTTAGCCATTATTCTTTATATCTTTTGCAATTCATAAACCTTTTTCAAAATTCCCTGACTTTTCCCTGACTTTTGGCTAAAAATGCAAATTCCCTAACTGATGTCAAAATTCCCTGACAATTCCCTGACCTTGAAAAAAATTGTTTTTCCCTGACTTTTTCTCTGACCGTGGACATCCTGCATATGCTAAGCTTATTTGCTATTTTAGACATTTGATATTTCACCAGAACAATGCATAATGGCTACTGTAAGATTAGTTTCTAGGACACTCAAAGTGACCAGTATGTATCAAAATGTGTATAGGTAAGAGGTAAGGTGTCCCCAATCAGAATCTCCACAGCTTCTCGCTCTGTTAGAGACCCAATTAGTTCTAACTGGTAGCTCTTATTGCACTTTTTTAAGTTTTTTATAATTAACAGTGAGCATCAGTATGTCAAAAATTTTAGGACCTTCACTTCTCTCTCATATGTCTCATAAGATGATCAAAAGATTCAGCATGGTAATGAAATTAGCCCTCTTCACAACTCAGCCACGACGGCTGCACTTAGGACAGTAACCTGTAACATTTGAATCTGAAATCTTTATATAATTTAATAAGATAAATGTTTCTAGACCTACTTACTGTTTCATTGCCATGTTAGCCAGCTGCTCCATCAATCTGTAGGTTTCATGGGGTGACATGAACATAGAGAAGAAATACTGAAATTGAATAACACATTGTTAACAAGATTTCTTTATTACTTTTTTCAAGTCTCTTTATTTAAGAAATAATTTTACTTTACGGTGAATTATTATGATTAACACGGGATGTTGGAGGGCAGATTGTGATGTATTAATTCACGAAGGCACAGCCGCAGTGAATTAAATATCGCATTTGCCCAACAACCTCATGCGTTAATCAAAGATAATTCACCGCAAAGTAAAATTATTTCGTTTCTAACACGACTAATAAACCAGAGGACCATTGGTCCTGAGAACGTTCACCTGAAGCCTGATCTTGGAGTATTAAGTCATAATGAAATGACCTTGACCTTGAATACTCACACACCTTTTATTGACTTCACAAGTTGTCTGCATCTGCAAAGTTTCAGGTCTCAGGCTGCAATAGTTTCCAAACCCAGTGATTTCTGAGAAAACCATCATTTTAATTTTGATATTTGAATGACCTTGGGTCAAGGTCAACAAATGACCTTGGCCTTCATTAATTACTTACCTTCATTAACTCCATCAGTTGTCTGCATCTAGCAACTTTCAGGTCTCAGGCTGCAACAGTTTCCAAAATTTCCATTGTTTTCGCCTTTTTTCATGTAAAAGCCTATGTTTCCAAAATTGACCTTGGTGTAAAATAGGTCAAGCTCATCCTAGGGTCATCATTTCAACAAACTATGATGGGCTGGAGTCCCAAATGCTACATACCAAGTTTCGCGTAAATCGGCGAGCCGGTTCTGGAGAAGAAGATTTTTGAGTGGTTTTTATCATAGTTGGGCATGGCGGCCATCTTGGTCATATGACCCAAATTTGTTCCCCCTACCCATGGACGCTCCACATAAAATTTCACTTTGATTGGCCAAGCAGTTTCAGAGAAGAAGATCTTTGAAAAGTGTGTATGGATGACAGACTGGCCAAGGTCAAGAGATGACCTTGACCTAAATTAATTACATACCTTCATCTACTCCATTAGTTGTTTGCAGGTCTCAGGCTGCAACAGTTTTCAAAAAATCCATAGTTTTCACTTTTCCCATGTAAAAGCCTATGTTTCCAAAATTGAAATTGCCGTAAAATAGGTCAAGGTCATCCTAGGGTCATCATTTGATCAAATTATGATGGGCTGGAGTCCCAAATGCTACATACCAAGTTTCATGAAAATCGGCCTGCCGGTTCTGGAGAAGAAGATTTTTGAGTGTTTTTTACCATATATGGGCGTGGCGGCCATCTTGGTCATGTGACCTGGATTTCGCGATCAAACTTTCGTCTCCCCTACCCATGGATGCTCCACATAAAATTTCACTTTGATTGGCCAAGCAGTTTCAGAGAAGAAGATCTTTGAAAAGTGTGTATGGACGACAGACAGGTCAAGGTCAAGAGATGACCTTGACTTCAATTAATCACATACCTTCATCTACTCCATTGGTTGTTTGCATCTACCACTTTTCAGGCCTCAGGCTGCAATAGTTTTCAAAAAATCCATAGTTTTCACTTTTTCCCATGTAAAAGCCTATGTTTCCAAAATTGACATTGCCGTAAAATAGGTCAAGGTCATCCTAAGGTCATCATTTGATCAAACTATGATGGGCTGGAGACCCAAATGCTACATACCAAGTTTCATGAAAATCGGCCAACCGGTTCTGGAGAAGAAGATTTTTGAGTGGTTTTTACCATATATGAGCGTGGCGGCCATCTTGGTCATGTGACCTGGATTTTGCAACCAAACTTTCGTCTCCACTACCCATGGATGCTCCACATAAAATTTCACTTTGATTGGCCAAGCAGTTTCAGAGAAGAAGATCTTTGAAAAGTGTGTATGGACAACAGAATGGCCAAGGTCAAGAGATGACCTTGACCTAAATTAATCACATACCTTCATCTACTCCATTAGTTGTTTGCATCTACCACTTTTCAGGCCTCAGGCTGCAATAGTTTTCAAAAAATCCATAGTTTTCACTTTTTCCCATGTAAAAGCCTATGTTTCCAAATTTGACCTTGCCATAAAATAGGTCAAGGTCATCCAAGGGTCATCATTTTATCAAACTATGATGGGCTGAAGTCCCTGATGCTACATGCCAAGTTTCGTGGAAATCGGCCCACCGATTCTGGAGAAGAAGATTTTTGAAGGGTTTTTACCATATATGGGCGTGGCGGCCATCTTGGTCATGTGACCTGGATTTTGCGATCAAACTTGAAATGCCACTACCCAAGGAGGCTCCACATAAAATTTCAACTAGATCGGCCAAGCGGTTTCAGAGAAGAAGATCTTTGAAATTGTGGACGACGGACGGACGACGGATCATGGCCATCCTATAAGCTCACCTTGTGAGCCTTCGGCTCAGGTGAGCTAATAAATGCTTACATTTCAAAATGTTTCCCAGTGGACTCATTCTCGGCGGCCATGAATGTTTATGTGTGACGTCACAAAAACGCCACCTTACGCACATAATTTTGTTTACAGTGAATTATTGTTTATTTGCAAACGGTGACGGTGACGTTTCCATTAGAAAGACAATAACGTCATGTTAGAATCTAAGATAATTCACCGTAAAGTAAAATTATTTCGATTCTAACACGACTTATAAATACATGCTTACATTCAAAAATGTTTTCCAGTGGACTCGTTCTTGGCGGACATGAATGTTTATGTGAGATGTCACAAAAACGCCACTATACACGCGTAATTTTGTTTACAGTGAATTATTATTTATTTGCAAACGGTGACATTTCCATTAGGTTCAATGGGAAACATGATAAAGTCGTGTTAGAATTCCTCTTCAATAAGCCAGTGGTGACTGTGACTAGACTGTAGCTATCCTTGTGATGTTTATGTTGTTTACTAATCACATAGCTGAAATTTATTGTAGGTACTTCACATTCATTATGTGTACACCCTCCAAACTTTTCTCTGGTAGGCATAATGGCCTAGTGGAAGAACATCAGATTCCCAATCAAGAGATTCAACATCAGAAGCACTGAGCTGTTTCATTAAGCAAGATACTAACTCCACACAGTACCAGTTGATACCCTGAAAGTGATAGTTCTATCCCAATATAACTGAACATTTGTATGCTGGGATGTTAAACCATGATACTGACAAACTCCAAAATATGTACTAAATCACACAAAGAAACATACCTCCGACTCTCTAGTTGTCACTCTAATGCTGTCTGGTAGAAGCATGTTGTTACCCTTCTCAAGTTTCTAGAAATATAATACAATATGTGTAAAAGGATTTTTAGATTTTAAGCAGATAATTCCCAGCAAAATACAGGCTGTAGATACTCATTAGAAGTACCGGAGTGAGTAAGAACAACATTTTCATGGAGAAATGAATGGTTATTCCAAACTCTTTGACTTATTCAACATGATAGACCCACCTCTAGTCCATGTAAGAGGAGAATTGACACCTTAAAATCACAACATGATTTTATCTTGATTTTGATCTGGCACATCAAGACATGAGGAGAAACAAAATAGTTAACAGCTTTTACAGTTCGCAGAGAAGCAACTTCATGTTTTGATGCAGTTTTGCCATGCCCTTAAAAATCTGATTATAAAATTTCAAACATACAACTACAGCTAGCTGAGCAGGCCTGCCTGTGTAAGACTTTGTCAGATAACCAAATAAGGCTCCGTGATCCAATGACTCACAGTAATATCAGTCCATCTGAGTATGACTTTAGCTTCTTTGCCCATCAAGAATGAGTAGAAACATAGATGGTTTACACTGAGGTACATCCAACCTTGCCTAGGTACTTTGCCCTTCCAGTAGCTGCATGAATAATCTGTGTAAAGAGAAAAGGAGTTATTACGATAGAGACCTAAGAGAATCACTTGGGTAAATGATTAATTTTGGATTCTTTACCAATCAGCAACCCTTGGACTATATTGTGAGCAGACTTTGTCTTTATAATACACTTGTTGTAGCCGGAGCAGATCTGTAGATGATCCCGATCAAAAGAATTTTACAACCAGAGGACCATTGGTCCTGAGAACGCTCACCTGAAGCCTGATCTTGGAGTATTAAGTCATAATGAAATGACCTTGACCTTGAATACTCACACACCTTTATTGACTTCATAAGTTGTCTGCATCTGCAAAGTTTCAGGTCTCAGGCTGCAAGTTTCCAAACCCAGTGATTTCTGAGAAAACCATAATTTTAATTTTGATATTTAAATGACCTTGGGCCAAGGTCAAGACATGACCTTGGCCTTAAATAATTACTTACCTTCATTGACTCCATAAGTTGTCTGCATCTAGCAACTTTCAGGTCTCAGGCTGCAGTAGTTTGTTTTCGCCTTTTCCCATGTGAAAGCCTATGTTTCCAAAATTGACCTTGCCGTAAAATAGGTCAAGGTCATCATAGGGTCATCATTTCAACAAACTATGATGGGCTGGAGTCCCAAATGCTACATACCAAGTTTCATGAAAATCGGCCTGCCGGTTCTGGAGAAGAAAATTTTTGAAAGGTTTTTACCATATATGGGCGTGGCGGCCATCTTGGTCATGTGACCTGGATTTCGCGATCAAACTTTCATCTCCCCTACCCATGGATGCTCCAATTAAAATTTCACTTTGATTTGCCAAGCAGTTTCAGAGAAGATCTTTGAAAAGTGTGTATGGACAAAAGACTGGCCAAGGTCAAGAGATGACCTTGACCTATATTAATCACATACCTTCATCTACTCCATTAGTTGTTTGCATCTACATGTACCACTTTTCAGGCCTCAGGCTGCAATAGTTTACAAAAAATCCATAGTTTTCACTTCTTCCTATGTAAAAGCCTATGTTTCCAAATTTGACCTTGCCGTAAAATAAGTCAAGGTCATCCAAGGGTCATCATTTTATCAAACTATGATGGGCTGAGGTCCCCGATGCTACATACAAAGTTTCGTGAAAATCGGCCCACCGGTTCTGGAGAAGAAGATTTTTGAGTGGTTTTAACCATATATGGGCGTGGCGGCCATTTTGGTCATGTGACCTGGATTTCGCGATCAAATTTTCGTCTCCCCTACCCATGGATGCTCCACATAAAATTTCACTTTGATAGGCCGCGCAGTTTCAGAGAAGATCTTTGAAAACTGTGTATGGACAACAGACTGGCCAAGGTCAAGAGATGACCTTGACTTATATCACGCCCGGTCATGTGCAAATTGACCACCGCCGGTGGTCAACGTAAAAAAAGTTGATATACATCCGGTGGTCGTTTTGAGCGTTTCCTGTTATTAGTTTTCGCGAGTTTGGTGGAGGTGGAAGGTAAGATGTTTCTTGATCAAAAACGTATTATAAAAATCAAAGAATGTCAGGCTATCAGTTTTTTGCCGTTGAATGTCTAGCCGAAGTGGTAGTTGAAAAAAATAAACCGTTTTACTGCAATCCTTTCCGGCCTGTTTGATCGGTAGTGAAAACGAAAGTAGAATCTGGTCAAACACAGGTTAAAATGCCCTGATCGTGCCTTTGCAAGCTTTCTGTAACCAATGGTCGTTGCAATTAGTTAATTGAACACTAAATTAGCTTTTCAGACCTAATTTTAAAATATTTCATGCTTTCCTTTCAACACTTAGATCGATTTTGTAACGGCGGTCAACTTGAAGTTGCGGTGGTCGCATTGATCAATGGGGATTACAATGTAAATTTTCATCGTGAGAGAAAGCCAGCAAAAATGCAACTTGATGTCGTTTTCTGTTAGGGGACATTAATGGAGACAACATTAATGGAGATGCATTCTAGACACAACCAAATTCAAATCAATGTCGTCGGTGTCCTCATAATTCAATTTCGTTTGTCCTTTAGCCATTCTATTCATGCAGTCACATAGTTTAGCAATATCGGGTGTATTTATTACTACATGTAATTTTTGGTAACCCCAACAATACAAATACTACCTCATGCAAGATGCAATGAATTTATATACATAATTCGCATTGACTCGAAGAAAAACCACTAGAATAACAGTGTGGTCAATTTGCAAACTAGTTGGTCAATTTGACCTTAAAATGAGCAACTTTGAAATGATTTACTGTCCAATTTGAAAAAAATTGAAGGACATGCCTGCTGTTTAATGTTGAGCAGGGTTCAGTCTTGCAGATTCGACAATTATAGGGGTAACACTAAGCAAAGCGTTCATTGTGTTGTTCGTATGAAATCTATCTCCTGTTTTGCAATATCAATTCTTTGAATATGTACAGGTGAATAATCACGTGGTTTATATCAATTTCAAACGAAAAATTTAGAAACATTGGTCATAATAAAATTGTCAGTGCTAAATGAATTGGCGTGTAAAATTACACATGCATGTACCTCTTCATCACATTGTCTCGAGCAGTTGGAATAATAGATTCATAATGTTTCTGGATTTTGCCAGTAGTCGATTGGCTCGCTCGTTAAGCCTAAACGCTAGTTCAAACGAGTCGAGATCACGTGATTGTCCACTGCAAAGTGTAGAATGAATGCATTTTTTAATTCAGTTTTACGTCCCTTTCAAGATTATTTCAGCTCATATGAGACGGGCCAATCAGTAGGTGGGGCAAAAACGAGAGAACCCCGAGAAAAACCACCTGACACATCCGCAAGCAGAACTTGGCTTGTCTCACATGTGGCCAGAGCGGGGCTCGAACCCACACCAGAGGGACTAAATCAAAAATATAAAGTCCGTATACTAACAACTAAAAGAAATCAAAACGAACTTTGATTATGATAGACCATAGCTATGCACAAGCTAATACAGAATCTATTGGCACCAGCAATTCACAAGCTATTGTTCCCGAAAAACTTCTGATATAATTGATATAAACCACGTGATTATTCACCTTTACATATTCAAAGAATTGATATTGCAAAACAGGAGATAGATCTCATACGAACATCACAATGAATGATTTGCTTAGTGTTACACCTATAATTGTCGAATAGACAGAGCCTGCTCAACAATAAACAGCAGGCATGTCCTTCAATACTTTTCAAATTGAACAGTAAATCATTTCAAAATCGCTCATTTTAAGGTCAAATTGACCAACTAGTTTGCAAATTGACCACACTGTTATTCTAGTGGTTTTTCTTCGAGTCAATGCGAATTATGTATATGAATTCAGTGCATCTTGCATTAGGTAGTATTCGTATTGTTGGGGTTACCAAAAATTAGTAATAAATACTGTACATCCGATATTGCTAAACTATGTGACTGAATGGCTAATGGACAAACAAAATTGAATTATGAGGACACCGACGGCATTGATTTGGATTTGGTTGTGTCTAGAATGCATCCGTCCATTAATGTTGCCGTGCCCCCTAACAGAAACGACATCAAGGTGCATTTTGCTGGCTTTCTCTCATGATGAAAATTTACATTGTAATCCCCATTGATCAAAAAGACCACCGCAACTTCAAGTTGACCGCCGGTACAAAATCGATCTAAGTGTTGAAAGGAAAGCTTGAAATATTTTGAAATTATGTCTGAAAAGCTAATTTAGTGTTCATTAACTAACTGCAACGACCATTGGTTACAGAAAGCTTGCAAAGGCACGATCAGGGCATTTTAACCTGTGTTTGACCAGATTCTACTTTCGTTTTCACTACCGAGCAAACGGGCCGGAAAGGATTGCAGTAAAACGGTTTATTTTTTTCAATTACCACTTCGGCTAGACATTCAACGGCAAAAAACTGATAGCCTGACATTCTTTGATTTTTATAATACGTTTTTGATCAAGAAACATCCTACTTTCCACATCCGCCAAACTCGCGAAAACTAATAACAGGAAACGCTCAAAACGACCACCGGATGTACATCAACTTTTTTTACGTTGACCACCGGCGGTGGTCAATTTGCACTTTACCGGGCGTGTATATGAGGGTCTGGATGGGGTATAATGATTAATGAATAATGACCTAAAATTTTTAATGAGAGTGAATAAAGAGCAAAAAATTTAATGATTAGTGAATAATGAGGTCCTAAAGAATAATGAATAAATATAAATTTTTAATGAATATCAGAGTAATATAATGAATAGTGAATAATAACATTTTAAAGAATAATGAATATGCTAAAATTTGGCTATGGAATTGTCTTAGATGGCCTCCCTGACATTCCAGAATTTCATTTTTTTTTCTGGGGTCTGGACACTCCCAGACCCGATTTAGTTCAGTAGTATTCATATTTCAGAAATCCTTGAATGTTTGGAAAGACATATGTCTGGAAGCCAAGCATGTAGGGACTCACCTCATGGACCAATTGAAAAAGAAATGTGTCATCTGAAGGCAGAGAAAAATAAATTGAATCAATCTGGATGTCTACTGAGCCAAATACTATTTCACTGTTTTGTTTGGTTATGTTATATGTATTTTCTTTGTATTCTATTACCCCACTTTGTCCTTATTATGTACATGTACACGTTCCAATCCTATAATGATACTCTTTTCTGTGGATAGACATCATCTTGCTTTTTTATAGGACAGAATATAATTATAGTGTCTTTTGCAATCAGAAACAAGGCAGCACTAAGAACGTTAATGCAAATCTATCTGGCAATTTATATGGCGCTACATATTTTTTCCTCGCTCGCTTCGCTCGCTCTGTATTTAAGACATTAATAAATAAAATGTATTGTACAATCAGGCACAAACACAAATCCATACATCACATAGTTTACTAAATAAAACAACAGCATTTTACAGCCCCTTCCACTCCAGTTTGCCGTTTGAGCATTTAGATCAATCAAGTTTGTTCACTTGAGTTTGCCGTTTGAGCATTTAGGTCAAACAAGTGTGTGTGTAATTCGGGTATTTTTTTCTATTTTAGAACTGAAGCAGTGTCGCAGGTGTAATGTGTTATTAAAATCTATTCAGCATTTATCTTTAGGTAATGATGTCACCTCTTCTGATAAAAGCATTTGAAATAGGATAGAAACAAAAGCAGAATTTTATCAATTTTAGCAGTTACCTATCGGTATCTACAAGGCCAAAATTCTACATAGTTAGTTAAAAATTTCACCTGAGTTTGTTGTTTAAGTCATTTAGTTTGAAACTGTCACTCAAATCAGCAGATCAATCAATCCAGGTGGCTTTGTGGACAACATGAAAAGAAACTCAGATATATGAACCTCGTAGAACACATGGTCTTCTTGTGTAATGCAAATGCTCAACCGCCAAACTCGAGTGAAAGGGGGTGTATTATAACTTTTACCCCTGAAGTTACATTTTTCCTTAAATAACCTTTGGTATTCATAATTGAAGAGAAAGATTCAGGGTAAAACTTAGGGCATATTCAGTATTTAAGGTGGAGGGGATTATACTCCCAACGGATTTAAAAGGGGATTCGCTATATTTCGGAATGTTTATAATTATGAGGCTTTGTGGTCTAGCAGAGTATATATGCTTCTCTCAAGATGTTAATATCAAGGTTGCACTCAGCAGTCTAAAATTTAATATCATAGAACTAGTCCTTGTGGCTTGAGATAGGGGATGCCTTAGGTGGGGAACACCTATTTGCTTATAGATATTAGCTGGGTGAAGAAGGCGTGACTAGTAATTATCATATTTTAATGAATAATTGAGCTAATTTTAATGAATAAGCCAAAATTTTAATGACAGTGAATAAATGGCTAAATTTTTAGTGATTAGTGAATACCAGGACCCCCATCCAGACCCTCTTATATTAATCAAATACCTTCATCTACTCCATTAGTTGTTTGCATCTACCACTTTTCAGGCCTCAGGCTGCAATAGTTTTCAAAAAATCCATAGTTTTCACTTTTTCCTATGTAAAAGCCTATGTTTCCAAATTTGACCTTGCCGTAAAATAGGTCAAGGTCATCCAAGGGTCATCATTTTAACAAACTATGATGGGCTGAGGTCCTCAATGCTACATACCAAGTTTCGTGGAAATCGGCCAGCCAGTTCTGGAGAAGAAGATTTTTGAGTGGTTTTTACCATATATGGGCGTGGCGGCCATCTTGGTCATGTGACCTGGATTTCGCGATCAAACTTTCGTCTCCCCTACCCATGGATGCTCCACATAAAATTTCACTTTGATAGGTCGCGCAGTTTCAGAGAGGAAGATCTTTGAAAAGTGTGTATGGACAACAGACTGGCCAAGGTCAAGAGATGACCTTGACCTATATTAATCATATACCTTCATCTACTCCATTAGTTGTTTGCATCTACCACTTTTCAGGCCTAAGGCTGCAACAGATTTAAAAAAATTCCATAGTTTTCACTTTTCTATGTAAAAGCCTATGTTTCCAAATTTGACCTTGCCGTAAAATAGGTCAAGGTCATCCAAGGGTCATCATTTTATCAAATTATGATGGGCTGAGGTCCTTGATGCTAAATACCAAGTTTCGTGAAAATCGGCCCACCGGTTCTGGAGAAGAAGATTTTTGAGTGGTTTTTACCATATATGGGCGTGGCGGCCATCTTGGTCATGTGACCTGGATTTCATGATCAAACTTGAAATGCCACTACCCAAGGAGGCTCTACATAAAATTTCAACTAGATCGGCCAAGCGGTTTCAGAGAAGAAGATCTTTGAAATTGTGGACGACGACGGACGACGGACGAAGGACGCCGGATCATGGCTATCCTATTAGCTCACATTGTGAGCCTTCGGCTCAGGTGAGCTAAAAAATATAAAATAAGAATTTTTTAAAACAAACTTGGCCACTTGACTCTTGCACTTGGATTCAAACATGTTTCATTCCATTGCTCAATGATCGTGGGTAATGACGTCAACATCTTGTTCATGTCAATGGTTTACGGCTCATATACAGAAACACGATGGAAAAAGCTTTCTTTTACACATGGTTATCAAAGGCTGTTCGCCGAATTTACCAAAAATGAAAGGTACCATGTAAGTTATCTTTCGATATTGGTTGCTAATATTTTTTTCCAATTATTTTCTGTCATTTTGATGAAGTTTCCGTCCTAAAATCAAATATTATGACATATTTAATTAGAAACTTTGATATGGTGTCATTGTATACTGTCATTTTATGCTCTAAAAGGACTTGGATTGTTTGATAATTGGAACCAAAGGTATATTTTTACATTCTGGGTGTTTATGTTATAAAACTGAAAGTAAACAATGAAATAATCTGCGCTTTTAACAAGCATCATATTATTCAGATATCACGTTATTCAGATCACCCATGTTCGGGTGTGGGTGGGGTTGAGCAAACATGGCTATTTGGAAAATGCTGCCAAAAAGGCATATGGTTTGGTCCTCGGAATATTTCATAAGGCTCACTGTATGACTACATGCACAGAATTTGAAGGATAAACCCATCGGTGGTGATATATAAACCATGATTCAGATTACCTCCAATTGATTCGCTTTGACTTCAATTATGCATAGACTTTCACAATCCAGTGTTCACAGTTGCGTATTTGATCAAAAACGAAAACGATTACAGTTGATGAGGAACTAAATTGGCTTCAAGATAATACTAAGTTTATAATACTCAAATGCGCATGCGCGGCAATTTTCATGAACTTGATCCGGAATGGGTAGAATAATTGTACTTTTCCTATTCAAGCCTCATTGAGACAAGACTGCCATAACATATTTAGAGCATATTATTGATGGGATATGAAAGCCCCTGCTGAGCCGAGCCCGACCTGCCAAACCAGGAATTTTACCTCCGATTTTTGCAATACAATGTAATAAGTGCATATATTAAACAAAATATATTTCCATAGTAAAAAAAAGAGATGAAATTAAATTCATGGTGTAAATATTTTTCAAATAATGTGATAAACTAGAAAAAGTGCCTTGAGAAACACGTATACCCCCGGCTGGTAGCCACAAAGCCACACCCTACCTACCCCCTAACCCAACCACCAGGCACATGTTCACCCCTGACACTGAATCTTAGATCCCAAATGAAAGACAGTACCAGTATTAGGTACATTTTTGAATTAAGCGTTCTAAACTACTTTGCTTACAAACATGGGGGAGCGTAGTTTTAGAATGACAGATCTATTTTAGAGCAGTATACAGAGCTGACGTGTATACTCAATCTAGAATATAATCACGGACATTGTGGGTCAGTCCTCAGTCCTAGATTGAAATGAAAATAGAATGTCATTCTTTAAAAAAAAAATGTCATAGATCTTGACCTGTAGTCCCCACCCTCCAGCATGGACCCTAGTGTCTAACCCTTATGTGGTACTATGGTCTAAGCAAGAATGTTTTCTTTCTAACACACGGTTAACAAGATATGGACATAAAGAATATTAATGTCGGTAACAATCATATTATATAAATGTGTCCTAGATTTTGACCTCTAGCCCCTCCCCTAGAATTTGGTTCCATGGAATAAAATTCAACCCTAAAGGGTATCTATGATCCACATAGATATACATTCCTATACGTATTTGTTAAGATATGGACTTAGAGAAGAAAAAACACTATGTACGTGGGTTGTTCGGAAAGTTCGTGTAATTGTGTCATATCTCTCATAATTTTCATCCGTTGTACCGGAAAGTTGTTGTGCATGAACTTCCACTTATTCTAAATTGTTATTAGAAAAAAGAAAGGAAAGTGACCATAGAAACCGAAAATACAGGTTGTCTTGGCAACGTCATCATTGGTACCCGGAGCAGTCCGAAAAATATCACTTTTTTAAACGAAGTCTTAAAGAAATAAACTTAATTTCTGACTGTTTGCTCATCGCCAGAAAAGCATGGAATCGTCTTGTAATATTACAACAACATGACATTGCTTCCTGAAAATTTAAATCAATTGGATTTTCCACAAAGAAGTTATGTCCCTTTATTATGAAGGTTGTATGGGGAAACCATGACGTCAAACTGTGTCATTGCGTTGCAAAAGATTATGAACTTCTGTATTTTCTTCATAAAACACACACCGAAACACTTAAGATGGTAAAATAAACCGGAAAACTATTAATAATATAGTTCAACATTTATGTACAAATGGTTCGCATGTTTTATGAGTGGAATAAAAGAAACTGGTGGCGATTTTAGAAGCAACCAACCGGCAGTGGATTTGTTAACCCCGCCTGCTCGTGTGATCAGCGCCGAGGTTAGTACAGAATGACCAGGAACGTCATGTCAATAAAAGAGGAATTCTGTACAAATGGTTGGCTTGTCGACCTATGGATTTGTGTTCCATTAAGAATTGCGAAAAATTGGATGATTCAGCCGAGAATATTAGCAAAATAGACTCAGGAAGATGTATCACCACATATTGATACTGGTTACGAAAACTTATTACAAAAGAATGGACAGACACGTAAAATGTTGATATTGTGGTGTTTATGCTGAGAAAGTGTGATCATCACCAACTGGATTAGAATAAAGTTTGACGTTTTCGCAACGTCATTTTGACTTTGGCGTGCTCCGGGTACCTTTACCTTACCTTTTTGTAATGAACATATTTTTATTATGTATATGTGCATCATCTTGATTTTCACAGCATTTATGGAAGTTAAATTAGGTATGTTTCTTTTTGTTTTACTATGAATATTAGTTGAATGATCAAACAAAAACAATTATTCGAACTTTCCGAACGCCCCTCGTAAACAGTACATTTTCAAGGTGACCTATTTTTTGAACTCTAGCCCCACCCCCGGGCATGGACCCTGGAGTCCGAACTCATGGAAACAAAGCAAACCTTACTGGGTACCTAAATTCCAAATACTAATGGTTTCTGACAATTAACTCATGAGATATACACTACCAGAGAAACTTTAACCAAAAATTTGATAAAAATTAAGGGTGACCTAGATTTTGACCTCCAGCCCCACCCCCGGGCATGGACCCTGGGGTCCAAACTCATGGAAACAAAGCCAGCCCTATAGGGTACCTATGGTCCAAATATGAATGGTTTCTGATCATTGGTTCATGAGATATACACCACTAGAGAAACTTTAACCAAAACTTTGACGTAAATTCTAGGAACGTTCCGGAATTACGAACTAACTAACTAACAAACATACAAAAGGACGAACAGAAAAGCGAAAACTATATACCCTTCGGCATAAATGCCGGGGGTATTATAACATTTGTCCCTTATATTGTGTCCGTTTTGGTCTATTTCTGCCAATTTGTTTTCCCACTTTACCTGTAAAAAATTGATTATCGACAAAAATGGGAAAAAAACATTTAAAATGGTAAATATACATGTACCAATTTTTCTTAATATTTTGTGATGATAAGGATGGATTTAACACTTGGACTGAGCCAAAAAGGTATTTATTTGCTCTAAATCAACTAACTGATTGAAAATAAATATTTTTGTCAGCTGAGTCTTTCATACCCCTAACGGAGGTGAAAATGAAAATAAAAGCATAATTTTCCAGAAATTTAAGAAAATTCCACTGCTGAAGCTTTTATTTAGTATATAGGAATTGCCAAAAAAACATCTTTTGTAGAATCCGAATCTTAACTGTGACAAAAATATGTATACATTCGAAATATCCAGCTGATTTGCACTTGGGTGACTACCAGTATTTTTACCCAGGTTTGCCACAAACAGTGCTGTAGAGCCGTAGAAAATAGTTAGAGGCTTGGACAGTTTACTGTTTATGTGTACCAAACAAGGATGCACAGTTATAATGAGACTGAAATGGAGCTTTGTTTGCGCAAATGTATATGACTTACGATTGACCAGTTTTTCCTCTCGAGGCATGTTGAACAGCTTCATAAACTTTCTTGTAGCTGTTTTAAATCTTTCTGTCTCATCATCTGCAATCATCAAACATGTACAATGAACACATGTACACACAAGCCTCACTGAAATGTAGAATACAATAAAACATGATCACGCCATGGCTCCCAAAATGATAATTTTAATCAGTGCCTATTGAGAATTCCTTGTCTCAGACTCAACCCCATCATAAATTTAAACATCTTACACCTCATAAAATCTGTTGATTGTAATAATGTGTTTGTTTCAACCAAATGACTGTTTGCATATCACATAGGATCTGTGAATAAGACGGATGTTTTGCAATACATTACCTTCTTTGAAAGGGTCTACTTTATTGGCATACAGACTCTCAATCTTACACCTCACAAAATCTGTGGCTTCATCCTCAACCTCAAAGGCACCTAGATATAGATGAGAAAAAATAATTAACAATAATCATAAAAAGCTCAATCAAATCATCTATATATACATGTATTAGGATTATAAAATACATGTATTTGTTCATCTGTTTGTTTTGTAGTTTAACAGTGAACAATTTTTCAGTCTTGCTGGGCAGAAGTTGCCTGGATATCATCCAGCATCACAGAATGTTTATGGTATGTGCCTTGGTAAAAACGACACAAATCAGGGTTGTCACGCTCAGGCGGAAACAAAATTCCCTGACAATTCCCTGACAGAATTTCAAATTTCCCTGACAACGACATCTTGGAGTGCGGTCTATACATTAGGTATAAATGTTCATGAAAGTATTTCTAACATGGAAACAGCTACATATATCATTGTCCAGTTACTTTTAATATTGTCAGGTGACATTGAATTAAATCCGGGTCCAACCAATTTACGTGAACACAGCGTTTCTGTTCTTCAATGCAATATGCGCAGTATTCGCAATAAATTAGAGCATATAATTGATAATTTTTGCGATTTTGATTGTCTAAGTTTTACGGAAACTCATCTTGACGATACTATTAATAATGCGGAAATTTTTCTCACAATGGACTTCTCTGCAACGTATCGAAAAGATAGAACAAATCATGGCGGTGGCATCTTGGTTTATATTAATAATAATTTGATGCATAAAAGAAGACGACAAGACCTAGAAATATTTTGGGAGGAATCGATTTGGGTCGAACTTAAAATAAATAAACAACCATACCTCTTAGGTACATTTTATAGCTCTAAACCACAGGACCAAACGTTTTTCAATGCTTTAGACCAAAATATTGTAAAGGCAATGGAATTTAGCCAAAACATCATTATTTTAGGTGATCTGAATGAGGACTTATTGAATGTAAACTATAGAAATCTCCGTGACGTTTTGCTTACGAATTCATTACAAAATGTTATTGATCAGCCAACAAGGGAAAACGCACTTTTGGACCCTATCATTGTTCCCACGGTGGGTAGCCTTAAAGGAATCTACGGGATCAAATCGCTTTTTCCGGCGCCTACAGGATCAGCAACGGAGTCTACGGGAATTCTTTTGATGAAGTTGGCAATGAACGCTACTTCAGCGGAAGATTTTTTCGAGACAAAAAGTAACATTATTGTATATTCTATTTTACGGGACCCGGAACATATCAGGCATACTACTTTTGTACAGAAAACTGCAGTTCGAGACACTGAACCTGTTAAAAAACGGTACTTTTCCCCACCCTGCATGTCTACAGGCTAAAAGAAAGGGCCTTTAAAGAATCAATTGTATTGCTTTTACCAATCGAAGACGGGAAAATTGATCAGAACGTAGACTGTTGTTATATACTCTCCTTAAATAAAGGTAAATACTACATTCTTGTCCTTTATCTGACGCATATAGCACAAATTAGTGATGGTTCAAAAGAGTTGGTGGTGGAACGGATCCTACGGGATCCAGCAGAAACATGCGTTTTATGGCACCGGCCATAACGGGATCATTTGGCACCGGATCCTCGGGGAATTGTGTACAAAATGAAAATTACAATTATAACCTTGCATTGGTATATGGCGACAAAACAATCTTATTTTTTGTATTTCTGTACAATATACATTATGTGGATCTTAGAGCAAAAGTATACCCCTGCAAATCTCACAATTCCCGATGAAAAGGTATTTACCCGGGTATTTATAATAGGCTTGCTAGCCTTGCGGTTATGGTACACATAGACCACTATTCCAGTTACAATATAGGCCTATCTTTTTGGGGTCCCAAAAAGAAAAACATGCTTTGGCTTTTAGCCCTAAAGAGGAGAAAACTTGAACACCTGAACATCATGATCCAACAACGCTCATTTGTTCTCCCCAGGGAAGTGTAATATACCTCTCTTTCACTTCCCTGTTCTCCCATACTAATTATCAAACCGACCTACTGAGAACTAAGACACGTACCCATAAAGGTGAAAACCACCCTTGAGAAGAGCAGAAAACGGAGTTCGGGGTTAGCTGTCCTTTAGCATTTGAAAACAAATCTCCATATACTTATAATGGAAAAAATCCCCTAGGCTGTGGTGCCAGATTCCCCTAGGTGCCGGTCCTTCTTTGATTAAATTTTTGGGCGAATTCTTTTATTTTGACAACAAACTGTGACACTGAAACTCCACCTCTCTCTCTCTCTCTCTTTCTTTCTGTCTTTCTTTTCTCTCTCTCTCTCTCTCTCTCTCTCTCTCTCTCTCTCTCTCTCTCTCTGTTACAATTTGAAAAATAGGTATATGCATTGTATAACTTTTTGTTTATGTTTGCCATGCTGTTGTTGTAAATATGTTGTAGGGGACGGGCTGTAATTAATGTTGTCAGAACTTGTAGCCCAACCCCTTTGAGTTTGACAATAAAATATGTTTAAACTGGAGTGCGGTCTCTACGGGCAGCTAAATAAAACAATTCTTAAATTTTTAAATGTCATAATTTACTACAACACACCAATCAGAACTTAATTCAACATAAAATGCACTTCTGGATACCGTCTGGCTTATGACTTCCACAAAAACATTGACAGGATAATGATGAATTCACTCTGTAACTGGACTTGAATCTTGAATTATCAAAATTCCCTGACATTTACCATAAATTACAAATTTCCCTGACAGTTTGCAAAATTCCTTGACCTTGAAAAAAATTCAATTTCCCTGACTTTTCCCTGATGCTTCTTTCCAGTTTTTTTCTACTTACCCAGTGTTTGCATGAGATGAGACTCGATCCATTCCCAGTCCTTGAATATATCTCTCTTATTGTTGGCCACAGCAACCACTGGAAATAGAGTATATTTATTATAAGTAGTTTCTCAGAAAATAAAAATAATCCATTACAGGTTGTCATACACTTTGTTAATAATTTAATTCAACACTTATTCCATACATCATTCAATATTTGGTTATGTCGGAACATATACACAACAATTGAATGCTTTAAAAGAAACAAATAAAGTCTGAAAGTGGTGTCTCAACTCTCAAGGTTTTTGTGCCTTTCATTAGCCCATGTGGTTGTAGGATTCAATCTCAAGCAGTATAGCTACAGAGCAGGCATAAAATGGACTTTTTTAAAATCTACAGCAAGCGGGATTTTTTTCATAAAAAATGTAAAAAAAAATTACTGTTGAAACCCTTCATAATAATATACATGTAGTGTACATTTAAACCAGACATATTTAGTGCCACTACTTACAGTAGCTAACCTCTGACTCTGGTGTTTGATGAAGTATCCTGTAAGGTGGAGTCTGCAAAAAATATATGCAAATTACACATGTAACATCTGTTATTACTTCATTCATTTTCTACATGTTCAGTCATCAAGCTTCAGATTAAATGATCCATATCAGTATTATTTTGTAAAAACAAAAGCAGTTCAGTGTGGCCAAACAGACTTGAACATAGATTTAGTAATCAAGTACCACTATGAGGGAAATTACATTATCTTTGATCGTCTATGGCTAGCCAGGGCAAAGAGTATGTTGCTTAAAGCATGCTCTAGACTATTTCAACTTAAAATCTAGGTCAAAATTAAAAATCACTTGCATCAATTGACAAAGCAGAAAACATTTTATGAAACTTGATATGAGCCGCATCATGAGAAAACCTGCATTTTTTTCATATACCAAAACAAAGATGTAGATCATCTGTGCATGAACTGATCAGCGCATTTAGTCTGTCACAAACCTTGTTATCCAGGACTGTATCTAGGGTTCCTACAAGGAGGCCAGTTAAGCCCCCTCCCCCATACCCCTTCCTCCTCTGCAGAACAAAGAATGAGTTTGCTCTCTCTGTCACCCTAAATATAGAAAAAAAAGACTTTGTTCCTTTCAGTTCATGTAACATTGTCCTTGGACCTAACAAGCACAGGATAGGAAACTATATAATTATGGTACATATTTATTGGAAATATGTTGGCAAATCTGCCTGGATGATAATCAAATTATTTTAGCAAACAAAGAACTTGTGCTCTGGTATAAACCAATAACTTACTTAGCTTTAAGACAGTACAAGCATTGTATTTCTTGGGAATTCAACAGGGTCTATAAAAATCACTTACAAATCACCTGCTTGTTTCCGAAATATGTGCACATAAGGGCACACTGCTTGACTAGCATATTGGTATTTTATACAAATTTTACACATTAATGCTGTATTAACTGCATTTATATTTAAACTGTTCAAACATTATTTTGCAATGATTTACAACAACAAACAGAACAGTGTACAGAACATTATTTTGTGAAGAACATTGTCATTAAGACAGCCCTATGATTTGGTCCAACTAAATGCTACAATACTCCTTAGCATTCCCATTTATTCCTTGCAGATGGTTCCTAAAATTTGTCATGTACCTCGAAAGAAATCTCATTATTCCGCTATACATTAACTCACTGAGTGTACAAAAACAAGGAAAAAGGTCAAATGTATCCTCAATTTCAAGAAGCAGTGAGATTGTTGTATTGGTCCTATAAAAAAATAAATCTGTTCTGGTCCAGAACTATGGGAACCCTGACTCCTGCCAGTGACCCAGCTGAGGCTGAATTCAGAAACCAGCTCTCGTCCTAGACTCGTACAACTCAGCTGTTGTTTACAATCTCCATTGGCTGAAGTGACTCGTTTTAAACCCATTCCCAATGTAACACAGCCTCGTATCCAGCTTTTAAACAATATGGTGAAAATAAACTGTTTTTACACATCAGTTGTTTCACCAAGAATTCCATCGTTAATACAAAGAAATGCTCACGGACACTTCGCTATTTGATGAAACATACACTTAACTTTCTAACAAGCATGTTTTTCCCACAAACTTTTGTGTCTTATTTTTTTAACAGATTCATTTCTACCGCTGTTAGTCAATCATGTTCCAGTGGCGGATTTAGAGGGAGTTCGGGGAGTTCGATCGAACCCCCCTTTAGGACCAAATTATTTCAGATTCATGGGAAAATTGAAGAAAATTCAAGTAAAATGTAGTGAACGAACCCCTCTTCTTGGGTTTGAACCCCCCTTCCAGAAATCCTGGATCCGCCCGTGTTCAATATTTTTCCATTTCCAGACCGAGCCTAGCCAAACTCATATGCCGACGTTACGGAAACTGACAACAAACATTAATTCATTCCAGTTGAAAAGGTCATTTTTCGGTCTTGTCCAATCATCCACCCACATTTCTAAATGACGTCAATGTCAGCCATTTTGATTAGTTTGACATCATTGTGATGTTTCAACACGCGCCACATTATACTAATTGATCAATTAACTTTCCATATATCAAAATGGTCGGAAATTAATTCGCAGTAAACCTGCAAACATATACGGAGGATTTAGTACACTGTTGTGTATTGAAAGTTTTTAAACGAGAACAAAACTGCTAAAAAAGGACAAATAATTAAACAGGTTGGATTTTTTTTTCTAAAAGCACAATAAAAATGTAGTAACGCATCAGTGAAGTGTAATCTTCTTGAAAAAGTTGCAATTACTGACAGTTCATTTCACCTTTGATTGACCACCTGGGGTCGCAGTGAAGCGATATCCCAAAAACATGAGTAAATTAATATACATGTATCATAGTGACATACATGTGATACCTCCCTCATCATCAGGGAGACTCCAGGAAATGAGCCAAAAAAAAAATGGTAAAAAATCTTCTAAAATGTACCACTTTTTAAACAAAAATTTAAAACCTCCCTGAAATGAACCAGGAATTTTATATATATTCTATACATTTTTCAAAAATCTCCCTGAAATGGAACAAAAATCTCCCTGATTCCTCTTTCAGACCGGTGCGTTCCTTTACCGGAATGGACCGGAATGGACTTGATTACCGGAATGGACTACCGGAATGGACATTTATATGTGTCCTTGAGTATTTTTCATTTGGTGTTTCAGAACAAATTTACCTATAATGTACACAGACAGTGATAAGTTCGAGAATCATGCAGTTTAAGTACAGTTAAATGTGTTCAGTACAATCGGGTGGCCACGGTCATGGACTCACATGTTTATAGGTCACTGTCGCAGTACCATCACATTTTACTATTATCTACTTCTATTCACCCCTGTTTTTGCTATAGAGCATTGACTGGTGATTTCTATACATTCTAATCATAAAAACATCTGCACAGTAGGCCCCATCCCGGACCCCACCATTTGGCTACCCTAACCACCCTGGGAAGTTATTTTGCTATACTAAATTGAAAATTATTTTATACAAACTATTTATATGACTCAAGAAGTACATTTTCTGCAGATAAAATACATCTAAAGCACCAAAACCCACAGTATAATGTCCATTCCGGTACTCCGTTCCGGTAATTATGTTCATTCCGGTCCATTCCGGTAAAGGAACGTACCCCTTTCAGACTCATCACATGTATGGCGGAACCTTCGAAATTCGGGGCAATTCGAAATTCGGGGTAATTTATATTTTTGATAGTTTCTCTCTCTCTCTGAAGTGTTCTGTAAAGATTTTAACCTCAGTTAAAACCTTGATGTTTGCACTTTAAAATGGTATAAAAATTGTATCTGAACAGCAATGTTGTGCAAGTTCACAAGCATTTAAATCCACACACTTATTTTTTCAACAAGGAAAAAAAGTAATTTCTTAATAAAATATAGTCCCTGAGATTAAATTCATCCCAAATACAAACCAGACAGGATAGTTAAGTTTAATTACCATGACTACCTTGGGGATATCCAGTTCTACAAATTGGTAAAAATCAGACTTTTCTGGCACCACTGGATAATTTGGTTTTGAGTTTTGTTTACTACTACACCGAATTTAGAAGGGACTTTTCGTCTGGCTGAAAATCCTACCTTAGTGATTCTAATCAAGGATAGTTATGTTGACACATGAAAGTGACCAATTTCTCAACTCTGTTTTAGTTCAGCATGTGTCACTGCATGTGTGCAAGAACTGTAATAAACCCAAGATTTTAGAGAGAGCTATAAATTACAACTAAAAATTAACTACACCGAATTTCGAAGGTACCATCATATGTAGTGAGAGTTCGCAACTACACTCGTACCAAAGGGGCTTTACTACTGCCCCATAGCTACTGCCCCAGTCCGCTCATACTGATATATCAAAGTAACCTTAAAACAGTAGTCCCTGTTGTATAAAAGTCATTATAAATATAAACAAATTGTTTAGTTAGACTACACGAAAACAGCAAAAGCCCATATAATCATATATGATGAAAATTGATATCAGCAAGCTGCATTATTTTTCAAAGAAACAGTCACATAGAAAAATGACAACACATCCTTACCACAGAGCATTAGCTAGTAACACCTCCTCCGGCTTCACCCACATAATTGTGGGCTGTAAATGTCACAAACTCTGAAATTGCGTTTGACAGAAATTTGATGACGACTTCCTATTCATCCACCATTTTGTTTTGATCACTGTCACGTGATTTATGTCAGCTGTTCAAAAATCGATTTTTTGATATTTTGATGAGTTTTAATAAAAAAAAAAAAATAAATAAATAAATGATTACATCGGAAACGAATATTTTTCTTTCTATTTACTTCACGAAAGTGAGCATAAAAGAGATAAAGTATCCCCCCCCTCCCCCAAATTAGGCAGTCATGTGACCTGTGACCTACTTTACTGCTGCTCTCTACTTTCACTTTTGATGTAAAAAGAGTGGGCAAAAGGCTGAGGTAAATATTTTTGCCCCAAAACTTTCAAACTTCACCTAGAAATATTAAAACAATAAGCCATGAAATTTACCTTGTGTCTGAGAATTACACAGAAACTAATGATTTCATGATAGAGGGTAAAATCATTAATCTTATGAAAATATTAGACAACCTGTCACTCTAGACAAAAACAGACAATATATGGCCCCGGGAATATGGCCATGGCAAGATCTGTGATCATCTGTGATTGTGGGTTGTGCTGAAGTCTTTGTAAAGAAAGTTAAAGCTGTTCCCTGTGTGACCAGTGGAAGAATGTCAGGGTTGTTCTTATTGTGAGGAGCACAGTGGCATAATGGTATAATGAACAATCTGTGGGCTGGAGGTCTAGAAAAAAAATACTTCCTTGATTAAGGCCTCAAATAGAACTTATTAAACTGCACTGAGCAGCTAGTGGCCTGTTTGTGTGAAGTTCTGTTTCATAGGGTTGTGTCCTTCAGCACATTTGCTCACCACGGTACTGGTTTAGCACATAAGAGACAGTGGTTCCAATCTGACATGGCAGGGCCGTCGCCGCGTTCTAAATAGTGGTACGGCGAAAACAAGATCGAGTGCCGAAGGCACGAGAAAGGCACGAGAGGCGGAGAGCACGAGAGGGGGTTCCCCCTTCTCGTAAGGGGGTGCGGGGGATCTCCCCCGAGAAAATTTTGATTTATTTGTGCTTCTAAAGCGTTCTGTATGCGTCTTTGTTTTCGAATTTCACTAGTTTTTGCTGACAAAAAACGACCGATATTCAAATATACACTTCAGACCCGTTATAACGCGCTGGTCGGGGTCCACAAGTCATATGCGCGTTATAGGTGAGGCGCGTAATGCAAATCTACTGAGTCGGACCAGGATGATCGCAGTTTCTGTAGTGTATTGGTGGGTGGGGAACCTATACGACGTGTGTATTGGCTTAACCGAGGTTGGCGGTTTATCGCAGATTCCTTGTAAAATGGAATAAACAAAAGTGAAGTATTGCGTGTTCCACAGTTTTATCAGTTAAAAACGATCTACAATGATAAAATTTGTTTATTTACAACGTACGATTTTATGTGAAAAGAGCGTCCATGACACCGGGCTTATGTTGCTGTAGAGTTCCGCCTATGACTTATTGGCGCACCCGGATGTTTAACGCGGACAAGAGTCTTTTGCCGATACCGTATTTACAGTTATTTTAATTCCCCTTTCTTAATTGAATTTTCTGATCGGATAGAATTATACAAGATATAGGTGTCCCAATGCTTAGACAATCTTTGGTTTGTGTCGCCGTCGAAAATGAGCAACGTTGCGTAACAGGTGTCATCAATAGCCTACAGCAACCTGTGTTTACGGTCTCGTTACGGTCTATCGATAATCCCCTAGCTCATTGGGCTTATTTTCACAACTTTTATGGCTTATCTTAAGAAAACAATGTGTCATCCACGCTTCACGAACGGTGGATTGTGTAAGTCTAAAAATTACTGACATGGCAATTATCACTCTTGAATATACACGCAGCCGACACGGTTCGTAAACACATTATGCTTTCTATAAGAAAACCTGTTCTTTCAGTTTTAAATATGCAAAAGATAATTAACATTAATTGTTCTCAATGTATAATATAGAGAAACTGTTAGAAAATAGCACCTTGGCAAACGCCTGACAACTGCTTTTAATTTTTTTTCTCTCGAGTACCATAAAGAGAAACTGTAAGAAAACTGAACCTTGTTGAATTCCCTGCAAACGATCTTTTTAACAGTGAATTCATCCGCACATAAACGCCTTAAACTGTAATACAATAAAGGAATATATAAGGGTAAAACGGCGCCTTCGCGTCGCCACGATTTTTTTTTTTTTTTTTTTCTCAAAAGTGGGTGGGCCAAATTTTGGGATCCAAGGTGCCCTCGCGTTATATCCAACACCGCGTTAATTCAAGCCGCGGTATAGCGGGTCTGTCCTGTAATATGAAAAATAAATTGATGAGCTTGAAAATTCTGACATGAATTTCCATATTTTTGGGGCTTTCCAGAAAAACGGCCCCACCCATTGGGGCAATGAAAAATTGATAACCTGCTCGTGCCTCCAAGCAAACCCTGTTATCAACTTGCCGACCATCTGATTACTACTTATACAGCTAAGTCGGTGTAAGCATGCCCACTTAGTCAAAGTTGTTTACATGGGTCCCATAAAAAGGAGGTAATATCCCGTTATGATCATATCCGTTGACTGGGACGTAAAACATCAAATCAAACAAGTTTCCAAGTAATTTGAACAATTATTGTATGGATATTTTAGTGGAACATTTTTTGTTTTTGTTTTGGGTATATTTTTGGATTATGCGACTCAATAAGAATATATTTTAGTTTTTAAAAACAATGTTTGACCCCCGTTGAATCTCATCAGGTGGTGGCACAACAATTTTATTACGACTATTTCGTATCGTTTCGCTGAACAGAATCTAATTGACAAGGTGTCATTTCAATGATAGTACTATTTTTACACGTTTTGTGATTCCTAAGCTGTTTATTTTCACACCTTTGCATCGATGACACGAGTTTCGAGTGGTGATAATAATTTCATCAATAAGACATGACTCGTATAATGATTCGATTCAAGAAGATTAAAGATAAACGGCGGTCGAAAAAAAATGGTACGGCGGATAGCATGCTCGGCCAAAAAAGTGGTACGGCGCTCGCCGGACCTGCCGCACCGGCGACGACGGCCTTGCATGGTTGAGAAATTAACGACACTGGCTATCCGCACGACAGTCGTGCCGATAATGCCACTTATCGGCAAATAAAGGTCGTGCGGATAAGCAGAGTTATCCGCAGGACAGGGAAATTGATATCCAAATGTTAAAAATGTTTAGAAATGGATACATTTTAAGTTGATAGATATTATACACTGGCTTCAAAACTAAAACAGAATATTACCCATGCAGGAATTTTTATTATTATTTTGCTGAAATTGGCTTACCTGTGAATTTACCTGTACAAATCAGCCATGTGTATGCGTAAATGAGAAAGTAATTATCGTAATCTAAATAATAAAAGAATGTGGTAATCCAAAAGAACAAACAGCCTTTGATTTTAACAATGGAATATGGAAACATTTCAGTAACACTTGTAAGTAAAAAGCATTTACAATGGTTATATTTTTCTCCGCTGTTAGAAATCTACTGTGATTCAGTTTACTTCAGCCGGAATAATAAAATCAAACTACATGTAGTTTTCTGATTCATAATTAATAAAAGTGTAAATTTCGAATGTACACTTAATTTATTTAATGACAAATTAATAGTTAAATGCATAAGTAAGCTCGTTAGAAAATCTCATTTGCCTGTTGTGCGAATTGCCAATACCAGTAGCATTGGCTTTCCACATGACGGTCGGGCCTATAACACTGATTATCAGCACGACTGTCGTGTAGATAAGCGGCATTATCGGCAGTATTCGGCACGACCGTCATGCGGATAGCCACAGCCAAAATTAACAGGAAGTGACGAAACCCTTGTATTGGTACTTTGTATTATTTATAATAATTGTGTCTTCCCCCGACAGGGTCGGGAGGCATATTGTTTTTCCCCGTGCGTCTGTCTGTCCGTCTGTCCGTCTGTCCATCCGTCACAAATCGTGTCCGCTCTATAACTTGAAAACCGTTAAAGATGTTTCAATGAAACTTGGTACACTTGTAAACCACGACAAGACGATGTGTCATGCACAAGAACCATAACTCTAGCTTGAGTATTTTTGGAGTTATTTTCCTTTGATTATTTTCCATATAATTTTGTGTCCGGTCTATAACTTGAAAACCGTTTAAGATTTTTCAATAAAACTTGGTACACTTATTAAGCATGATCAGATGATGTGTCAAGCACAAGAACCATAACTCTGGCTTGAGTATTTTATGAGTTATTTACCTTTGATTATTTTCCATACAATTTTGTGTCCGCTCTATAACTCGAAAACCGTAAGAGATATTTCAATGAAACTTGGTACACTTATAAAGCACGATGAGATGATGTGTCGTGTTAAAGAACCATAACTCTTGCTTGCATATCTTTGGAGTAATTTCCCTTTGATTATTTTCCATACAATTTCGTGTCCACTCTATAACTTGAAAACTATAAGAGAAATTTCAGTGAAACTTGGTACACTTATAAAGCACGATGAGACGATGTGTCATGCACAAGAATCATTACTCTTGCTTTCATATCTTTGGAGTTATTTCCCTTTGATTATTTTCCATACAATTTCGTGCCCGCTCTATAACTTGAAAACCGTAAGAGATATTTCAGTGAAACTTGGTACACTTATAAAACAGAATGACTTATAAAACAGAATGACAGGATATGTGATGCACAACAACTATAACTATTGCTTGCATATTTTGGACATGCACGTAGAAAGGGGGGAGACATCAGTTTTCACATATAAAACAAATTCTAGTTATCATTGTCATTGTACATGGTCCTCAAAATGTAATCAATTCCTCATACATGTATATGAAACTTCTTAGAAGCTAAAACATGTCTGTGAAATGTATACCCCCTAAAACCCCACTTTTATATATAGTAATACTGGGTTATGATAAAGGAGAATACTGTCCTATTTTTAGCTCACCTGAGCCGCTAGGCTCACAAGGTGAGCTTATAGGATGGCCATGATCCGGCGTCTGTCGTCCGTCGTCGTCCGTCCGTCGTCGTCGTCCACCATTTTCAAAGATCTTCTTCTCTGAAACCGCTTGGCCAATTAAAGCCAAAATTTATATGAAGCATCTATGGGAAGGGGGAACCAATGTGTTTACAAATAATCCCGCTCACATGACCAAGATGGCCGCCATGCCCATATATGGTAAAAACCCTTCAAAATTCTTCTTCTCCGGAACCACTGGACCGATTTCAACGAAACTTAACATGAAGCATCGGGGACTGGAGTACTACAATGTGTTTTTAAATTATGACCTTTGGATGACCTTGACCTATTTTACGGCAAGGTCAACATAGGTCGCCCATGCATTTGAATGGGGAAAATTGTTAAAATGTTATTTGAAAGGCAAAACTTGCAGGAAATGGGCAAATGGACTGAAGGTAGGTAATTCTGAAAAAAAAATTGGACCACAGGGGTTGGTCAGCCCCCACCCCGGGGCAATATACATGTATATTACAAAAATATTCAAAGATCTTCTTCTCTGAAACCACTTGGCCAATCAAAGCCAAATTTTATAGGAAGCATCTATGGGAAGGGGGAATCAATGTGTTTATAAATAATCCAGGTCACATGATCAAGATGGCCGCCATGCCCATATATGGTAAAAACCCTTAAAAATCTTCTTCTCCTGAACCAATGGACCGATTTCAACGAAACTTGGCATGAAGCATCGGGGACTGAGGTACTACAATGTGTTTATAAATTATGACCTTTGGATGACCTTGACCTATTTTACGGCAAGGTCAACATAGGTCGCCAATGCATTTGAATGGGGAAAACCTTTAAAATGTCATTTAAAGTGAAATTCTTGCAGAAAATTGGCAGTAGGACTGACTATTAATGATTCTGAAAAAAATTGGACCCCAGGGGCATATTTGCCCCAACCCCGGGGCATTATACATGTATATTACCATACTATTCAGACATCTTCTCTGAAACCGCTTGGCCAATCAAAGCCAAATTTTATGTGAAGCATCTATGGAATGGGGGAATCAATGTATATATAAATAATCAAGGTCACATGACGAAGATGGCCGCCATGCCCATATATGGTAAAATCCTTCAAAAATCTTCTCCGGAACCGGTGGACCTATTTCAAAGAAACTTGGTGTGAAGCATCTATGGCTTAAGTACTACAATGTATACATAAATCATGACCCTGTGATGACCTTGACCCAGTTTATGGCAAGGTCAACATGGGTTGACCATGCATTTAAATGGGGAAAATTGTTAAAATGTCATTTGAAGGGAAAAGCCAGCAGGAAATTGGCAAATGGACAGAATATTGATTATTCTGAAAAAAAAAAGAAGAAAATGGCCTAAGGGCTTCATCTGCCCCTGCACTGGGGTTAAATACCATAATATTCAAACATGTTTATTGGTATATGCAGCAGATCTCAGGTGAGCATTTACAGGACCATTGGTCCTCTTGTTCTAATTTTTGCTTCAAAACATAGATTGTGGGTACTCCTTAGAACTGCTACGAGAAATGATTAAATTCTCTCAAAAATAGGCAGATTCCTCCAAATAGGGTAGCTTCAAAATGATAATCAAGTGATAGGAATTTTAAAATGATAATTGAGTCCTCCGTCAAACCACCCATCATTAATATTCATTTTATATTGACCATTCAAATCAGCACATTAGCTAACGGTCAATGACGGTTAGACAACACATGGGTTAGACAAACAAACCAACACATGCTTTTTACAGGTAAATATAGGTGCAAAAACACAATGTTTGTCTAAGGAAATAGCGATGGGTGTGGTTATACCTTGCTGGCGGAGGAGTCAATTGGATTTGCATACTAAAATAGAATCATTTAGAACATCTATTTGTCAGTATTATTAAATGATTATCATTCAGTATTAAATCATTTACTAGGACAAAAACTTAAAATACCAAACATTTAAAATATCTATTACAGGTTAGAATTTGATCAATACTTTTATAATATCAGTACCTGGGACAATTTTGCATACATGTATTAGGACATTAATATAAAATGTTATTATTTGTTCAGCTCGATTTACTGTCCCTGAACTATTACATACATGTACTTAAGATACATGTATATGTGTCACTAGTATTTATCAGTATGTGGTCACTTAATAGGGTGAAATGTCCATGGATATAAATTATCAGCTCAACCAAAATTTCTCACTTTAAGCCCTAATGTTATAATATAGAACATGTACACTGAAATACAGGACATTTATATACATAAATACCAGAGAACTCTTGAAGTATATCATTAAGGTTTAATATAAAGAAAATGAAACCTATAGTTTTATGAAACAACTTTAATTAGCTATTTTTTATTTTCAGTTGGTTAAAGGCAGTTGAGACAAAAGTCTTATTTTCCCTACAGTTTGATGGGAAATTCATCATCCGCAGAAGTCGACATGAATTCCGCAGAGGGGCAATTCATCAAGTCAGAGATTGACCATAACTGTGTAGTGATATTTTCCAAGAGTTACTGCCCACATTGTCGTGCTGCTAAGAACACATTCCAGAAGATGGGTGTTGATTTCAAGGCTGTAGAGCTGGACAAAAGATCTGATTGTGACACTCTACAAGATATACTGAACGCCATGACAGGGGCCAGGACAGTAAGTTATTTTTACCTGCATCATAATTAAGAATGTGTCTTCTAACAAGATTGTGAACACCTGAAGAGGCTTGAAATTTTCAAATTAAGAAATGAAAAGTGCTTACACATTCTATGAAGCAAAATGAAATGTGTTGATCACACTGAATATTTTCAGTTTCAGTAAATATTTACTTTTTATACCCCGCCACTTGAAAAAGTTATATTATACCCTCAAAAAAATTTGCTTTCGAATGTCTGTCTATACTTGCGTCCGTCAGTCTGCCCGCGCTTCATTTCAGGGCTCTATCCCATTTTCTTCAAACTTTGTATAGGAGTTCGTATCCACTCCTTCCTGATATGATTGAAGATGTGTAAATTTTGTCAAATAAGTACAGAGTTATGGCCCTTTATTTGTTTAAATTTCGTTTCCAGGCTCTTTCTTGAGCATTTATTGATCAATTTTCTTCAAATGTTCAATAGGAATTCATATTAGGAAGGAGTGGCTTGGGATTGAAAATGGGTAAATTTGGTCAAAGATGTGCAGACTTATAGCCCTTGATTTATGTTAAAATGTCATCTGTTATACCTGCGGCCACACCCTTGAGTGCAGCCTAGGGGTTAAGCGACCGAGTCAGAGAAACCCCATGTACATGTATCTCTCTGAAGTGTCTGTCGGTGTTTGAATCTGTTCACTGTGGTAGCTGCTATAACTTGCTCTGGGAGTCGATTCCATGCGTTAATAACACGCTGACTGAAGTTGTTTTGTCTGATATTAAGTCTTGACCGAGGTTTATTCAACTTGAGAGATCTCCAGGCTCTATCTTGAGCATTTTATTGACAGATTTTCTTCAAACTTTTTATAAGAATTCATATCAGGAAGGAGTTACTTGGGATTGAAACCAGATAAATTTTGTCAAATAAGTACAGAGTAATGGCCCTTGATTTACGTTCAAATTTTTTCGGGGCTCTATCTTGAGCTTTTATTGACCAATTTTCTTCAAACTTTGTACATAGGAGTTCACATCAGGAAGGAGTTGTCTGGGATTGAAGATGGGTAAATTTCATTAAATAAGTACAGAATTATGGCCCTTGAATGATTCATGCTAAAATTTCATTTCCTCTCTCTATTTTGTGCATTTATTGACCAATTTTCTTCAAAGTTTGTATGATGGTTCATATCAGGAATGAGTGGTTTGGGATTGAAGATAGATAAATTTCATCAAATAAGTACAGAATTATGGCCCTTGAATGATTCATTCTAAAATTTCATTTCCTCTCTCTATTTTGTGCATTTATTGACCAATTGTCTTCAAACTTTGTATGATAGTTCATATCAGGAATGAGTTGTTTGGGATTGAAGATAGATAAATTTCATCAAATAAGTACAGAATTATGGCCCTTGATGTACGTAAAAATTTCGTTTTGTCGGGCTCTATCTTGAGCATTTATTGACCAATTTTCTTCAAAGGAATGAGTGGTTTGGGATGGAAGATGGGTAAATTTTGTCAAATACGCACAGAGTTATGGTCTTCGATTTATGTCAAAAGTTTGTTTTGCTCTTTATCTTGAGCATTTATTGACCAAGATATTCTGTGCATTTGTACTAAATTAAATTTGCATGGCAGGGTATCATGCATGCCTGCAGCGCTTTTATTATACCCCCCGCAAAACGAAGTTTTAGGGGGGGTATACTGTTTTCAGCCTGTCCGTCATTCCGTGATTCCGTAATTCCGTCAACATTTTGACATCTTTGCTAAATAACTTAAGTAGTTTTTGCCCGATGCTCTTCAAATTTTCAACACACCTGCACCATTAGACGATATGAATTTAGGGGCCAAAGGGTCAGTTTTGCAAGAGTTATGGGACTTTTTAAACCTATACATAGAATGTTTGCCATAGCGCTAATAGTGCATACTTTGTGAAATCAACTTCTCCTACAGCTTTCAATATTCTCTTTTGATACTTTGCAGATATGTGCCAGAGATATTGAAGATATGCATGAAGAAGTATTATGCTGAAAAAATGAATTTTGACAAATTTACAGCATTTTGAACTTAGCCAATTTTCGATAATTGCCATATTCAACAATGGTTGGTAGTGCATAGTTTGTGAAATCAACTCCTCCTATAGACGGAATATTTCCATCGGTATTCCGTTTAACTTCTCCATACCGACGGAAATGGGATATATTCAGCCCTTGGTCGAAAATGAAAATTCAACAAAACTGCAAATTTGTGTTATTAAAACTTATGTTAGATCTTTTCTTGCATATATGAAATAAGTTATAAATATTCTAGTTGTTTAGTACGCAGAATCATAAAATACTTCATTTTTTCTATGGGAAATTTCAAAGATGTCTATAAATAGATCAGGGGAGACTACTGTAGAATTAGCGACTCAAAGTCGAAAATTGTTTGTTTGTTTTTTTCTACATTAATTTAAACGTTTTAGGCAATTTTATATGTTTAATGGAAGATCTTCGGCACTGGTAGAAATACATAACAAAACTAATGCGATTAGTAGCAAAATAACACAGCTGCATGTTGCTTACGAAATCCGCAATCAGTTCGACATTGGTTTAAATGCAACCTATGCTAAGCTGTCAGGGAAGTGGAACAAGGTACCGAAGTGGAGCGGAGTGACAGTTAGCCAGCTGATCTACTCCTCCTAGGGCTTTCAGTATTTCTTTTCAATACTTTGCAGACATGTTCCACACATATTGAAAATGTGCACGAAGAATTTTAATGATGAAAAAATAATTATTGACAAATTTACAGCATTTTTCAACATAGCCATTTTTGGATCATTGCTTATATACAATAATGGTTGGTGATTCATAGTTTGTGAAATCAACTTCTCCTAGGGCTTTCAGTATTTCTTTTCAATATTTTGCAGACATGTTTCACATATATTGAAGATGTGTATGAAGAATTATAATGATGAAAAAATAATTTTTGACAAATTTACAGCAATTTTTAACATAACCTTTTTTTGACCATTGCTTATACAATAATGGTTGGTAGTGCATGTTTTGTGAAATCAACTCCTCCTAGGGCTTTCAGTATTTCTTTTCAATACTTTACAGACATGTGCCAGAGATATTGAAGATATGCATGAAGAAGTATTATGTTGAAAAAATGAATTTTGACAAATTTACAGCATTTTGAACTTAGCCAATTTTCGATAATTGCCATATTCAACAATGGTTGGTAGTGCATAGTTTGTGAAATCAACTCCTCCTAGGGCTTTCAGTATTTCTTTTCAATACTTTGCAGACATGTTCCACACAATTTGAAGATGTGCATGAAGAATTATAATGATGAAAAAATATTTTTTGACAAATTTACAGCATTTTTCAACATAGCCATTTTTGTATCATTGCTTATATACAATAATGGTTGGTGGTTCATAGATTGTGAAATCAACTTCTCCTAGGGCTTTCAGTATTTCTTTTCAATACTTTGCAGACATGTTCCACACATATTGAAAATGTGCATGAAGAATTATAATGATGAAAAAATAATTTTTTGACAAATTTACAGCAATTTTTAACATAGCCATTTTTTGACCATTGCTTATACAATAATGGTTGGTAGTGCATGCAGACATGTTCCACACATATTGAAGATGTGCATGAAGAATTATAATGATGAAAAAATATTTTTTGACAAATTTACAGCATTTTTCAACATAGCCATTTTTGTATCATTGCTTATATACAATAATGGTTGGTGGTTCATAGATTGTGAAATCAACTTCTCCTAGGGCTTTCAGTATTTCTTTTCAATACTTTGCAGACATGTTCCACACATATTGAAAATGTGCATGAAGAATTATAATGATGAAAAAATAATTTTTTGACAAATTTACAGCAATTTTTAACATAGCCATTTTTTGACCATTGCTTATACAATAATGGTTGGTAGTGCATGTTTTGTGAAATCAACTCCTCCTAGGGCTTTCAGTATTTCTTTTCAATACTTTACAGACATATTCCACACATATTGAAGATGTGCATGTAGAATTATAATGATGAAAATATAATTTTTGACAAATTTACAGCATTTTTCAACATAGTCATTTTTACCATTGCTAATATACAATAATGGTTGATACTGCATACTTTGTGAAATCAGCTCTTAGGGCTTTCAGTGTTTCTTTTAAATTCTTTGTAGATTTGTTCCAGATAAATTTTAGATGTGCATGAATAATTTTCATGCTGAAAAGTTAATTTTTGACAAATTTACAGCTTTCATTTTACTTAGCCAATTTTTTACCATTTCTCATGATAAACAATAATGATCATAGTGCATACAGTGAAATCAACCTCAAGTTTTAATATCTTGTGACTAGCATACTGAGGATGTACATGAAGAATTATAATGCTGAAAAGATATCCTTGACAAATTTTCTGCATGTTTGACTTAGGAAGTTATTGGCCAGCTTCAGATAATTTTGCGGGGGGTATACTGAAAGCCTTGCTTGCAGCCAATTTCTAGTTTGAATTTATGCTCTTTTGTCACATCTACAATGTAGTATTTTGTTTATATTTCTTTTCTTTCTTTCTTTCTTTCTTTTTCTTTCTTTCTTTCTTCATATACTGCAGCAACCTCTCACAAGGATTATGTGCAGGTATTGCAGTTTAACATCCCAGTCAACAATCAGTCATGTAGGGGCGGAGCTACCTCTTGGTATTGTGGGGAGAAAATGTGTCTTGCTCAAGGACACAACACGATGCAACCAGTGGGAATTAAACCCAGGGCCCATCAATTTAGAGTCTGATGCTCTACCACAATGACACTGTGCTCCCCATCTAGTAATTTTAAACCAAATTTAAGTAAATAACTGTGATGATGTATGATCATTTAAATACATGTATTATATAATGTTTAATTATTCCAGGTGCCGAGAGTATTCGTGAATGGTAAAAGTATAGGAGGGAATTCTGATGTCCAGCAACTGTATAATGACGGACAGTTGGAAAAAATGATAAAAGACTGTCAATGACGAAAAATGACTCCTAGATAATTTACGTTCTAATAGTTAACACCAGAAAAGAGCAAATTCTTTGATTTTTTATTTTTATACCCCTAAACCAAATTGGCTAAAATAATTCATTGTGTTATATCAATATGATATAACAGTACTTTCCCTGAGTGGGGCGTTTCAACAGCATATCAAATTTAATGGTTCTACTACTAAGCTCCTCTAGATGCATGTTTCAGTGCCCCAACTGTTAGAACATTTACTGGACCAACCAAGTGTTTTAAATTAGTATTAGTTCATGTTATGGGCTTTCATTGTTGTTGCCATGACCAAATTTATGTGTGATTTCTTGGTATTTCTTGTAATACCAACAAAATTGAATGAACAAAATTGAATGAAGATGTTTGAGAGTGATTTCACTTAATATTTTATATTTATGCTTGAGTGTCCCTTGACCAGGCTAGAGCTATGAGTTGTGTTACAGTTTGTTTATGTTTTGTGTTTTACTGTTATCCACTTAAATTGTTTTTACATTTAAAAATGACTTTGAAATACGAGGTCTGTCCCGGGAAATAAAAAACATGACTAATTATTCGCGAATGGTTGGTTGAAATTTTAAAAATAGTTTCATGCTTTTAAACTACATTTCGTGTGAGCAATCAGTTAAAATATTGGTCAAATGGCTTAAAAATTGCAAAAGTTATGAGCATTTACATGATGGTGTATCGGCATTTATGGAGCAGGTTGAAAATCATTTTGGTACGTTTATGTGGAGGGGTGGTTGAATGATTTGTATGCAATCTCTTAGAGTTGTAATGCCGATGAATATTGCCATCTAAGCATTGATATAAACTCAATTATTCAAGGTAGAAATGACAAGCAGAAAAGATAACTCGATCCGTTTCATTTTGTATGAGGGACAACTAATTTTATTTTACACTGAAAGAAAACAAAAAGATGACACTTGTTTAAAATGACAACAAGAAACAAGCATTTAGAATATTTAAAGAAAAATGCATACAAAATCACCATGTAATCATTAATGACACATTAGTAGGTTGATTTTATAAATTGATTTTGTAAAATGTACCTGACTGGAAAAAAAAGTTTGGTGAAAGTCCAGTTTTGTGCCATAAAACTTACATTACGTCTGTATTTTCCAATAAAATAATTGCAGTAGGTTTAATAAATTTTCTATAAAATCAATGCTGATGGTGGAAATCATTTCTAACTTTCAAAATCTTTTCTTAAATAGTTACTCATGCAACTTACAGTTAGTGTTGTGAAATATTACCTCAACTCGCAATTACCAGAACTGTTGAATTTGATCTTGATGGATTTCAAAACAGAGTTTTTGACGTGCGCCGGAGACACCTACCCCTCTTGGCATAAATGCATATAACCGTGTTGTGTAAAGGACAAATTCATCCATATTTGTATGAAATGTTTATGAGATGTATGCAAACAGATCATATTTTCATGCATTTCTGCATACACATTCATGTTTTATTACAAATGTCTACGTATTTTTGGGACAGACTACGTACAGTTCAACCTCATTATAACACCCCTCACTATAGTGCGGTTTTCATTGTAACACAGCCATGTCATGGCTCCCAAAATCATTAATTATATCCCCGCTTTGGAAAAGTGGGGCTACACTGGATTCACCTTGCCCTTCTTCCATTCCGTGGTTCCCTCATTCTGTGAACATTTTGGTTTCCGCTCAATATCTTGAGAATGAGACAGAATCCAACCAAATTTTGTATGCACTACAATATTGATAATATGTAGCTGGGAATTATTACCCGTCATTTTTTGCAAAATTTTCACAGAATTACAGCCCTTGATTGATGTCAGAATTTCATTTCCGCTTAATATCTACAGAACAAATTGACAGAATCTAACTAAATTTTGTATACACATCAACACTGACAAGATCTAGCATCGCTTTCCATAAAATTTTGACAAGAGTTACAACCCTTGTTAGCTCACCTGGGCCGAAGGCTCATAGGTGAGCTTATAGTATACCCATGCTCCGGCGTCCGTCCGTCCGTCCTTTGTCCATCCATCCGTCGTCGTCCACAATTTCAAAGATCTTCTTCTCTGAAACCGCTGGGCCGATTGTTCTCATATTATACATACACCATCTACAGGTATGGGGAAAGAATAATTGTGGTTTTTGTTTTGATCAGATAAGGACTCTGGTTGCTATGGTAACTTATGCTTCCCATAGACTTATAATGGAAAAAAGTGAAAATTGCCAGTTTTTGCTGTCTTGTTGGAGATATTTGAATTTTGTTTTTGCAGAAATGTTTATTGAGTAGTCCTCTACGTTTCATGTGACTTTTGTCCTAACCCTTTATTTTGATTGGTTGTAGGGGCCCCGTATAGGGCAAAATTTCGAAAAACATTCAAAAATCTTCTTCTCAGAAACTGTCAAGGGGATTAAGCCTGTACTTTGTATACTTGTTCCTGACAGTGGCCTCTACATAATTTGTGTTTTTTATTCCAGGCGGATAAGAACTATGGTTTCTATGGCAACTTAAAGTTTCCATAGACTTATAATGGGAAAAGTTGAAATCGGCTATTTTTCGGCTAAAATTGCAGACATTTGAATTTTGTTTTTGCAGAAATGTTTATTGAGTAGTGTTTGACGTTTCTTGTGAGTTTTGTCCTAATCCTTTATTTTGATTGGTTGCTGGGGCCCCGTAAAGGGCAAAATTTTGAAAAAAAAAAAACATTCAAAAATCTTCTCCTCAGAAACTGTCAAGTGGATGAATCCTGTACTTTGTATATGTTACAGCCAATCTGTGAAATCAGCCTTTTCATGAAATGGCTAAAGATTTTAGCCTTTTCGTGAAATGACTAATTCACTCAGCCATTTCATGAAACGGCTAAATATTTCAGCCTTTTCATGAAATGACTAAAAATTTGCTCTAGTCATTTCATGAAATGGCTAAAGTAAGAAGCAAACCATTAAAACAAGACAAAGACTGAAGTTTTATTTTTATTAAAGCTCTGAACATTGGTTAAAACAACTAACATAATAAAGCACATAATGTAAGCACATCAAATGATCAGTTGTATGTGTCATGAGTAATCCAGATAATATAATGAGATTTTGAATTTCTTACTGGCACAAAAGTTTCATTACATTTTTCCTACTGTCATGGGAAAACATTTTACACTGTCAGCTAATCTTAAAGTTATTGAATCACACAGTATGAGATACTAAGCATTCACTTTTAAAACTGCACAATATCAGTAACATACCGTTAGAAACACATAGTGTACATTTTCAATACGACACATAATGTTCATGTTTAATTCTCATACATTGTCTACTTATTCTTACATGTGAGACTGTTATGACATCTGCTGTTACACATTTTGCCAGCCTTAAAACACTTACATCTGTTGGTTTGACATTGTTTTTAACCATTTCCACAATCACATCGAAAAAAACCTTGACCTGCTGTAGTTGTTGCTTTCACAGCTTGGCGAAGTGTCACTGTACATTCCGTGTTAACATCACAATTAGTCAGGAGCCTTTGTGGACATAGATCAAACTGATTCCTTGCATATTTGGAACTTATTATTCCAGACTTGACAGCTATAGTGTACATATTTTGTTCATCACAATCCAGAATTTCACCAAGAATGTTTCGTGGGTCACCTCTACCTCTTTCAACCATAGGAATAGGAATAGCAACATTGTCTCCCACTTCACCAGACTTTAACTCTACACGTGATCTTTTAACCATTCTCTCAGCTTGCGACAACTGAGAATCATGAGCCCTCTTTCTCTGCTGGAGTATTGTCTCATGCCGCTGAGCCAAGTTGGAATCAGATGCAGGTGTAGGCTGCGGCTCGTTGGTTCTAGCAGATGTAGGTTGTGGCTCATCGGTTCTAGTAGGTATAGGTTGTGGCTCGTCGGTTCTAGCAGATGTAAATTGTGGCATGTCGGTTCTAGCAGGTGTAGGTTGTGGCATGTCGGTTCTAGCAGGTGTAGGTTGTGGCACGTCGGTTCTAGCAGATGAAGGTTGTGGCACGTTGGTTCTAGCAGATGTAGTTTGTGGCTCGTCGGTTCTAGCAGGTGTAGATGGTGGCTCGCCGGTTCTAGCAGGTGTAGATTGTGGCTCGTCGGTTCTAGCAGGTGTGGATGGTGGCTCGTCGGTTCTAGCAGATGTAGGTTGTGGCTCGTCGGTTCTAGCAGGTGTAGATGGTGACACGTTTGTTCTAGCAGATGTAGGTTGTGGCTCGTCGGTTCTAGCAGGTGTAGATGGTGGCTCGTCGGTTCTAGCAGGTGTAGATGGTGACACGTTGGTTCTAGCAGATGTAGGTTGTGGCTCGTCGGTTCTAGCAGGTGTAGATGGTGGCTCGTCGGTTCTAGCAGGTGTAGATTGTCTGATAGTAAACATCTCTTGGAAGAAGATGCTTCTCACACTGGGAATACTTCTGAAACAAAACTTCATGGAATTTCAGTTCAACTGCTGTGTTATCCATATTGAATCACTTAAATCACTTTCAAAGTTAACATGTAATGCGGACTAGAAAATGAATGCTTTTATAGCAAAAATGAGTAATTATATTCCTTAAGTATTTTTGAAGTATCAATTAATAGTAATTAAACTATGATTAAACACATTCTTTTAAAGAAAGCATTTTGTTGACATAAAATCAACTTTTCTTTATTTTGATCATACTTTAATAAACTAATTATAATTGTCAAATTATTGATGATTAGTTACACAATTTGTTAATTAATCTATGATCAAAGCAATCATACAGTTAATCAAAGAGTATTGGGAGTGGGGTGTATCACACTTTTTTATCATCTTGCACAATTTGCTTTTATTGGCTTTAATTTGACTATGATCAATGCAATGATTTAAACATCTTTGTTTTCTCATTGTGTTTAACTTATAATCCTAATCATAATAATTATATTGTTTTTCACTGTTTTTATTATTTATGCCTACCATAATATTCTTTGAAAAGTGAAAATGGAATTTTATGTACTTTCATGTTCATTTTTGTTGCATATTCAAATAAATTATTCCTGTAATGATAAATTAGGCATATTAAATAAAACTCAAGGCATTATTACATAGATTGGCTGAAACTGAACCAGTCAATCTGTGTAACAATGGCATGAAGATTTTAGTCATTTCATGAAAAGGCTGAAATATTTAGCCGTTTCATGAAATGGCTGAGTAAATTAGTCATTTCATGAAAAGGCTAAAATTTTTAGCCATTTCATGAAAAGGCTGATTTCACAGATTGGCTGTAACATATACATGTTACTGACAGTAGCCTCTACATAATTTGTGTTTTTTTATTCCAGTCGGATAAGAACTCTGGTTGCTATGGTTTCCATAGACTTATAATGGGAAAAGTGGAAATTAGCTATTTTTTCTGGACCAATTGTAGGTATTTGAATTTTGTCTTTGCAGAAATATTTATTGAGTGTATCTCTATGTTTCATTTGACTTTTTTCCTAATCCTTTATTTTGATTGGTTGCTGGGGCCACATAAAGGATAAAATTTCGAAAAACATTTAAAAATCTTCTCCTTAGAAATTGTCTATGGCATGAAGCCTGTACTTTGTATACATGTTCCTGACAGTAGTTTCTACATAATGTGTGTTTTTTATTTCAGTAGGATGAGAAATCTGGTTGCTATGGCAACTTAAAGTTTCGATAGACTTAAAACGGGAAAAGTGGAAATTGGCTATTTTTTTTCTGGTCCAATCGCAGATATTTGAATTCTATTTTTGCAGAAATGTTTATAGAGTAGTCCTCTACAGTTTGGTTGACTTTTGTCCTAATCCTTTATTTTGATTGGTTGGTGGGGTCCCATAAAGGGCAAATTTTTTAAATAAATATTTGGTTAATATAGCAGATCTCAGGTGAGCGTTTACAGGACCGTTGGTCCTCTGGTTTTCTGCAATATTTTAACATGTGTTATGGCCCTTGATTGACATCAGAGTTTTGTTTCCGCACAATGTCTTGAGAAACAAATCGACATAATCTGACCAAATTTTGTACCTAGCTTGGGATTGTTACCCATCATTTTCTGCAAAATTTTAACACAAGTTATGTCCCTTGACTGACATCAGAATTTCGTTTAGGCTCAATATCTTGTCAGGAAATGACAGAATCTGAACAAATTTTATGTCTTGTCAGACCTAGATTGGGATTGTAACCTGTCAATTTTTTGCAAAACTTTGACGGAGTTACGTCCTTTGATTGACGACAGAATTTTGTATCCTCTCAATCTCCATATAGCTGCAAACAGACAAAAAAAAAACAACCTGAAAACCACATCACAATGTGACTAGTTTGGAATCATTGAAATAATTTGCATGTGATTGCACACTTAAGTGAAAACTATGTGCATACAGCTGAATTTTACCGCGTACATGGTATCAGAAATTTCAGTGCATACAGACAGAAAAGTCACGTGTACATAGGCAGTACACACTCTTATCTCTTTTGCTGAAAGGACATGGTGTATCCAGTACAGCCCTCCTTTTCCAAAGTGGGCTTTTAATAGCATTCCTTTGTTTCACTTATGTCAAAACTGCACATATTATGCATGTAATTTAATTAAATGAGGATCAAAAAGAAAATAAACAATATAATTATCAGGATGTTTTTAATTGTTGACAAGTTTTGGTCATCAAAGGCTCTTTTTCAATAGATATACAAAATTAAGATGGATCTCGGGAGTACTATGGTAGCCTAATGGTAGAAAGTATGTATCAACACATCCTTGGTTGGAAACCTACCACCGCCATGTTGGGCTCTTGAGCAAGACCCATTTACATCCCAATGTCCTGGCACAACCAATTACATGTTTGCTCCATCCCTGCATGTTGTTGACTGGACATTGATTGAGCCCTTGAAGTCCCGAACAAATTAGGATTTCTTCCTAACATTTATGTTATGAGGATCTCATAGGGAGCCATCACAGGTTGATTTTGTGGAAAGTGACCTTCCACAATTTCCACATCGGATAAAAAGAAACCCCAAGTTGGAAATGGTCAATTCTCCACTATTTATCACAAAATGCTTCTTGATTCTGGTTGACTAGTAACTACAGTCAGTGTTGTTATAACTTGGAGTTTGGGTTGAGTTCCACAACAATTTTACCAATACTTTTCTGGGAATACAAGTACTGAAATAGAAACATACATACATCTTTTACACATGTAAATTCAGGTGTTTAGCTACTCAGACCAGTTTAGAAGGTGGCTATGTCAAAAACTTGCCTACAGATAATGTGATAATAGTAAATTCTATGAAGTACTTGAATTATTAGCTCACATGAGCCAAAGCCTCACAAGCCTCCACAACAATTTTACCAATACTTTTCTGGGAATACAAGTACTGAAATAGAAACATAACATACATCTTTTACACATGTAAATTCAGGTGTATAGCTACTCAGACCAGGTTAGAAGGTGGCTATGTCAAAAACTTGCCTACAGATAATGTGATAATAATAAAATCTATGAAGTACTTGAATTATTAGCTCACATGAGCCAAAGCCTCACAAGGTGAGCTTATAGGATGGCCATGCTCCAGTGTCCGTCCGTCGTCGTCCACAATTTCAAAGATCTTCTCCTCTGAAACTGCTTAGCCAAACTTCATGTGGGGCATCCTTAGGCAGGGGGAATGAAAATTTATATAAATGGTCTAGGTCAAATGACCAAGATGGCTGTCATCTCCTCCAGGCCTATGATTTTGAAACTTGGCATGAAGCATCAGGGAGGGAATATCTATAAATTTGATATAAATCATGACGCTGGGACGACCTTGGCCTATTTTATGGCAAGGTCAAGAGAGGTCGCCCATGCATTTGAATGGGGAAATTTGTCAAAATGTCATTTGAAGGGGAAATCTTAAAGGAAATGGGCAATGGGACAGAAGATTTATGATTCTGAAAAAATTGGGCCCAAGGGGCTTGTCTGCCCCCACCCCGGGGCAATATACATGTATATTATCATATTATTCAAAGATCTTCTCTGAAAATGGTAGGCAAATCAAAGCCAAACTTAATGTGGAGCATCCTTAGGAAGGGGAACGAAAGTTTATATAAATGGTCTTAGTCACATGACCAAGATGGCCACCATGGCTATAAATAGCAATTACTTTTAAAAATCTTCTCCAGAACCAGAAGGCCTATGATTTTGAAACTTGGCATGGAGCATCAGGCAGAGGAGCTCTACAAAGTCTATATAAATCATGACCCTTGGATGACCTTGACATATTAAACGGCAAGGGTAACATAGGTGGCCCATGCATTTGAATGGGGAAAATTGTCAAAATATCATTTGAAGTGAAAAACTTGAAGGAAATGGGCAAATGGACTGAAGACTTATGATTCTGAAAAAAAATTGTACCCCAAGGGCTGGTCTGCTTCCACCCTGGGGCTAGTCCGGGGACTTGAAAATAATTTTAGAGGTCAAGCCTCAAATTTCCAATGCAGTTTATCTGCTAAGATTTCCAATGGTTGGGCCCAAACTACCCCAGGGCAAGATACATGTATATGATTATCACCATAATATTCAAAGATCTTCTCTGAAACTGCTTTGCCAATCAAAGCCAAATTTGATAAGAAGCATCTACAGGAGGAAGGGGAAACCAATGTGTACATAAATAATCCAGGTCACATGACCAAGATGGCCGCAATGTCCATATATGGTAAAAACCATTCAAAAATCTTCTCCAGGACAGGTGTACCAATTTCAACAAAACTTGTCACAAATCATTCTGGACTAGAGTACATTGTACTACAATATATACATAAATTATGACACTTTGATGACCTTGACCTATTTTACGGCAAGGTCAATATAGGTCGCCCATGACCATAATAGTCAAACAAGTTTATTGGTATATATCCCACATCTCAGGTGAGCGTTTACAGGACCATTGGTCCTCTAGTTTCACTTAAAGCATTAATTTACTTTACTCTTTCATTTTGCTTTTATTATAGAGCCATTTCTTAGTAACAGCTCTGCTATTTTGTCATAATTCTGATCAACTTTGATAAATGTTGTTTGTTTATAGAGTTTAGATCCCAGCCGTAATATTTCAGTCATGATGAGTCAGCATGATGTAGAGTTGCTCATGGACACCACTCGGTGCCTGTGTGGTGGTTCAAATCCTCGACCTCTTATACCTATAGCCTGACTCTCTACCACTATGCCACCACACTCCCATTCTCACAAACTGTTAAATTAATATGAACCAACCTCGACTGCATCTACTATCTTTTCCAGGCCGACAAAGGGTCCTTTTGAAAATTTATCTCCCTTGTCTGTAAAACTTTTTAATTTTCCTTCTTCATACAGTCGTACTTGTTTCATGATATAGTGGGCCAAATCATGGACAAAATGATTGAGGAAGAATCCTCGTATACTTGCTGACTTTGGCAGGAGCTGTAATAGATGACGAAATTGATCTTTAGAGTACATCTTTTGCTATTTTACTCAATACATAAAGTTATGTCATGAGATTATGGATAAGATTGATAATTCTGTTCCAAATATCACTGTTTTGTTTCACCAGGCTCGCTGACACCAAATGTCTATCCACAATATATGTTGGGTTCTTTTTCCTGCAAACCTTTGATTGATGGGCTTGATTTTCATCAACTTTTAAATTACCCTGAAAAAAGCTCCAATTGTATTTGCCATTCTGAACCTGAATGTTTGTGACATCATGATTTGTGCTCTTGACGACAAAGTTACATCCTATACAACCAATGTTATGTTTATTTAAGATCATGTCATGACTGGGTTAGTTGACAACATAGCATGTGTAAGGTATAAAGTATTTTCTATATGCTGTGCAAGAAATTACTGTATAATACTACTTGAAGCCTATATTCATTGACTGTTAACTTTCAAAACTTTCCTCTAAAGTTAATAGAAAATGTCATTGATTAGGTTAGGGTGCAATCACTGCATTATACATGTATATCCATCTCAACACGAAATATTAAGGCACTATTAAACTACCTTCAGATTGTGAAGTAATCTTGTTTTCCGTTGAAACTATCCATATTGCGACCGTGCTGGGAAAGAGACTCATCTTCTTCTTCATATAAACTTATTTTTATGTGATGATTATCCTTTTGTTTCCCCTTATGACTAGGTAAGGATTTAATATAAATTTGACTTGATCTATTTTTAACATATTTTTCTTGACTTAATCTATTCTTTAACTTATGTTTCTTTTACGACAAAGCTCATTAAATATTTACATACCCTAGCTGGTAGAGTGGCTGATACTTTAGATGGAATAAAACCTCTGTCATTCTCATAACTAGTTATATAACCGATAATTATTAAACGACCCCTAATGGCCAGGCTGTAAAAGAAAGATGTTAAAAAGGTGATAAAAACCTTTTCAGCATCAAACATAGTTTCTGTTACAAATATTATCAAAGGTCTGACTGATGGTGGTAAGTATAAGAAGTTGGTACTTTGCATTCATGTGCAAGATAAAAGAAAATTGACCATTAGACTAAGCTTGGCTTTTACATCCCTAGTCACGCTAATCTTTAACTCAAAGAGCAAAAATGTGGAAACAAAAGGTTTTATGGTAGAGTATTCAGGATCAGATTAAATTTCCAACTCCATATTCACAGACATTTGTTTTGAAAATCATATACCCCTGATTGAACATTGATTGATTGATTTGGGGTTTAACGTCCCACCAACAGCTAAGGTCATATGGAGATGGGACCTCGGTTTATAGTCTCAATCCGAAGGACTGGAGAAGCCCGGAATCGAACCTGCGACCCCTGGATCAGAAGGCGAGTGACATAACCACTGTGCCAAACTTACCTGTCAACACAAATATCAAATATCTCTCCTCCTATTGATTCATACACAACATCCACACCTTTCTGAAGAGAAAAAAAAAAACCTTTCATATACATTGTACATGTATCTAACACTGAAGACCAGAATGTGTCTGGCCATCTAAGTGAATAAATATTTTATTTATCTTTGTGTCTACAAGGACGTTTCTCATGTGGATATGAAATTTTTCAGGTAAGCCACTTGACTAGCACCAAAATTGTCCTTTCATTCAAAATTAGCAGCTATCTTTCTCTGGTTTAAACTGTTGTTTAACTATCTGTATTTTGGAGGATCAGGAGTTACCCCATAATAAAAGAACAATGATTATTGTTTATATTGTAACATTTGTAAAGTCGTTAATTCTCATCAAAACTGATAGAGGTTACTCACTGGATATTCTTTCTTGAGGACTTGTCTCAAATTTTCTGTTTTGTAGTTCACAGGCCTGTCACAACCAATCTCCTATGAAGAAACATTATGGATGAAATAGTATTTACTTTGATAAATGTATGGACAAACAGATCAGCCTATTTTTTTCTATGATTGCTGGTTAATCTGTACACTCAAAAATGATGCAGACAGAATGGCAAACTCTTGATCAGAGCAGCTTCATGTGGGTCTTCACATACTGACTACGAGGTCAAAAATCATAATCACAGATGAAACATGATATATTTTGAATGAGGTTTGAAATGGTTGGGCAACTTACATTTACAGCTAGCATAAAAATATATTTATTATTGTTTTTCATAATCACCAACAACATCAACAGCATCATTACTTTGACCTACCTTCAAAAATGTAACTTTTTCATCAGAGGAACATGTTCCTATAACATGACAACCCATGTTCTTGGCCCACTGCACCTACATGTTGATAATAAAAACCAAATGCACAACATCAACCTACATGTCGATAATAAAAACCAAATGCAAAACATCAACCTACATGTCGATAATAAAAACCAAATGCAAAACATCAACCTATATGTCGATAATAAAAACCAAATGCAAAACATCATTAAAAACACAATAATTTTATGGTTTGGTTTAAATATATATTTTTTTCTAATTCAAAATTATACATACATATATGCACAATAAACATACAAATATACTAAAGTCTGTCCGTTTATTTAAGTAACTGGAAAATATGTACTTGTATTGCCTAGACCTTGCTGTAATTTTCAGTAAGTATACAATAGCAGTAATGCTAATTTTTGTTAAATATTTCAGACATATAGCTCTGTAATTAGGAAGAAATTAGGGCTATTTTGTACAGTTAATGTACAGGGACTGCATTTATGGATGGAATAGCAGTAAACAGACACAATTGACTAATAATAGAACCAAGACCTTGTCGTTTTAGTAACTTGGATAAACATACAGGCTTATGCAATATTATTTGATAAATATGAAATGACACTCAAATGTAGATGGTACATGTAATTATGACCAAGCAACATACTATATGTTATGTATAAAAGTGCTGCCTGGCAAAGCTTACTGGTGATTGCTGGTTAATCGCTTGGGTCTGAGCCTACCCAGGAAAAGTGGTGTAGCCAAACCTCATTCACAGAAGCCTTAGCTGTTTTAATACTTGGCAGGTTATATTCAAAATATGATATTCCCATTGTTGGTTGGAAATCCCAATAAAGGAGGCAACATCCCAACATGACTACATAGCTGTTTACTCAGATGTAACTTAAGCATAAAATCTAACAAACTATCAAAACCTCAAATAACATACACATGCATAGTCGTTCATTATAATATGTGGTATCTGTATTTACAGGACCATAATATGCAAATCGATCAAAAAGCGACAAATAGACGTACATGTATTTTGTGCAAGATTTATACATTTTAAGAATGAACCAAAATATAGTCTCATTTCTTTTTATTTCAGTGTAGGCTACACGTGATCTGTTTGCAAAGTTGACCTAATGCATGTGTTCCTATCTGGTCGACCAAGTTATTAATAGAGTCCATTCTATATATACTTCAAATCATTGATTATAGTGGCTGTTGTGTCCAACTGGGTTCGCCAAATGCCAAAAGTAGCCAAAATTCCAAGATACTGGAGGCTGATGGAGATGCTCTGGTTTGTTGATAATTTTGGTTTCAGCCAGAATTTTCATTTTAAAATCATGTACCAAATATGGCAATACATGTAAAATATCTGATATTAATGATTTTAAGTCCGATTTCCGAGTTTCTTAAATAAAAGGACAGATAATAATTTGAACAAAAGGGATTTGGAAGAAAGTCAAGAATTTATTTAAGGCGATCACTACTGACAGCCGGCTGTCAATAGCGAAAGTTCGCTACTGACAGCCGGCTGTCAATAGCGAATGTTCGCTATTGACAGCCAGCTACACATTTTCATATATATTAATGTGTATAAGTTTATTTCTCTATATTTATATTCAAAATGAAATGGCTTCATAAATTCTAGTAACAATCAACCTCATGGGAGTCAAACACATCACAAGGAAAGTGAATAACTTGAAATTCAGTATTTATTTTTTTCATTATCGAAATATAGAATATTCTGTCAGAGCTGCACCAATATATTATCACATTTATTATTGAAGTGTTTATGATTTATAAAGTCATTTATTTATTTATATACACATTTATTTATTTATTAGATTACCCAGCAGTTTATTCTGAAAAAGATGTAGAAACATGATGTTATGAACATTTGTACAGCACTGAGTCACGGACAAAATTTCAAATTGTATTCAAAAAGATAAACTTTTATCCATTTCCTGCAAGTTTATAACCATTTTAATCACTTTGTATCAGTATTCCTCCATTTTATACATAAATGTCTGAATGAAGTAGTTTTCAAGTCGAGATCATAGTCAGAATCTATCACATGCCAGAGTTTCAACAAGATGTGATCCGACATGAAAATTACACAACATTTTGTATCCAATTTACGAAGAAATCTGTATTTTTGATGATTTTTTGCTTCCAAGCAGATATAAAGGTTTAAATTATCACGTTCAAGGCACATTCAAAATCTGCAGGAATTTTACATTTAGATCTGATATTTATTTCATTCTCAAATAAGTGTTATCCCCGGTATGAATAATTCCCAGTATTGGGCCAGTAAGGCCTAAATGTGCGTGTACTTAGCCATGACCCCTGTTTATGCTAGTCTAGAGGATTCAACTCACCTCATTTTCCATTTTCAGGGCCAGAAAATTTAGTTTTAATCTCAGAAATAGTTACATGAAATTATGACTTCTCAATAAGTGTTATCTCCGGTATGAATTATTCCTCAGTAAGGCATAAAATGTGTGTGAACTCAGCCGTGACCTGTGTTTATTTCCTAGTCTGGATGATTCAACTCACCTCAGACACCATTTAAGCCCTGGAGTACAAGTCTGACTTGATACAGGTACAAATGGTACAAGAATAAATGACTTCTATATTGATTATAAAGGACCGTATTGATTTAGAATATTTTAAAGATCTAGATTTTGGCCTTTTGTGCCAGTCACCTAACCCCATTTCCAGATCAAAAGACTAGTCCCTTGGATTTGATGGCATATATGGAATACAAGCCCTATATGTAGCCTACTTTTTCCAAGTATGCAGTTGTCAAAAGATGGACTTTGAGAAACATTAATATGAAAAGAGTACCACGTTCAAAAGATATTTCAGATTATTTTGATCTCTAGCCCTACCCCAGGTATGTACCATTTGGTGTCATGTCTTAGACTACCAGAGGACCAATGGTCCTGTAAACGCTCACCTGAGATCTGCTTCATATACCAATAAACATATTTGAATATTATGGTATTTAACCCCAGTGCAGGGGCATGAAGCCCTTGGGCCATTTTCTTTTTTCAGAATAATCAACAATTAAATAATAAATTACATTCTGTCCATTTGCCAATTTCCTGCTGATTTTCCCCTTCAAATAACATTTTAAAAGCAGATGAGCCCCCGGGGTCCATTTTTTTCAGAATCATTAAATTTCAGTCCTACTGCCCATTTCCTGCAAGACTTTCACTTAAAATGACATTTTAAAAGTTTTCCCCATGCACATGCATTGACGACCTATGTTGACCTTGCATAAAATAGGTCAAGGTCACCACAGGGTCATGTTTTATATACACATTGTAGTACTTGAGTCATCCATACTTCATGCAAAGTTTCGTTGAAATCGGTTCACCGGTTCTGGAGAAGAAGATATTTTAAGGGTTTTTACCATATATGGGCATGGCGGTCATCTTGGTCATGTGACCTGGATTATTTATATATACATTGGTTCCCACTTCCTATAGATGCTTCATATAATAATAAAATTTGGCTTTGATTGGCCAAGTGGTTTCAGAGAAAAAAATCTTTGAAAAGTGTGTATGGACGACAGACCGGCCAAGGTCAAGAGATGACCTTGACCAAAATTAATCATATACCTTCATGAAATCCATTAGTTGTTTGCATCTACCACTTTTCAGATATCAGGCTGCAATAGTTTTCAAAAAATAGCTAATTTCCACTTTTCCCATTATAAGTCTATGGAAACTTAAAGTTACCATAGCAACCAGAGTTCTTATCCGACTGGAATAAAAAACACAAATTATGTAGAGGCTACTGTCAGGAACATGTATACAAAGTACAGGATTCATCCACTTGACAGTTTCTGAGAAGAAGATTTTTTTAATGTTTTTCTAAAAATTTTGCCCTTTATGGGGCCCCAGCAACCAATCAAAATAAAGGATTAGGACAAAACTCGCAAGAAACGTCAAACACTACTCAATAAACATTTCTGCAAAAACAAAATTCAAATGTCTGCAAGTTTAGCGGAAAAATAGCCAATTTCCACTTTTCCCATTATAAGTCTATGGAAACTTTAAGTTGCCAAAGCAACCAGAGTTCTTATCCGCCTGGAATAAAAAACACAAATTATGTAGAGGCCATGGTCAGGAATATGTATACAAAGTATAGGCTTCATCCCCTTGACAGTTTCTGAGAAGAAGATTTTTGAATGTTTTTCGAAATTTTGCCCTATATGGGGCCCCTGCAACCAATCAAAATGAAGGATTAGGACAAAAGTCATACGAAACGTAGAGGACTACTCAATAAACATTTCTGCAAAAACAAAATTCAAATATCTCCAACAAGACAGCAAAAACTGACAATTTTCACTTTTTTCCATTATAAGTCTAATTGGGAAGCATAAGTTGCCATAGCAACCACAGTCCTTATCGGATCAAAACAACCAGAGGACCAATGGTCCTGTAAACGCTCACCTGAGATCCGCTTCATATACCAATAAACATATTTGAATATTATGGTATTTAACCACAGTGGAGGGGCAGATGAAGCCCTTGGGCCATTTTCTTTTTTCAGAATAATCAATATTCTATCCATGTGCCAATTTCCTGCTGGTTTTCCCCTTCAATTAACATTTTAAAAGCAGATGAGCCCCTGGGGTCCATTTTTTTCAGAATCATTAATATTCAGTCCTACTGCCCATTTCCTGCAAGATTTTCACTTTAAATGACATTTTAAAAGTTTTCCCCATTCAAATGCATTGACGACCTATGTTGACCTTGCCATAAAATAGGTCAAGGTCACCACAGGGTCATGATTTATATATACATTGTAGTACTTGAATTATCCATACTTCATGCAAAGTTTCGTTGAAATCGGTTCACCGGTTCTGGAGAAGAATATATGGGCATGGTGGCCAACTTGGTCATGTGACCTGGATTATTTATATACACATTGGTTCCCACTTCCTATAGATGCTTCATATAAAATTTGGCTTTGATTGGCCAAGTGGCTTCAGAGAAAAAAATCTTTGAAAAGTGTGTATGGACGACAGACTGGCCAAGGTCAAAAGATGACCTTGACCTAAATTAATCATATACCTTCATCTAATCCATTAGTTGTTTGCATCTACCACTTTTCAGATCTCAGGCTGCAATAGTTTTCAAAAAATAGCTAATTTCCACTTTTCCCATTAAAAGTCTATGGAAACTTAAAGTTACCATAGCAGCCAGAGTTCTTATCTGACTGGAATTAAAAACACAAATTATGTAGAGGCTACTGTCAGGAACATGTATACAAAGTACAGGCTTCACCCCTGTGACAGTTTCTGAGGAGAAGAATTTTGAATGTTTTTCTAAATTTTGCCCTGTATGGGGCCCCAACAACCCAATCAAAATAAAGGATTAGGACAAAAGTAACAATAAACATGGAGCACTACTCAATAAACATTTCTACAAAAACAAAATTCAAATATCTGCAATTGGACCGCAAAAATAGTCAATTTCAACTTTTCCCATTATAAGTCTATGGAAACTTTAAGTTGCCATAGCAACCAGAGTTCTTATCCGCCTGGAATAAAAAACACAAATTATGTAGAGGCCACTGTCAGGAACATGTATACAAAGTACAGGCTTAATCCCCTTGACAGTTTCTGAGAAGAAGATTTTTGAATGTTTTTTAGCTCACCTGAGCCGAAGGCTCACAGGTGAGCTTATAGGATAGGCAGGCATCCGTCGTCCGTCGTCGTCGGCGTCGTCGTCATCCGTCGTCGTCGTCCGTCCACAATTTCAAAGAAGAATATTTCTGAAGCTAGTAGGCCGATCTTGATCAAATTTAATGTGAACCATAATTGGGTTGGGGGATTGATGGCATTAGGTTTTGGAGCAGATTGTATCAAAATTGTGGTTTCCATGGCAACAGATAGGTCCCATAGACTTACAATGGGAAAAACTAAAAAAAATCTTCTTCTCTGAAACCACTAGGCCCACAGCTTTGATATTTGGTATGTAGCAATGGCTAATGGTCCTCTACATAAATTGTGCCATTCATGCCCCTGGGGTCAAATTTGGCCACGCCCCGGGGGTTGATAGTCTCCATAGACTTACTATGGGAAAAAAAATAAAAAATCTTCTTCTCTGAAACCACAGGGCCCACAGCTTTGATATTTTGTATGTGGCAATGGCTAATGGTCCTCTACATAAATTGTGCCAGCCATGCCCCTGGGGTCAAATTTGGCCACGCCCCGGGGGTCGATAGTCTCCATAGACTTACAATTGGAAAAACTGAAAAAATCTTCTTCTCTGAAACCACTAGGCCCACAGCTTTGATATTTGGTATATAGCAATGGCTAATGGTCCTCTACATAAATTGTGCCATTCATGCCCCTGGGGTCAAATTTGGCCACGCCCCGGGGGTTGATAGTCTCCATAGACTTACTATGGGAAAAAAATTCAAAAATCTTCTTCTCTGAAACCACAGGGCTCACAGCTTTGATATTTTGTATGTGGCAATGGCTAATGGTCCTCTACATAAATTGTGCCAATCATGCCCCTGGGGTCAAATTTGGCCACGCCCCGGGGGTCGATAGTCTCCATAGACCTACAATAGGAAAAAAAACTAAAAAAATCTTCTTCTCTGAAACCACTAGGCCAACAGCTTTGATATTTGGTATGTAGCAATGGCTAATGGTCCTCTACATAAATTGTGCCATTCATGCCCCTGGGGTCAAATTTGGCCACGCCCCGGGGGTTGATAGTCTCCATAGACTTACTATGGGGAAAAAAATCAAAAATCTTCTTCTCTGAAACCACAGGGCCCACAGCTTTGATATTTTGTATGTGGCAATGGCTAATGGTCCTCTACATAAATTGTGCCAGCAATGCCCCAGGGGTCAAATTTGGCCACGCCCTGGGGGTAGATAGTCTCCTTAGACTTACAATGGGAAAAACTAAAAAAATCTTCTTCTCTGAAACCACTAGGCCCACAGCTTTGATATTTGGTATGTAGCAATGGCTAATGGTCCTCTACATAAATTGTGCCATTCATGCCCCTGGGGTCAAATTTGGCCACGCCCCGGGGGTAGATAGTCTCCATAGACTTGCAATGGGAAAAACTAAAAAAATCTTCTTCTCTGAAACCAAAAGGCCCAGAGCTTCTATATTTTGTAAGTAGCAATGTTTGGTAGTCCCCATTATAAATTGTGCCAGTCATGCCCCTGGGTCAAATTTGGCCATGCCTTGGGGGTCAATAGTGTCCATGCATAGACTTTCATTGGTCGATTCTCAATTAATTTAAATCTCATGAGCTTACAATGTGATAATCTCTCAGGTGAGCTACAGGACCAATGGTCCTCTAGTTTGAAATTTTGCCCTATATGGGGCCCCTGCAACCAATCAAAATAAAGGATTAGGACAAAAGTCACATGAAACGTAGAGGACTACTCAATAAACATTTCTGCAAAAACAAAATTCAAATATCTCCAACAAGACAGCAAAAACTGGCAATTTTCACTTTTTTCCATTATAAGTCTATGGGAAGCATAAGTTGCCATAGCAACCAGAGTTCTTATCCGATCAAAACAAAAAACACAATTATTCTTTCCCCCTACCTGTAGATGGTGTATGTGTAATATGAGAACAATCGGCCCAGCGGTTTCAGAGAAGAAGATCTTTGAAATTGTGGACGACGGACGGACGGACGACGGACGGACGCCGGAGCATGGGTATACTATAAGCTCACCTATGAGCCTTCGGCTCAGGTGAGTTAAAAACACAATTATTCTTTCCCCCTACCTGTAGATGGTGTATGTGTAATATGAGAACAATCGGCCCAGCGGTTTCAGAGACAAAGATCTTTGAAATTGTGGACGACGGACGGACGGACGGACGGACGCCGGAGCATGGGTATACTATAAGCTCACCTATGAGCCTTCGGCTCAGGTGAGCTAATAAGCTAGAACCATAAGGTTTTAATGTTATTCATTTGTCTGACAATATTGACATTAAATCTAAATCCATATCAGAAACCAACAGATATAAATTTAATCAGAAATATATAGCTGGCTGTCAATAGCGAACTTTCGCTATCGACAGCCGGCTGTCCATAGCAAACTTTCGCTAATGACAGCCAGCTCACCTAGTTGTTTATCAAATAGAATTATAAAGTACTTAAAGTCATCCATGTGTCATACTAGAGTTATAACAAGATGTGATCTGACATGGAAATGTTAAGAAGAAAGTGTTATATTTAAAAGATCTTGGATTATTTTGATCTCTATTTCTATTCAGGTATGGACCCTAAACTAAAGCTCCATGCCATTGAATGAAATCTACCCTTAAAGGTACTTATAGCTTAAGGAATGCCTTATAAGGCACAAAGGGGCTTTCAGAATATGGAAAACTTGAAAAGAAAAACATTAATTTAGTTATTACATGTACCACAAATTTTAACATTTTTTGAAAGTCTGACTTCTGGCCCAAATCCCTAACATACTTACAAAATATATGCTTAAAAGATACGTGATGAACCTAGGGTCATATGATTTAATGCCATTCATTTATCTTTCAATATTAAAGATACAGTGGTGTTATGGCTAAAAACCCAAATTAGCCGTTTTAACGGCTAATTTGTGAACGGCTAATTGTAAAATTTCGCGGCGAAATTGTGTGTAAAATAAAAGACAACGCGAAATTCCGTCGCGAAATTCCAGATTTCGCGGCGAAATTTCGCGGCGAAACACCGCGAAAAATGTTTACCTGTTATTACGCATAAAGATCAATTGACCGGTGTTTCGCGGTGTTTCGCGGCAAAAAAGACGACAGTCTGGAGGCTGGACGTCCCAGTCACCAATTTTTTAGTCATGTCTGGAGGGAGCTACCGTTTCCTGGGTTTTAAGTAGTACTGTGGGTAATCAATGTACACAACACGGTTTCGCCAGTGCGGATCGAACTCAGGACCTCTCGATTCGGAGTCTGATGCACTACAACTATGCCACCGCGATCCCAACCCACATATTAATACAAGTCTTTGGATTCAACATGATGAATCAATCGGCTTCAACTTTGTTTTAGACATTTAATCGCCTATGGTTAATGACACTGCTAAAAAGCATGAATGATTTTCGATTACGTCAAGTGGATGCTGTTTCGTTGAAATCAATTTAGTCGAAACGACATTTGGTCGCATACGACCTCCACCGGGTCGATACGATATTCGGTCGAATACGAGCAATACAGCAACGTACATGTACAAAATTGTGTCGAAATTGTCGATTTTTGCTAACCATTTTGAGTTAAACAGCGTGTTGTGTTCCTTCCAAAATCCTCATGTACGGATGGCGTACATGCATATCGAATGACAAAACCTCATTGTATACAAGGCGCCATACACTAGAAAAGGGAAGATACTGTGTTTAAAACAAAGTACTGACGTCATTATATGAAGTTTTCAGTTTATTTTTGAACACATATATACAATAAGGGCCGTGTACGCACCGTAGCAATATGAGCGCATGCCGTATTAGATTAATAAGAACAAAGTTGAGCGCAGAAGCCTAGTGGTGGATTAAAGGAATTGACCGGAATCTAAACGTCCTGTGTTTGATTCCTCCTATATTCGTTGGGTTTCGTACTTGAGTAAAACCGGTATACATGTATTACCCTGAAAGTGTTGTCACCATGGGACTGTTGACTGTTAAAATGATCTTCGCTAGTTGTACTTCTACAAGGCAAGTATAATGTATAAATCGATATGATTGCAATTAGTCTTATGCTGGCATTCATAGAGGGTGCCCAAATGTCAATATGCCTCTTTTTGTTTTGTCGTTTCTACATGGTTGAGCTCAAATTAAGTTATCGTAGTTCAGGAAAATTTACAAAAAAGAAAGTAAGGATTCTGTTTATTTAACATAACCCTTTAGACAATGTTTGTGCTACAAAACAAGGCACAAAGTTAGATGGCCCCTGCCTATTGGGACCTAAACTAATATATAGGCTGCTTGTCCCTCCAGGCAAAACTTATAAGCTATTGACTGATCATCTGATTACTGGTTTACCGCTCAAGTCTGTGCCTGCCTAGGAAAAATGGTTTCAAGTGAAACCATCCATACATATAAGCAGTATTGGCTTAGAAGGATCGTTATATTTCAAACACGTCCCATAATATGGGGGCAGCGTCCCGACATGACCATTGCTGTTGATTAGGACGTAAAGCATTTATTCAAACAAACAAACAACAAAGTTAGATTCAACGAGCTGGCGCATTACGTTATAATTATTTTCGTTAATCCGTGATTTCGCTATCGTTCCACGTACGATAAAACATTAGCAAAGTCGCGTTATGCACGTTGTTCATTTCTATACATGTATAATCGTACATATTATGTGCACGTAAATAACGATCTATACATGGAACAGATGAATCATAGTGTTGTCATTAAATTAAAAATTAATTATTTTATGTTAACATTTACAGGTATTTCGCCGTGTTTCGCGGCGAAATAGGAAATTTCAACTTACCTGTTGTAAACGTTAAAAAACAAATTTCGCCGCGAAACACGGCGGAATTTCACCGCGAAAATCCGATTTTCGCGGCGAAAAAATTAACCGATTAAACGTTTAATTTTTTTCTTGGCCGGTGAAATTTCGCGGTGATTTCGCCGCAAAAAATCACAAGTGATCAGCGCGAACTGTGCAAAAGTGGGTTTTTAGCCATAACACCACTGTAAGTCACATGCTAGAAACCCACAAATATAAAGAAATATATAGCTGGCTGTCAATAGCGAACTTTCGCTATTGACAGCCGGCTGTCAGTAGCGAACTTTCGCTATTGACAGCCGGCTGTCAGTAGCCACTTCCTTTATTTAAATCGTATCCAACCAAGCTGGACATAAACTGTAATAAGAGCTTAAGCCTTAAACAACAATTACCATCCAAAGATGGTAATAGGCTATAGTTTAAAAAACAGCATTACGTAGCAAGCTTTCAAGTCTGCTTTGACTTTCAGTCTCAGTCCTGGTGAATGTGTAGAAGGTGACATTACTATGTTAAGAACTGTTTAAATCAAATGACCCTAAAATTGCCCTCCTCATACAGCAAAAACTGAAAATTTGTGGATATTCGTGTAAACTTACAGCAAACTGACCTGTACCCCCAGCTGCTGCTGTGACTAGTACAGTCTCACCTGGCTTAATGTCTCCAACCTAGAGAAAATAAAGAGGAAAAGTAAACATGCATTGCAAGATATATAAACTTACATTGATTTGTGATTTGTTTACTGGGAGGAAAGTTAACCAAACAGCTCGAGGCAAAAATTCAGGAGGCAGAATACTAATATTTAATTTCTACTCTTTCAAGTTAAAAATTCCACTAAAAAGCTAAATCTATTCGAAACAAAGAGTTTTGTTTTGCTTTTGATATAATTCATAGGAAAAATATTATCGCATGCACTCAGACAAAATCTATTTTGTAGAGAAACAAGTATAACATTTGTATATCATCCTACTATATACATAAATTGTACCCTTTGATCAAGTTACACATACTTCTTTTGATCAAACCTGTTTTTCCACAAATACAGTGAAAAAGCATATCACCTTATCTAATGCCAGAGCCGCTGTATTGCCACTCAATATAAAGGGAAGAAACTCGGGATTCATACTGGGCAAAGGTACAGCAACTTTGGAATCAATCACCTGTATATACAGAGTTCAGAACAAATAATGAACCAGGCAAACATGATAAACTCAACAATATATTCAGGTATGTATGTGTACTAAATAATAAGAAACATAATTTGAAATGTGCAAAATACATTAAAAATGAAAAATGGATGTCTTTGCATGTCAGCTTTTGTTGTTGTTGTTTGTTTTTTGTGGGGGTTTTTGTGTGTTTGTGTGTGTGTGTGTTGTTGTTTTTTTTTTGTTGTTGGTTTGTTTGTTTTTTCAACTTTTGTTATTAAGGATCAGCTTCATACTACTGACTGCACACTAAGCACAGTAAATGTCTGTTCTTTTGGAAATATTGATTATCAAGTATTTTCAAGCTTCATATTAGAAGAACTGTATTTGGTACCAAAGTCAAAAGCACACAGAGACTGAGCAGTATTAAATGAAGAAGCAACTCTAGTTTTCGCATGACAGGGTAGAAGCACCATTATTCATGATGCAACTCTTTTGATAGGGTTATATGGGATCTAATCTGTTGAGCATCTACACTGGGGTAAATCTAGCTGTACCTTGTAGTCACTGAAGGCCCCCATTGCCATATACATAACATTTTGACCTTCCTTCAATGTACCACAGTTGGGGCCTACTGCAACAATCTCACCTATTCCCTATATCATACAGAGTGCATGTTATAAGTTGAAAATAGTCAAAATAAAATGAGCCATGTAATATGAAAACCTGTTAAATCTACACAGCAGAAGCGAAGAAGCATATCAGATTATATTATTTCAAATGAAAAATCAGGTTTTCTTATGACATGGCTCTAACTGAAACTGGGGCAAAGCAAAACCTTTAAAAAGACAGATGGCACAATCTTAGAACATTTTACTGGCAGCCTCTTGCTCAGCGTGTCCAGTACAAACCGAGTTGATCTACAGTCTAGTCAGTTTCTTTTCTCTGAAATCATTTACCAGTTTTGAAGTGCTCCAGTCCAAACAGTCAACCATATACAGTACCTTATATTCTGCAAAGGCACCATATTGAAGGTACGCTACTGGAGTTCCGAGGGGTACTCGACTTTTCTGTCCAGTCGCCACGACTTCCCCTACTGCCTAACACAAACAGTGTGATTACTTCAACATGTACTACTTCTATGATATACACTGTATATTGTAATTAGAAATTTGTTCATACACTTCAGACCCGTTATAACGCGCTGGTCGGGGTCCACAAGTCATATGCGCGTTATAGGTGAGGCGCGTAATGCAAATCTACTGAGTCGGACCAGGATGATCGCAGTTTCTGTAGTGTATTGGTGGGTGGGGAACCTATACGACGTGTGTATTGGCTTAACCGAGGTTGGCGGTTTATCGCAGATTCCTTGTAAAATGGAATAAACAAAAGTGAAGTATTGCGTGTTCCACAGTTTTATCAGTTAAAAACGATCTACAATGATAAAATTTGTTTATTTACAACGTACGATTTTATGTGAAAAGAGCGTCCATGACACCGGGCTTATGTTGCTGTAGAGTTCCGCCTATGACTTATTGGCGCACCCGGATGTTTAACGCGGACAAGAGTCTTTTGCCGATACCGTATTTACAGTTATTTTAATTCCCCTTTCTTAATTGAATTTTCTGATCGGATAGAATTATACAAGATATAGGTGTCCCAATGCTTAGACAATCTTTGGTTTGTGTCGCCGTCGAAAATGAGCAACGTTGCGTAACAGGTGTCATCAATAGCCTACAGCAACCTGTGTTTACGGTCTCGTTACGGTCTATCGATAATCCCCTAGCTCATTGGGCTTATTTTCACAACTTTTATGGCTTATCTTAAGAAAACAATGTGTCATCCACGCTTCACGAACGGTGGATTGTGTAAGTCTAAAAATTACTGACATGGCAATTATCACTCTTGAATATACACGCAGCCGACACGGTTCGTAAACACATTATGCTTTCTATAAGAAAACCTGTTCTTTCAGTTTTAAATATGCAAAAGATAATTAACATTAATTGTTCTCAATGTATAATATAGAGAAACTGTTAGAAAATAGCACCTTGGCAAACGCCTGACAACTGCTTTTAATTTTTTTTCTCTCGAGTACCATAAAGAGAAACTGTAAGAAAACTGAACCTTGTTGAATTCCCTGCAAACGATCTTTTTAACAGTGAATTCATCCGCACATAAACGCCTTAAACTGTAATACAATAAAGGAATATATAAGGGTAAAACGGCGCCTTCGCGTCGCCACGATTTTTTTTTTTTTTTTTTTTCTCAAAAGTGGGTGGGCCAAATTTTGGGATCCAAGGTGCCCTCGCGTTATATCCAACACCGCGTTAATTCAAGCCGCGGTATAGCGGGTCTGTCCTGTACATGCTTTAATTTTGCAAATTACTCTAGTTATAAACAGTTGTGAACTAGCCAGATCCCTATTTTGTGGGAGAGTATTAAAATGCAAGTTTATGGTTCTGTTTGCTTTCTTCTTTGGAAAAGTGACTTGCATGTTATGAGAAAAGGTCTTTAGCAGATAATGCAACAAGGAATGTGCAGATAAGCTGTGCATTCATCATGTAGCTGATCAGCACAGATGTTTTATGCTGTCCTTTCTTTCTGCCTCGTGTCTGGCTGGGTTGGGATTTCAAATCTCATTGTATGAATTCCTGGACCTTCTTTTCATTTGATTTTAGTCAACAATATTTCAATCATACTGAAGGACAGTCACTGATTTGTGGAACTCTTATCCCACTTCAGATTATCTCATACAAAAGCAACTCTGTTACTGGCGCAAATTGATCAACACAAGTCACCTGCATTCATTCATTTAAAACCAGTTGTGAACTGTCTATATTTGGAGGAAGATAAAAAGAGAGATGTACTGTAGTTACCTCAAATCCAACATCAAGAGGAAACTTGGCACTTGGATCGTATCTGCCAGCAGTGAAATTGATGTCTGATGCATTGATTCCAACAAATCTGTAACGATTACATACGTTTACTTGGTACAGACTGAAGAAGGTGGGACATGTACAGTATTTCTAGATAATAGATTATGACAGTTTGACAAATTATTCATTATTGAGAGTATTCTGAGAAATCAGAAAATTGCAAATAGTTCTCGGATACAAAATAACCCCGGATAGATAACTAAGGTATATGTATGGCATTTACTGGAAATATGCTGTCTCGGCTAGGTAAATGTCAAAGCTGTAAAATTTTGATAAAGTTTGATAATTCAATTATTTGAACAAATATCCAAAATATTGTTTCATAAAACAACAGCTTAATATGTTAACTTTAAAACAGTTTTATTTTATTTTTGGAAAAAGCAACCTGTCATCTAGAAATCATCAAGAAAGTTAGGTATCAAATTTGACTTTTCAGCTTTTTTGGTAGAAAATCACCAGATTTTGGCAAAATAAACATGATAAAAGGGAAAGCTTCATTTGCATTCATATCAATGTACATAAATTTTGTCCAAAAATGAAACTACTTATTAGAGTCATAGTCATCAATTAAACTTATTCAGACCATCCTAATACGATGTGTGATGCTAAATTTAATCAAGCAGAGACAACATAAATCAACATTTGCTTAAGTGCCATATCCAGGTTATTTTGGATCTGAGAAATAGTTTAGAGTTGTTTGCTAAATGTATTCTATATAATGTTTGCCCTAAATTTGGTTTCTTATAAGTCTTTGTGATGAAAAAAAAAAAATGTGGAGAAATAAATAACATAGATCTAGTTGTTTTTTTTTTTGTTTTGTTTTTTTTTAAATAGACCCTGGTGCCATGCTATGGCATGTACTCAAAGTATCCTCAATTTTGCATTTACATATTGAAATTAACCATAATTGTATAAATGTTTTTTCGTATCTTTTATTTTTTGTTTGTTTTACCTATTTTTCACCAAGACTTGACCATCACCAGGTTGTGGAGTGGGTACCTCAGCAATGCTCACAACATCTCGGAATTTCTGGCTCATGCGATTTGCAACCAGCTTCCTAATTGTTGCAGGTAATTGTTTAGCCGCCATTGTGTCAATATTGTCCTACATAATGAACTGTCACTTGCTAGATTACCCGTGAACTTGTTAGGCCCATCTATTGATATGGCAAAACAAACAAGACAGTTGGGCCTGTTGACGACTGTAAGAGTTATCTTCCTTGAATGCGGTTATCGATAAAAACCATAACCGGGCCGGACCCGGCCAAATTTACGGAAAGTACCGAAGCTTCCGGGTCGGGTCTACGGAATTTATCGGAAAATGACGATCTTTCGGTACCGGAATATAGCTCCGGAACCGGTTCAAATAGGAAAGCGGCTATTTTAAAGTTCTTATAGGGACTGAAAATCATTAAATATTATGGTTAAAAGCTTTGTTTAATTAAAAGCTACGATAGTCAAAAAAATAAAAAACAAAAAACAAAAAAAAAAAAACAACAGAAAATCCTTTTTACGGCAACGGAACTATTTGACAAAAATGCGCTAAAGCATTGCAAAAAACGGTCTTACGGTTAATTCATGTGATTAGACGTTTGAATTCACTAAAATTTAAGCGTGTACATCTCTGGCATGTCACGCCCTTCTGGTATATTTAAGAAATGAATTTCATTTTTCTGGTGTTCATGGAGCTATGAACCGCAGTGGGTCGCGTGCAAAGTGAATGAACCCCGAAGGGGTTCATGTAAGCTTTGCTAGCGACCCACTGCGGTTCATAGCTCCATGAACAACAGAAAAATGAAATTCATTGCTTATATTTACATTCATTTCTCTATATCGCTTTTTGAAACAAGGCGGTCACATTTACCAGCAAACAGAGAATCTACACACAGTGTGTGTTCAAACAGCGGAACGGCGTCGACGTTTACAACGTCCAATCAGATTGGCGAGATTCATGTTTTTGACGTCAAGTTTGGATTACGTCACGTCGCGTGACACAATGTAGTTCATGGAAGTATGAACACATATGAACATCTAATGGTTCATCTAAGGAGGTTTTAGAAAAATGTAAATATTTAATTATCAATCTTCGTATTATTAAACAAAATTCTTGAAAGTCCTTTCTACGTGTGTGTGTGTGTGTGTGTGTGTGTGTGTGTGTGTGTGTTGTAAATTTCACTGAAAAAAAAAAAGATATTTTACGATCTTTGCTCAAAACATTGATTGTGGGTAATTTATGTTTGGGATGAATATTAAGAAAATTATCATGATAACCAATTCACATCCCAGTTCTAGAATACAAAATTGGGGTTCAAAGGATTATTCTTTTCATGGACATCATGTCATGTTGTCCTGAATTCTGATGTCACGATGTTTGTTTATTTATGCGGATCGTATGAGTAATCTTCTAAATTAAATGTTGCCTCTCTCTCTCTCTCTCTCTCTCTCTCTCTCTCTCTCTCTCTGTGTGTGTGTGTGTGTGTGTGTTTTTTAATGAAATTTTTATTTTTTATGGCTCAAACTACCTCTGTTTATTGCATGGGTAAGTTTTCGTAGTGAATGTGTGAAGTTGCTTTAATTAAAAATGCGAAACTGCGAAAAATGCAAGGGAACAAACAGAAGAACCTCATGCAAATCGCATATAAGACACAATTTATGCATGCCACGACAATGTGCAAAATGCTGATTTTTATATTAAAAGGTGTATGTATGCAGAAAGGGAAAGCATATTCTTGTAGTGTAGAACAGTCACTGTTACATAGCAAATTAAGCCATAACAGATATTTACCTGTCTTCTTGTATCTTTATGACAATACATGTATAATTATTTGACTCTATGAACTCGATCACTATCCTCGACACCGTAGAAAGCTATTGCTGTCCTCGATACCATAGCAAGCCACTTTTTACGGAAACTTCTCAGCATTTACTCGGGACTTTCTATATGATGTTTCCATGATGGGCTTCTGAAAAGCGCTTCTTTGCATGGTTTTCGTATGATGCGGTCCCCAATCAATCACAAGGCCAAAGAACAAACAGGAGATGCTTAAGATAATGAACCGCATTAGAAACATTCTGCATGTATACGCTAACCCCCCACCCCCACCCCCACACACACACATGCACACAAAAGGCGAGAATCAAGAATTGTACGAATAAACCAGAAGGACGTGTTACGCCAGAGATGTACCGTTATTTTTAGTTGTGAACTCAAACGTCTAATAAAATGAATTACACGAGACACCGTTTGGAATGAGCTCCCAGAACAGGCTGTTATGATACCCACTCTCAATAGTTTTAAAAGTAGACTGAATAAGCGTTGGCATGGGCAACCCCATAAATTCAACCCCTGATGCTACATGTATATCCCCCGGCGAAAAAAAAAAAAAAAAAAAAAAAAAAAAAATGGCAAAGCCATACAAATACATCAACAGAGGTTGCACAGTCTAACTAGATGGTATCTTCATAAGAATCGTAAGTAAAAATTCTAAAATAAGTTGATGCTTCAACGGGACTGCAAGAAGGACCGCTTGATCGGTTCCAAACTGTCACCATAATTGGGCATATATAATGCACTATCCTTTATATATGAGTATATTTGGCAAAATCGTAGGTGCATTTTCACACCCAAATGACGACTAAGGATTGGTCTCTAGATAATACAATCTACTAAAGATTGTCCAGATACCAGTCCGAACCTTAAGAAAATCCTACGTTTCTGCAATGCTTTAGCACATTTTTGTCAAATAGTTCCGTTGCCGTAAAAAGGATTTTCTGTTTTAATTTTTATTGGACTATAGTAATTTTAAATTAAACAATGCTTTAACCATAATATTTAATGATTTTCAGTCCCAATAACAACTTTATAATAGCCGTTTTCCTATTTGAACCGGTCCCGGAGCTATATTCCGGTACCGAAAGAGCGTCGTTTTCCGTTAAATTCCGTAGACCCGGTCCGGAAGCTTCGGTACTTTCCGTAAATTTGGCCGGGTCCGGCCCGGTTATGGTTTTTATCGATAACCCTTGGATGCTCATATCACGGTATAGCTATATGGCGAAAGGAACGTTCCTTTCGCGAAAGGAAGATTTTCACACGAAAGGAAGATTTCATTTAAAAATTTTGAACTCATTGACTATAATTGTGCATGTTTAAGTTTTAAACGGGTAAAGGAAATAAGTAATAGTTTTTGTATGAAGTTCACTTCACTTTAAATTGATTTTATAAATCAGAATCAGAATCAGAATCAGAATAGTTTACTGGTGAAACGTCAAATTGACAATACTACACCAGGGGGGGATGGGGCTTGACCGGAGGGGATTAGTCCCGAGCTCTCACAAGAGAAGTAAATTTAGACACACAATCATCTGACAATTCAGCAGAGGAGATCAGAGAATCAGGGAGTTCATTCCAATCTCTAATGGTCTGGGGGAAGAAACTGTGTAAATAGGCATTTGTACTTGCTGAAGGTATCTGAAATGCCAAGGAGTGTTGATTCCTACAACGCCTATTTTTGGGGATAAGGTCATCCGTGGGTATTTTTGCTCTCCCTTTTAGACCTTTGTAAAGTAATATAATTCTATTATCCTTCCTTCTTTTCTGCAGGGATTCCCATTTTAGTTTTTTAAGGATGCCAGTCATACTACCTTTTTCATATGTATAGTTCCTAGTTACAAACTTAGCCGCACGCTTTTGCACCTTCTCCAAATCATCTATCAAACCTTCATAATGAGGGTCCCAAACTGAGCTACCATATTCAAGAATAGGTCTCACCAGACCTTTATAGGCAGCTTCTCTCACTTCTTGGGGGCAAGAAAACAGATTTCGTCTCAAAAAACCAAGGGTCCTATTGGCTTTGGTACACACATTGCTGATGTGAGTATTCCATTTTAAATCCTTAGTTATTGTTACACCAAGATATTTGATACTCTCAACATTTTCCAACACAGTACCCTCAAGCTTGTAAGAAGCCTGAATTTTACTAGTACGTTTATTTGTCAGCTGCATCATGTTGCACTTGACAGGTTGAAATCTCATACCCCATTTCCTGGCCCAACTACCTAATCGATCAATATCCTTCTGAAGTTTCACTGTATCCTCCACATTCTTAATTTCACGATAACAAACACAATCATCAGCAAAGAGTCTGATTTCCGATTCAATATCTGAGGTGATATCATTTATATGCAATGAAAACAACAAGGGGCCAAGAACGGTGCCCTGTGGGACACCAGATACAACAGGAGCCCAGTCTGATTTAACGCCATTAACCACAACTCTTTGTTGTCTATAGCAAAGGAAGGCATCAATCCATTTAATTGTCTTCCCACCAATTCCATAACTGAACAATTTGCTTTTAAGGAGTTCATGCGGAGGAGTGTCAAAAGCTTTTTCGAAATCCAAGATAAATGTGTCAACCTGACCTTGATTGTTTAAGATTTTTGCCCAGTCATCAATCACTGTAGCTAACTGGGTTTCACAACTGTGGGATTTCCTGAATGCATGTTGCCTGTCTGACAAAAGTTTATGATGATCCAAATGGGACATGATATTAGAACACACTATATGTTCCAGAAGTTTGCAGGGTACGCAGGTCAAGGAAACTGGACGATAGTTGCAAGCAAGAGACCTGTCAGCCTTTTTGAACAGGGGACAAATGTTTGCTAAAGACCATTCTTTGGGGATTTCACCCGAGTCTATTGACTGTTGAAAAAGATGTGCAAAAACAGGACCTAGCTCAGATGCCAATTCCTTAAGGACTCTGGGATGAAGCTCATCAGGACCTAAAGCTTTCGACGGGTTCAAACCTTTCAGAAGTTTTGTGACACCTTCTTTGGATACCACTATGTCTTCCATAAACGGGGCTTTTCTATTCAGAAGAGGGACCTGGCTATGTTCAGTTTTGGTGAACACATCCGTAAACTGACCATTGAATTCACCAGCCTTTTCAAAATCTGATTCAGCAAGACCACTTCCATTTCGCTTTTTCAAAGGGGGGATACCTTGAACATCTTTTTTCTGACTATTTATGTACCGATAAAAATCTCTTGGATTAGCCTTAACATCACCAACCAAGTTATTTACATACAACTCATGCTGTTTTCTGATATCTGCTTTGATTTTTCTTCTCAAAGTTTCAAATTTCGTTCTAAATTTTGCATTCCCAGTTTTCTTCGCTTTAGCGTGAGTTGCATTTTTTCTACGAATCTTTCTTCTTATTTCAGGAGTTAACCATGGGACTGAGGAAACTGAGCGACTAGTCTTTGATGGGATATGTTTATCCACTGATTCCTGGATAAAAGATGTGATCAAATTAAAGTTTTCTTGAACCGACCGTGTGCCAGAGTAACCGTTGAAATATTTCTCCTTTGCAAATTTAAGGGCATCACCTTTCATAGATTCATAATCACCTTTCTGATATTTATACACCTTTCTCTTAGGTTTCTTGATGGGGGGAATAACTATTTTCAAAGTTCCAGAGACAATGTCATGATCACTAAGCCTGTCCGGGGAATGAATATCAACAAATTGTCCGGGAAGTGAAGTGATAATCAAATCCAATGTGTTTTGTCCTCTTGTGGGGAAGTGCACTACCTGTTCCAATTCGTGGTCACTTATAAGTTCTACCAACTTTGCACCTTCAGACACGCTCAATGAAAAACCTAGTTTGTTGAGTCTATCTGGCCAAACAATATCTCTGAAGTTGAAATCACCCATGACATGGACCGAGGGGGGTTTGTTTCCTTTATGTAAAGTTTTCACCTTTTCAAGTTGGTCTTTGAATAACTCAAGTTCCTCTATCTTACCGTAAAAAACCGTAAGGCAGCGATGAACCTTCCTTTCGTAGCTGAAAATCTTCCTTTCGCCAGTGCGGCTAGTGTCAAATTTCATTTGCTGTCCTCCATTTCGACCAAATTTTCTTAATAGTAAAATTTGCATTTTACTTTATCTTCTTATTACTTTATTGCAGAATGTATAAAAAGAAAAAAAGGTGTGTGTGTGGGGGGGGGGGGATATGCAGCAATGATGATAACGGCGTTCATTTCATAGGCAAACTTCCTTTCGTCGCCTAAATTTAGTGAGATTTCTTTATTTATAAGTTCCGCTTTTTGCACCAAATAACTTTTTTTTTACATTTTACACATTTTACTTGAAATTGTTTTATTACAACATGTGTAAAAACAAATGAAAAGCTGCTAAATATCAATGGCGATAATGATAAAATGTTCCTTTCGTACAAAAACCTTCCTTTCGCGAAAGGAACCTTCCTTTCGCTGTTTAGCTATGGCGAAAGGAACGTTCCTTTCGCGAAAGGAAGATTTTCACACGAAAGGAAGATTTCATTTAAAAATTTTGAACTCATTGACTATAATTGTGCATGTTTAAGTTTTAAACGGGTAAAGGAAATAAGTAATAGTTTTTGTATGAAGTTCACTTCACTTTAAATTGATTTTATAAATCAGAATCAGAATCAGAATCAGAATAGTTTACTGGTGAAACGTCAAATTGACAATACTACACCAGGGGGGGATGGGGCTTGACCGGAGGGGATTAGTCCCGAGCTCTCACAAGAGAAGTAAATTTAGACACACAATCATCTGACAATTCAGCAGAGGAGATCAGAGAATCAGGGAGTTCATTCCAATCTCTAATGGTCTGGGGGAAGAAACTGTGTAAATAGGCATTTGTACTTGCTGAAGGTATCTGAAATGCCAAGGAGTGTTGATTCCTACAACGCCTATTTTTGGGGATAAGGTCATCCGTGGGTATTTTTGCTCTCCCTTTTAGACCTTTGTAAAGTAATATAATTCTATTATCCTTCCTTCTTTTCTGCAGGGATTCCCATTTTAGTTTTTTAAGGATGCCAGTCATACTACCTTTTTCATATGTATAGTTCCTAGTTACAAACTTAGCCGCACGCTTTTGCACCTTCTCCAAATCATCTATCAAACCTTCATAATGAGGGTCCCAAACTGAGCTACCATATTCAAGAATAGGTCTCACCAGACCTTTATAGGCAGCTTCTCTCACTTCTTGGGGGCAAGAAAACAGATTTCGTCTCAAAAAACCAAGGGTCCTATTGGCTTTGGTACACACATTGCTGATGTGAGTATTCCATTTTAAATCCTTAGTTATTGTTACACCAAGATATTTGATACTCTCAACATTTTCCAACACAGTACCCTCAAGCTTGTAAGAAGCCTGAATTTTACTAGTACGTTTATTTGTCAGCTGCATCATGTTGCACTTGACAGGTTGAAATCTCATACCCCATTTCCTGGCCCAACTACCTAATCGATCAATATCCTTCTGAAGTTTCACTGTATCCTCCACATTCTTAATTTCACGATAACAAACACAATCATCAGCAAAGAGTCTGATTTCCGATTCAATATCTGAGGTGATATCATTTATATGCAATGAAAACAACAAGGGGCCAAGAACGGTGCCCTGTGGGACACCAGATACAACAGGAGCCCAGTCTGATTTAACGCCATTAACCACAACTCTTTGTTGTCTATAGCAAAGGAAGGCATCAATCCATTTAATTGTCTTCCCACCAATTCCATAACTGAACAATTTGCTTTTAAGGAGTTCATGCGGAGGAGTGTCAAAAGCTTTTTCGAAATCCAAGATAAATGTGTCAACCTGACCTTGATTGTTTAAGATTTTTGCCCAGTCATCAATCACTGTAGCTAACTGGGTTTCACAACTGTGGGATTTCCTGAATGCATGTTGCCTGTCTGACAAAAGTTTATGATGATCCAAATGGGACATGATATTAGAACACACTATATGTTCCAGAAGTTTGCAGGGTACGCAGGTCAAGGAAACTGGACGATAGTTGCAAGCAAGAGACCTGTCAGCCTTTTTGAACAGGGGACAAATGTTTGCTAAAGACCATTCTTTGGGGATTTCACCCGAGTCTATTGACTGTTGAAAAAGATGTGCAAAAACAGGACCTAGCTCAGATGCCAATTCCTTAAGGACTCTGGGATGAAGCTCATCAGGACCTAAAGCTTTCGACGGGTTCAAACCTTTCAGAAGTTTTGTGACACCTTCTTTGGATACCACTATGTCTTCCATAAACGGGGCTTTTCTATTCAGAAGAGGGACCTGGCTATGTTCAGTTTTGGTGAACACATCCGTAAACTGACCATTGAATTCACCAGCCTTTTCAAAATCTGATTCAGCAAGACCACTTCCATTTCGCTTTTTCAAAGGGGGGATACCTTGAACATCTTTTTTCTGACTATTTATGTACCGATAAAAATCTCTTGGATTAGCCTTAACATCACCAACCAAGTTATTTACATACAACTCATGCTGTTTCTTAACCAAACGCGAATGACACAACCATAACTGGTCTAACAACATTTCAGATTGAGTTAGCAGAATTAAAAGCTCAAGTAATCGAACTTAAAACTGATGTTCACAATCTGAAGCAAGAACAGTTAAAAGACAAAAACAAAATACAGCAGTTAGAAAATGTTATATCTAAATTGAAAGAGAAGTCAGAAACCAAGACAGACAAAACGCAAAGTGCCAAAGATAGAAATGAAACTGAAAACAAACGCTTACAACCAAATAAAAATCAGAGTACATCGTTGTTCGAAAATATACGGCGTAAGAATGAAGCCAATGCCAAGCAAAGCAACCAAGATGCATTATCTCAAAAGAACGATGAACTACCCACTAGTGGTCAAAGTAATGAACAAGCCAGTGAAGGTCAAAATGAAACCGAAAAATCAATCCAGAAAATAGCTCAATCACAAACAAAACAACGTAACCCTGGCAGTGAAGCTGCAAATGCTAAAAGCCTATCCAATGAAGGTGAAAATACCCGTGAAAATCAGGATGAAACACATTCCAAAGCTATTGAAAATATCCGAAATAATGATGTAAACCAGCGAAACATTACGAACAGAAAAGCCGAAAATGACACAGCCTGCAATGATAAAAGTGACAGTGCTGATCAAAATGAACATGATATCCAAGATTATGAAATGGCGCAGAGATATGGAAGTCGTAACCTTTTCCTGTACTACAATGCCGAAGGTCGTCCAAGATTTGGGCGACATGAACCCACTGTCGATAACTCTGAACGAGCGAATCCTCAAATCGCACCGTCTTCAAATCCATCACCACCAAAACAGATAGATGTCCACTATACAAACAGGAACACAAGCAGAAACAAACCTCGGATCAGTAGAAATATTGAACATAGACAAAACTTAACATCACATCGAAACCCGGCGGAACAGCAGCAGTATCAAGTAAGTTGGAGTTTTAATCAAAATAGACAACACACCGAAAGTTATGAAACAAGACAAACTCCAAATTTCAGTTCATTCGAAGCCGACTATGATGAACCTATTTTTGAAAGTGTCGTGCGTAGGAGAACAATTCGCTACTATATCGGAAATATAGGTGCAAAATCAAATAGATCAGGCCTGGTACATTTCCTGAAAGAATATGGTGTCGAACCCGTGGGAGTACGTATAATCACAACGAGTCGTGGTTGCCTAGCTGCAAAGATAACTGTGTATGCGTCTGATAGAGACGTGGTAGAAAACGCAGTGTGGCCTAAAAAGGTATACTGTAGAAGATGGTATGGTAAACAAAGTTGGAATGCAATAGCTGGTGGCCAGTATGAAGGCGAGCAAACAGCCTATGGTGTTGATTAAACCTCACACAATAGAAAGTACAGAACACACACTCCCTAGTAATATATTGTTTTTTCTATTATTTATAATGGCTAGTACAGAATGTAACATATTGACGTGGAACGTCCGAGGCATCATGTCATCTGCAGGTAGTTTGAGCAAACTGCTTGACGACAAAAACATAGATATTGCCTTTATATCTGAACATAAGCTTCGTGAGCAGCAAGGCACATTCTTGAATTCTGTTCACAGTAATTATTCAGCTATTACACTTTGTGATGCCTCGGTCGGTCCAAGCGCAAGATGTGGAAAGGGTGGTGTAGCTATAATGTACAAAAAATCATGTCAGTTCACTATATCACCTCTGAATATTCATGTTAATGATAGAATTGTTGGTATACAGATAGATAGCAAATATTTAAAGCCAATCTATGCATTCTCACTTTATTTGCCATCTGTCAACTACAGCTATGATGATTATGCAGAGTGTATCGATTATCTGCAGGTTTTGTATGATACGTTCTCAGAATCAGGTCTAGTTCTGTTTTTTGGCGACTTTAATTGTGATATATACAAACCAGCAGTACGGGACAACCGTCTGCTAAAACTTCTTGGATTTATAGAATACACGAACATGCGTCCCGTGACACCAAGAAACCAATACACCTTCCGTCCGACGTGTAAAGTGCTGGATTATAACATGGTGGATAAAGACAGATCGGATCTAGTCATAAAATCTAACGTGATTAACGAAGACATCTGTCATGTGTCCGATCACTTACCAATATTCACTGTCATGAAATGTGAACTTATTGAATATAATTTAAATGACAGCCAGCATGTCGCTTGGAATAAATGCAGCAATGAACAATTATTGCAGTACAGGTATAGACTAGATCAGGAGCTCAAAAACATAAATGTACCAGAACAATTTTGTGCAGCAGATGTAGATACGTATTATGAAAATATTGTTAAAGCCATTCATAAAGCTGCCGACGCTACGCTGCCACACAGCAAGTTTAATAAACACGCAAAACCCTACTGGACACCTGAGGTGAGCGCTGCGCACAAAGAGCAAAGAAATAAACGCAGAGAATGGATTGCGCAAGGAAGGCCTAGGCAGCGCGATAATGTATTTTTTGCATCGTACAAAGAATCAAAAAGTCTTTTTCGCAAACTACAGCAAGCAGCAATTGCGAACGTTGAGTTAAAATACTATATAGATCTTGACTCTTCTGCAACGTGTGACATGCGTTACTTTTGGCACCTTGTAAACAAACGCAGAAAAATTAAATCGTCGAACGTCAGTAAAATTAAATCAAACGGCCAAGTACTTAACAGTCCCGACAAAATCTCAGACGCGTTTGCTACCAGTTTTGCTGAATTATTCACTCCAAAAGATACAGGCAATTTTGATGATGGTTTTAAAACTTGGGTTGAAAGCAAAGTTGGCTCATTCAAAAACGAGCGAAATTGTGAAAGCGAAACTCTCAGTTGTCCAGTAGAGCTTAGCGATATAGTTAAGAACATAAAGGAACTGAAGAGACGAAAATCCCCCGGTCCGGACGGTGTGTCGAATGAACACATTATACACGGCGGTCAAGTCTTAGTCCAAAACTTGAAAACATTATTTGACAAAATGTTAGAAATGGATTATATCCCTGGCAAATTCAAGATTGGAATCATAATTCCTGTTCATAAACCCGGCAAATGTCGCGACTCAACCGAAAGCTACCGACCAATCACGCTGGTGTCAACGTTGTATAAACTCTTTGAGCGCATTTGGCATTCTAGACTTAAATCCTGGTCATTGCTACATGAAAAATCATTTCCTAGTCCGCAACAAAATGCCTATCAGAAGCATATGGGTTCGATCACAGCCTCTTTTAACCTCCAGGAAACAATTGCCCACAATACTGAACTTGGCTCCAATTGCTATGTAGCTTTCCTAGATGCGGCTAAAGCCTTTGACAATGTATGGCACGACGGCCTGTTTCTGAAACTTTTTGAATATGGTATTAAAGGTAAACCACTCAACCTAATAATGGCTAGCTACAAAGACATGTCGGGCTATACATTGGTCAACGGTGTAAAATCTGCTACCTTCCCTGTAATGCAAGGTGTCCGCCAGGGTTGCATTACCTCCACTTGGTATTTTCTACTCTATATTGATGGTCTTCTTAAAAAGCTAGAGGAGTCCGGAACTGGCTGTACAATAGGATCACTTAAATTAGGAAACCCCACACTAGCTGATGACCTTGTCCTCATAGCACCAAATGTTAAAGCGCTAGAAAAAGCCCTCAAAATTGTACACGAGTACTCCAAGCAATGGAGAATCATTTTCAACATGGGAAAATGCCATTTAGTCATATTTACACCACATCGCCACCCGACAAATGTTTCTGTAAAATTTGGCTCTGGTCAACTGCATGAAGTCCAGTCCGCAACTCACGTTGGCATTGAGCTACACCAGTCACTTAAAAGCTCATGCGCAGTAAATGCACGGGTTCAGAAAGGTCGAGCATCTCTTTTCTCTGTGCTTTCGATTGATAAAGACACAGGTAACATCAGCCCGTCCATCCTTGCGTCTATCGTAGAAAAAGTGTGCTTCCCGACAGCCTTGTATGGCGCAGAACTTTGGCACAACATGACACGTACTGATATTGAAACTTTAGAAAAATTCACACGCCTAGCCGCTAAGTCTATACAGAAATTTCCAATACGCACTAGAACAGATATCGCTCTTGGTATGCTTGGGTGGCTCCCAATGCGCGCACGCGTCGAACAGCGTAAACTTATGTTCCTCCAAAAACTATGTACTATGCCGTCTGAAATTTTGTCTAGACAGATATTTGATATACGCCTCAATCTGTTCATGCTGAGAGGACAAACTAACCAAACTGGTTTCATACCCGACATCTGGGAAATCTTGCGACGTTTTGAGCTACTTGAGTTTGTCACAACGTATGTCGCAAACTCTAAATTTCCCTCAAAATCTCAGTGGAAAAGCTTAGTATATCAAAAAGTAAGTCAGTTTTATGAAGATGAATGGTCTCAACGGTTGCAAAACGACTCTGACTTCAACAGGTTTAAAGTGCTTCATCCACGCCTAGAAATGTCCATCATTTGGAAATTACCGTTAAATAAGTCTATAGCGTCGGTAGCTTTCCTTGTGAGTAGACTATGGTCAAAGGTCACACAACAACCTCCAAATATTGAAAGGTGTAACTTGTGCAAAACTGCCACTTCAGATATTCATAAGCATATCGTCTCTTCATGTCCAAACTTCTTGCGACAAAGACTGGAGTTAACAAATAACATTTCAATGAGTGTCAGTGAAGAAATAAGTTATTTTCTTAGGTCGTCAGATTTTGAAACATTTTATTGTTCAGTGTTAGGTGCCATAGCTCAGTATTTTGATTATATAGACGATGACGATCTCAGGCATATTTTAATGCTTTCATTTACATTTGTAAGCAATTGTCTAAGGCAATACGGTCTTAAAGTTTAACATGAATTATCACTCAAGAGTTTAAGCTACAAGTAAGCAACATGTATACTATTAGTGTTTCAGTCCTCTAAACTCATACCTATTTACCTTTTCATTTCGTTTCGGTCAAGGTTTTAGAAACATGAGCAAGGACAAAATAAATAATTTTGATGCTTTTCATTGTTTTCATGAACGCGCACTGCTACAAATGCGAAAATATGTGCATTAGCAACAGACTTATGCAATATTAGCTGACATTTATTTATTTATTAATTTATTTTTCGTACAGTAGTAGTAATCTTCATATTGATAACATGTTTTTGCTCACATTGTATATATTCACAAATATAATAAGATTTATGTATTCACAAATTGTATACATATATTTACTTTGTTTGAAATTCATTATTTATTTGTCTTGTATTGCATGTTTATAATACTAATCTCTGTCAAAGAGGAAATAAAGAGTATATACAGAGTAACCGTTGAAATATTTCTCCTTTGCAAATTTAAGGGCATCACCTTTCATAGATTCATAATCACCTTTCTGATATTTATACACCTTTCTCTTAGGTTTCTTGATGGGGGGAATAACTATTTTCAAAGTTCCAGAGACAATGTCATGATCACTAAGCCTGTCCGGGGAATGAATATCAACAAATTGTCCGGGAAGTGAAGTGATAATCAAATCCAATGTGTTTTGTCCTCTTGTGGGGAAGTGCACTACCTGTTCCAATTCGTGGTCACTTATAAGTTCTACCAACTTTGCACCTTCAGACACGCTCAATGAAAAACCTAGTTTGTTGAGTCTATCTGGCCAAACAATATCTCTGAAGTTGAAATCACCCATGACATGGACCGAGGGGGGTTTGTTTCCTTTATGTAAAGTTTTCACCTTTTCAAGTTGGTCTTTGAATAACTCAAGTTCCTCTATCTTACCGTAAAAAACCGTAAGGCAGCGATGAACCTTCCTTTCGTAGCTGAAAATCTTCCTTTCGCCAGTGCGGCTAGTGTCAAATTTCATTTGCTGTCCTCCATTTCGACCAAATTTTCTTAATAGTAAAATTTGCATTTTACTTTGTCTTCTTATTACTTTATTGCAGAATGTATAAAAAGAAAAAAAGGTGTGTGTGTGTGGGGGGGGGGGGGGATATGCAGCAATGATGATAACGGCGTTCATTTCATAGGCAAACTTCCTTTCGTCGCCTAAATTTAGTGAGATTTCTTTATTTATAAGTTCCGCTTTTTGCACCAAATAACTTTTTTTTACATTTTACACATTTTACTTGAAATTGTTTTATTACAACATGTGTAAAAACAAATGAAAGCTGCTAAATATCAATGGCGATAATGATAAAATGTTCCTTTCGTACAAAAACCTTCCTTTCGCGAAAGAAACCTTCCTTTCGCTGTTTAGCTATACCCCTCATATCAAGTTTTTTTTTTTCTATATTTATATTTAAGCAGTACATTTAACAAAAATATTTTTAAAATCAGCATAAATATTTTGACTTTGTGAAATGATCATAAATTGTCATAAAATTGCATTTTAATATTTAAAATTTGTTGTTGTTTTAAGCGGCTGATTAGGATTTTACTTCCGTGTTTTCAAAATTTCCACAAATAATACATTTCTTTTCTAATTTCATGATGATCAGAAGCACGGTTTTCGTTCTGCTGTCATTTATATCACTCGTGTTCTTGCTTAGCACTGTTTTAAACTTTGCTATGTTCCTGTCAACTCAGGAGGTCAGAGAAAACAAGTCAGGTGTGTGTTTGCTCTGAAGTTTTCTGAATGACAGTTTGACCATTTTTTTTTTCAAAGCTGGTGGACAAAGGCCACAAATAATTTTACTATAATACAGTTTAATCATTTGTTTTGCTTCACATCTGCACTGACATTGCTGGCTTTGTTTTGAAACTTTTCTCCAACAGGTCAGAGAAACTCATGAAACCACAGAATTATGTCGAAGGACAGAAGTTCTGTCTATTTTCATATCTTCATATACCGAGTCGATCAATTTCTGATCATCATCTCAGGTGTTGGTTGGGTGCTAAATTTTGAATTTAGCAAGATGGGGAGAACTTAAAAAATCCAAAAATTTGTTCCCGAAGAACAGGAAGCTCTATCTGCCGATCGACAGATACATGCTGTTTCAAACGTTGTTTTTGTAACAGGCGAAGAAAAATTCTTTCTTCCCTAACGGGGATCGAACCAGGTTCTCCCGCGTGCTAAGCGAACACTCTACCACGTCGCTGTAAAAACCGGCTTGTACCGCAAGGCAGTACAAGTGTGCTATATACCTATACCCTGTGACATTCTCCCCCACCAAATTGGGCTTCGTCCCCGAAGTCCCAGGCCATAGAGTTTATCGTAGAAACAAACTCGGGGAATTACTATACGGGTCATAGGATTAATTCACGTTGGGCGCCAAATGTAACAGGCGAAGAAAAATTCTTTCTTCCCTAACGGGGATCGAACCAGGTTCTCTCTCGTGCTAAGCGAACACTCTACCACGTCGCTGTAAAAGCCGGCTTGTACCACAAGGCAGTACAAGTGTGCTATATACCTATACCCGATGACATTTTCATGAGAAAAACATGCAAATAAAAAAAAAACGCATCGAGATACATGTTGAAATCATTAATTTTCAATGGAACCTACTGTTTAGTGAAGATCAGAAGTGCCTAGATTAGTGCATTTTCTGCGGAAGTCCTGCAGTCATATTTTGCTGTTACTGTGGATATGCAATCACATTCTTCATGTGAAAATTGTGATAATATAATTACAGGCATCTGCTGTTTCATAGATAGGTACAATCTGTCAATAACAGAATATCTGTCCTTTGACATAATTATGTCGTTTTATGAGTTTCTTAGACCTGTCCAAGTCTACACTGTGTGGCAGTACTTTTAATCAAGATTAAAATATGGGTTAACTTGCTCGTTTGGGAGATATCTGCCAATTTCTTTACCTACCAGTGTTTTTGTCAATTATCCGCCTGTATAGGAGCATAGGGAACTATTTTTGTGTGGAAGTATATCCGTATAGTGTACAACGAATCAGGGGAATTAATTGTTGTCTGATTCCTGATAAGGCATTGTCATTTGTAGACTTCTTTGTAACAGTTGAAGAGCACTTTCACAACATGACAAATCCTACTGATTGTATGGGTTCTGTAACTAAACTATTCAGGTTCATATCCTATTAGCATCCTACTGATTGTATGGGTTCTGTAACTAAACTATTTAGGTTCACATCCTATAGTGTTTCCCCCAGTCCCAAAAAAGGGCATGGAAAGGTTGTTAAAAAAAGGGCACTTTTTAACGAGCGACAACATGTCAAAAGGGCACTTTCAGCGCGCGAATGCAAGCAAAAAGGGCACTTTTTAAGTGGCCCATGGCATGATAGAAGGGCACATTATGCACTGTCATTAAATTAAACACTTACTATATTTTCTCTGTAAGTTCAAATTTGCGTTCTTTCCCCAATTTCCATATTTCAGGATTCACTTTCACCTGTCAGGTGAAAACATAAAAAATTTCCCCCCTCTGCCTCACATTACTCTAATACTAAACTAACCATAAGAGATATCCTCACTCATGATTTGTTTTGAAAAGTATTTTTTAACTATTGATAATTGAAACTAATTAAATGGCACACTTAAATTACCAGGTAGGACATACAATTTTCACACCTTTTCTGATTAACAGCTCATTTGGTGTCAAATTGGGTAATTGTCATTGAGTAATAATCAACATTTACCACTGCAATAAAGTGACAATAAACAAGGGATTAAAGCAATCAACAACTGTAGGAGTTATGATAAAAAATTTTGCCAAATTTGTTTCTGCAGACTTCAAGCAAAAAGTCTTGTAACTTCCTTATTTTTTGTCCGATTTTGAGAAACTTTTTACCAAAATGTAGGGCATAGAATGTAGATTCAGAAAAAGGGCATGGCGCTGAGAAAAAGGGCATGGCGCTGTAGAAAAAGGGCATGGCGCGGCGCCATAGTAAAAGTGGCTAGGGGAAACACTATCCTATTAGCATCTAGTATTTTTTAGAATGAAAAGTAATTTAAATGTCGAGGGGCTTTGGCCTTTGGGTAGAATGGTACATGAATGTCATAGTAAAATTTATGAACAAGGGATGGAAATCTGAATTGGCAAATCCGCATAGGCAGGATTCAAATATGCTTTTGGCTTATCCTTGTATGGTAATATTGACTCACACATCAGGATAACATAGAAAAACTGGGGTTTGCAGGGGTATACCTAATTTTCTTATTTTTGATCCAAAACATACATTGTGGGTACTTGTGAGAACCAAGTCAGCGAGGCGGTTCTAACTTGCACCCACAATGTATGTTTTGAGGTTTTGAGTGAAAATATTAGAAAAATCTTCTTTTTTTTTTTTTTTTTTTTTTTTTTTTTTTTCAATGAAATTTTTATTTTTTTTCTTCTGAAAAAATCTGTGAATATTGCATGGACACATTTTCGTAATGATACAGATGTTGATACATGGTAATGACTTTTCACATACAGAGTTCATAGCTGCAAGCAAAGTGGCCACAGGGCACATATTTTGATTAGTCATTATATTATTCCTGTTCCAAATATCTTACTGGCATTGTGGACACAATATAGTGGGTCTGATTTTACAGTTACATTTTTTTTTAGCTAGTATAGGTGTAAGATAACAAAATTTAAATAGGCTTGATTATGGCTGTTAGAATCAGTGAAAAAATAAAGCCAGTTTCTATAATGTCATCTTGGTTATTTCACCCACAAAACATTAAAATTGGGAAAACTGGAAATAAATCTCAGATGTCTAAAGAGATGTGCATAAGTCATTCAGTGTTTGCATCTAGATGTTTCTTGTTTTATATTCTCTGGTTCAAGTTTGGAAAACAATCAACATTACAAGGGCCAATTCTAAACTTCTCTGTTACCCTTTTCTTAAAGTAAAGGCATTGTTTCTGTTTTCCAGATGAGCACATCTTCCAAAGATTCACTGTAGATGTTTGTCTTGTGCTGTTATTCATGGCCCAGCACAGCCTTATGGCCTCTAAGTTTTTCAAGACCAAGATGGCAGAGATTGGACTAGAGGCTATTACTAGATCAGCATATGCTTTTGCAACTGCAGATGCTTTGTTTGTAAGTACATGTAGTTGTTAATGCTTTCTACTGTATAGGGTCAGAAAAATGGATTCATCACTCAGCAATTGCTCCTCAAATCATTTCACAAATCAAAGCTTAAACAAATTTGATATAGGGATTGAATTGTTTTTACATTGGATGGAACTATGCTCAACTTTTCTGTGCCATGTTTTATATAAATCCACAGTAAATTCATTTTTTAACTTTTGAGGTTGTTTGAAAATAGCATCTTGCATTTTGTTTCTGATACATGAAATTGTTGAGTAGCCATTGTGCCAGTGTAGTTTAACATACTGAAATATAATGATGTAACTGTGTTTCAGATTCTGATGTACCTATGGCAGCCAATTCCTGACATTTCATTTTGGTTGATAGACACTGGTGAGAGCCGGCTACTATGGCTGTTCTTTCATATTCTTCACTGGGTCTTGTGGATCGCTATCGTCCTCCAAGTCATGGTGATGCAGCCACTAGAGCTTGTTGGAGTTAAGCAGGTTAACATTTAGAATTACATTATAATGTGTATGTGTATCAAAAACTAAGTTTAAGATGGACTGAGGGGCGGATTCAGGATTTCTGGAAGTGGGGTTCAAATCCATTAAGAGGGGAATCGTTTTCAACATTTTACCTGATTTTTCATAAATTTCCCCATGAAATTGAAATAATTTGGTCCCAAGAGGGGGGTTCAAGCGAACCACCCGAACCCCCCTCTAAATCTGCCACTGGTACATGTACATGCATGAATTCTTAAATCTTTTTCATGCTTAAAAGAGTTTAACTGAAAGTAAGGAGCACATCACATCCTAATGATGCAGCTATGGTTAATCCTCAATTACCAAGAGTTTCACAAGAAATTACCAAATTAGAAATTGCCTTAAGCGAGACTTCAGCTGTCATGTAAAGCAGTTTTACCACTGGTCAGTGAAAGTAGATTTCTACTTCTCTCTTTTCCAGGTGTATAATTTTGTCAAAGGTCTATATCCACCTAGTGTCTTGTTTACCCCGAAGCTCCAGAAATTATTGAGCAACATGCCACACCCTGGAAGTGGGTGTTTCATAGCAGTTCTCTGGCTCCATCCTGCCATGACATTTGATAGAATGATCCTAGCTACTGTACTGACAGCTTACCTTTGTGTTGGTTATGGAGTTACAGAAGGAGATTATGTTCATGTTAGACAATATTCAGCTTCTAAATATAGCAAGAGTGTCAAGTCACATGTTAAGTCACATGACACCAGGACATATTATCTTAGAGGAGGGTCACATGCTCTCTGAAGTAGACGTACCTATGCAATATACATGTAGACAATTTTTTATAATTAAAGATTTACTTATTTTTTAGGAAACCTTTTACAAGAAAATGAAAAAATTGAGCACAAATAGGACTTTTTTCATTTTCTTGTAAAAGGTTTACAATTTTTTTTTTTGAAAATTTCAGCAAAACCCATGCCTATAAACCATAGACCTGTAAAAAAGATATCCATTTAAAGCAGTAAAAATATAATTGAGTAATGGAATGTGCTATACCACAGTTTCGGCTACTTAATCCTAATCAGTGACCCTAATCTGGCAACCTAGAGGCAGAGAAAATTAATTACTGGTATTTTGCAAATTGCAACCAATGGTACAATCTAAAGAGAATTTGAAGGTGATTGTACTACATGGGTATGTAAGCATAATGCTGAATTGGTACATGTACATGTATTCATTTTGCTTTGCAAATTTTTACATGCTTCAGCTTGAAATATGTTGTGCAATAGTAGGCATTTTTCACAGTGTTTTGAAAATGAAAATTATTTACATTTTATAGCTTTTGCTTTGTTGTGCCATGGTGCTATTGATGTGTTAGATGGAGAATTGAATCTCACTACAAATATGCAATAATTATATTTACATTCATTGTAGCCACAAGGGGTTTCTATGACCTCACCTGAAAATGACTATGCATGTCATTCTAAAATTTTGAGCTTGAAGACTGCTTCATTACTAGATTCAGCAGGAATATTATTGCCTTCTTTTGGAATATACATGTATTTATATAATTAAAATATAATACATGTATAATTATTATAAGTCAAGATTTATATTCAATATATTTGGGTGAAAGACCAAAATAATTCCACAAAATTAATTTCTCATAGACACTTGTGTATTCAACATGTACGGTACACATATTAGATAAATCAAGGTGGAATTACTTTTGGTCCCTGTCTGTAGGTATACAGGTGTGTACGGTGTTTTTACAATTTTAATATAAATCCATAAACCAACACTCATGTGTTTGATTATTTTATGCCAAACCTTTTATGTCCACCTGTATGACAAATAATACATGTCTTTATCTATACAACAGAATAAGTCAACATCTGATAAAATGGTCAATAGAAGTCAAGCCTCTGATACAGTATCCTCCGAACCATATTAATATTTTCACTTACAACTTTCAAATATTGTTCATAATTATTGATGTTTGGAGGTCAAGACTCAGAATCCCTAGACCATGGAAACACCCCAAACCACTTCAAAACCACCCAAACTTCATCTTAAACACATCCAAACTACCTGAAACACACTTACTGCGTCACAAACCAGGACTTGATGGGATTCAGAACCCTAAACCCCCAAATTAGTCTTGTATGGGTATAATGGGTTTGACTAGAACCAGAGGACCAAATATTTATTTAAAAAAATGCCCTTTATGGGGCCCCACCAACCAATCAAAATAAAGGATTAGGACAAAAGTCAACCAAACTGTAGAGGACTACTCTATAAACATTTTTGCAAAAATAGAATTCAAATATCTGCAATTGGACCAGAAAAAAAATAGCCAATTTCCACTTTTCCAGTTTTAAGTCAATCGAAACTTTAAGTTGCCATAGCAACCAGATTTCTTATCCGACTGAAATAAACACAAATTATGTAGAGACTACTGTCAGGAACATGTATACAAAGTACAGGCTTCATGCCGTAGACAATTTCTGAGGAGAAGATTTTAAAATGTTTTTCGAAATTTTACCCTTTATGTGGCCCCAGCAACCAATCAAAATAAGGGATTAGGAAAAAAGTTTCATGAAACATAGAGATATACTCAATAACTATTTCTGCAAAGACAAAATTCAAATACCTACAATTGGTCCAGAAAAAATAGCTAATTTCTACTTTTCCCATTATAAGTCTATGGAAACCATAGCAACCAGAGTTCTTATCCGACTGGAATAAAAAACACAAATTATGTAGAGGCTGCTGTCAGGAACATGTATACAAAGTACAGGATTCATCCACTTGACAGTTCCTGAGAAGATTTTTGAATGTTTTTTTTTTTTCAAAATTTTGCCCTTTATGGGGCCCCAGCAACCAATCAAAATAGAGGATTAGGACAAAACTCACAAGAAACATCAAACACTACTCAATAAACATTTCTGCAAAAACAAAATTCTTAATTATGTTCTAAGAAGATTGTGTTAAGTTGCTTTGATCGGCCACTACAAGCAACCTGCTTAGACGACGGCCTGGTACCCGTAAGTTACCCGTAAGTTAAATGTCTGCAATTTTAGCGGAAAAATAGCCGATTTCCACTTTTACCATTATAAGTCTATGGAAACTTTAAGTTGCCATAGCAACCAGAATAAAAAACACAAATTATGGCTACGTTTGGAGCTCTCCCAATGGTAAAATCTGTAAATCTACCAATGGTACTGTTGGTACCATTTTTACCAATGGTAACCAGAAAACCCTGAACGTTTTTCTGCTGCCAATGGTAGATCACATGGTGGATTTTGTATCAATAAACCTCACTTGTTTTTGTCTTTCTTATTTGCAAATTTCTTTCTTATTTATTTCTTTGTATATTGTGTTACTTAAAACATTACATTTGCATGTATGACAAAAATATTGCTTATTTACGAAATTCATGATATATTTTTAGGCTCGCCATATTGAATCACGTGACTTTTCATGCGCGGATCCAGAGGGGGGGGGGACCAGGGGTCCGGACCCCCCCTGGAATTTGAAAATTTTACCTAAAAAGGTAATATCGGGATTTTTGGGGGGTTGGACCCCCCCCCTCATCTGTGACCTAAAATTACAATTTTCGCTGGACCCCCTCTCATGAAAATTTCTGGATCCGCGCATGATTTTCCCGGGTTGGTAGAATTACCCACGCTGTAGTCTGTCTGCATCATTTGCTGCCGTATGTTGGTAACATTGGTACCATTGGTACCAATGGCATTACCAATGGTACCATTGGTAAAATCTTGAACGGAATTTGTCTACCAATGGTACCATTTTTACCATTGGAAAGAACTAAGAATGCACGCTATGTAGAGGCCACTGTCAGGAACATGTATACAAAGTACAGGCTTAATTCCCTTGACAGTTTCTGAGAAGAAGATTTTTGAATGTTTTTCGAAATTTTGCCCTATATGGGGCCCCTGCAACCAATCAAAATAAAGGATTAGGACAAGTCACATGAAACGTAGAGGACTACTCAATAAACATTTCTGCAAAAACAAAATTCAAATATCTCCAACAAGACAGCAAAAACTGGCAATTTTCACTTTTTTCCATTATAAGTCTATAGGAAGCATAAGTTGCCATAGCAAACAGAGTTCTTATCTGATCAAAACAAAAAACACAATTATTCTTTCCCCCTACCTGTGGATGGTGTATGTGTAATATGAGAACAGTTGGTCCAGCAGTTTCAGAGAAGAAGATCTTTGAAATTGTGGACGACGACGGACGGACGACGGAGCATGGGTATACTATAAGCTCACCTATGAGCCTTCGGCTCAGGTGAGCTAACCAGAGGACCACTGGTCCTGAGAACGCTCACCTGAAGCCTGATCTTAGAGTATTAAGTCATAATGAAATGACCTTGACCTTGAATACTCACACACCTTTATTGACTTCATAAGTTGTCTGCATCTGCAACGTTTCAGGTCTCAGGCTGCAATAGTTTCCAAACCCAGTGATTTCTGAGAAAACCATAATTTTAATTTTGATATTTAAATGACCTTGGGCCAAGGTCAAGACATGACCTTGGCCTTCATTAATTACTTACCTTCATTGACTCCATTAGTTGTCTGCATCTAGCAACTTTCAGGTCTCAGGCTGCAACAGATTGTTTTCGCCTTTTCCCATGTGAAAGCCTATGTTTCCAAAATTGACCTTGCCGTAAAATAGGTCAAGGTCATCATAGGGTCATCATTTCAACATTCTATGATGGGCTGGAGTCCCAAATGCTACATACCAAGTTTCATGAAAATTGGCCCACTGGTTCTGGAGAAGAAGATTTTTGAAAGATTTTTACCATATATGGGCGTGGCGGCCATCTTGGTCATGTGACCTGGATTTCGCGATCAAACTTTCGTCTCCCCTACCCATGGATGCTCCACATAAAATTTCACTTTGATTTGCCAAGCAGTTTCAGAGAAGATCTTTGAAAAGTGTGTATGGACAACAGACTGGCCAAGGTCAAGAGATGACCTTGACCTATATTAATCACATACCTTCATCTACTCCATTAGTTGTTTGCATCTACCACTTTTCAGGCCTCAGGCTGCAATAGTTTTCAAAAAATCCATAGTTTTCACTTCTTCCTATATGTAAAAGCCTATGTTTTCAAATTTTACCTTGCCGTAAAATAGGTCAAGGTCATCCAAGGGTCATCATTTTATCAAACTATGATGGGCTGAGGTCCTCGAAGCTACATACAAAGTTTTGTGGAAATCGGCCCACCGGTTCCGGAGAAGAAGATTTTTGAGTGGTTTTGACCATATAAGGGTGTGGCGGCCATCTTGGTCATGTGACCTGGATTTCGCGATCAAACTTTCGTCTCCCCTACCCATGGATGCTCCATATAAAATTTCAGTTTGATTGGCCTTGCAGTTTCAGAGAAGAAGATCTTTGAAAAGTGTGTATAGACGTCAGACTGGCCAAGGTCAAGAGATGACCTTGACCTATATTAATCACATACCTTCATCTACTCCATTAGTTGTTTGCATCTACCACTTTTCAGGCCTCAGGCTGCAACAGTTTTCAAAGAATTCCATAGTTTTCACTTTTTCCTATGTAAAAGCCTAGGTTTCCAAATTTGACCTTGCCGTAAAATAGGTCAAGGTCATCCAAGGGTCATCATTTTATCAAACTATGATGGGCTGAGGTCCTTGATGCTACATACCAAGTTTCGTGGAAATCGGCCCACCGGTTCTGGAAAAGAAGATTTTTGAGTGGTTTTTACCATATATGGGCGTGGTGGCCATCTTGGTCATGTGACCTGGATTTCGCGATCAAACTTTCGTCCCCTACCCATGGATGCTCCACATAAAATTTCACTTTGGTTGGCCGCGCATTTTCAGAGAAGAAGATCTTTGTAAAGTGTGTATGGACAACAGACTGGCCAAGGTCTTGACCTATATTAATCACATACCTTCATCTACTCCATTAGTTGTTTGCATCTACCACTTTTCAGGCCTCAGGCTGCAATAGTTTTCAAAAAATCCATAGTTTTCACTTTTTCCTATGTAAAAGCCTATTTTTCCAAATTTGACCTTGCCGTAAAATAGGTCAAGGTCATCCAAGGGTCATCATTTTATCAAACTATGATGGGCTGAGGTCCTTGATGCTACATACCAAGTTTCGTGGAAATCGGCCCACCGGTTCTGGAAAAGAAGATTTTTGAATGGTTTTTACTATATATGGGCCATCTTGGTCATGTGACCCGGATTTTGCGATCAAACTTTCGTCTCCCCTACCCATGGATACTCCACATAAAATTTCACTTTGATTGGCCAAGCAGTTTCAGAGAAGAAGATCTTTGAAAAATGTGTATGGACAACAGACTGGCCAAGGTCAAGAGATGACCTTGACCTATATTAATCACATACCTTCATCTACTCCATTAGTTGTTTGCATCTACCACTTTTCAGGCCTCAGGCTGCAATAGTTTTCAAAAAATCCATAGTTTTCACTTTTTCCCATGTAAAAGCCTATGTTTCCAAATTTGACCTTGCCGTAAAATAGGTCAAGGTCATCCAAGGGTCATCATTTTATCAAACTATGATGGGCTGAAGTCCCCGATGCTTCATACCAAGTTTCGTGGAAATCGGCCCACCGGTTCTTGAGAAGAAGATTTTTGAAGGGTTTTTACCATATATGGGCGTGGCGGCCATCTTGGTCATGTGACCTGGATTTCGCGATCAAACTTGAAATGCCAATACCCAAGGAGGCTCCACATAAAATTTCAACTAGATCGGCCAAGCGGTTTCAGAGAAGAAGATCTTTGAAATTGTGGACGACGGACGGACTGACGCCGGATCATGGCCATCCTATAAGCTCACCTTGTGAGCCTTCGGCTCAGGTGAGCTAAAAAGCCAAGATAAAACCCACAAACATGAATGCATGCAACCTTATGTTGAGGGCATTTGGGGCAATCTCTGATGCCGTTTGGGGTGTTTTTAAAGTGGTTTGGGGTTATTTATGATAAGGTTTAGGTGTTGCATTGCTAAAATATCTGGTTTGTGGTATTATAAACATTTTGCGATGGTTTGAATGTGTTCTGAGATGGTTTGGAGTGGTTTTGAAGTGGTTTGGGGTGTTTCCACGGTTCTAAAAACTATTCAAAATGAGATATATGAGAGTATATATCACTGAACAGGTTATAATATGGGCTCATACAGCATAAGACTTCCACTAACTTAAAGATGCAATAACAACAGGCATAGTTCATGTATTAACTTGCTCAAGACTTCTAGAAAACTTTAACCCAACACAAACATTGGAGCAACACAGACTCCAATGATGACACCAACACAAGTGCAATACGCCGCTCAGGTGCCTCGTAACGACTTTTGGCCTAAATGCTTTTTTTACACCGCAGGAATGCTTTAATACCATACAGCTCACAATCTGTCAAAATGGAGTATCTGTGCTAAATTGGTGGCCGAGTTATCACCATGTGCTGATACCTTGTATCTAAAATTTTTTGAAATTATGTCATTCGTGTCCATTTGTACCAAAAAGATGTATCAACAGACTTGACAATTTCGAGAAAAGCGGTAACTCAGACTCCTATGATAAGTGATACAACGATCAAGAATGGTATTTCAAATGTTGTTGTGTTATAAACATTATTGCTGAGCATGTTTAGTATGTATAAAATACAATAACCGACCAATAAGAATGGAGGCAAAATATATGTGACTATGCCAAGAACCTCTGCATTACTATACAAATTAGAGGGAAATAACAAGTAAAGCAAACCATATTGATAACTTGTGAATAAATTTATTCCTTTTTATAAAATTATTTAAATAGAATGTGAGTATTGATGTCAAGGCTATATATAGTGATGGAATGTTTACAACAATTCATGATACAAACCATGTTAGCATTACCCACTATAACATGTAGCTAATAATTACAATAAATTCATAAATCAACCTAAATAGCAGCACAGTCTGATCAATGCCTTTATTGTTTGCCGTATAGAAAGTACAACAATTCTCTAGCAGGAAAGGGATGGCCAAGTCATAGAGCACCTGCCTCTGGATTCCTTGAGCAAGATACATCAAGTCCCCATAGTATTGGTGAAGTACACAGGATGTGACAGCTCAATTCCAATAAAATTGAAAACTGTTGACTAGGGCATCAAACAAACAGGCAAGTGTTCATCTTGTTTTAGTCAAATTTCAAAACTATGTCAGTTTTGATGATTTAACTATACAGACTGTGTTTTTGTATCATACCAGGTCAATATTTCCAAAAGATCTGTATTCTCAAACAACGCTCATAATAAATCCTTTAAGGCACACAATTTTTGTCAGAGAGTGACTGGGAATTAGACAGTGTCTGACTGTCCATGGTTTAAATGTTGAGTCAAAAGTCCCATGGGTGGGCATGGCGTCACTGCAACATAATGTCATGTAAAATTTCAAGCTATCAAAATTTCCCACCAGTTTGTCTCATACTTCAGCAAATTTTTGGGGATTGTAATGCTCCCCCTGGGTGCATAAACTCTCTTGATTTTCTTTCCTCCTCAAAAGTGACATCATTTTAACAAAGCACTATCTACAAAGTATATCAGTTCTAATCAGATACCTGAACAGAAGATAAAACAAATCTGCCGTGCAAAATTTTAAATTGCTTGCACATCTCAACATACAAACAAAAGATGCCTTTCTATCTTTCTATACTTTTCATCAAAAGCTCTGACACCATTGGACTTTTTTGCTCATGTAAGATAAAGGTGAACCTTTAACATACTTCACAACCCAATAGAAACATTTGAACTGCCTCATGAGAAAACCAACAATGTGGTTTTTGAACAGGTCCGACAAAAATCAGGCTGTACAGTCACAGAAGCAGGCTAGAAGCTTGAAATTTCGGATTTAAATAGAAGGGGAAGTGTACTATCCGTGTAGCGAAAACAAAGGCGTTGATAAGCTTCGCGGTTATCGCGAAGCTGATCTGCGTCTTTGTTATCGCATATGCAGATTGTTGGTTTTCTCATGAGCCGGTTCGTTTTATATTAATGAATTATCACAACCTATAGCATTTGTAACAAAATAACATGTATAAACGTATGATCATTTACAGTATCAAAAATATAACTAAATCACAGAAAAATATATCAACAAAAGTATGCGATGGGTGATTCAATGATATAAATATTCTCATTTAGAAAAAATGTCAGAAAATTTATTAAGGTTCTATATAATTTAAAGATTATCAAAAAGAGTTGAACTGATATGATGCTGAAAGTCCCAGTAAACAGCTATGGCCATTTAGGGGCATTGCCTCCATTTTCCTGGGACTTCTAAGTCCTACCCAACATTGGGATCCCATGCTCCTCATTATAGCTGTCCCTGCCAAAGTAAAATTTTATAGAGGGCTTGACCACTTTTTCTGGGCAGGCTCATACCTTTAATGCCCATAAATAGTACTCATTTGGTACGTTACTCTGAAGGGTGGTATCAAGCAACCCATTTATTTCTCACAACACCAACTGGTGGGGAAGAACCAAAGATTTATACTGTAATAATAGATTTGGTATGACAAATGTTTGTTTCCCAAAATTATAACATACTGATTCAAGTTTTTCATGTAACCCTGTTATAAAAAAACAAGTAGCCCAAGGGCAACGATCGCTCACCTGAGAGTCAACAAGCACAGTCACCGGACAAAGTGATTTTTTTTTCTTTTTTTTTACCCTAAATGGGTATGACGGCCATCTTGGTAATGTTTCAGGTCTATGGCTGCAATAGTTACCATAGGATCATTGGTCCTGTAAACGCTTACCTGAGACCTACCGTAGTTGTCACTTTTCCCCATGTTTCCATGTTTGCCTATGTTTCCAAAATTGACTTTGACCTAAATTAATCACATACCTTCATCTACTCTATTAGTTGTTTGCATCTACCACTTTTCAGGTCTCAGGCTGCATTTAGTTTACAAAATATCCATTGTTTTCAATTTTTCCCATGTAAAAGCCTATGTTTCCAAAATTGACCTTACTGTAAAATAGGTCAAGGTCATTGTAGGGTCATCATTTTATCAAACTATGATGGGCTGGAGTCCCAAATGCTACATACCAAGTTTCGTGAAAATCGGCCTGCCGGTTCTGGAGAAGTTTTTTGAGTGGTTTTTACCATATATGGGCCCGGCGGCCATCTTGGTCATGTGACCTACATTTCGGGATCAAACTTTCGTTACCCCTACCCAGGGATGCTCCACATAAAATTTCAGTTTGATTGGCCTTGCAGTTTCAGAGAAGAAGATCTTTGAAAAGTGTGTATAGACGTCAGATCGGCCAAGGTCAAGAGATGACCTTGACCTAAATTTGATCAAACTACCATGGGCTGGAGTCCCAAATGCTACATACAAAGTTTCGTGAAAATCGGCCTGCCCGTTCTGGAGAAGATTTTTTAGTGTTTTTTTATAATAAATGGGCGTGGCAGCCATCTTGGTCATGTGACCCAGATTTCACGATCAAATTTTCGTCCCCACTCCCCAGGGATGCTCCACATAAAATTTCAATTTGATTGGCCAAGCGGTTTCAGAGAAGATCTTTGAAAAGTGTGTATGGATGACAGACCCTTAAAGGTCAAGAGATGACCTTGGCCTAAATTAATCACATACCTTCATCTACTCCATTAGTTGTTTGCATCTACCACTTTTCAGGTCTCAAGCTGCAATAGTTTTCAAAAAATTGCAATTTTCCGCTTTTCGTCTTATAAGTCAATGGAAACTTTAAGTTGCCTAGTGGGACAAGGACAATAAAAAACACAAACTTTGTAGAGGCTAATATCATAAGCATGTATGCAAAGTTTCAGCTTCATCCGCCTTACAGCTTCTGAGAAGAAAAGTTTTGAAAATTTTTTCGAAAATTTACCCTTTACGTTGCTATAGCAACCAAACGAATAAAGCGATTTTGACAAAAGTTGCCTAAAACGGGGAGGACTACTCAATAAACATTTATGTAAAAACAAAATTTCAATATCCTCAATGAAACGACAGATATTGCAAATTTCCACTTTTTGCCTTATAGGTCAATGGAAACTTCAAGTTACCATAGCAACCAAAGTAGTTGGACAAAGACAATAAAAAACACAAACTTTGTACAGGCTAATGTCATAAGCATGTATGCTAAATTTCAGCTTCATCCCCCATACGGCTTCTGAGAAGAATATTTTTTAATATTTTTTTCGAAAATTCACCCTTTATGTTGCTATAGCAACCAAACGAATAAAGTGATTTTTACAAAAGTTGCCTTAAACGTGAAGGACTACTCAATAAACATTTATGTAAAAATAAGAGCTGTCGCAGGACAGCGTGCTCGACTGCTTCTGACCTTTGTCAAACATAAGGCCAAAACCGACCAGTAACCCATACATCTTTTTGCCTTGATGCAATAAGGCAAAATCACTGAACCATGGAAGTTAACTATAACTACCTAAGATTTAGAGGGCTCACTCATATTGTGAAAGAAGTGTGTTCATATGTGACGTTCTCTGAGATTTTCGGTCTTGTGGAGGTACGACATTGACGTCACAAAACGTGAACTAAAGTTGACGTCACAAAACTGCATGCGACGTTAATTGGATTTTTGCGCACTCAGTCACTAGCTTCAAAACGCCGTCTGATAAGGTTGGAAATTTCTAGAAAGACCTTCACAATTTCCGATTCTATAGTATTTCGACAACATTCACAGTGAAGTTCAACAGAACAGGATACTGTTACTCAGTGTAACAAACGTTTTCCCCAAGGCCAATTAATTTCTTAACCAATTAGAAACCCTAAGATGCCAACTGTGGGTGGTGAGTGTTTTCTCTATTTTTCTCATTAATCGTTAGCGCTATTTATAAAAGCTTTTGGACATGGATTATTAACATAACAACAATTGTGAAAATGTTAAAAACTAAATTTCCGACTTTGACTCCACAAGACCCAAAATGTCAAATACTGTCACATATATCAACTGAGTGCCAAGACACAAGGCAAAATCTCTGAACCGTGAAATAAGGTCACACTGACCTATAAGTATTTCAGGGTCAAAGGTCTAGTGATACTTACTCATAATGTGAAAGAAATATGATCATATGCCCATTTAGTGTTGAGATATAAAGCAAAATCACTGAACCATGAAATTACGTCATAGTGACCTATAAGTATGTTTGGGTTAATGGTCTGGTCATGCTCATTCATAATCAGAAAGAAGTATGAAAAAATACCAACTGAGTGTCGAGATATAAGGCAAAATCACTGAACCATGAAATTAAGTCACAGTGACCCAGGAATACTTTACGGTCAAAGGCAGGCTGTCAACCAAGTCTTCTAAAAAATATAGGAGTTTATATAGGAAATTTTTCTGATAAATATAGGTTTTAGCTCATTTTGAGGAAAAATATAGGCGTTTTCTCTTGAAAATCGCTTCATTCTATGCTCTTATACTAACAATCCTTAACTCCAAACTCACTTTTTCCTAATTAAATGATGTCTAAAATATCTAGATAAAGTAACCATTCAGTTCCACAGCATCACAATCAAGACAGCTGAAGCATTATGCAGGATGGTGATACTACACAGGCCCATTAGCTGACTCTCACAGAATTAAAGGTTTTTATATAAAGGCATTCTTTTGGTAAAAGAAAGTCGTTTTCATTGTAAAAATATATACAGAGAATAGAGAAAATTAAGGTCAACGTTTTCTCTACTTCCAAACTTAGACCTGCTTTTATTTTTCACTGATCATTTATAAAAGTAGAAAATAGAAAAAATTACCTCTGAAAGAATGAGTTATCATATTCTTTCTCAAAGGTAAAATAAATGTAAGTAACTCTGAATCTTAGCCGAAATTCCAAGGACGGTCCATAATATGGAACAGAATGTACTGTAATATGTAATAATCTCGTGAAATTAGGCGGGGGTCTGGGCCCCCAGAAGCTCTAGGGTACATACCTTTATCTCCTGTGATCTCAGCTTTTCCTAGGATAAATTGTACACTGTACAGTTCCATCAATTTACAACAAAATTAAGGCATAGGAAGAAAGAAAATAGATTTAAAAAAAGACACAATATAAAAACATGACAACTTTGATGGAAACTAGAAAAAGTGCCTTGAGAGGCACGTATACCCCCGGCTGGTAGCTCCCTCCAACGCCCCCACCCCTCAGCCCACCGCCACCAATCCAGACATGCTCACTGACAGTGACACATTAAACCTCAATTCCTGATGAAAGAGAGCGCCCTCAACAAGTAAATCTTATAAATTTGTATTTGCAAAAAACACAGTCTAAAACCATGGGGAGGGGGGGGGGGGTTGTAGTAGAATGACAGATCTATTTTAGAGCAGTATACAGAGCTGACTTGTATACTCAATCTAGGACTTGATCGCGGACATTGAGGGTCAGGTCCTCGGTCCTAGATGTAAAGTAGAATGTCATTCTTCAATAATATTAAAAAAAAAAAAAAAAAAAAAAAGTCCTATATTTTTACCTCTAGCCCCACCCTCAGGGCACGGACCCTAGAGTCTAATGTCATTAGGAACAAGGCAAACCTTATAGTGTACCTTTGGTGCAAGTACGAATCATTTCTGAACATGGTGGTAAAGAAAAGTAAAGAAATACATTTTTTTAAAGAAGTTCTAGATTTTGACCTCTAGCCCCACCCCCCGCACATGGACCCTAGTGTCTGAACCTTACATGGTACCTATGGTCTAAGTATGAATGCTTTCTGATAAAACTTTGTGGATGTCAAGAAAACAGACTTACAGAAAATATTTATTATGGTATTTATCATATTATAAATAAGTCCTAGATTTTGACCTCTAGCCCCACCCCCCTGGAGATCATACCGAGCATGGAGTATGAAAGCAAACCCTATAGGGTATCTATGAACTAAATAAGAATACATCCCTATGATTGTTTGTTAAGATATGGACTTATAGAAGAAACATTAAAATTGTAAACATCATATTTTAAAGGTGACCTAGATTTTGACCTCCAGCACTACCCCTGGGGATGGGCCCTGGGGTCCGAACTCATGGAAACAAAGCAAACCCTATAGGGTACCAATGGTCCAAATATGAATGGTTTCTGACCATTGGTTCATGAGATATACACCTCTAGAGAAACTTTAACCAAAACTTTGACGTAAATTCCACGAACGTTCCGGAATTACGAACGAAGAAACGAACTAACTAACTAATAACTAACTAACATACGAACGGACGAACGGAAAAGCGAAAGCTATATACCCGTCGGCATAAATGCCGGGGGTATAACTGGGATATATAATTTATTAATTATTATGAAAATGGGACATGCTTTGGACTTAAAAGTAACCCTGACTAAGGAGAAGACCATTTATGCACTATATACTATACAGTATGAATATGATTTTATTTAAAGAATGAAGAATAAAGAGGCAGTTTCAGAGCACTATTATTTGCTATATATGATCATTCATTGGCAACAAATTTTCCTAAAAATATAGGAAATATTTTAAAAATATAGGAGATATTATAGGAATATAGGAGGTGCTTAAAAATATAGGATTTGGACCCAAAATATAGGAGTTTAATAGGAATATAGGAATTGGTTGACAGCCTGCAAAGGTCTTGTCATACTCATACATATCGTGAAAGCAGTATGTCCATATACCAATTGAGTGCCGAGATATAAAGGAAAATCACTGAACCGTGAAATCAGGTCATACTGACCTAGGACTACTTTAGGGTCAAAGGTCTTGTCATATGCAAACATAGTGTGAACGAAGTTTGTTCATAAACCACTTGAGTGCTGAGATATAAGACAAAGTCACTGAACCATCAAATTAGGTCACAGTGACCTATAAGTATATTGGGGTCAAAGATCTGGTCATACTCACTCATAATCTGAAAAAAGTATGAAAATATACTAATTGAGTGTCAAGATATAAGGCAAAATCACTGAACCGTGAAATTAGGTCATAGTGACCTACGACTACTTCAGGGTCAAAGGTCTTGTCATACGTAAACATACTTTGAAAGAAGTTTGTTCATAAACCATTATAGTACCGAGATATAAGGCAAAATCACTGAACCGTGAAATTAGGTCACAGTGACCTATAAGTATATTGGGGTCAAAGGTCTGGTCATACTCACTCATAATCTGAAAAAAGTATGAAAATATACTAATTGAGTGTCAAGATATAAGGCAAAATAACTGAACCGTGAAATTAGGTCACAGTGACCTAGGACTACTTCAGGGTGAAAGGTCTTGTCATAAGCAAACATACTTTGAAAGAAGTTTGTTCATAAACTATTTGAGTACCGAGATATAAGGCAAAATCACTGAACCGTGAAATTAGGTCACAGTGACCTATAAGTATATTGGGGTCGAAGGTCTGGTCATACTCACTCATAATCTGAAAAAAGTATGAAAATATACTAATTGAGTGTCAAGATATAAGGCAAAATCACTGAACCGTGAAATTAGGTCACAGTGACCTATAAGTATATTGGGGTCAAAGGCCTGGTCGTACTCACTCATAATCTGAAAGAAGTAAGAAAATATACTAATTGAGTGTCAACATATAAGGCACTGAACCATGGAAAGTAGGTCAACCGACCCTTACTGTCGTGACACACAAGACAGTGTCAAAAAGTCAAAAGATGAATGACCAACCATCTTCCTAAGTTGTTTCTATTAAGAAATAAAAAGAAAAAAAAAATCGGGGAGTTCTAGATTTTGACCTCTAGCCCAATATAGCACAATAATAGCTATTTTTTAAGGTGTTCTAGATTTTAACCTCCAACCCCACCCCCAGGCCTGGACCCAGGGGCCCGATGCCATGGAATGAAAGCTAACCCTACAGGGTATCTATGGTCCAAGTATGAATGCTTTCTGATGAGTGGTTGTCAAGATATGGACTTCTAGAAAACTTTAACGCAAGTGTGACGCGCACGGGAACGCACACGGGAACGGGAACGTGGACGACCGGGGTGACTGCAATAGCTCTATGCACTTCGTGCAGTCGAGCTAACAAAATTCAAATATCCCCAGCCTGACAACGGAAAATGCCAATTTCCACTTTTCTCCATACAAGTCAATGGAAACTTCAAGTTGCCATAGCAACCACAGTTCTTATCCGATCGAAATAAAAAACACAAATATTCGTTCCCCCCACCTGTAGATGCTATATGTGAAATATGAAAAGATTTGGCCTGACAGCTTTAGAGGAGAAGTAGTTTGAAAATGTTGACGACGACGACGGACGACGCACGGACGCCGGCTCGACTACTATTCTATAAGCTCACCTGTGAGCCTTCGGCTCAGGTGAGCTAAAAAAACAGTAATAAAACATTTTGGTTTACAAAAATATACATCAGATCTTAAAATAAAATCTTGTTTACATAAACTTGATTTCATAAAATATATTTCATCAGAAGAAAATATTAACAAAATTCTGAACATCAAACTAAGTACAACCAGTTAAGTCTGTCAAAGACCATACAAGACTATCACTACATAGTACACTTCAGACCCGTTATAACGCGCTGGTCGGGGTCCACAAGTCATATGCGCGTTATAGGTGAGGCGCGTAATGCAAATCTACTGAGTCGGACCAGGATGATCGCAGTTTCTGTAGTGTATTGGTGGGTGGGGAACCTATACGACGTGTGTATTGGCTTAACCGAGGTTGGCGGTTTATCGCAGATTCCTTGTAAAATGGAATAAACAAAAGTGAAGTATTGCGTGTTCCACAGTTTTATCAGTTAAAAACGATCTACAATGATAAAATTTGTTTATTTACAACGTACGATTTTATGTGAAAAGAGCGTCCATGACACCGGGCTTATGTTGCTGTAGAGTTCCGCCTATGACTTATTGGCGCACCCGGATGTTTAACGCGGACAAGAGTCTTTTGCCGATACCGTATTTACAGTTATTTTAATTCCCCTTTCTTAATTGAATTTTCTGATCGGATAGAATTATACAAGATATAGGTGTCCCAATGCTTAGACAATCTTTGGTTTGTGTCGCCGTCGAAAATGAGCAACGTTGCGTAACAGGTGTCATCAATAGCCTACAGCAACCTGTGTTTACGGTCTCGTTACGGTCTATCGATAATCCCCTAGCTCATTGGGCTTATTTTCACAACTTTTATGGCTTATCTTAAGAAAACAATGTGTCATCCACGCTTCACGAACGGTGGATTGTGTAAGTCTAAAAATTACTGACATGGCAATTATCACTCTTGAATATACACGCAGCCGACACGGTTCGTAAACACATTATGCTTTCTATAAGAAAACCTGTTCTTTCAGTTTTAAATATGCAAAAGATAATTAACATTAATTGTTCTCAATGTATAATATAGAGAAACTGTTAGAAAATAGCACCTTGGCAAACGCCTGACAACTGCTTTTAATTTTTTTTCTCTCGAGTACCATAAAGAGAAACTGTAAGAAAACTGAACCTTGTTGAATTCCCTGCAAACGATCTTTTTAACAGTGAATTCATCCGCACATAAACGCCTTAAACTGTAATACAATAAAGGAATATATAAGGGTAAAACGGCGCCTTCGCGTCGCCACGATTTTTTTTTTTTTTTTTTCTCAAAAGTGGGTGGGCCAAATTTTGGGATCCAAGGTGCCCTCGCGTTATATCCAACACCGCGTTAATTCAAGCCGCGGTATAGCGGGTCTGTCCTGTACAGACATTTAAGTCAGATACATGTAGTGTTGTTACTTATAGACTAGTATATCATACCATTTACATATTCATATTAGCCAAGGTTATAGTTCAATGTATCAGATTCTTATCCAGCATGTTCTCAAAAATACTTCAGTTGCTCTGCGGGTTTAATACAATAAAGATCTATAGTAGTAGTATACATGTGTTAATTCTTTAATACTTTACATTGGCGACGAGTGGAAAACTTTTAAATTTGAGGAAGAGGAGAAAGCAGCAACTCCAGCTAATGACTTTAATTAGTAGAACTGATTAAGTGGACTTATTAGCTGTAAAACTAGGAATCATGGCCTCAGCCTTACCAACATTTCCACCGTTTAACATTCATGAAACTGCCTTGGATGTACACTGGCGAAAATGGATTAAACGTTTGGACAATTTACTTGTTGGTATGGACGTTAAAGACAAGAAACGTCAAAGGGCTTTACTGCTTCACTACGCTGGAGAAGATGTAAACGACATATTCGAGACTCTATCAGACACAGGAGATGACTATGCGACAGCAGTCAAAAAGCTCACAGATTATTTCGAACCTAGAAAGAATACAGAATATGAAGTATACAAATTCCGTCAAGCTAAACAACAGACGGATGAAGGGATTGATGCATATTTGACTAGGCTTAGACAGCTTAGCATAAACTGTGAATTTGGTGATGTTAATAAAGAAATAAAATCTCAAATAATTCAGGGCTGTAGTTCAACAAGACTTCGTAGAAGGGCGTTACGAGAGGATCAGACCCTCGATGATCTTTTAAAATTGGCAAGATCTATGGAACTATCAGATAAGCAAGCGTGTGAGATCGAACATACGGACAAACCGGAAAGTACAAATGCCGTGCGTGCTTTCAAAAAGAAGCATAGGACTGTAGACAAAAGGAAACACTTTCCTAAGTCACCCGAGTCAAAAACACCGACCAAGAAACAAACATGTAGGAATTGTGGAGGTGAATACCCACATGTGGACAGACAGTGCCCAGCAAAAGGAAAAACATGCCATGCTTGTAAGAAACAAAATCACTTTTCTTCAGTGTGTCGATCAAAAAGAAAAGGAAATCGGAGATCTGTCAATCAAGTTGAAAAGACCAATGCTTGTGACACTAGTAGCGATTCTGAGGATTATGTATTTGGAATGCAAGAGGAAGAAAATGTAAATGCAGTGAAATCTAAGCAGCCAAGTTTGAATGTGACAGTAAATGGATTAAATGTACGTATGTTAGTGGACACTGGGTCAAGCATAAATGTTTTGGATGAAAACACCTACCAGAAATTTCAGGTAAAACCCAAATTGTTAAAAACTGACACCAAAGTATTTACTTATGGCTCCAATACTAACTTTCCGTTGTTGGGAAAATTCATTGGGACTCTTGAAACACAACACAAAATAACAACGGCGACCATATACGTTACAAAAGGTGCAAGTGGATGTTTGTTGTGTTATGACTCAGCTGTTGAACTGCAGGTAATTCCTGAAATCGCAATGTTTTCATCTGACAACAATAAAGCTGAACAGTTATGTCAGAAATATTCATCAGTTTTCGAAGGCATAGGGAAATTGAAAGACGTTGAAATAGACTTACACGTTGACCCCAATGTACAGCCAGTACAGCAGCCTCACAGACGCATACCTTTTCATGTACGGAAAGATGTTGAAAAAGAGCTCAAAATCATGATGGAGAACGATTTAATTGAAGAAGTCGATGGCGGTGCGACGCCATGGGTATCACCGATCGTGGTAGCACCTAAACCTAAATCACCGAACGAAGTTCGAATCTGTGTCGATATGAGGGAACCAAACCGTGCTATAAAGCGTACACGATACATAATTCCAACTGTGGATGACATTATTGTGGATTTAAATGGTGCGAAAGTGTTTTCGAAGCTTGACTTGGTCAAAGGTTATAATCAATTAGTCCTCTCAGAAAGCTCGAGGAATATTACATGCTTCACTACTCATGCAGGATTGTTTCGGTATAAACGACTTTGCTTTGGAATAAATTCTGCAGCTGAAATATTTCAAAATACATTACGAAATGTATTACATGGATTAGAGGGTGTTAAGAACATAAGTGATGACATCATTGTGTATGGAAAAGACCAGGCAGAACATGACAAAAGACTCGAAGCGGCATTAGCGCGACTTCAAGAAAAGAACTTGACACTTAATAAAAAGAAATGTGAGTTCAATAAGGATAAAATTGAATTTTATGGACATATTTTCAGTTCTGCAGGGATTTCGGCTTCGCCCCAGAAGGTGGACGCGATCAAAAACATGGACATACCAAGCTGTGTGTCCGAGGTACGTTCCTTACTTGCTATGAGCAATTACTTATCAAGGTTTATACCAAATTACAGTACAATTACTGCCCCATTAAGATACCTCACAAGACATGATGTGCAGTGGCACTGGGAAACCGAACAAGACAGTGCATTTAATGAACTGAAACGTGTACTAACAAGTGATACGGTTATGGCATATTTTGACCCCAAGGAACAGACGGAGACAGTCTTATCGGTCGACGCTAGTCCTGTAGGCCTTGGAAGTGTATTAATGCAAAATGGCAAAGTTATTGCATATGCGAGTAGATCGTTATCTGACGTTGAGAAACGGTACAGCCAAACTGAACGGGAAGCGCTCAGCATCGTGTGGGCAATTGAACATTTCAGGTTATACTTATATGGACATTATTTCACGCTAATCAGTGATCACCAAGCCCTTGAAATCATATTCAATAATCCGAAATCAAAACCACCCGCTAGGATTCTTCGCTGGCAGCTACGTTTACAGGATTACAATTTCAAGGTTATTTATAAAAGTGGAAAATCCAACATAAGTGATTACCTGAGCAGACACCCAAACAAAGATCAGCTGATTTCTGATAAGAGCAGACAGCAGGAAATTGCAGAATGTTATGTTAACTACTTGATAGACAGTAGTGTTCCCAAGTCAATGACCCTGAAAGAAATCTGCCTCAGTACAAATAATGATCATGAACTTCAAACGGTCATGCAGTGTGTAAAATCAGGCAGCTGGGATAAATCATATCAAAACAAAACTGTAGATACATTTTCCAGGTTAAAGAATGAACTCACTGTGGTGAAAGTGCAGCATGGAGAAATTTTGTTGCATGAAAACAGACTTGTTATACCAAATGAATTACAGACACGAGTAATTGAATTAGCTCATCAGTCACACCTAGGGATTGTTAAAACAAAACAATTGTTACGAGAAAAGGTGTACTTCCCAGGAATTGATAGGAAAGTAGAAGAATTGTGCCAAAGCTGCATACCGTGCTTAGCAGCCACACCCATGAAAACATCGGAACCGTTACAAATGTCAGATTTACCAGATGCACCATGGACAGTGCTTAGTATGGACTTTTGTGGACCGTTTCCGAATGGAAGTTATTTGCTCGTTCTAATGGATGAATATAGTAGGTACCCAGTAGTTGAGATTATTAACTCTTTATGTGCAAAAACTGTAATACCGGTCTTGGACAAAATATTCTCATTGCTAGGTTGTCCTGTTGTGCTAAAGAGTGACAATGGCGCTCCTATGAACTCAGAAGCATTCAGAAACTTTGCGAACTATATAGGCTTTGAACATAGGAAGATCACACCTCTATGGCCAAAAGCAAATTCAGAATGTGAAAGGTTCAACAAAACAATATGCAAGGCCATTAGAGCAGCTTGTGTTGAAAACAGAAACTGGAAACAAGAAATGTATAATTTTCTGAGGAACTATAGAGCAACTAAGCATGCTACATTGAATAAAGCACCAGCTGAAATACTGTTTGGTAGGAACATAAAAACTAGACTGCCGCAGTTTGTACCCAAATCAAATGACAAGAAACTCAGAGGTACAGATAAGCAGAAAAAGCTGAAAATGAAAGTATACGCAGATGAACGAAATAATGCGAGAAAATCTAACTTGACAGTTGGTGATAATGTCTTAGTTAAGCAGCCAAAGGAAAATAAACTGTCAACCCCGTTTGATCCTAAACCATATCAGATTACGAACAGGAAAGGTACAATGGTAACCGCTTCAAGAGAAGACAAGTCGATCACGAGAAACTCTACGTTTTTCAAACCTATTCATGGACATGTACAGGTACCACCAACAAATGATGACAGTGACGATTTTACGGGACCCGCTGAAGGTGAAACCCTGAGAAGGTCAAACCGTGAGAGAAGACCACCCACCTATTTGGAGGACTATGTTACGACATAGTGTGTGTACATGTATATAGTGTATATATTATAAGGACTTCTATAAGGAACTTTTTGGCTTTGCAATATTTCATGGTGACCAGTGTTAGTGGGCACAATAATCCCAGGTACACCATTCTGGACACGTAGTCTGGACAAAATTGCAATAATTTCATTTCTTTTAATTTCATAAATATTTAGAATAGTATATACGGTAGAAAGATGCAAAATTATTTCCTGTGAATCATTTAGAATTTTAGTTTACAAATATGTTTCATACATTAACTCTGGAACTCTGGAAATAAACAATGTTCAAGCAAGATGACATTATCGTATATTTGATCTAAAACATACTCCGATAATCTTTATGTTTGCTTTCTGTTTATAATTTGTATTGCTGTCTTAGTGGATTATTATCTAGATTTAGTGTGTAATTGTAGACATCATAATCGCAAGTACAAACATTCTTTGGAATAAGTGTCTAAGATAACAGTATTAATGGCTTACTAAAATAACTTTCCCATGAAACTGATAAACCGCAAACTTGATAATTTTCTGACATTACAGAAATTCGGTCGTGAACTTATCTAGGAAAATTATGGACTAAAAGTGGAGAGTACTTTTACATGACTGCAACATCCCTATGAATTTTGATACCAATCTGTTTAATGCATGATATTTTATAATTTTGTTAAAGTGCAGTTTAATTCCAAGGGGAAAAGGGATGTAGTGTTGTTACTTATAGACTAGTATATCATACCATTTACATATTCATATTAGCCAAGGTTATAGTTCAATGTATCAGATTCTTATCCAGCATGTTCTCAAAAATACTTCAGTTGCTCTGCGGGTTTAATACAATAAAGATCTATAGTAGTAGTATACATGTGTTAATTCTTTAATACTTTACAATACAGATCTTTTAAAGTGTTTTCTTTTCAATTATAGACACAGTTTATGTTTAATTGAACAAATGAGAGAACAACAGCTGAGACTGTCAATTTTCAATTTTCCATGAAACTTTACTTTATGGTGCCTTCTACTGAGTCCTAAACTCGAGGGGGGGGGGGGGGTAACTAAGGGGTAATTGTGGTACGGGTGTGTGGCCCAAATTTCTGAAACCTACCCCAATCATATATCTGGTCGTTGAAAAAATAGACCCATTCATATACTTGATTGATCAAAATATTGACCCATTCATATACTTCCTTTTATTTTTTACACCCATTCATATACTGTCCTTTGATTTTTTATACCCATTCATATACTAATTGCTGCTTCGTATCATCTGCGTAGAGATTCTGAGCTCGATTCTGAGGGCGTATACTGAGGGCCTACATCTCGTGACTGAGTCTCGTGACAGGAAATCTTTGCAAATACCATATACAGGGATGCCAGAAAAGATGGGCCATTGATATTACCACACAGGAAATCTAGGGCTATTCATATACTGTTGTGTGAAAAATGGGGTCATTCGTATACTTTTACTTGAAAATTGAAGCATATTCATTTACTGGCGAGGCTGAAAAAGGGGGCTATTCGGGCGACACATCCCTACTATGTCATATAAAGGTAGTTACCCCCCCCCCCAAAGGTCCTAAATAGACAATCTTACACAAGTGGTCATTTCATATCACATCTATTAAACGAGCCTTCGGAAAGTTAAGTAAGTTTTATATGAAATGACCATGAGATTTGTTTTATCATATGACTTTTAAAATATGATTTTATCACCCTCAAAGTTGACTTATTTTCAATGAAAATTTACATTGTTGTTACGGACGTGGTCAATGATGTTACATATTCCCACAAAGTGTTAAAACATGTATGGTCACTTCTTGTTACATGATGTAATCCACAGGAGAACTGACATCATATGGTAAAAGTTTCATGTAAATGTATTGTTTAAGATTTGCTTATTGCATTAAGGACAGCACTAAACAATTTTCACAGAACAAAAATAGAACAAGTTTTTAAACTCAGCAATACCATGAAAACATGAAATGATACTCAAAATTTAATTTCATGACTAGCCTTAATTGAAAACCATATGATATGCAACTAAGTTGCTTCTATAAAAACCACATAAATGCAAAACCAACTTTGATATAAAATGAATACTTTTACATCGGGTAGTTTCCAAAATAGGGACTGATATGTTTTGAAGAATGATATGTTCAATCATAATGTACAAAATTTAATCATAATTGGTGTTTTTGTTTGAATTGAGGCTCAACACCACAGCTATATGGGTTAAGTACAACAATTACTTAGCATACATGTAAAGGATCTAAGACTCTTCCTTGAGGACAAAACATAGCCCCAGTTTATTTCAAATTTCAAACCCCAGACCACTTTCTTAACGAGTCTCCTGCTTAAGCTCTTGGTCACCACACATATTGAAAAAATCAGTTGATTCTAATTTGAAATGCCTATGCAACTCAAAAAGGTTCCATTGGAAAGTAAAGTGACCTGCCTTTTGCATACAGCCTTATAAGTTGGTCCACAAATTTTTACATAATTCCATGCCAAAAATCACAGGTAACACATTATTGCATAAAGTTGACCACATTGTTGCGTCTCCTTGAATTCTCACAACTTTATTATACCACGAAAACTGTAGTGAAGAAAACCCAACTTGACTTCACATTTGTGTAACATTTATATTCTTACATAACCCACTTACATTTTAGGGACATCAGGACTGCTGATGTTCCTGGGAGAAAAAAGAATAGCCCCAAGTGGGAGGCCTGTGACATTCTGTGGCATCTTCAACAGGATGGACTGATACCTTATTCTATATTTAAACTGTGTTAGACTACTATTCACAAGTCATGTAACATAAGTGCAGCCAAGTTTTGATTAACCAAATTTGGAACTAATGCTGTCTTATCATACACCTAGTCACAAAGTCTGCAATAGTTTTGGCTGCACCTCCATAACTCTCACCAGTAAATCATCAATATATTTCTCTAAGTCTTTGATGTACTGATCTTTGCGTATTATCTGTGCCTTGTGGGTTACAACCAACCGAATAAGCTCCTGAAAAATAGTGAAAGTTGAAATAAGAAATTGTAAAGTTTCATGTATTTTTACCATTCAAAGCTATGTTATGTTTTTATCACATGTATTAAAGAAAATTATTTTTATATTCAGTCATATTTAAAAAAAAATAAATAATAATATTCACTCGTGGCTACAGTCTTTAATGCAAATTTTATCATGCCAATGAATCATAAAATGTGCAATCCAATTTGAAACAACATGAAAACACACTTGCCAATGATAATAAGTACAAACACAAAGGTTGTGTTCATTTCATGATAATGACTGCACAAAAATTACATACAAAAGAATAAAGAATACAAAATCATAGGAGATAATGTTAGCCTGTACCTCTTTGTTCATATTTCTGTAGACTGCTATCAGATCTTCTGGGACAGAATGTTCACGAGACAGGTATGGTCGCTGGGACCTGATATCAGGGGCTGATCTATAAGTTGGCAGCTCTAGGCCTTGTATGGTGTATCTTCTTCCACCTGTGGAGATGAAATAAAATAATTAGGGGCTGATAAGTCAACACAAGAGAAAACCAGTAAAAAGAGGTCGCTGGGACACGATGTCAGGTGCCGATTAAGTTTACAGCTCTAGGCCTTGTATGGTGTATCTTCTTCCACCTGTGGAGAAATAATTTGGGGCTGATAAGTCAACAAGAGCAAACTAGTAAAAATAATAGCTGTTTCAAGACAGCATACTTTGCCTGACTTGTGCTTTGCCACTACATCTATAAAAATCTATCGACCCATGACCTTGACCAGGTCAAGGTCACTTAGGTGGGTCGTGATGGTACTACAGCATAAAATTTCAAATCGGGAAATATATGGACTTACAAAAACTTAAACCAAAAACTTAAAAACAAAATTTCTAAATCTGTGACCTTGACCTCAAGGTCACTCAGGTGGTTCGTGATGGTAAAGCATAAAACTTAAGACCAATATCTACCAACATGCAATGTATCAACTTCACCCATCTTCATATTCAAGACTTAAAAAAAAACTTAACCAAAATATTAAACAAAAAATTTCTAATTCTGTGACCTTAACCTTGACCTCAAGGTCATCCAGGTGCGTCATGATGGTACAGAATAAAACTTCAGACCAATATCTACCAACATGCAAAGTAACAACTTGATCCATGAAGAAGTTAAAGAGATATAGACTTACAAAAACTTTAACATTTGAGCAGCACGAAGGCCAACACAAAAGCCAACGCCGATGTGGCTGCAATAGCTCTTCCTATACTTTCGTACAGGCGAGCTAAAAAGGGTCCTTTGGACCTTATGTCAGGTGCCGATCTATGTTGGCATCTCTAGGCCTTGTATTGTCTTCTACCTGCAGAGGAAAATTCTGTTTTTTGATGTATTAAAGATGAATGTTGTTATATATATATCACTTTTTGATTACAAACATAATTTACTTCCTAGCACTGCCCTTTCATCAACAATCATTTTTTTAAAATCATTTTGTTGATCATTTTTTTTTTTTTTTTTGCAAAATTCTTCTTATTTTTTTAATAATAATCACCTCTTGCATATTTCTTTATTCTTCTGGACTGTGGAGTTGGTGAATGTCCGTTAGTCATCTGTGAGACACCTGTGAAATTAAAATCTGCATCTGGAGATATCTTCCTACGAGAATTGGTAAAGGAATCTGAGGACCCCCTCTCGTAAGCTCTTTCCGCAGCAGATTTACCCTTATATCCAGAACTTGATGACCCATGAGATGATGTCCTGTTTAGATCACTGGAACCTTGGGAAGATATTGTGAATTTAGGTTTTCCGGAATTGTTTCTCTCTTTCTCTCGTGCTATAATTGTTCTCATTTCACTGTTATGCTCACTGTCATCATCTGATTCAGAATCTGTTTCACTCTCAGAACTGGTCACATCTTTTACCCCACTATCAGTCTGGTTATTACCCCTTTTGACTGAATCCCCATCACTAGCTGTTTGAAAGACTTCATTATTTATATCATCCTTTTCACTGAGATCTCTTGCATTTTCTTTCAGTTTCACTTTAGGGAGGACTATTTCTTTATCTGAGTCAGACAGATTTGATTTTGATGATTCAGAACTTTTAGATGATAGAGATTCACTACTTCCCGTATTTCTTATTTTTCCTTCGTATTTTTGTGCAGAGAGTTTTCGTTGTGGAGCATCGGGTTCATCTTCTGACACTTCCTCAATATTATCTTCGTAAGTCTCATTCATTCTCTCACTCACTTCGCGTTCACTGCGGAACATACTCTCTAGGTAACCATCCTGAGACACGACTGAGCCGCGAGAAGCTGGTCGGCGTAAGGCACTGTCATCCATAGAAAGTCTGTCTCCGCGACCACCTCGTGGGAATGTAAAAGAATGCTCACTTTGTAGGTTGAACATAGAACGACTCTTAAAATCTGTAAATACATACATACTTGTTTATTCAATACATAATTTTGACAAAAATTATAAATTTACAAAATACAAAGAGCCATGGACTATTGGCAAAGAATGGATATTAAATGAAACTGTGACTCGCAACTTATCATTCATTAGCTCGATAAGTATCAGGTACATATAGCAGTTGCCTAAGCATACGACTTGTTTTTAATCTCATTGACCATATCTACATTAATTCCCTGGTTCCTAGTTTTCAAACAATCAAAACTGGAAAACCAGGTAGCCAAGAAGAAAAGTGGCACCCAATGACCACCCAAAGTCTCTTGCTGGTTACCTGATTTTCCGATACTGATTATTGGCTACTAAGAACTTGCAATTAATGTGGATATGGTGACTGTGACACCTGACACCACTAGGCCACACTTTTCCTCTTAATAGAAATTTTGTATGATCCAAACTCTTACCTTGGTCTCTCCGCCGCCTATCTTGTGTTAGACTGTAACTTCTGGCAAAGTTACCCTCTCCCTGGAAATATAGGTCAGAATCATGTTGGTAAAATCAAATGCCTTCACTTGACGACCAGAGACAACCTATGTGATTGAGAACAACCAACACCAATGACATAATACTGGTGGATGCAAATACATGTCTGGGAACAACTTGCAATGAATATAAGAATGGCTGAGTGGCAAGCTGTTCTTATAGAGGTATTTTATGTTGTATTATAGGGATCAAACATAATTTTCCATTCATTAACATTCGCTAGGTCCTGAGATGAGTGTTGAAAATCGAGGGACATAGAGAATGTTAATGAATGACAAAATCATTTTTGATCGCTATTATTGCATAAATTCTGCAAGTCATGCTATACTTTTATTTTCTGAAACAATTCGAGCAAAATAATGCAACCAAGATAGTACCTTAAAAGTACAAAATTATTGAGCTCCAACTTCTGTCTTTGGATTTCTAGCGACAGAGTGTAAATTCACAGAAGACAGCCAGGGAATTGTATAGAAATGAACAGAAAAAGAAAGACTGCATTTCCTATGTAGACAAAGCTGAAGGACTAGTACACAACAGACCAGTATATTTGCAGTTACATCAAAAGAATGCAGGTTCTGTGTGGATTTGATACATGTTGCAATAAAGCTTCACTGAAAAGGACATGTATGCTATACCATTTAAGAAATGAATTTTATTTTTCTGATGTTCATGGAGCTATATATATGAACCACAGTGGGTCGCATGCAACCCACTGTGGTTCATGGCCCCATGAACATCAAAAAAATTAAACTCATTGCTTATATTTACATTTATTTTTCTCTATCGATTGTTGAAGGCTATTAGATTAACAAGCAAATAGAGAATTTACATACAGTGTGTTTAAACAGCGGAACTGCATCGATGACATCTTTACATTTACAACGTCCAATCACATTGGTGAGAGCAATGTTTTTCATGACATCAATTTTAATCATGTGATGTCACGTGACATGATGTTGTTCATGGAACTATGAATCACATTTCAGGTCTATACATTCATTATACATGATAAATATTACTTTATAGCACTGTATTGATACATGTTCATAACAAATGTTACACTTTTTAATATTATTAATGTCAGCTTGATTGCATATCATCAGCATACTTCTGATTGAGAAAATCACAGCTCTTAAAATGATTACAATTTACAAGAAAAGTACCATGCCAAACAAATGCAGCATTTGTAAATTTAATCTTCTTTCAATGCTAATAAGAGCTGTTGAAAGGACAGCATGCTCGACTGCTTTTGACCTTAGTCAAACATTAATGCAAACTCGATTTGTAACCCAAAGCATCATGCTCATACATCCTTTTGCCTTGATGCTATAAGGTAAAATCACTGAACCATGAAATCAGGTGACAATAAACTATAACTACCTAAGGTTCAAAGGTCTCACTCATATTGTGAAAGAAGTGTGTTCATATACCAATTAAGTGCCAACATAAAAAGCAACATCACTGAACTGTAAAATTAGGTCAGACAGACCTATAAGTACTTTAGGTCAAAGGTCTAGTCATACTAAATCATAATGTAAAAGAAGTATGATCATATACCCATTGAGTGTTGAGATATAAAGCAAAATCACTGAACCATGAAATTAGGTCACTATGACCTAGGACTACTTTCGTGTCAAAGGTTTGATTATACTAACTTATTACATGAAAGAAGTATGAGAAGTCAGTGTCACAAAGTTAAAATATGGACAACCAACCATCTTCCTAGGTTGTTTCTATTTAGAAATAATGAAATTCAACCCTACAGGGTATCAATATCCCAACTATGAATGCTGTCTAATAATTGAAGGTGTTCTAGATTTTAACCTCTAGCCCTAGCCCAGAGGATGAACCCTTGGGCCCAATGCCATGGTATGAAAGCCAACCCTACAGGGTACCTATGGGCCAAGTATGAATGTTTTCTGGTCAGTGGCTGTCAAGTAATGGACTTCTAAAAAACTTTAACGCAAGTGTGACGGAAACAGGAACACACACACGAACATGGATGACCGTAGTGACTACAATAGCTGTTGAGCTAAAAACTGATTGCATAACTGATCAATTTATATAGGATATAACGCTTGACAGCATTTCAACAAAATCTACCTTTCTTTATGACTTCACAGTTAATATTTGAGAAATGCAACAACCAGAGGACCAATGGTCCTGTAAACGCTCACCTGAGATCTGAGATATATACCAATAAATTTGTTTGACTATAATGGTCATATACATGTATATACTTAGTTTGTCAGGAAAGTTCGTAGACACCATTAATATATTCAACAGGAAAAGAAATGCAGTCATAGTGAATATATCTGGGTTTGCAAAAATATTTCATGAGCATGTAGTCGAAATTTCATGAAAATCTGACCAACACGACATCTTCTACAGCCTTTTCTGTGCACCTTCCTGACCGGGAGCGGGGCAAGGGTCAATGTCTATGTGACGTTACTTGAAGTTTACTGCTGTCAGTGCTTCATATATTTGTAACAAGTTCAACCAATGTTTCAGAGTTTTTCCACATAGGGTCCCTGGATAATGGTACATTTTTTATGTGTTTCCAGCTGTCAAATGCAGATCTGTTCTCTGACGACCAGTTGAACATATGAAACCATTTTCATGCGCTAAGCATGTAAGACGAGTGCCCTTCTGCCGCCGTTTATCATTTTAGATGATCTATCGAGCATCCAAAAATCAACTTAGCCACTTGTAAACTAGTGACCGACAAGCTGGTAGCTTTTATGTTGTTTGTATCATTTACATTGTGTTTGTTGGCGATTTCCATAACAAAAACACACAATTTCATTATTATTGGCTGTTTTCCGACGTCAAATTACGCCATTTTTTCAAACAATTTTTTCGGACTGCATCTGAAATTTTATTCACAGATATCAAACTATACTGCCACCATGGCCCAAACATTCAGAAAATGTTGTTGATTGAACATTCTTTGAGAATCAAAAGATTTTACTGTTACAGCACACTTTAATGCAGTGCCACAAGCGAAAACAGAATGTGAAAATCGTAACATTGTATCACATTTTGACACTTGCCCTGCGCGGCCCTACCCTCAAGCAGAAAACTGGCCATATGAAGCGTGTTATTATTTTTAATTGCACCAAATTTCTAAAATATACTCATAAGATATTGCTGCTTGAAATAAGAGCTGTCGCAGGACAGCATGCTCGACTGCTTCTGACCTTTGTCAAACATAAGGCCAAACCCGACTAGTAACCCAAAGCATTATATATGCTCATACATCTTTTTGCCTTGATGCAATAACATGCGCGGATCCAGCAATTTTCATGAGAGGGGGTCCAACGAAAGTGGTAATTTTTGGTCACAGACGAGGGGGGGTCCAACCCCCCAAAAATCCCGAAATTACCTTTTTTTAGGTAAAATTTTCAAGTTCCAAGGGGGGTCCGGACCCCCGGTCCCACCCTCTGGATCCGCGCATGCAATAAGGCAAAATCACTGAACCATGAAAGTTAACTATAACTACCTAAGAATCAAAGGTCTGACTCATATTGTGAAATAAGTGTGTTCATATACCAACTGAGTGCCAAGACACAAGGCAAAATCACTGAACCGTGAAATAAGGTCACACTGACCTATAAGTATTTCAGGGTCAAAGGTCTAGTGATATTTACTCATAATGTGAAAGAAATATGATCATATAACCATTCAGTGTTGAGATATAAAGCAAAATCCCTGAACCATGAAATTAGGTCATAGTGACCTATAAGTATGTTTGGGTTAAAGGTCTGGTCATACTCATTCATAATCAGAAAGAAGTATGAAAAAATACCAACTGAGTGTCGAGATATAAGGCAAAATCACTGAACCATGAAATTAGGTCACAGTGACCCAGGAATACTTTACGGTCAAAGGTCTGGTCATACTCATACATATCGTGAAAGAAGTATGTTCATATACCAATTGAGTGCCGAGATATAAAGGAAAATCACTGAACCGTGAAATTAGGTCATATTGACCTAGGATTACTTTAGGGTCAAAGGTCTTGTCATACGCAAACATAGTGTGAAAGAAGTTTGTTCATAAACTACTTGAGTGCCGAGATATAAGGCAAAGTCACTGAACAGTGAAATTAGGTCACAGTGACCTATAAGTATATTGGGGTCAAAGGTCTGGTCATACTCACTCATAATCTGAAAAAAGTATGAAAATATACTAATTGAGTGTCAAGATATAAGGCAAAATCACTGAACCGTGAAATTAGGTCACAATGACCTAGGACTACTTCAGGGTCAAAGGTCTTGTCATACGCAAACATACTTTGAAAGAAGTTTGTTCATAAACCATTTGAGTACCCAGATATAAGGCAAAATCACTGAACCGTGAAATTAGGTCACAGTGACCTATAAGTATATTGGGGTCAAAGGTCTGGTCATACTCACTCATAATCTGAAAAAAGTATGAAAATATACTAATTGAGTGTCAAGATATAAGGCAAAATCACTGAACCGTGAAACTAGGTCACAGTGACCTAGGACTACTTCATGGTCAAAGGTCTTGTCATAGGCAAACATACTGTGAAAGAAGTTTGTACATAAACCATTTGAGTACCGAGATATAAGGCAAAATCACTGAACCGTGAAATTAGGTCACAGTGACCTATAAGTATATTGGGGTCAAAGGTCTGGTCATACACACTCATAATCTGAAAAAAGTATGAAAATATTCTAATTGAGTGTCAAGATATAAGGCAAAATCACTGAACCGTGAAATTGGGTCACAGTGACCTATAAGTATATTGGGGTCAAAGGCCTGGTCGTACTCACTCATAATCTGAAAGAAGTAAGAAAATATACTAATTGAGTGTCAAGATATAAGGCAAAATCACTGAACCATGGAAAGTAGGTCAACCTACCCTTGCCGTCAAGACACACAAGTCAGTGTCACAAAGTCAAAAGATGAATGACCAACCATCTTCCTAAGTTGTTTCTATTAAGAAATGAAAAGAAAAAAAAATCGGGGAGTTCTAGATTTTGACCTCTAGCCCCGCCCCACTGACTCCGACCCAGAGGTCCGATGTCATGGAACCTAAAGTATATGAAGTATGAATGCTTTATGATGTTGTTGTCAAGATATGGACTCCTTGTAAAAGTTACACAGCAGCACATCTATTTTTTTACAGTGTTCTAGTTTTTAACCTCCAGCCCCAACCCCCAGGCATGGACCCAGAGATCCGATGCCATGAAATGAAACTCAACCCTACAGGGTACCTATGGTCTGAGTATGAAAGCCCTCTGATAAAAAGTTTTCAAGATATAGACTTCTAGAATACTATATCACAGAAAAGCCATTATTATTAACGGTGTTCTAGATTTTAAGCTCTAGCCCCACCCCCTGGCATGGACCCAGGGATCTGATGCCATGGAATGAAAGCCGACCCTACAGGGTGTCAATGGCCCAAGTATCAATGCTTTCTGATAAGTGGTTGTCAAGATATGGACTTCTAGAAAACTTTAACACAAGAATTGCCATTTTTGAAGGTGTTCTAGATTTTAACCTCCATCCCCACCCCCTGGTCTGGACCCAGGGGCCCGATGCCATGGAATGAAAGCTAACCCTACAGGGTATCTATGGTCCAAGTATGAATGCTTTCTGATGAGTGGTTGTCAAGATATGGACTTCTAGAAAACTTCAACACAAGAATTGCCATTTTTGAAGGTGTTCTAGATTTTAACCTCCATCCCCACCCCCTGGCCTGGACCCAGGGGCCCGATGCCATGGAATGAAAGCTAACCCTACAGGGTATCTATGGTCCAAGTATGAATGCTTTCTGATGAGTGGTTGTCAAGATATGGACTTCTAGAAAACTTTAACGCAAGGATGAATGTTTTCTGGTCAGTGGCTGTCAAGTAATGGACTTCTAAAAAACTTTAACGCAAGTGTGACGGGAACAGGAACACACACACGAACATGGACGACCGTAGTGACTACAATAGCTGTTGAGCTAAAAACTGATTGCATAACTGATCAATTTATATAGGATATAACGCTTGACAGCATTTCAACAAAATCTACCTTTCTTTATGACTTCACAGTTAATATTTGAGAAATGCAACAACCAGAGTCACGACCGGGGTGACTACAATAGCTCTATGAACTTCGTGCAGTCGAGCTAATTATACAAATCACTTCTTCAACAACGCTTTGCTTTTTCTGATAGCTAAAGTGTCTACGAACTTTTCTGCCAAACCTCGTAGCCTCAGGGCAGGATCAAGCCCTGGCTCAAATTCTTTTACAAAATCATAAAGATTCTATCAGTTTGCGCATTTCTAGAAACTTTTACCTTCAATGACATTTTAACAGCTTTCTGCATATGTAAGCTAAGTTGAACTTGCCATATATATAAAATGTGTCAAGTTCATCAAAAGGTCATCATGATTTATTATCATATGTATCACTCTAGTCCCAACTGCAACATGTCAAGTTTGTAATAGGTTCAGCAGTTCTGGAGAAGATTTGTGATATACACCATATATGGCCATGGCCACCATCTTGGTCATGTGACATGGATTATTTCTAAATACATTGGTTCCCCATTCATATAGATGCTTCCTATAAAATTTCTCTCTGATTGGCCAAATGGTTTTGTAGAAGATTATGTTTATTTACATGTATATTGCCCTGGGGTGGGGGCAGACCAACCCCTGGGGTCCAATATTTTTCAGAATCTTAAATCTTTAGTCCATTTGCCCTGGAAAATTGCCCATCTCTTGCAAGTTTTGCCCTTCAAAGGACATTCTAACAATTTCCCCATTCAAATGCATGTGCCACCTATGTTGACCTTGCCAGAATTTGCAATCCCATCATAGCACTTTAGGCCCAGATGCTACATGCAAAGTTTCGCTGAAATCAGTCCACCCATTCCAGTGAAGATTTTTGAAGTGTTTTTACCATATATGGGCATGGAAGCCATCTTGGTCATTTGACCTGAATTATTTATGAACAGATTGGTTCCCCTCTCAAATTGATGCTTACTATAAAATTTGGCTTTGATTGGCCAAGCGGTTTCAGAGAAGATTTTTGAATATTATGGTAGTATATTGCCCCGGGGTGGTGGCAGACACCAGGGGGGTCCTTTTTTTTCAGAATCATAAATCTTCAGTCCATTAGTCCATTTCCTGTTTTTCTCTTCAAATGACAGTTTAACAATGTCCCCCATTCAATTGCATGGGCGACCCATATTGACCTTGCTGTAAAATAGGTCAAGGTCATCACAGGGTCATGATTTATAAACACATTGAAGTACTCTTGTCCTGAATGCTACATGCCAAGTTTCATTGAAATTGGTCCACCGGTTCCGGAGAAGATTTCCAAAGGGTTTTTACCATATATGGGCATTGCTCTTATCTTGGTCATGAGACCTGGATTATTTATAAAAAAAACATTGGTTTCCCTCTCTATAGATGCTTTGGCTTAAATTTGCCGAGGCGTTTCAGAGAAGATCTTTGAAAATGGTGGACAATGGATGACGACGACGGACGGACCAATGGACAACAAACGGATGCCAAATGCCTGCCTATCCTATAAGTCACCTGTGAGCCTTCGGCACAGTTGAGCTAATGATAAAGCGATGCCATTTAAAGGCATATAAAATAATGTATCACTAGCAGCAAAGAGCATGTGCTCTACATATAAATAAAAGATATTTTCATGCACTTGTTAAGTCAAAGCTACACCATATTCATTGGTATTGCAGGAAATACAGAAGCGCAGAGCAATTAAAACTTTTCTTTCTTTAACATGTTAAATGCTACGACACAAATAGAAATACAAAATAACATCTATAAGAGGTGGAACTTGAATATGCAAATCTACATGTACTTTTAATTTCATTTAAAATAGTGTATCTAACAAACTAAAAGATCCAAACTGAAAACAAAATACAATATTAATACAAAAGGAGAACAAAAATAACCCACAAAAGTTCACCATGACAGAACCTTAAAACAAAGATTAAAACCAAATAGGTGGCAGAAGAAAACACTTGTGCATGCAACAGATATTGATCAATTCATAAATCAGAAAACTCAAAATGTTGATAGCAAGCACTCTCTTCATTTGCAATCAGTTGTCCTAACTAGAGTGTTCCTGGGCAAGCCTCACAGGGGCAGATAACCAGTACTTGGTGCACATTCCTTTCATCATCAATGGAAGAGGAAGCATGACTGTAGTGGGAATAAATTCATAACCAAACCTTCATGAAGATTCTATAGGCTCCAATACAGTACAAATCAAACATCTGAATCTTGATGATAATAAATTAAATGTGTTCAAACTAGAAAATGTGTTTATGAAACACTATGCCCCCAACTGGTAAGTCACTTTCAAGATGTAAAAATGTCCAAAAAATGACTAAGTTCAAATTGTAAAAAAAAAGTGACAAAAATTAATCTGAGGAGTATATCCCAACCACATGCATATCTTCAAAGCATGGTCACAATGTCTGCAAAGTTTCAAAAGTATCTGTATTAAATTGTAGGAGGAGTTGCGCACACAAGGTACCCTCTATCCATTCACTAAAATGCCCGAAAAAATGACTAAGTTCAAATTGTTAAAAAAATGACAAAAAATAATCCAAGAATTATATCTAAACCACATGCATATCTTCAGACCATGCCCATAACACATGTAAAGTTTTAAATGAATTGGCATGAAACTGTAGGAGGAGTTGCGTACACAAGGTACCCACTGCCCATTCACTTTCATTGTGAAAATGCCCGAAAAATGGCTAAGTTCAAATTGCAAACCAGAGGACCAATGGTCCTGTAAACGCTCACCTGAAACCCCAAGATATATACCAATAAACTTGTTTGACTAGAATGGTGATGTACATGTATATAACCCAGGGCTGGGTCAGTGCAACCCCTGGAGTCAATTTCTTTTTGAAAACATAAAACCTCAGTCCATTTGCCAATTTACTGCAAATTTTGCCCTTCAAATGACATTTTAACAATTTTCCCCATTCAAATGCATGGGCGACCTATGTTGACCTTGTCATAAAATAGGTCAAGGTCATCCAAGGGTCATGATTTATATAAACTTTTTACAGCTCCATTGCCTGATGCTTCATGCCAAGTTTCAAAATCATAGGCCTTCTGGTTCTGGAGAAGCGGATTTTTAAAGGTTTTTGCTATTTATAGCCATGGCAGCCATCTTGGTCATGTGACCTTGACCATTTATACATACTTTCATTCCCACTTCCTAACAATGCTCCTCATAAAGTTTGGCTTTGATTGGCCAAGCGGTTTGAAGATCTTTGAATATCACTGTAATATACATGTATATTGCCCCGGGGTGGGGGCAGACAGACCCCTGGGGTCCAAATTTTTTCAGAATCATCAATCTTAAGTCCATTTGCCCATTTCCTGCAAGCTTTTCCCTACAAATGACATTTTAACACTTTTTCCCATTCAAATGCATGAGAGGCCTATGTTGACCTTGCCTTCAAATAGGTCAAGGTCATCCCAGGGTCATGATTTATATAAACTTTGTAGAGCTCCAGTCACTGATGCTTCACACCAAGTTTCAAAATCATTGGCCTTCTGGTTCTGGAGAAGAAGATTTTTAAAGTTTTTTTTCTATTTATAGCTATGGCGGCCATCTTGGTCATGTGACCTTGACCATTTATATATACTTTCTTTCCCTCTTCCCAAGGATGCTCCATATGAAGTTTGGCTTTGATTGGCCAAGCGGTTTCAGGGGAGAAGATGTTTCATTATTATGGAAATATACATGTATATAGCCCTGGGGCAGGGGCAGACAACCCCCCAGGGGCTAAAATTTTCCATCAACATTAATCTTCTGTCCATTTGCCTATTCCCAGTAAGTTTTACCCATTAAATAGCATTTTACCATTTTTTCCCATTCAAATGCATTGGCGACCTAAGTTGACCTTGCCGTAAAATAGGTCAAGGTCATCCTAGGGTCATGATTTATATAAACTATGATGGGCCCAAGTCCCTGATGCTACCTACCAAGTTTCGTGGAAATCAGCCCACTGGTTCTGGAGAAGAAGATTTTTAAAGGTTTTTGCTATTTATAGCCATGGCGGCCATCTTGGTCATGTGACCTCGACCATTTATATAAACTTTCGTTCCCCCTTCCTAAGGATGCTCCACATGAAGTTTGGCTTTGATTGGCCAAGTGGTTTCAGAGGAGAAGATCTTTGAAATTGTGAACGACGGACGACGGACGGACGGACGACGGAGCATGGGTATACTATAAGCTCACCTGTGAGCCTTCGGCTCAGGTGAGCTAAAAAGTAACAAAAATTAATCTGAGGATTATATCCAAACCACATGCATATCTTCAAAGCATGATCACAACATCTGTAAAGTTTCAAGAGAATCGGAATAAAACTGTAGGAGTTGCGCAAACAAGGTAGCCACTATCTATTCACTTTATCAAGATAACTCTCACAGAATTGGCCCCTAGCCCCTTGAATTTACCTGAAAGAAAAAATATGGGTCCTCTTTATTTTCATATACAAACTACATACCAAACTTCAAGATCCTAGCTCTAACGGTTCCTGACTGAGTGCTAAGCGTTACTCACGCATCACAGACAGACAGACTCACTGCACACCACACCACTGCACGGACAGACCCAAACCAATATGCCCCCTTAACTTCTTTGAAGTTGGGGTTATAATAACTGGTCACATATTTGACAATAATGCAACTAATTGTACTACTTTTACTGTTACTTTATACATGATATGTGTTTGCTGTTTGCTAATAAGGTGTTCAGCAGCCACCTATACAATGTGAATAAACAAGATATAACCCAGCAAGCTAGCACCACTATGTCCGTATAAATATGGTCCAAACACCAGAGTTACTGCATGAGAAAACCTGTTTTTTGTTGTTGTTTTTTATATGCAAAATCAAACATGCAAATCAACTGCACTGTAACTGCACAGCTGAACCATCTACTAAATTCAATGTTTCAAGCGTCTCACAATCTTTTATACAAGAACAAAACAAGAACAAAACTTTATTATGAACCAAAATCTCAGACCACACGCAGGTGGTATATGAGAATATATGGTATATACATGCATACATGTATATTCTGGTTTGTGTAAGCTTTCGCTTGGAACCCAAAATACATGTTTTCTCATGCCTTACTTCATAAGATCAAACACATCAAATGTAAGCAAAGAACCAATTTAAGTGACAGATACGAAGCCAGACATTGTAAAAGTTAAGAAATACTGAAGACAGTTACATGTACATGTAAGAGAGTGCACAGGTATACAACATGCAGGTTTACACCAAAACATAATGGCTGGTAGTATACAAACCATTGAGTCATTATCATAATCATTTTCATTCCAGTTCGGGACGTAAACATCCACCGCGGGGAAGCTGACTGCGTTATTAGTCGGTGCGATATCTCCAATGTACTGGTGGGATTTATGTTTCTGAATACAAGTAAGAAACATACAAGACACAGAAAAACACACTGATGTGGTGGATAGTTGGTTATGAGTAAAGGAACAATATTAGAAAAATTAAAAGAGTCGTCTTGTGAGAAAATCTTTCTTCTGTGTATGCAAAACCAAAACTAAAGCAACTTCAATTCCTTATATAGAAGTACATGTACAAGTGTACATAAATCCCAAATCTCAATATTATGAGAAATAAAAAGCTATCTACTGTAACAGTTGCTGTATATATTGCATAGTTTGTACCAACTCTGGTCAGAAATTTGATGGCTCACATTGTTTAAGCTCTCTAAAATCTCTTAAGAACTGTTTTTAAAGCATAAAGAAAATCTTCCCTTAATCATAACCAAATAGCCAACTTCTCCTTTCCACCAACACACAACAATATTAATGGAAATAAGTCTTTTAGTATTGAAATTAGAAAGTTCCGGTAGATGATTATGCTTTAAAGTCATTGACAGATAGTCACATCATTTATGTACATTTTTTTCTTTTTTTTTTTCTCATTTTGTTTAAACATTTTTAAGGAATACATAATATATATTTTTCCAAATATTCTACATGGAAACACAATCATCTGTTTCCTATTGTCTACACAGCATCATGAAGTTCTGTTCAAACATGCAATTTGAGATTATACTATAAATCTGTTAAACATTTTTTAAGACAGGACTGTTGAGAAACACAAAACTATGCATTTCATAAGAAGCTTTATGATGGCAAGATTTGCCAATACGTGTATACATAAATCTTGCATTTATAAATACATGTATATTGCTAGTTAGACTAAATCTACTGGCAAAAATATGGGAGATATACAAGAATAAATGTGTTTATATGGATACACTTTGTATAATGTGTGAAGTTAATTGAAGATTAACATAGCCTTGCATTAAAAAGAAATCTAGTTGCACATGAAAAGTAATAAGACTCTCCTTAAGAAGTTAATTTTCTTCACAAGATACATTCTAAGACATTTGTTGCTTTGTTGCTTTGTTGCATGCATACAAGAGTGATCCAATAAGTAATGCGAACTCATGTGTAGTTTCTTTCACCACAACTATTTTTCAAGAATTTTTTATGCTTTATCGATTCTTCCAAATCCAGTTACTATTTTGACTGAATAACATGACAACCCTCGTTGCCTAACAACAAGAGATTCCAAGGTAAATAACCTTGGACGCGGTTTAAATGGATTTTATTGATGTAATCAATCAGAGTCAATTTAGGCCACTCAAAATCTCCACATTCTCATCAACGACCCTACAGTCAAACCTTTATAAAAGCGCCACCTTTGGGAGTGAGCTAAGCTGGCTGTTATACACAGGTGGCTGTCTTATCAAGGTTCAGTCAGAGCAGTTGTCATGTAGAAAATATTCTTACTGTCACAAGAAAAACCCTTTCTAAGGAAGGACTACCTGTATGTGTTTCATAAGTTGACATCATTTCATGCTTCGTTACACAAAAATATATACAAAGCCTCATGGGTACTAACTTAATTGATTTTTTCTGCTAATTAACTGTTTTAAATACAATAATGAATAATAATTGTCCAATTAACAGCTTGTAAATGGGAAATTTGACTTTAGGCAAGTATGATGTGGCTGTCTTATAGAGAGTTATAAGCATTTTGGGATTGATTTTACTGGCTGCTGGTTGTCTTGTGGAGGTGGCTGTCTTATGCAGAGATAAAATATAGTGAAAATGATTGGGAATGTTTCAGACTGGCTCTCTTATGCAGGTGGAGCTCTTATAAAGGTGGCTGATTCAGCAGGTTCAACTGTAATACTAAATTCCATAAAATATTCACTTTTCGAATAGAAATTCTTCATTATGATAGGCTGTGGGCATAAAGGTCGATATTAATGTCCTTACCTGCATCAATAAATATGCATGAATTATGGGTATTTGTCAGAATTCGTCAAAATTGTGATACTCTCTTGTCAGATGCCGTTGCTAGGCAACATAGAATAGTCCCTGCTGACCATTGCATTTCATTTTCGCTATCATTTTCAAACATATGATATATACTAGAGGACCAATGGTCCTGTAAATGCTCACCTGAGATCTGGGATATATACCAATAAACTTGTTTGACTATTATGGTCATGGGCGACCTATATTGACCTAGCATAAAAAAAATAGGTCAAGGTCATCACAGGGTCATAATTAATGTATACATTGCAGTACTCTAGTCCACAATGCGACATGCCAAGTTTTGTTGAAATACATGTAGGATGACCGGTTCCGGAGAAGAAGATTTTTGAAGGGTTTTTACCTTATATGGACATGGCGACCATCTTGGTCATGTGACCTGGATTATTTATGTAAACATTGGTTTCCCCTTCCTATAGATCCTTCGTATCAAATCTAGCTTTCTTGAAAGGGACGTAAAACTGAATTAAAGAAAAAAAATAAAAATTTAGCTTTGATTGGTCAAGCAGTGTCAGAGAAGATCTTTGAATATTATGGTGATATATACACATATATTGCCCCAGCATGGGAGCAGACCAGCCCCTGAGGTCCATTTTTTTTCAGATTCATGAACCTTCAGTCCATCTGCCCATTTCCTTCAAGTTTTTCTCTTCAAATGACATTTTAACAATTTCCCCCATTCAAATGCATTGGCCACCTATGTTGACCTTGCCATAAGTTAGGTCAAGGTCATCCCAGGGTCATGATTTACATAACTTTTGTAGAGCTCCTCGCCCTGATGCTTCATGCCAAGTTTCAAAATCACAGGCCTTCCGGTTTTTGCTATTTATAGCCATGTAGGCCATCTTAGTCATGTGACCTGGACCATTTATGCAAACTTTTGTTCCCCCTTCCTAAGGATGCGCCACATGAAGTTTGGATTTGACTGGCCAAGCGGTTTCAGAGAAGATCTTTGAATATTATGGTAATATACATGCATTTTGTCAGGGGTGGGAGCAGACCAGCCCCTAGGGTCCAAATAGTTTCAGAATAATAAATCTTTAGTCCATTTGCCGATTTCCTGAAAGTTTTTCTCTTCAAATGGCATTTAGACAATTTTCCCCATTCAAATGCATAGGCGACCTACATTGAATCTTGCCTTAAAATAGGTCAAGGTCATCCCAGGGTCATGATTTATATAAACTTTGCATTGTTCCTCTCTCTGATGCTTCAAGCCAAGTTTCAAAATCATAGGACTTCGGTTCTGGAGAAAAAGGTTTTTATAGGTTTTTGCTATTTATAGCCATGGCGGCCATCTTGGTCATGTGACCTGAACCATTTATATAAACTTTTGTTCCCGCTTCCTAAGGATGCTCCACATAAAGTTTGGCTTTGATTGGCCATGTGGTTTCAAAGGAGAAGATCTTTGAGACTGTGGATAACGGACGCAGACAGACACCGACGGACAGATGCTGGAGCATGGCCATCCTATAAGATCACAACTTGTGAGCCTTCGTCTCAGGTCAGCTTATTACACAACGAATATGGTCTGTGTGTATATAAAAATCGATTTAATAAATTGGAGCACAAAATCTTTCCCTGTACCCTTAACAAGTCAATTTCGCATCCACATTGATTTCGGGTTGACAAATCCAACTAGAAGGACATGGTCCTGTAAACGTTCACCTGAGATCTGAGATAATTTACCAATAAACTTGTTTGACTGTAGTGATGATATGCATGTATATACTACCATGGGGTCAATTTCTTTTTCAAATTCATAAATACTCTGTCCATTTGCCCATTTCCTGAAGGTTTTTCCCTTTAAAGACATTTTGACAGCTTTCTGTATATATGACCTATGTTAACCTTGCCGTAAAATCTGTCAAGGTCATCAGAGGATCATGATTTATACAAACATTATAGTGCTCCTAGTCTTAATAACCACATCCAGTTTTGTTGCAATAGGTGCAGCAGTTCCGGAGAAGACTTTTGAAAGGTTTTTACTATATATGGATATGGTGGCCATCTTGGTCATGTGACCTGGTTTATTTATAAATACATTGGTTCCCTCTTCATACAGATGCTTCCCATAAAAGTTGACTTTGACTGGCCAAGCCATTTTAGTGAAGATCTTTGAATATAATGGTAATATACATGTACATTGCCCCAGGGTGGGGCCGACCAGCCCCATGGTCCAATTTTTTTCAGAATCATAAATCTTCAGACCATTTGCCCATTCCTTCAAGTTTTTCCCTTCAAATCACATTTTGACAATTTTCCCCATTCAAATGCTTTGCGACCTATGTTGGCCTTGCCATAAAATAGGCTAAGGTCATCCCAGGGTCATGTTTTATATAAACTTTTTTATATAAACTTTGTATAAACTCTCCATGATGCTTCATGCCAAGTTTCAAAATCATAGGCCTTCTGGTTCTGGAGAAGATTTTTTAAAGGGTTTTGCTATTTATAGCCATGGTGGCCATCTTGGTCATGTGACCTGGACCATTTATATACACTTTTGTTCCCCCTTCCTAAGGATGCTCCACATAAAGTTTGGCCTTGATTGGCAAAGTGATTTCAGAGGAGAAGATCTTTGAAATTGTGGATGGACAGATGGACGGTGATAATGGAGCATGGCAATGCTATAAGCTCACCTTGTGAGCCTTCGGCTCAGGTGAGCTAATAATCCTTAAATCTCAACTCGTCATCCAAATTTCATAATATTATACCAAGTTACTGCACATATACACATCTGTAAACATGCCAAATTTGATAAATGTATCTGCAAAGGTTACTGAAACACAGATGTGTTCGCATTACTTCTTGGATCACCCACGTATACACATTTAAAACTTTGACAATTTCTGCAACCACTGTGGCCGAGCTGTTAAGAGCCCTGTTTCACTCGATCATCTCACCACTGTGTCTGGTGTGGGTTCGAGCCCTGCTCTGGCCACATGTGAGACAAGCCAAGTTCTGCTTGCAGGTGTGTCAGGTGGTTTTTCTCAGGGTTCTCCCGTTCTCGCCCCACCTACTAATTGGCCTGTCTCATATGAGCTGAAATAATCTTGAAAGGGACGTAAATAAATAAAAAAAATCTGCAACATCATGCTGCCAATTCATAATTAATAAACTTGCATTCCACAACAAGAATTCTGCAAAAGCTTGCAAAATGTACAAATTCCAACAAGTACTTTAGAAAATAAAGAGTATTCTGTTCACTGACGGAGGAAAGGGTGTACAGACACATTGTACCTACTATAATGTACATTGCTACAGACAGTGCATAAAAACCATATTTTAGTATCTAAATAAAAATTATGACATGGTAATTTGAAAACTATTTCCTTAAATTATAATTAGGTGAATATATATGGGACATGCATGTGGGTTATTGTGGAGTTTAAGACTTCAAGAGTTAAGAATTGTAAAAAATGGTGGATTAAATTGTTAAACATTTGGATTAAATTGTTAAATATTCGAAATCATGCAGTCTACTAAAATGCATAGCATTTAAGTAAAGTTCAGACAAAGCAAGACTGCTCTTCAAGGAGCAATCTGATAATGATCTTGATTGCCAGCTCTGCCAGTGTTAAAGGGAATTGGGGTTCAGTATGATATCACTATTATATCTATAGGGAATTAAACGATGGTAAGTTTTGTTACATTAATCTAGCCAAACCATATACACACACATCATAGCACCCAACTGTTAATCGTGATTATTGATGCGACGTGGAATGTTAATGCATGCCATTATGAAGTTTCGTATGCGTCGGAGAGTTCATTACGAATGCGACGCTCCACATCCTCTGTCCTTGGGTGGTAAGTACCACATGTTTTGCTCTCGTGAAAATAAACAAAGTCGAATTTACAAAATCGGCGTTCACTATGATCTGCAAAAATCTTCTATGTTCATACTTGAAGTCAATTGGAATACTTACGGCACTTGTGCTTTTCAGCTAATGGTTTATAAAGTTGACAGGTAGATACAAGATTGCCACGAAAACTCATTACATTCTTGAAGTCCTTTTGTTTTTCTAATTCTTGGTCGTAAACTAAGGTGTCTTTATTGAAACATGTATCAAAATGGCTTTGTAAATGCAAACTTATTTACTGAGCGTGAAAAACAGTAAGATAAGCATCTTTCGTATGCATCGTAGATTATGTTAAAATTTAATATGCGACACAGAAATGCATCGTGGAAGATTGAGACCGATGAATCAGTAAAATAAAATAGCAAATGTTACGATATGGAGACAGTGATGCATTTTCTTCAATTAATATTTTCTAGATACATGTTAAAGGGGTCAACCATGTTTTTATACTGTATTAACATTTGCAGAGGCTGGAGAAAGTTGTTTTAGCCTGAGGCCGAGGGTTCAAAGGGCTCCCGAAAGACTCTTCTAGTTGCAATAAAATAACCATAGTTGATCGCTGTTCTTGTACAACACACCATTCTCATGGAAAACTGATTGACAACCGCACCTAAAACTCGCACAAATCCCTTTAATTCTTTTGTTTTCTCATGCATCGAGCCACCGATATTAAATGATCAAATAATACTTGGTTTAGCCTTAGTGGTCATTTAATGTTAGAAAACATATTACCTATGTCACTGATATGCCCGAAAATGATTTGCTGTTTCGAGGCAAGAAGTCACTCGAATGTTGACAAAGCTATATCAGAAAACCACTCTGTGACCTCATTCAAAATAAAAGTGGCACATGCTTTTAAGCTCGCTCAACGAAGTATATGTAGTACAAGGAAAAAATACACCATGCAATATTGCGCTTGATAAAAGCGCAAGTTATGCTTCTGCATTGACGTAAATAACTTTTGTAAGAGAACAACAAAATGCTAATTCTTCCATGACTCATTCTAGTAGTACGTACCTTCATCTTCGATGCATACAAAAGATACTTATCTTACTGTTTTTCATGCTCAGTAGATAAATGTGCATTTACAACGCCATTTTGATACATATTTCAATACAGACACCGATAGGACTGTGTTATACTTCTTAGTTTACGACCAAGAATTAGAAAAACAAAAGGACTTTAAGAATGTAATGTGTATTCGTGGCTATATTGTATCTACCTGTCAACTTTATAAACCATTAGCTGAAAAACACAAGTGCCGTAAGTATTCCAGTTGACTTCAAGTGGGAATATAGAAGAATTTTGAAGATCATAGTGGACGCCGATTTTGTAAACTCGGCTTTGTTTATTTTCACGAGAGCAAAACATGTGGTACTTACCGTCCAAGGACAGAGGATGTGGAACGTTGCATTCGTAACGAACTCGCTGACGCATACGAAACTTCATAATGGCATGCATTAACATTCCATGTCGCATCAATAATCACGATTAACAGTTGGGTCCCCATGAAACTTCATTAATATACTCAATTAACTATGGTATACCTAGAAAACTGTTTTACATAAAAAGCCACCCACCTTTTTCTGGAATCTTGGTGATCTTGCCGTGTCAGGGCTGGAGAAGTTACTCCGACTGTCTCCGCGGAAAGAGCGGCTACGGGTAAACTTGAATTTATCCCCTACAGAAATAGTAAGAAAGAAAATTTTTATACTTTTGAGGTACATGGTAAAATTGTGGAAAAATCATCAAGCAGTTTATTGACATGACAAAAACCTGTTTTATAAAAACCTGTTTATTATTATTTTTTTATCTTTTTATTGGAAAACTGTGTATGGCTTTTGAAAAACTGAAGCTCTTTGTTGGGACTGTCAGTTATCCTTAGACCTAATGCACAAGTCATTTGTATCTACGGCCTCTAAGCACCGTGGAATAGCGGAGCTTTTAACTTTTCAATTTTTAAAACCCTAAATGCTGGCACTGAAAGGTCAAATTTGTGCTTAAGTCCCTGTTAAAACCATCCCCCACTGGAGGCTGACACTAATGAGGAACAACAGCTGGGAGTTGTTCTGAAACCAGAGGACCAATGGTCCTGTAAACGCTCACCTGAGATCAGCTGCATATACCAATAAACATGTTTGAATATTATGGTATTTAACTCCAGTGCAGGGGCAGATGAAGCCCTTGGGCCATTTTCTTTTTTCAGAATCATCAATATTCTGTCCATTTGCCAATTTCCTGTTGGCTTTTTCCTTCAAATGACATTTTAACAGTTTTCCCAATTCAGATGCATAGGCAACCCATGTTGACCTTGCCATAAACTTGGTCAAGGTCATCACAGGGTCATGATTTATATATACATTGGAGTACTTTAGCCATCGATGCCTCACGCCAAGTTTCCTTGAAATCAGTCTATTGGTTTCAGAGAAGATGATTTTTGATGGGTTTTTACCATATATGGGCATGGCGGCCATCTTGGTCATGTGACCTAGATTATTTATATACACATTGATTCCCCTATTCTATAGATGCTTCACATAAAATTTGGCTTTGTTTGGCCAAGCGGTTTCAGAGGAGAAGACGTTTGAATATTATGGAAATATACATGTATATTGCCCCGGGGTGGGGGCACATGAGCCCCTGGGGTCCAATTTTTTTCAGAATCATTAATATCCAGTCCTACTGCCCATTTCCTGCAAGACTTTCACTTTAAATGACATTTTAAAAGTTTTCCCCATTCAAATGCATTGGTGACCTATGTTGACCTTCCCGTAAAATAGGTCAAGGTCATCAGAGGGTCATGATTTATATACACATTGTAGTACTTGAGCCATCAATGCTTCGTGCCAAGTTTCGTTGAAATCGGTCAACCGGTTCTGGAGAAGAAGATTTTTGAAGGGTTTTTACCATATATGGGCATGGCGGCCATCTTGGTCATGTGACCTGGATTATTTATATACACATTGGTTCCCCCCACCCATAGATGCTTCATGTAAAATTTGGCTTTGATTGGCCAAGCGGTTTCAGAGAAGAAGATGTTTGAATATTATGATAATATACATGTATATTGCCCCGGGGTGGGGGCGGATGAGCCCCTGGTGCCCAATTTTTTTCAGAATCATTAATATTCAGTCCTACTGCTCATTTTCTGCAAGATTTTTCCTTTAAATGACAATTTAACAATTTTTCCCATTCAAATGCAAAGGCGACCTATGTTGACCTTGCCGTAAAATAGGTCAAGGTCACCGCAAGGTCATGATTTATATATACATTGTAGTACTTGAGTCATCGATGCTTCATGCCAAGTTTGGTTGAAATCGGTCCAGTGGTTCCGGAGAAGAAGATTTTTGAAGGGTTTTTACCATATATGGGCATGGCGGCCATCTTGGTCATGTGACCTGGATTATTTATATACACATTGGTTCCCCCTTCCCATAGATGCTTCATGTAAAATTTGGCTTTGATTGGCCGAGCTGTTTCAGAGAAGAAGATCTTTGAAAATGGTGGACGACGGACGGACGGACGACGGACGGACGACGGATGGACGGACGACGGAGCATGGGTATACTATAAGCTCACCTTGTGAGCCTGACGGCTCAGGTGAGCTAAAAATATGAGGGAGGGGCTTGAATTACTGCATGAAAATGTACATGTGCATTTGCCAATTAATTAATGACCATAAAAGTAGTTAAATATGAAACATACAACTAAATGTTAATTTGTCTTGATATGACTGTGTATTTACAGGCTAAAACACTGGCACATCTTCAGCACTACCGAGACTCATCAGAGGTAAAGTCCCAATACTTAAGCGCTGCTGTGTCCCTGCTAATCTGTCAGACCGGGATACAAATGACTGGTGCGTAATCATGCTATTCTGAGGCAGACCTACTAATGCAGTTTACAAGTACATGTACTAATAGTACATCCTTTGATGGCTCAACCACAGTGACAACTGCTTCTTAAATCAGCCAGAAGGAGAATCACTACTTTCGAGACCAAATACTTTCATCATAGAATTGATGCCAATCTGGGACACAGGTATAAACAAGACCAGCTATAGAACAAGCTGCAACACCAACTAAAATTCATTTTGAACAATTTGTGTGTGTAACTCTTACCGACAGCCGTGACTAGAGATTTCAATGATGGAACTCTTACCGACAACCGTGACTGGAGATTTCAATGATGGAACTCTTACCGACAGCTGTGACTACAGATTTCAATGATGGAGCTCTTACCGACAGCCGTGACTAGAGATTTCAATGATGGAGCTCTTACCGACAGCTGTGACTGGAGATTTCAATGATGGAGCTCTTACCCACAGCCGTGACTAGAGATTTCAATGATGGAGCTCTTACCAACAGCCGTGACTAGAGATTTCAATGATGGAACTCTTACCGACAGCCGTGACTAGAGATTTCAATGATGGAGCTCTTACCGACAGCCGTGACTAAAGATTTCAATGATGGAGCTCTTACCGACAGCCGTGACTAGAGATTTCAATGATGGAACTCTTATCGACAGCCGTGACTAGAGATTTCAATGATTGAACTCTTACCGACAGCTGTGACTGGAGATTTTAATGATGGAACTCTTACCGACAGCCGTGACTGGAGATTTCAATAATGGAGCTCTTACCGACAGCCGTGACTGGAGATTTCAATGATGGAGCTCTTACCGACAGCCGTGACTAGAGATTTCAATGATGGACCTCTTACCGACAGCTGTGACTAATTTCAATGATGGAACTCTTACCGACAGCCGTGACTGGAGATTTCAATGATGGAACTATTACCAACAGCTGTGACTACAAATTTCTGTAACTCTTACTGACAGCCCTGACTAGAGATTTCTGTAATTCTTACCAACAGCCGTGACTAGAGATTTCAATGATGTAAGTCTTACCGACAGCCGTGACTAGAGATTTCAATGATGGAACTCTTACCGACAGCCGTGACTGGAGATTTCAATGATGGAACTCGTACCCACAGCCGTGACTAGAGATTTCAATGATGGAGCTCTTACCGACAGCCGTGTCTAGAGATTTTAATGATGGAGCTCTTACCGACAGCCGTGACTGGAGATTTCAATGATGGAGCTTTTACCGACAGCCGTGACTACAGATTTCAATGATGGAGTTCTTACCGACAGCCGTGACTAGAGATTTCAATGATGGTGCTCTTACCGACAGCCGTGACTAGAGATTTCAATGACGGAGCTCTTACCGACAGCCCTGACTAGAGATTTCAATGATGTAAGTCTTACCGACAGCCGTGACTAGAGATTTCAATGATGGTGCTCTTACCAACAGCCGTGACTAGAGATTTCAATGATGAAGCTCTTACCGACAGCCGTGACTAGATATTTCAATGATGGAGCTCTTACCAACAGCCTGTCTAGAGATTTTAATGATGGAGCTCTTACCGACAGCCGTGACTGGAGATTTCAATGATGGTGCTCTTACCGACAGCCGTGACTACAGATTTCAATGATGGAGCTCTTACCGACAGCCGTGACTAGAGATTTCAAAGATGGTGCTCTTAGTGACAGCCGTGACTAGAGATTTCAATGACGGAGCTCTTACCGACAGCTGTGACTAGAGATTTCAATGATGGAGCTCTTACCGACAGCCGTGACTAGAGATTTCAATGATGGAGCTCTTACCGACAGCCGTGACTAGAGATTTCAATGATGGTGCTCTTACCGACAGCCGTGACTAGAGATTTCAATGATTGAGCTCTTACCGACAGCTGTGACTACAGATTTCAATGATGGAGCTCTTACCGACAGCTGTGACTAGAGATTTCGAAGACGGTGCTCTTAGTGACAGCCGTGACTACAGATTTCAATGATGGAGCTCTTACCGACAGCCGTGACTAAAGATTTCAATGATGGAGCTCTTACCGACAGCTGTGACTAGAGATTTCAATGATGGAGCTCTTACCGACAGCCGTGACTAGAGATTTCAATGATGGAGCTCTTACCAACAGCCGTGACTAGAGATTTCAATGATGGTGCTCTTACCGACAGCCGTGACTAGAGATTTCAATGATTGAGCTCTTACCGACAGCTGTGACTACAGATTTCAATGATGGAGCTCTTACCGACAGCTGTGACTAGAGATTTCAAAGACGGTGCTCTTAGTGACAGCCGTGACTACAGATTTCAATGATGGAGCTCTTACCGACAGCCGTGACTAGAGATTTCAATGATGGAGCTCTTACCGACAGCTGTGACTAGAGATTTCAATGATGGAGCTCTTACCGACAGCCGTGACTAGAGATTTCAATGATGGAGCTCTTACCGACAGCTGTGACTACAGATTTCAATGATGGAGCTCTTACCGACAGCTGTGACTAGAGATTTCAATGATGGAGCTCTTACCGACAGCCGTGACTAGAGATTTCAATGATGGTGCTCTCTGTTTCTTCAGATCTGGATTCTGTATGATGTCATTCTTACTCTTCACATGGAAAGTCAGTCGTACCTCTATCTCACCCCGGTAACGACCATCTGGTAGCTTACTAGGCTTGTGCTTTAACTGAAGCCATCTGTAATGTTATACATACGTTAAACTAAACAGATTCTACAGTTTATCTCTGTTAGTGTTTTAAAGTCATTAAGAATCACAGTGAGATAGATTTAGAAGTTCAGAGTAGATCATATTTTCAAAGTTTTCACATAAAAATACAGCATGGTGATGTTTATAGTGCACAAAGATGTGAACAAAATAGTATGCTCTGTACAACCAATGTGGGCAAGGACATACCTGCTCTCCGGTCTCTCATACACCCCAAACTGGTTAAGAGGTACAGGAACATAACCTATGAACTCATCTGATAGCAGGCCTCTGTTCATCACATGTAATTCCACATCATTCTGCATGTCAGGGATAGACCTAAAAATATACAAAAGTTTTGTTGTCGCTTTGAATCTTAATTTCTCAGTTTTTTCTATCATTTTAGGGTAAAGCCAATGCTTCTTGGCTAAACTTAGTATCTGTGACTCCATGCTATGGGGAGAACCTATGTCTTGCTGAAGAAGTGCCACAATCAGAAAAAGATGCTTATCTACTCAAACTTATGAGAGACCAAATAACCATTAACTCTCTCTTCCTAATAAAGTAAAATCCCACTAAAGCGGAATTGAAGGTTTTGACCAAATCTTTACTTTTTGGTTTGTCTCCTTTAGTGTATCACAGTTTTAATGTGTTGGTGATGTGTTTTACATCCCCGGACCCGATCAACAGATAAGATCAAAATGGAGATGGGACCTTGATCTGAGGGTTTAAAGTTTTGAAATCTATTCAAGAAGACTCAAGAAGCCAAGGTTTGAACTCTCCGCCGCTGGTTTACAAGAGGCTTAAACACTAAGCCACACATGCTTTTCCAGCTTTTAGGGACTTTACAGTATGAAACTACATGTATCATTATTCATGGGACAGGTATAGTACTATTTTAGTATAGTACAATCCAATTTAGCAACCAATATAGATTTGATTTTAAATAGGTTTCTGGTGACAGGCAGCCTTATTAGCATAAATATCTGCCTGCTATGTATTTCTTATGCAATTTATCACACCCTGTGACTGGGTTTTATCATGAAACTTTAAATTGATAGTCTTACAATTGGTCTCAATATTTGTTCATGTCTACAGCTTGCACTTGCCTTGATCTTGGCTTCAAAACATATTTACTGATGAGTACCTATGACCAACCTATTCGCATCTATTCATTAATAAAATAGGACATAAACAATTTTAGTAGCCAAAAGTCCTTAACAGAATGTAAATAAACTTCACAAACAGGACATGCCTTGTGTGAATTTGTGTCAGAGTAATAGCTGGAAGTTGGTCCAGTTGTTCATAAGCCCATGGTTATATTCCAAACAGTTGGCATATGCATAGTTTTTACAGGTTGTCAGTTGATTGTGTAAGGATGTGCACTGTGTGCTGGTTAACATAGTTTGGGTAAACCCAGGAAAAACAACAAAAGCAGATCTGTAATGCTATATCTTATGCATACCAATGATGTAAAGCAGAAAATGATGTAAAGCAGGAAAAGCATTTAAACAAAATTATGTTCAGATAAATCAACCTCACAGGTTTGCCTTTATGTTTTTTTGTCTTTCCGAATGCTCCACCCAAACACATGTCAACTTAGTAAAAATGTAGATGAAGTACATCAGTCATCCAGCCATATTTAAGTGGACTGTCACAAACCCATTATTAGAAGTCATAAAAACAGAAGAAGCATTTGGTTCACTAATATCTTGCTAATACCTCTGTCACACCTTCATGTATCATTGGCATTAAGCACACGTATAGATCTATCAGAATTTTGATATGCCAAGATCTGAGGCATATTTTGTTCAAGTGATGGATGTACTAAGTATGTGACATTCCTGCTAAGTTCCTGTGGCGTATCAGTGACTGTATTACTTTAGTATGGAATTTGACGTTTGTATGTACAGCGTAACAAGAATTATGTGCCAAATATGTGTGGCGTATGAAGCATTATGCGTGACGTATCTACAGCATATGTATGACATTCCGTTCTAATCTGCAGCATACATCTGTTGATCTAATTTTGAAAAAAAAAAATAACCTTTCATGGACTTGATTTTTCATTTTTGTTTTGATGAAGCTTAATGTTACAAGCATGTTTTGAGATTATTGCAAACTTATACATTAGACTGTCAGAATACTAAGCCTTTGGTTTCATTAATTTTTCCTTTTCGGTCAGGGTTACACATGCTATACATGTACGCATGTGAGAAATGCATGGTTTACCAGAAGCATCCAAGCACAGCTTTTAAATCCACTTCTAAAGGGATTGCCTTTCTGTTTCAGTCCTTTTCTTACAATTTAGCACATAATGTCCATGCAAAACCAGCCACCGCTATTTCAACATCAAGGTCTTCCAGGTCCATGACTTTGGAAATAATGAGAATGAAGCAAACACATTTACATGTTATAAAAAGGTATACATGTATTAGATACTCTTGGAAAGCCATAAATACTCTAATCTGTCACACACACGCCACAGCAGCGAAACATACGTAGTTCATACACCATTGATATGTGAGTAATGGCACACGTATGCCGCTGAAATGCAGTAGATACAAAAAGAAAATCAAGGATATGTGGTTACAGCAAGTTTTACGCCACACATACATCACATGTACGCCACACATACGTCACAGATAGGAAAGGTACGCCGTTTAAAAGCCATGTGTGGCGTATCAGGGGTATGAGCTACGTATCTACGTCTTACATGCCACATGGCTTTATTATGTATGACATATATGTGACGTAAAATGACCTGCCACATGCTAAGCATTTTTAAGTGCACACATAAAACCAGAGGACCAATGGTCCTGTAAACGCTCACCTGAGATCTGCATATATGTGTACCAATAAACATGTTTTAATACCAGAGGACCAATGGTCCTGTAAACGCTCACCTGAGTCTGCTGCATATACCAATAAACATGTTTGAATATTATGGTATTTAACCCCAGTGCAGGGACAGATGAAGCCCTTGGGCCGATTTCTTTTTTCAGAATAATCAATATTCTGTCCATTTCATGATTTGCAAATTTCCTTCTGGCTTTTCCCTTCAAATGACATTTTAACAGTTTTTCCCATTCAAATGCATGGGCAACCCATGTTGACCTTGCCATAAACTTGGTCAAGGTCATCACAGGGTCATGATTTATATATACATTGTAGTACTTTAGCCATGGATGCTTCATGCCAAGTTTCATTGAAATCAATCTATTGGTTTTAGAGAAGATATTTGAAGGGTTTTTACCATATGAGCCTGTGCATGAGAAAACCAACAATTTGGGTTTCCGACCAGGGCCAACACAAACCAGGCTGTACAGTGAAAGCATAAAGCTAGAAGCTTGAAACTTTGGATATACATAGACGAGGAACAGTACTATCCGTATTGCGAAAACAAAGTTGCTGATCAGCTGTGCAGTTACTGCACAGCTGATCTGCGTCTTTGTTTTCGTATATGCAAATCGTTGGTTTTCTCATGCGAAGGCTCATATATGGGCGTGGCGGCCATCTTGGTCATGTGACCTAGATTATTAATACAAACATTGGTTCCCCCATCCTATAGATGCTTCACATAAAATTTGGCTTCAATTGGTCAAGTGGTTTCAGAGGAGAAGATATTTGAATATTATGGTAATATGCATGTACATGTATATTGCCCCGGGGTGTGGGCATATGAGCCCTTATGTCTATTTTTTTCAGAATCATTAATATTTAGTCCTACTACCCATTCCCTGCAAGATTTTCACCTCAAATGACTTTTTAAAAGTTTTCCCCACTCCAATGCATTGGCGACCTATGTTGACCTTGTCGTAAAATAGGTCAAGGTCACCACAGGGTCATGATTTATATATACATTGTAGTACTTCAGCCATTGGTGCTTCATGCCAAGTTTCTTTGAAATCGGTCCACCAGATTCGGAGAAGAAGATTTTTTAAGGGTTTTTACCATATATGGGCATGGCATCTTGGTCATGTGAACTAGATAATTTATATATACATTAATTCCCCAATTCCATAGATGCTTCACATAGAATTTGGCTTTGATTCGCCAAGCCGTTTCAGAGGAGAAGATGTGTGAATATTATGGTAATATACATGTATATTGCCCCGTGGTGGGGGCAGATGAACCATTGGGGTCCAATTGTTTTCAGAATCATTATATTCAGTCCTACTGCCCATTTCCTGCAAGACTTTCCCTTTAAATGACATTTTAAAAGTTTTCCCTATTCAAATGCATTGGCGACCTATGTTGACCTTGCCATAAAAAAAGGTCAAGGTCAGCACAGGGTCATGATTCATATATACATTCATAGCACTTGAGCCATCAATGCTTCATGCCAAGTTTCTTTGAAATCGATCCACCGGTTCTGGAGAAGAAGATTTTTGAAGGGTTTTTACTATATATGGGCATTGCGGCAATCTTGGTCACATGTGACCTGGATTATTTATGTATACACTGATTACCCCTTCCTATTGATGCTTCACATAAAATTTGGCTTTGATTGGCCAAGTGGTTTTAGAGGAGATGATGTTTGAATATTATGGTAATATACATGTATATTGCCCCGGGGTGGGGGCATATGAGCCCCTGGGGTCCAATTATTTTCAGAATCATTAATATTCAGTCCGACTGCCCATTTCCTGCAAGACTTTCACTTTTAATGACTTTAAATTAAATGACATTTTAAAAGTTTTCCCCATTCAAATGCATTGGCGATCTATGTTGACCTTGCCGTAAAATAGGTCAAGGTCATCACAGGGTCATGATTTACATACACATTGTAGTGCTTGAGCCATCAATGCTTCATGCCAAGTTTCGTTGAAATCAGTCCACCGGTTCTGGAGAAGAAGATTTTTGAAGGGTTTTTACCATACATGTATATGGGCATGGCGGCCATCTTGGTCATGTGACCTGGATTTCTTATATACACATTGGTGTATATAGATGCTTCATATAAAATTTGGCTTTGGTTGGCCAAGTGGTTTCAGAGAAGAAGATCTTTGAAATTGTGGACGGACGACGGACGGACGGACGCCAGATCATGGCCATCCTATAAGCTCACCTTGTGAGCCTAACGGCTCAGGTGAGCTAATAATGGTATTTAACCCCAGTGTAAGGGCAGATGAAGCCCTAGGGCCATTTTCTTTTTTCAGAATAATCAATATTCTGTCCATTTGCCAATTTCCTGCTGGCTTTTCCCTTCAAATGACATTTTAACAGTTTTTCCCATTCAAATTCATGGGCAACCCATGTTGACCTTGCCATGAACTGGGTCAAGGTTGTCACAGGTCATGATTTAGATATACATTGTAGTACTTTAGCCATCGATGCTTCACTCCAAAGTTCATGGAAATTTGTCAAATGGTTCAGAGAAAAAGATTTATATGGGCATGGCAGCCATCTTGGTAATGTGACCTAGATTATTAATAAACACATTGGTTCCCCCATCCTCTAGATGCTTCAGATAAAATTTAGCTTTAATTGGCCAAGTGGTTTCAGAGGAGGAGAAGTTTGAATACCATGGTATTATACATGTATATTGCCCCAGGGTGGGGGCATAAGAGCCCTTGGGTCCATTTTTTTTTTCAGAATCATTTATATTTAATCCTTCTGCCCATTTCCTGCAACATTTTCCCCATTCAAATGCATTGGCAACCTATGTTGACCTTGTCGTAAAATAGGTCAAGGCCACCACAGTGTCATGATTTATATATACATTGTAGTGCTTGAGCCATACATACTTCATGCCAAGTTTCGTTGAAATCGGTCCACTGGTTCTGGAGAAGAAGATTTTTGAAGGTTTTCTACCATTATTGGCATGGCGGCCATCTTGGTAATGTGAACTAGATTATTTATACACACACTGATTTCCCAGTTCTATAGACGCTTTACATAAAATTTGGCTTTGATTGGCCTAGCGGTTTCAGAGGAGAAGATATTTGAATATTATGGTAATTTACATGTATAATGCCCCGGGGTGGGGGAAGATGAGCCCCTGGGGTCCAATTTGTTTTTCAGAATCATTAATATTCAGTCCTACTGCCCATTTCCTGTAAGACTTTCACTTTATATGACATTTTTAAAGTTCTCCCCATTCAAATGCATTGGTGACCTATGTTGACCTTGCCGTAAAAAAGGTCAGGTCATCACAGGGTCATGATTTATATATACATTGTAGTGCTTGAGCCATAGATGCTTCATGCCAAGTTTCGTTGAAATTGGTCCACCGGTTCTGGAGAAGAAGATTTTTGAAGGGGTTTTACCATATATGGGCATGGCGGCCATCTTGGTCATGTGACCTGGATTTCTTATATACACATTGGTTCCCCCTTCCTATTGATGCTTCACATAAAATTTGGCTTTGATTGGCCAAGCAGTTTCAGAGGAGATGATGTTTGAATATGATGGTAATGTACAGGTATATTGCCCCGGGGTGGGGGCAGATGAGCCCCTGGGGTCAAAATTTTTCAGAAACATCAATATTCACTGCTACTGCCCATTTCCTGCAAGATTTTCACTTTAAATGACATTTTAAAATTTTTCCCCATTCAAATGCATTGGTGACCTATGTTGACCTTGCCGTAAAGAAGGTAAAGGTCATCACAGGGTCACAATTTATATACACATTGTAGTGCTTGAGCCATAGATGCTTCATGCCAAGTTTTGTTGAAATCGGTCCTTCGGTTCTGGAGAAGAAGATTTTTTTAAGGGTTTTTACCATATATGGACATGGCAGCCATCTTGGTCATGTGACCTGGATTTCTTATTTACACATTGGTTCCCCCTTCCTATTGATGCTTCACATAAAATTTGGCTTTGATTGGCCAAGCGGTTTCAGAGGAGATGATGTTTGAATATTATGGTAATGTACAGGTATATTGCCCCGGGGTGGGGGCATATGAGCCCCTGGGGTCCAATTTTGTTTCAGAATCATCAATATTCAGTCCTACTGCCCATTTCCTGCAAGATTTTCACTTTCAATTACATTTTAAAATTTTTCCCCATTCAATTGCATTGGCGACCTATGTTGACCTTGCCGTAAAATAGGTCAAGGTCATCACAGGGTCACGATTTATATACACATTGTAGTGCTTGAGCCATCGATGCTTCATGCCAAGTTTCGTTGAAATCGGTCCACTGGTTCTGGAGAAGATTTTTGAAGGGTTTTTACAATACATGTATATGGGCATGGCGGCCATCTTGGTCATGTGACCTGGATTTCTTATATACACATTAGTTCCCCCTTCCTATTGATGCTTCACATAAAATTTGGCTTTGATTGGCCAAGCGGTTTCAGAGAAGATCTTTGACCAGAGGACCAATGGTCCTGTAAACGCTCACCTGAGATCTGCTGCATATACCAATAAACATGTTTGAATATTATGGTATTTAACTCCAGTGCAGGGGCAGATGAAGCCCTTGGGCCATTTTCTTTTTTCAGAATCTTCAATATTCTGTCCATTTGCCAATTTCCTGCTGGCTTTTCCCTTCAAATGACATTTTAACAGTTTTCCCAATTCAAATGCAAAGGCAACCCATGTTGACCTTGCCATAAACTTGGTCAAGGTCATCACAGGGTCATGATTTATATATACATTGGAGTACTTTAGCCATCGATGCTTCACACCAAGTTTCCTTGAAATCAGTCCATTGGTTTCAGAGAAGAAGATTTTTGATGGGTTTTTACCATATATGGGCATGGTGGCCATCTTTGTCATGTGACCTAGATTATTTATATACACATTGATTCCTCAATTCTATAGATGCTTCACATAAAATTTGGCTTTGATTGGCCAAGCGATTTCAGAGGAGAAGAGGTTTGAATATATATTATGGAAATATACATGTATATTGCCCCGTGGTGGGGGCACATGAGCCCCTGGGGTCCAATTTTTTTCAGAATCATTAATTTTCAGTCCTACTTCCCATTTCCTGCAAGACTTTCACTTTAAATTACATTTTAAAAGTTTTCCCCATTCAAATGCATTGGCGACCTATGTTGACCTTGCCGTAAAATAGGTCAAGGTCATGAAAAGGTCATGAATTATATACACATTGTAGTGCTTGAGCCATCGATGCTTCATGCCAAGTTTTGTTGAAATCGGTCCACCGGTTCTGGAGAAGAAGATTTTTGAAGGGTTTTTACCATATATGGGCATGGCGGCCATCTTGGTCATGTGACCTGGATTATTTATATACACATTGGTTCCCTTTTCCCATAGATGCTTCATGTAAAATTTGGCTTTGATTGGCCAAGCGGTTTCAGAGAAGAAGATGTTTGAATATTATGATAATATACATGTATATTGCCCCGGGGTGGGGGCGGATGAGCCCCTGGTGCCCAATTTTTTTCAGAATCATTAATATTCAGTCCTACTGCTCATTTTCTGCAAGATTTTTCCTTTAAATGACAATTTAACAATTTTTCCCATTCAAATGCAAAGGCGACCTATGTTGACCTTGCCGTAAAATAGGTCAAGGTCACCGCAAGGTCATGATTTATATACACATTGTAGTACTTGAGTCATCGATGCTTCATGCCAAGTTTGGTTGAAATCGGTCAAGTGGTTCTGGAGAAGAAGATTTTTGAAGGGTTTTTACCATATATGGGCATGGCGGCCATCTTGGTCATGTGACCTGGATTATTTATATACACATTGGTTCCCCCTTCCCATAGATGCTTCATGTAAAATTTGGCTTTGATTGGCCAAGCGGTTTCAGAGAAGAAGATCTTTGAAAATGGTGGACGACGGACGACGGACGGACGACGGACGGACGGACGGACGGACGCCGGATCATGGCCATCCTATAAGCTCACCTTGTGAGCCTGACGGCTCAGGTGAGCTAAAAATGGTGGACGACGGACGACGACGACGACGGACGGACGCCGGGTACCTCCCTATCCTATAACCTCACCTGTGAGCCTTCGGCTCAGGTGAGCTAAAAATGTAGCATCTCATCATATGAAGTGTATGAGCTATGTATGCTCGCGTATGTAGGTGTGACCTACCTTTCGTATCTTGATACACCCTAGATACGCCAGTAAATACGCAACAGTGTGACAGCCCTATAAAGGCTGGTTCAAAAGTTTCTTTTGATTTAAATGTGTGTATAACACTGACTTTACATGAAAGTAAATCTGATTTAAATGTAACAGGCGGTAGCTTACATTTAAAGTACCTTCGTTTTTACATCTACAAAATGTGCATTCAATTTTACTGCATTATTTTAGGTGCAGGACTATTAAGTCTTTAATAAATAAGACACATTCATCTACAGTTTGTCATCATGCATAGTTAGTTTTTAAATTTATGAGAATTTTCTATCTTCAAAACATGATTTGTGCAATGCGGAAACGGAAACGGGCAGGACCATTTAATTCTTGCATAATTTATAATGTTAATAGCCATGCATATCATACTATGTAGAAATTACAACTCTCAACAGGTAACACTATTTCCTCAGGGTTGTAACAAAAGTTCATAAAACTTGATGTTAAACATTTTCACCTCAAACCAAAGATAGTCACTGTGTCAACAATATGGTCATTATTACAAGGATTAATTATTAAAGACAAATGAGACATACAGCTAAATGACGCACATTCTTGACTGACCTAACTAATGAAGGCGTAAGGTTGCTGGATTGCCTGTACTTTAGAGAAGGCTTTACAAAAGGTTTCAAATTTTACCAAAAATACACTATTTGAGAGGGTGATTTGCCACATGTAATGTCAGTTTGACCCAATATGGGCTCTGCCTAGGGAAAACCTACTCCTCCCAAAAATTAAGCCAAAGATGCACAATAATTCAGACCAGTACCAACACAGAGCATTGAACTGTTTCTACATCAGATACTTCAGGCCCCTTGCAATCTTCTGTGTACTTGTCAAAACCCGAAAGATGGTTTTCCCCCTCTAAACAGCTCATTTAAATGGTTTGCTGAGCTATCTTAAATTCATCTTTATCCTGGGTAACTAGATATGTTAATGAATAGCAAAGAACTAGTTTTCAATTCTTTTCAGCTAGTTCATTCATTTTAAAATTTATCATTAAACCTGTCTGAAATAATCAGCAAATAAGAGTAAAATTACATATTATTGGAGGCATTTCTAGGTCACCTTATTTAAAGAAGAAATGCAAAACTTTTAGGATTAGAGAGTTTCGATTGGTCTCAGATGGCAAATGCAGAACTGAAGCCAAAATGAAGCAAAGAAAAGCATAAGAAGCCTCTATGGTGTAGTGGTGAAGCCGCTTGCCTTGTTAACCAGGCTTCAACCCGGGCTTCTCAAGTGTTTTGGACGAGACTCTAAATTAACCAAGGTCCCATCTCCATTTTACCTTAGATGTTATGTAGGATGTAAACACCAATACAAACAACCAACCAAAGAAAACTATGTTTTCAATATGTACTTTAAGACCCTTTCCTGGCTACACCTAAGCTCTTTCATAAGATAACTAGCCTTTTAATAAGCGAAAACTATGCAGATCAGCTATGCAGTAAGCATACAGGTTCTACGCACCTTTCACAGTTTTCACTCTTTTCCTAAATCTAAAATTTCTAGTTTTAAAGTCCTACAATCTGCTGATAATGTTCTGAAACCATGACATCCTTTTTTAGTCCCAAGCTCAGCTGATGACCCAGCCAGGTAAACAAAATTTGATCCCCCTATTGTCTGGTTAAGGCCATGAAAAGTACATTTTTGCTGATCAAAGCTATTTTAGTATTTAAGGTATAGGCTGCAATAAAAAATTGGGCCAGTATGAAACCTCTTAAATTTCAAAAAACCTAAATCCTGATACATGGATCAAAGGGATCTGTGTGTTTGGAAGGGGGATGGGTAGATGGATGTCAGGCTGAAATACATGTAGGTATAAAATACTGAGAATTAAGATTCCTCAAAAGCTACTTGGAAACCTCTATTTAAAAGTCAAAATTTTATAGAGGTCAACATGACAGAATCAAGCCTTTAAAGGAATAGACCCACAAACTATTATGTGTGCGTTTTATGAAAGCCTTTATGTAGCTGAACAGTTTGCAACAAATTCCATGAAAATCAACCAAGGTATAAGAAAATTATAGCGGTTTGAAAATTTTGACTGCCCAAATCCAGAACGAGGCTGTGAGGGTATGACGTCACTCCCTCACAATCATGGAATTATAAATATCTGCCATTTTCATGCATATTAAAGTATAAAAGTTGTTGAAATACTTTAAATTTACTTAACAGAATCATACTGATCTGTTTTCGAATGTAAGAAGTAAGTCTTCTACTGTAAATAAGCATTTTTCCTTTTTGGATACGTGACTAGCTAAACAAAATGGCGGCCACCATAGGCAGCCATTGTTGAATCTTAAAACTTTCATATCCTCAAAACCACTTAACCCATTTTAATAAATGTGGTGTCAAAATGTTTGTTTCGCTGATCTCTTTCTTTTGAAATGAACGTTAATGTTTGAGAACCTATTCCTTTAAAGCTTAGTACAGGTATGAGCCGCCTCGTGGGAAAACCAACAATGTGGTTTTCGAACAGGTATGACATAAACCAGCCTGTACAAGCACAGAATCAGGCTAGAAGCTTGAAATTTTAGATTCAAGAAGAAGAGGAATTGTACTATCGGTGTAGCGAAAACAAAGGCGCTGATCAGCTTCCCGGTTACCGCGAAGCTGATCTGTGCCTTTGTTTTCGCCTATGCAGATTGTTGGTTTTCCCATGGGGCAGCTCGTATTATACCAGTACTTTAAGTTGACCAGTACTGTCCAGTTGCATAGCAGCTGTCAGAGGTACATGTATCAGACTGCCACCCCATTTCTATTAAGCATACATGTACTTATTAATAAAAGAATATACACCTCATGAGACAGGTCATAATTATATTAGAATAATTGTTAGCATAAATTGCATAATGAATTATGGCTTTGAACTGGGCTGGGATAAATTTTGTTAATTTTGACATCACAAAATATAATTAAGATCAGGAAGTTAACTCATGTCATGAGAAAACCAAATTTTTGCTGCACTGTGACTCCCATCCCCATCTTAATAAACCTGACATTCCTCTTTCCATATCTTTGCAAGCTGCACAGCCTGGCTTGTGTCTAACCTGGCTGGAAACATGATAGACAGTTTTTCGCATGTCAACAAACCACAACTTCAATACACTAATGTATGTATATTCATGTCAAAATAATCTATGAAATATGTCAGGACTTTCCCCCAAAGTCCTAAAGGCAACAGATGACAAGGCAACAGATGACAGGTCAGATACAAGTCTGGTCTTCACCAAATAAAAACTATAATAACCCAAAATCTTAAAATGTTTGGCTGAAAACAGACTTTAGACCAACATTAGGTGATGTTTTTAACGAGAAAACCCAATTACAGCATTTCTGTCCTTGAAATGCTGTTAAGCCTGGCAGAGATGCCTTTAAAAGCTTGGGCTTAAGATTTGGGAAGTACAAGTGTAGTGGGAAGTTGCAAGCCCAAATATTTAGGTGTTTAACTCTCACTGCATACATGTATCTGATCTATGATCTCTGCCCTAAAGAAACATGTTTAACATGTTTAACACATGGACACCTCTGTAACCTTCAACAGTGTTTAAGCTTTCAATTTCTATGTCATATTTTTGTTTGTTTTGCGGTTCAACTTCCCAGTCAACAATTTTTCAGTCATGTGGGATGGAGGCAACACATCCAGCTTCCTTGGTATTAATCAGGACTTTGTGGAATTAATGTGCCTCCTTCCAGAACACAACCCATCCCCTGTGGGATTCGAACCCTGGACCTTTCAATCCCTAGTCTCATCAGGAAAACATATCTGTGAAATGTATGCCGCTTATGTAGCAGAACTGATGTATGCAGGGGTATACCTATTTTTCTTATTTTTGTTCTAAAACATAGATTGTGGGTACTCGTTAGATGTGTACCCACAATCTATGTTTTGAGCAAAAGTAAGAAAAATATCAAAAATTTTCTACTGAAAATTTTCATTTTTTTACAAAATTTCATTTTTTTCTCTGTATATTGCATGGGTGTGTTTTCATCATGTGATACACTAGCCACTAGGCCATGATCCATCAGACTCCTCTCCATATTTCTGATTTTGTTTTAAATGAAAATTTTATGTTTAGGTATTTCAAAACCATCATGAAACAAGGATCCAATTAGGTAGCACACACATGATCAAATAACTGATAAAATGACTGCAAAAACTTCTAAGTTGCACAGTCTGTTATAATGAAAGCTACACCAGCTTAAGAGTTATACAGGAAATTTCATACCTCCAGTTGCATAATAAAGTTTGAATTTCATGACCCTCATGAACCTTAGAAAAAATAGATGTCAATTCAGTAAAATAAATAGTTCTTCATGAATTTCTGATTTGCCGACCATGGATTTCTTAAGATTTGCCGACCAGGGCAAACCACAATCACTCAGATGTACAACTGCTTAGCCTTAGTAGAATCCTTGGTATATTTCCATATATTCCTGACAAAAAATAAATCTTCTATGTTCAGTTTTGGCTGAATACCCCAATGTTTACAGCAGCCTTTTCAAACTTCAACATTTTTATTATTAGCAGTGTGATGTCATTTATTTTTCTTGTTTGTTGCTATACATCCGTGTCAACAGCTATGGTCATGTCAACACATTTCCTCCATATTGTGGGACTACTTCAACATTGTGATGTCATGACATGTAAATGACACCCATTACAAATCATGGACAACAGACAGAAATTTCTGATCCCTGCAAAATATTGGACAGTGACTTTTTTTGGTCAGCTAAAGTTAATGAGATTGAAACAATCTGTGTTTAAACTTACAAATCACACTCTTCAAACCATTCCACGCTATTCTGCACTTTGCCGCCATATTTTATAGTTGATGTCTGGAACTTTTCTTTTCCAAGAGCGATAGTTACAAATACATCCGTCACCTTGGCACCTGTTCAGGAAAAAATATCAGATTAGGGTCAAAATATCACATTTTGGACTTACAATGTATTGTCTGAATAACATTGCTAATTAACGTCAATTATTGCATAAATACCCGTGTCACACGATATTAACAGCCATTTATTAATGAAGAGAAAGCCATTTATTAATATTGCAATTCACGCGCGCACGTGCTGTTAATACATGGCTTTTACTTATGCCCGTTACCGGGCGCCACGCAAAGCACGTGCTAATAGTGAGAAACTCAAGTCGGCCCGGAATGAGCACAAAAATGAAAGCTTTAACGCGTATGAAAATGTGATGAGGCTGTAAAATAAAGTGCACTATTATTTCTTTCGTTTATGCAGAATTTCTGCAATAATAGCGATCAAAAATGATTTTGTCATTCATTAACATTCGCTAGGTCCCTCGGGGAGTGTTGAAAACCTCGGGCTACGCCCTCGGTTTTCAACATCCCCTCGGGACCTAGCGAATGTTAATGAATGGAAAATCATGTTTGATCCCTATATAAACATTTGAAAAATACATGTATGTTTCAAAGGCTAGTCTTGATGCTTCCATGCACAGAAAACAGTTGATGCAATGTCAGGATGAACAGAAAAAACTGCTAACTTGCCTTCCATCTAGGCAGATTACCAATAGTTAGGGAACGATAAGTCATGCCTTATCCCTCCATTTACTCGCATTTCCCAGAAGTGTATGTACATTGTTGAAGGTACATTTAACAATGTTGGGTTGGGACAAGTACATGTCCTTTCTATTCGCCTTATTTTCTTTTCATTGATGCATGTACTTTTATCTAAAATCTAAAAATAAACCTCAAGCAAACAAGTTTTAATGAAATTCAAAACTCAATATAACTTGTACATTAATTAGCGTTCTATTTAGATGGATCATAAATTTTGAATAATGTCTTTACTGAGGTATTTTTTTTTGTTTTAGCAAGCACTTCTGATTCCAAACACCCACATTTAGCTCAGTTTTATGTATGAGTCTGACAGGTTCTTTTCCAAAAATCCCCAATTTAATCTTAATGCAAGTGTACATAGTTTGATCAGCAGTGAGCAGTCTGATACACTAAAAACTAGCCACCACGCTGTGCAACATAGAACTGACCCTTGATGTTGTATAATCTACACAATGACAAACAATAACAATAAATTAAATTATATTATATTTAATAAAACACTAACTAAAACTTACTTGTTTTGCCTTTAGCTTTACCAACCAGGTTTCTGGCTCTTAACACTGAAATATAAAAATCATATACATCAATATCACAATGCATGTGCATGTTCTTGTGAGAATCCAAGGTGAGAATATCAATCTCTCCCCATGGATAAAACCTCTAAGGCTCTTTTAAAAGATACAATGGCCTCACACACACACACACAAAAAAACACACTCTTTAGAGCTGCTCCCAGTCCCATCATACATGTACTCACCTGCTTATCACAGAAAATCACATTTGGCGATAAATAAGAATTTAAAATACAATAATTTTAACTTCACTAATTTCCTACATTCTGATTGGTTGTTTGGAAGACTTTATACTTAGATAAAAGCAAAGAGTAAGAATACTCGGTTTTCATCTTAAAAATGATGCGCCATTACGTGATTACGTGACGTTTCTTCGAAGAAAAGCTGACATCACCACATTTAAACGTCATAAAAACAATGGATGAACATCTTTTGAAGGCATCGAAATGGATATTTGGATTTCTTTATTAACATAGACGCTTTTTGTTTTAACAGAACAAAGTAAGGTAAGTGTTTTAATCTTGTAGTTGTGTGTTGAAATTTAACGTTTGAATTTCTAATGTTCTGAGCACCAGTTCAAAATCGATATGTCTTTCTATCCATCCAGATGGCAATATTTTCTCCCAAAAGAACAATTCTGAACGAAGGGGAGATGTTTTAAAGCTCCAACTTTTACAGACTGTCAAAAGCAAACCAGTTATAGCTTCTATTAATTGCGAGAAGTAAGTTCTATGCTTTGGAAATTTTCAAGATGGCCGCCTCATGAAGATCTGTTTTGCTCTATTTTCTTTCCGCTGGCTACAAAAAAATAAATCAATGTCGTCAAATGCAGTGTAATGAGGCAAAGTTGGAATTATAAGGAATAAATTATCATTTTTGTTGATTTTATCGATGTGTAAACTCAGGCGAATCACTCACAAACTTTTTCGTAAAGCCCTTTGGGCTTTATTCAGTTTATGAGTTTACACATGGATAAAATCAACAAAAATAAAATTCATTCCTATAACATTAGAAACACCTACATGTAGCTTTGGTAAAGTTGATGAAAAACAAACCAATGGCCATCTTCGGGTGAACAAGAAAAAGAATCCACTGTAATGCACTAGTCATTTGCAACCACGGCCCCTATGGGGCCGGGGATAGCGGGGGCATAGCGGGGCTAAAGTACCAGGATTTTACCTTCGAGGTGTCCCGGCAGTGCCGTGGTAAGGCCGGGCTTTTGATTCCCGCCAAAACAGCAAGGGAAATAGCGGGGCGTTTTGACCGGGGTTTACCAGTCTACAGTACCATGTTTTATCCGAATTTTGGCCGTGTTTTGAAGTATCGCGAGATTCGAGGCCAGGTCTTTCCCTGAAAACGTCATCGGTGTTCTGGTCTCCGTTTTCTACAGCTCAAGAAATGTAGAAATGCGACAAAGGCTTGAAACCAGCATGCAAAACGGGGACTCCAAAAACCATCTCAAACTATCGCTTCGAAGCGTAGCAAAAACGGCGGAAGCGTCAAGGCGATTTCGAAGTAAGTTAATGAGGTGAAAAACATGGTAATAGACATCAAAGCAACAACTTCTATCAGGTAGAATAATTGCCTACTTAAAAATTTATTGCAGGCATACATATTTCGTTAGTGTCATGCACCATGGAGTATACAAGCTAGGATGTCACCGGTTTTTCGCGATCTTGATATCTTTTCAATATCGAATAGAAATTTCTGTTTTTATCACACAATTTCTTTTACAAAAATGAGAAAACGATGCATAAATATTAAAGCAGCACTGAAGAAAATCAAATGAGAGCGAATAAAACATTAAATGAACTGATAGAATCAAAATGTTGTTGAACCAGAACCCAAACATCACAACAAGGGGTCAGAAGGGCAAGCAAGAGCAATTGGTAACTGGACAACTCGGCCCCCCAAAATTTTTGCCAAACTTGACCCCCTACAAACTCGGCCCCTGACAAACTCGGCTCTCAACTTGACTCCCTACAAACTTGGCCTCCTGACACTCGGGCCCCAAAATGTCTGCCCAACTAGACCCCCTAGTCCCTCCAGTTTTTTGGGCTGAGTTTGTCAGGGGCCAAGTTTGTTAGGGGCTGAGTTTGTGGGGGGGGGGGGGGGTCAAGTTGGGCCAAAAGATTGAGGGCCGAGTTTGTAGGGTTTAAGTTGGGCCGTAATTTTTCAGGGGGTCCAGTTTGTGGGGGGTCAAGTTGGGCCGAAATTTTGGGAAAATCCCCGCAGTGCGGGGGCTTTTAGCAGGGTTTTTACCGAAAAGAAGTCCCCGCAGTGCAGGGCTTATACCTGGGCTTTGCAAATGGAAAAGTCAATATCCCCGCTATTTCCCGGCCCCGAGGGGGCCGTGGTTGCAAATGACTGGTGCATAAGCAAGTAAAGCAACATGACATGTCCCTTTCTCTTGGGTCAGAGTTATCTATCTAAACCTAACAGATGACCAAATCATTTGGCACGTGTTCTTGCTCATCCACTTTGGAAACTCAAGTAAGATTCCGAAATGCAATATCATATAAATCATGATCAACTTAATTTTTATCCCACGATTATTGATACATGTATATCATGTAATTGTTCCTGGTGTGAACACAAATTCAGTGTGGATCAGATTGATCCTGATTAATCTGATACGTGGATCAATGTACAATGTATAATTGTGTACATGGTTATAAGTGTATATCAGAATCAGAATACATGTAGTTTACTGATGAAATGTCAAATTGATACCACACCAGTTTTAGAAGAAAAAAAACCTTTATTATAAGTAATATATCTGATTTTCAGTCTTAGTGAGAGGTGCGAAATGGAGAGACTAGACACGCACTTCAAACCCTGTTAGCAACTAAAGTCTGTTTTGTAGTGTGTGATAATGGTTTTTCGTAGATATTTTACAACTGTTCAAATGTAGAAGAGATATTTTTTGGCAGAATTAAGCATCCAGTTAGTCGCAAAATATGCAGCAAAAATTTTGAAAATCGGTTGACAAATAAAAAAGTTCTGATCAAAAACATTTTTGAATAGGGATTTCCTGTACAAAAATCTCATGGAAGGGAGGTAAATATTTTCCCGCAAAATTTTTAAATTCTAACTATTTAATTATGATTGCTCAAAATTATTATAAAGTGACACAAATGACATACCTGAGACAAAATCTTCATGATCAGGTAAAAATTCTCGAAAAATATGCATTTTCACGATCATCGATTATCTCCCTTGCCAATGCAAAATCCCTATGCAAAATTCATTTTGGCCATAAAAACTTTATTTGTTAACCAATTTTCAAAATTTTTGCAGGTCCTATTAGGACAAACTAAGATCAAGATTATGACATGAAAATATTTTTTCTGTCATCCCCCATACAAAAATTTATTGCGAAAAACCATTATCAGAGGCAAGTTTTTAGACAGTAGTTAGGGACAACTTGGTGACAAAGGTTTGCGATATAAATACAGTTTTCTGTTACTGTCTCGCTGAATGAGCTGCAACAATGTTGCATTTGGGCTGGAATTTGCATTATATGTTGCATAATTGTTGAGGGCGAGATGCAAGACACTTGTACGATACTTGTGAGGCATTCATGAGAGTGTCTCATGAGGTTCACACGAATGTCACTTAATTATATTTTCTTACAAGAATGAAGATTGTTGTGATTTGTTCAGATTTTGTCCCAAGACTGTTGCAAGCAAGTGTCTTAAATTTGTCACATTGTAACTGCCAAAATTTCGCATGGACAGAATTATAGGTTTGTGAAGACTCTTTTAAGGGGCTCGCAAATGTTTAAGTCTCTTTTAAAATTGGAACAATTGTCCCAATCTTAAAATTTCTTTACCAAACCATAAGAACTAAAGCAATCCACGCAACACATGCTTGAATACTGTACAACAGTTTCTCGACTCAATTGACCCATTTTCGAGAGAAAAAAATCAATTTTAGTAACCGGAATTGCACTTTTTCCAGCTTTTCGCTCTGACATTAGGTTGAGAGTATTACTCTCTCAATATCCTTGCGATTTATTCATTTTAGATGCTAATAGAATCACAATTTGCCAGAAACATCACAGGATTCATACCTTTTGTTGAAGAAAGTATAATAGTGCAGATCTAAAAGTATATGCAAAGCTTTGATGCTTTTTAGAAAATTTTGATTTTGTTTTCTAGTTCAGTATACTGTGTTCCTACTGTATCGCGGCCCTTATTTGTAAATGGGAAATACCAAATACACAAGATGAATAATTGAATTTTATTCTCCTCAACAGCTTCCAAATTCCTTCCCCTTGGACCCTTTTATGAAGAAAACTGCAACAAATTTGTTAATGTTGAGTGGCTTCTGCATTAGTATTGCCATGTTGTTTTATACCCATGTGTCAAAAGCGACTTCTGTATCGCCGGGTTCACCTAAAAAGCGAATGCAAAAGTTTCCATATAAGGAGATAATGTGACCTGGTGATGGTACGTGATCTCTGACATCCAGTTGACGGATCTGGCTCGAAGAAAATAAAATAACAGATTTTTAATGGACTGAGGAGACATTTCATGGGAAAGGGGTAACCAGTATTTGCAGAAAACAGGTTCTCTACATGATTTTTGTAAAGGTATACATTTATTTACCAGAATTTACATCTTGCTAAATTTTGGCTGGAGTTAAACGTTTGACGTTTGCCTCGAAAGATGCCGAACGTAAACAATCGCTAGGGGGCACTGCGCTAGACCTATCACATGATATGTAAATGCCACGATACAGAAGATGCCGCGATACAGTAGGGTCAGAGAATAATGTCACAGCGATGGTACGAATGACTGATGACTTCATGCCGACCGCATCAATTTGGCAAATCTGCGCATAATACTCATGAACGTCGTCCATAATAGAGAAATTCTGTACAAATGTTTGGGCCGACCTAAGCAATTGGTGTTGACTGGGAGGCTAAGCCACAACTCAAAGTTTACCTGTAAATTGAACATGTGTCGGTTCCCAAGTCATTTTCATAAGCGCCTAAAATGATCCAGAGCAAAATTTTAACTCATTATTGCCTTAGGTTTTCCCCCTTTATTTTGGCCATGGAGAACTAATATCGTTATCCATTTTAAACACACGTCAGTAATTCCCTACGCATTCTTTTAATTTTGACACTTCTGTCGCTAAAACTTGCACCAAATAACTCGACTGATAGACTTCCGGATGACAATCACCTGTGTAATGTTTACCTTTATTGCGCATGTGCAAATTACCTGAGGAGGGTCGATCAAAAAGTCTTCTGATACCGAGTCATCACCCTAGGCTAAATTTAGAATTAAGTCGAGGGGAAAAAACATTTGGGGTGGGCCATTACAACTATTTACAAGATATACATGTAGATGATTTAAAGACATCAACTGTAGAATTGTAGGGTAAAACCATCGAATTCCGGACGAACGTGTAAAAACGGACGTTTCTACACACTCCCTTTCGTTATAGTCCGTTTTGGTCGTCCAGTCGCTTGATGTTGTCCTTTTTCAGATCCATCGTGTAGATTAAATATCGGCGTACCATATTTACAACAGTGAGAATACATAACACGTCACACAGGAATCAACCAATCAGATATTTCTATCGACCTTTACCCCGTCCCGCTCCACCAATGGTTTATAGCTGGCGAGAAGTACGGACGGGGCTAAAGGGAAAAACGGACACTTTAATCTTTTTAAAAATAAACACTGAAACATTTTATTTCTTCTCAAAATATCAATTCATCATAATTAAGAAACAATATTTATGTCACCTAACAGTACTGATTTCATTTGTTAATTGAAACATAAAATAGATAGGTAGGTAAAGATTCAAGTATCCGTTTTTTCCTTCAGCTCCGTCCGTACTTCCCGCCACCTGTCTGATTTTTCAGGTTTGACCCTGCGTCACTTTGAGTGCTAATCAAACACGCCTATAGGTGTTCATCCAATGAAATTGCCTGTTTTTAATTGAATCGAGTGTACCGTGTAGCTGAGCCGGTCAGATTGGTGTTGGAAGTGTTCGGGGCTTGCGATTAACGGCGTTTATCTACGGACATGGCTCAAAAGCGTCCGGAATTTGATGGTTTTACCCTAAATATTCACGGCAGTATTTCTTGTCAACCCAGTGTCAGGGTGTGTATATTTAGAATGTGTAGATGTATAAATATACAGTACATGTTCAAAAGAAAATTTTCTTTCAATCTATGTGTATTGCACAATGCTTAGAAGTGCAAATTCCCTAAAAATGTCAAAACCGACATCAATATCTTGTGGGATTTGGGGTCGAAATGACTAGAATCCTGCACCAATGTTAATCCGGCTGACAAAAGATATTGGCGCGAAAGCTGCACGGACTTCTCATGCGCCTGAGTTGATAACGGTTGTTGAGGGGTGTTAGTCTAAAATTGATAATTATGGGTCTCGCCTTCTTAGCATGTGTAAGAGTTTTGATATACATATTGCCAATGGTAGACTGTTTAGAGACAAAGGTATTGGATCTGCCACTTGCAAAAATACAACTGTTGTTGATTATTGTATTATGTCACCTGAATTATTCTCGTATGTGTCAAATTTTGAAATTTTGCCTTTTGATCCTTTATTGAGTGACATTCACAATGGTATTGCTGTTGAATTTTTAAGTAAGCCTTATAAGCAAGATATAGTGGTGACTGAGGAGCAGATCACAACAAAATGCAAATGGGCAAATGAGAAAAAAGATACCTTTATTGATGCTTTAGATTTACTATCATTGTTAGAACTTGAACATAAAATGTCTGATATTATGTCTTCAGGTTGTACTAATGTTGATCAAATTATTATTGACTCACTTGTTGAAAACTGTAATGATAGTTCGTCTCTCACTAATGAGAAAGACCATCATTATTTCTTGAATAGTGCTGATGTGTGTTGGTGAGTTCTTTGATGGCTGACTAGGCCAATTCTGGCTCTAAACTGTCGGTTGCAAGTAGAGCAAGTCAATGTCATAGAGTCTGATGGTGGCACATTTGTTTTGGCTTTGCGCTCTCTTCGCTTTCTTTCAGCTTCACAGATTCTCTTCTTTTCATAAAGAGCTGCTCCTTTGTTGATGAGACCTCGCCACTTTGATCGCTCCTGTGCAGTCTGTTCCCAGGACCCCATTGGTATTTCGAAATCCTTCAGAGAGGCTTTGAGGGTGTCTTTGTAGCGTTTCTTCTGGCCACCTTGAGAGCGCTTTCCCTCCTGTAGTTCTCCATAGAAAACTTTCTTTGGAAGTCGCGCATCAGGCATTCTTATAACATGGCCAGTCCATCTTAGCTGTGCTAGCTTTAAGACTGTATGCATGCTTTGCATCCCTGCTTTCGTCAGGACCTCTGTGTCTGGAATCTTGTCCTGCCACTTGATTTTTAACAACTTTCTCAAACAGCTTAAGTGGAAATGGTTAAGTCTTTTTGCATGGCGTTGGTATACTGTCCAGGTCTCACATGCATACAAGAGGATTGGCAGTACCACAGCCTTGTAGACTTTCAGCTTGGTGTCAAGCTTGATTCCATTTCGCTCCCAGACATTTGCACGGAGTCGTCCGAATGCCACACTAGCCTTTGCAATTCTGGCAGTGATCTCATCATCAATATGCACTGCTCTGGAGAGAGTGCTTCCCAGGTAGGTGAACTTGTCAACAACTTTCAGTTTTTGCCCATTCACAGTGATGGTTGGTTCATTATATGGCTTTCCGGGCGCTGGTTGGTGTACAACCTCTGTCTTTTTTGTGCTGATTGTGAGATCATAGTTATCACATGACTGTGAGACTTGATCCATAGCTCTTTGCATTTTTGCCTCTGTGCTGGCATTCTTATCCATATCATCTGCATAGAGGAGCTCATCTAGCACATCAGTCTGGACCTTAGTTTTGGCTTGCAACCTTCTGAGGTTGAATATGTTGCCATCAAAACGGTACCTGATTGGAAAACCAGTGTCACTGTCCTGAAAAGCATCCATAAGCATGGCAGAAAACATCATGCTGAACAGTGTTGGTGCCAGAACACAGCCTTGTTTGACCCCATTTGTTACTTCAAATGGTTCAGAGAACTCTCCATCATTTTGCACACGTGCCTGCATGCCATCATGAAACTGCCGCACCATTGCTATGAATCTGGGTGGACAGCCAAACTTGGCCATGATTTTCCAGAGTCCATCACGACTAACAGTGTCAAAAGCTTTGGTGAGGTCAACAAACGTCATGTATAGATCTACATTCTGTTCTTGGCATTTCTCCTGAAGCTGTCTTGCTGTGAAGATCATGTCTATTGTCCCTCTGTCTTTTCTGAATCCACATTGACTTTCTGGGATAAGTCCCGTCTGATCAAGATGAACATTCAGACGATTCAACAGAATTTTTGCAAGTATCTTCCCAGCAATTGATAGGAGGGAGATGCCTCTGTGATTGTCACAGACTTGAGGATTTCCTTTCCGCTTGTATAGGTGGATTATGGATGCATCCTTAAATTCTTGTGGGATAGCCTCCTTTCTCCACATACAGTGAAACAACTCTGTCAGTTTCTCTGCCATGGGTAGCCCCCCAGCCTTGTAAACTTCGGCAGGAATTGCATCTGCACCTGGGGCTTTGCCAGATGATAGTTGTTGAACTGCTTTTCTTGTTTCCGTAACGGTAGGAAATTCATCTAACAGAACATTGCACTCTATCTGTGGAAGTCTGTCGATTGCATCCTCATTGATGCTTGATGGTCGATTAAGCACACTATTGAAGTGTTCTGCCCACCTTTCCAAGATAGCTTCTTTGTCTGTGAGAAGAGTGTTACCATCTGCACTGAGCAATGTGGTGGCTCCAGAACTCTTTGGACCATAAATGGTTTTCAGTGCATCATGAAATTTCTTCATGTCCTTTCTATCCGCAAAAGACTGAATTTCTTCTGTTTTCTTCCTCAGCCAGGAATCTTGCATGTCCCTAAGCTTGGTCTGGACTGTCTTACAAATGTTGCTGTAGGCTGCTTTCTTTGATACTGAGCTAGTATCATCTTGATGCGCCTTGTGCAATCGGTGCTTTTCTTCAAGAAGCCTCTGAATTTCGTCATCATTCTCATCAAACCAGTCTTGATGTTTGCGAGATGGATGGCCTAAGGTGCTTGCAGCTGAAGAAAGAACTGTTTTATGGAAAACTGTCCAGTTTTCTTCGGGGTCCTCTGAACTGAGATTCATTGCATCCAGTTGGTTGCAAACGTCTGTTAAGAAATCTTGTCTCATGCTGTCTTTATTCAGCTTTGAGACATCCAGTCTCTTAGGAGCTTTCTTGCCTTGAGGTCGCCTCGCAGGCTGTATTCTTAGGTTGAGTTTGCTGACAACCAGTCTATGATCTGTCCAGCAGTCTGCACCACACATAGTCTTTGTCACTTTAACATCCTGCCTGTCTGTTCTCCGCACTATGACATAGTCTATGAGATGCCAGTGTTTGGAACGGGGATGCATCCAGGATGTTTTGTTCCTATTAGGTAGACGGAAGACTGTGTTGGTGATTAGAAGGTCATGTTCAGCACACTTCCTGAGAAGCAAGAGACCATTGCTGTTGCACTTTCCAACCCCTTCTGGACCTATAACTCCTTCCCAGGTCTGGTGGTCTGTACCCACTCTGGCATTAAAGTCGCCAAGAAGGATAAGCTTGTCTGTGCGGGGTGTTGCAGAAATAACATTGTCTAGGTCATCATAGAACTTGTCCTTGACCTCATCTGGATTGGTCATTGTGGGTGCATAAGCACTGACAATAGTTGCATGTTTATTGCCTGACAGAGGAAGTCTCAATGTCATTAGACGGTCATTAATGCCTTTTGGCAATCCTGACAGCTTACCAACAAGTTCTGTTTTGATGGCAAAGCCAACTCCTGCTTCACGCCTCTCTTCACTTTTGCGTCCACTCCAGAAGAAGGTGTATCCAGCACCAACTTCTTTGATCTCCCCAACATCTGCGAACCGAGTCTCACTCAATGCAGCTATCTGTATATCATACCTCCCAAGTTCTCTGCCCACAAGGGCCGTTCTACGCTGTGGTCTATCTGACCCAGCATTGTCCATTAAAGTACGCACATTCCATGCGCCAATCCGTAAGGGGATTACTCTAGCTTTTTTCTTTGTATTTCGACCGCTTAAGGGGATCCCCGCTGATCGCGGTTAACCAGCCAGGGGGTTTGAAGCAGGCAATTGTTTAGGGCACCTTTTCTAGCCCCTTCCCCATGCTACGGGGGTGAGCAGTGCGGTCCTAAATAGGTCTGCTCAGTCGCTCAGCCGACTGCCGAATTCTGCTTACTGCTTCTCCTCACAGAAAACGACCATTAGAACTGAGCCGCCTGTGTGCAGGTCTGCAACTACAGCTCCCAGTGTGTCCTACACCTGCTGCTTCGCCACTCGCCCATCGCCACAGGACTTTGTAGGTATGTGGGTGCAAGTGTGATGAAATTGTTGTGTATGCAAGTGCTTGTGTGTTGAGAAATAAGATGACATGCGCTATGAAATTAGATTATAGTGAGGAAGAGGTGCGCAACGTCAACCTCACTCTCTAGTCCTCGCCCAGCTGCGCCCAGAGGCAAGACACAGGTCAAGACATCTGGAGTTGGGTTTAGATGCAGTGGATGACCGTAACATCTTTAGTGCCTTGTCACGCTCTGCATGTTCCACAACATGTTGCTGTATCGCTTTCTGAACCGTTGAATCAGGTGATTTCTTCCGCTCCATCTACCGAAACAGTCTTTGCATATCTGGACTAGGCATATCCAGACACACAGGTTTGATTTTTGAGTTTCCTTCTCCTAGATGAATTGCTGGCCACAGCTGAAGAGCTCCATCTACCCTTTCTTAGGTTTTGTTTAGAGACCTGTAAACTCCTAGGAGGACTGTCAACCAAGACTAATGAGTTCCCCCTGCCCAGCTAGATTTTTGTGTAGAGAACTAGCTTAACTCCTAGATGAGTTGCCTTCCAAGGCTAACGAGCCCCATCTGCACCGCATGACAACAGGTAGTACTGATTACATGTTACAGTAGCAGTTAAACTGACCTGAAAACTGTAATAAGATATTATTAGATGCTGCATCAGAATCTGATATGTTTTTTACTCCTAAACAGAAGAAGATTAATGTTAAAAAAGTGAAAAAACCTTGGTTTAACAGGGATTGTTTTATTAAGCGTAAAGAATACTTTAAGGCTCGGAATTTGAATTGGAGAATTAAGTCAGCTGAGAACAGAACAAATCTCATTCGTTGTAGTAAAGCATATAAAAAAAGAAATAAATAAACAATATAATGCTTACAGAAATGACTTCATTTCAAAGTTGAGAGGCATGAAAACAAAAGATCCAAAATCATATTGGTCTCTATTAAACAAGTACACAGACAAGCAAAAGTCTGTTGTTAATAAAGTGGCTTTGGAAACTTTTTATGACCATCTTAGCAATGAAAATAATGACCATGATCAATTCAATTTTGATATCAACAATGTAGACATAAATGATAATGCTGAGTTAAATAGATCTTTTTCAGAGGCTGACATAATGCATGCTATAAAAGCCTTGAAAAATAATAAAAGTTGTGGTACTGACTTGATCTTAAATGAATTCTTGAAGTGTGCATCAGGGAAAATGTTAAATGTGTTTTGCAAATTGTTTAATATTGTTTTTGAATCAGGAATTGTACCGAGTAGTTGGACTGAAGGCATAATTTGTCCTATTTATAAGAATAAAGGAGATGCGAACAACCCAGATAATTATAGAGGAATAACTATTTTAAGCTGTTTTGGGAAATTATTCACTTCTGTGTTAAATAGTAGACTTAATTCATTTTTAGAAAGTATGAATGTTTTATGTGAAGAACAAGCTGGTTTTAGGAAAGGTTATAGTACTATGGATCATGTATTTAACCTAAAATGCTTGGTTGACTTGTATCTGCATCGTAATAAACACCTATTTTGTGCATTTATTGATTACAGGAAAGCATTTGACTCAGTAAATCGTTTGGCATTATGGCAAAAACTTCTGCATCAGAATATAAATGGAAAAATGCTGAAAATCATTCACAGTATGTATCATAGCGCAAAATCGTGTGTTCGACAAAACCAACAACTATCAAATTATTTCTTTAGTAATGTTGGGGTTCGTCAGTGTGAGAACTTATCCCCAATACTTTTCTCACTGTTTCTGAATGACTTAGTAGAGTTCATTTCTCATGGATTTGATGGTTTGGCTGATATAACTGAAGCTATACATTTGCTTTGTGACAACGATGATGTAGAAGTTTACTTTAAATTGTATCTTTTACTATATGAGCCTGTCCGTGAGAAAAGGTACAAGTTGGTCACAAAATTCAAAATTGAGTTTTTTGCATAAAACAGTATTTAAATATCATAAGATTAATTTTTAGGTAATTTTATAACCATATTTTCAATATAACTAGTAAATGACGTCATCATACGAGAACACCATGGTGACGTGTTTTACAATATTTTATGAAATGTTAAAGAATACTTATAAATAGTGCATTTTAGGTGTCAGTGACTTCATTGAAACCATAGAAGATGTATTATGAATGTCAAGATGGATGCTAGAACCGATTAGCTATTGACATATTTGACAATTTCATTTGAAATTGTATCGTTTCCATGGCAACACTGGTTAATTTGGGGAAATTGGTATGAGTTTTGATATACAATCGGTATCTATGTGTCTATTCAATACTTAAGCATCGTTTGAATTGAATTAAAGCGATTTGCACAAACATCACCACTGTCACAGTTGATATTTCTGTTTACGCAAATACACTCATTTGAATATTCATAAAGGTAATGTCATTAATATTCATTACATTCATTTTCCGACCTCAGTTTTTCTGACAAATGACATCACACTTGGATCACATGAGCGCACACTTTTGTGTTTATTTTATCTGCACGCATGAAGTAAGAAGGCAACAACTCCAACAAGGTTAACTTATAGTTTTTCTACCTGGCTGTCACCATGGTTACCTTAGATTGTCATTATTCAAAATAAAATCTCACGAAAGTTGTAAATGTACCACAATGTATCTAATTTTAAAGCACCCTTAGTATTTAGTTACAAGACTAATACCAATAAACTTAATAAATAAACTTAAGCTAATAATGCTCTCAAAATCAAGATATGCAAATACAGATATGTAAATGAGCTCATTTGAATATTCATATATAAGTGCTTAAGTACATGTATTTAAGAACTAACACAAATCACAATGTAAAAATGTAAAAATAGTAACGAAAAGATTATATGAACATGCAAAACGCACTGGAAGAACATTCGTCCTACTGAATTAATGGAGATTTGTGGCCAAAAATGTATATTGTCATTATTGTTAAAAGTATCCCAGTTTTTTTTTTCGTTTTTTTTACATCATCTCATCATTACCATGGCAATCAATGTTATAGCGAGGTGCTGCTTAAACATCACCGATACAGATCAGGTCATGTCAGGCCAGCCGGCTATAACTTTGTTGGACTTTTGCCTATCACGGAGATGATTGATAATCTCCCAAAAATAGATAGATAAATCCAACTTGACCTCAGAAAAAGGCTAGAGTTTTCATCATTAATATACAAAACTCTGGTAGCATAGGTCAGCAACACATATAATCTGAAATTTGCACTTTTCTGGTGCTTGTTTTACGTGACACTCATTCTTGATCATTCTTTGCATGTGGTGTTAATCACTGTGTTAATCTGTTAGAAATATAAACCAAACATATATGGCTTATGTTGAGTGTCTAATGCGCACCAGAATCTAAAGGAATGGTGTTTCACAAAGCCAATATCACTTGCGTTGCTTTTTTGCGTGCTTGGTATACTTCTTAATTCTCTGTGCTCTTGCATATACAAGCGAATAATTGATAAACATTTAGATGTGTTTATACGTGTAACATGCATTATTTGTCGCAATTCGTTTTGTTGTGTGATTTCTCAGGTCCAAATTGATGACAAAGCAGATATAATGTATTAAAATTGACAAATTAAAATGCAACTTCAAATTTTTTAGTGATGTAGTTTGGCAGCCAGAGATCTCCATCGCCGGTCAGCTTTTTGTATCTGTGAGTCAATCGTCTTTGATTCATCATGGTGGTTTTCATAATTGATTTGTTTGTCCTTGATGATTCATTGACTAGTTAGAGATTCACAATGAGGACTGAACAAGTAACTAAATGTTGTGAACCATTGCAGAGGATGAGGGTGAGGTCAGGGCCTGTGAAACTGGTTTAATCCCCCTGTTATTTTATATTATTGATCGTTCCAAGGCGATACTTCTTTTGTGGTTCTCATTGCTTTATGCTCTGGTGTTTAATTGCTGTGCTGTTTGCACCTTACATGTATGTACGTTTTCATATAACGGCATTGAACGATAGCCACTTAATGTTATACAATGCAAATTTCTTCTTATTGACTGAAACATTTTCTTTCGGTGTAATTACGATTGACAAATCCAGTTCTTTGCCTTGCATACAACATGATACTCAGAACGGTGTGACTTACGGTTGCCGAGAAAACATCAAAACTTGGATGTTTTAAAAGTCACAGAGGTGCAATACCTAACATTGTATGCGAAAATGAAAATTCAACCAATGTTTGTTTTCAAAAGCAAAAAGGACAGCAAACACAAATTTGGAAATTTGATGAACCGGTAAAACATTTTTTCTGAATGTTTGCAAATCTATGTTAGGTTTGTGCATCAACAGACATGTATATAGATCAGGATCGGCTAGGTCTTATGTTGGTATTAACTGTCTTGCTTTTATCATTATTATTATTATTATTATCATTATTATTATTGTTATTATTATTATTATTATTATTATTATTATTATTATTATTATTATTATTGCTTAGATCAGCTCATTTATAAAACACATCTTGTTATAATCTGATGTGAAAAGGTATCAGTTACAGGCATGGTTGCCATGCCCCTCTGGCAATTTTTAATTTACATACTCTCTTGCACACATAACAGCATATAATACTCAGAGATAAGGATGCCGTAGTATCTATACACAAATACATAGGAATTAAAGATAAAATGTTTGTCTTTGAAAATTCAGGAAACAGTAAGTTCACTTAGTTGGATAATCTATTGAAAAAAAAAAAAAACTCATTAAAATTTGATATTGTATCTGCTTTGTAATACAAATGACAATAGCAAGTAGCCGTTTGTATCGTAAGCATATATTATGAAACATTGGTTGCCATGGAAACAGAAATGCTTTAACACTGCTAACACAAATATACTTACTGTGTTTTGCACCATAAGCAACTTTTACATCTTAGGTATTTAGACGATTACCTATAACATTTTGGTATGATATTTGCATTTTAATAATATTTATGTTCAACTTATGACTAAAAATGGTGAAGTGCTATATTGCAATGAATATTCATGATTATGCAAATGAGTTTATTTGTTTATGGTGACTTAATGATATAAAAAATTTATTCTCTTTAATCTGACACCAGTTTTGCTAAAGTGAGTTGAGTATTAAGTAAGTTATGGTTGAATAATCATTTGCTATGTCAGCTCTGTCTTTGATACATTGGTTACCATGGAAACATAATTCTTTAAATATGGTATATAACCTATCTTGATTTTCTTGTATTTTGCAATGGACAATGTTCTAAAATATTTATAGCTGGTATTTAAGTACTGATGCCTTGTATTTGACATTGCCTTTAAGTCTAAAGTCAAAATGATATGAAAAAGTTAAAATAAAAATGAATTATCAATGAATATTCATGAATATGCAAATGAGCTAATCCAACGTTACTATCAAAATAATAAAGGGCATTCACTGACCTTTCATTTGATACTATTTTTAAGAAAATACATTAAGTACAAGTATAGATATCACAGTTTACTATTTGCGATTTCACTTCTAAAATTGTGCTACTGGTTGCCATGGCAACACAAATGATCTTGTGTTGCTATTAGTAACAGACCTAATCTCACTCAGATTGATATGCTGAACAATATCTGCATCAATGCGAATTAATTTCAATGGCTGAAAGGTAGTTTTGATAAATATATGACCAATAAATGACATTAAATCTTTTGAAATGAATTTTCCAGAAAATTAGAATTTGTGCCAACTTGTACCTTTTCTCACGGACAGGCTCATATGCGGATGACACCGTAATTTTGGCAGAATCTCAGGAACAGCTGCAAGCTGCCTTAAATTCAATGTATCTGTATTGTCAAACTTGGAAATTAGAAGTCAACCCAGCAAAAACTAAAGTTGTAGTGTTTTCAAAACGAAAAGTTAAAGAAAAGCCTGCTTTTACTTATAATGGTGAAAATATTGCTGTTGTTGATGACTTTGTATATTTGGGTGTCATTTTTACTCACAATGCTTCTTTTGTTAAACATAAAAGGCATCTGTTAGAACAGGGTAGGAAAGCTATGTTTAGTGTACTCAGGAAAACTAAAAAATTAAATCTGCCAGTTGACATGCAGTTACAAATGTTTGATTGTATGGTAGTGCCCATTTTGCTGTATGGGGCAGAAGTTTACGGATATGAGAAATCTGAGATAATTGAGTCATTATTTTTACAGTTTTATAAGATAGTTATGCGTTTTAAAAAGAGTACTCCAACTGCTGTTTTATATGGTGAATTAGGCCGTTACCCGGCTGATATTTTAATCAAATCTCGTATGATTGGTTTCTGGAAAAGATTAATTGGTTGAAAGCAAGACAAGATTTCATGTATATTGTATAACCTTATGTATAAAATGCATACTAGAAATATTTATTTTTCTAAGTGGCTGAATTGTATACAAAACACATTGAATAATTGTGGTTTTTCTGAATATTGGATTCATCAAAATGTTCCTGAAAAATGCTGTTTGGCAAGAATGGTTAAGAACCGTTTAATAGATCAGTTCAAACAAAATTGGTATAACTCTATATTTGAACTTTCAAAATGTTTAAATTATAGAATTTTTAAAACAAATCATAATTTTGAAAATTACTTATCAGTATTACCTACTGATTTAAGAATTTCGTACAGTAAATTTAGATGTATTAATCACAAATTACCTATTGAAAGAGGAAGATTTTGTGGTATTGCTAGGGATGATAGAATTTGTAGTCTATGTAACAGTGCAAATTTAGGCGATGAGTACCATTATCTTTTTGAATGTGACTTTCTAAAAGCAGAAAGAACAAAATTCATTCCTCAAGAAATTTATAAAAAACATAACACACAAAAATATTTCGAACTTTTTAATAGTACTGATTATAACACCATTATTAAAATAGCAAAGTTTTGTAAAATTATTTTGGCACTATTTAAATAATAATGCACTCATTGTACCTTCCCATTTTTTGTGTTTAAATATATATGCATTGGACTTTTTACTCGGACACTTTAAAATTACAAACAATCAGTGCAGACCGGGGTAGCCCTGCTATTTAGCAGTGTGATCACGGTCTGTAATGCCTGTTTTATCCAACTAAATTGGAATTCATAGTTTCAATATGTGCTGTTTAAATGAACATTTTCATGGTATCACATGTACAGCTGAAAAAATACAGTCTTGTGTCCGAAATATTTGGCTCATAAAATATACTATCACGGCTAACAAACCTTTAAATGCGTAACCGCCGGTTAAGAAAGAAAATCCAATTCACGCCCTTCCGGTTCCGCATATGAAGACCAAGAAAATGTAAACAAAACATACACTACTAGGATCGATTGATGATTATATTTTAGTACAGAAATTTATCGATTATCTATGAATGCTATTTTGTCACTTATTTACTATTGTAACTCAGCACCAAAGTAGCTCGCAAAATAATTTGATGGTCTTTGAGTTATTTATTCCCTTCTTCGAACATGGTGTTCCAACAAGGCCAAAGTCGGCGAAATACAAGTAAAAATTGGACAATTTGCTGGTAAATATCAAATTTTAGTGATTGTTCCACGACAAATTTACAGATATGTATTAACTAAATTGCATCTGATGTCTGTGCCAGTATTTCGTTGTGTTAGTGCCCGTCATTATCGATTTGAAGGGAAGGAAAAGATGGGTATGCATTTAATCATTAAAATATGAAGGACATATTTCAAGATACGTTTGAAAACCTCAACCTGTTCAAGTTATGGTATTTATTTCCCTGTAAAGCGTTTTGAAAGACATAAAACCAAGAAAAAAAAACAAATTAAAGTATACAGAATGCTGTAAAATCGTCTTCATGAACAGGAATATCATGCATGTGAACTATTGTATTACATGTATTTCATAGACAGTTTGTATTATTTTATATCAAACATTTTCACTGCAAATATCACTAACACACCAAATTTGAGTAAGCAACTATTAAGAAAGGACGAGAGAATGTGTGACAATAATCTTCAGCGTAAAACAATTAACAAAAACAAAAACTTTAATACATGTGTTCTATAATGACTGTATTGCTATCATTCTAATGATTAAATTCGTAACCGAAATGTTGACACAGCTTTTAACCACATATGCATAGAATGCATTGGCCAGAGGCAACGAAACTGTCATCAGACCTCACACAATGTTAAAATCATCTGCGCACTGTATTGCTTTCCGTTAATATGGACGTAATGAGCGGAAATCTAAAAATATCCCTGCGACTAGCCCACATTTTCGTCGTGTACAATGCAATCCCAACATGTGTTTTGGGGTAGGGAATAAAAATCATGATTATAAAGAAAAAATTCTGGAAATCCTTTGGGGTCCAAATATAGCAATGTCTAACTAATAAAATAGCATTGAGAGAATTATAATATTTGTCTTCGAATCGAAATATTTTACTCGGAAACACGAGCTGCAAAAGTTTGTTTACCTTTTGTTGGTCATCTGATGCGAAACCGGAAGGACATGAATCGGATTTCTTTTCTTAACCGCGGTTACGCATTTAAAGGTTTGTTAGCCGTGCTATGCTATATTCATGTCCATCAATTGTTCTAATTTGTTCTATTTGTTTACATGTATGTTTAACTCACATACCCTCGGTTAGGGGGTCTTGAATAAAATTTTGACTTGACTTGACTTGTAGACAAATGACAAATGACAAATGATTTATTCAGCACAAACACATTTACATTTCAATGGTTATGGCTGGAGCAAACATAATACACAATAGGACAAACATGTTTAAAAATCAAATAATTTTATATACAAATGGTAGTCACAGTAGTCAGGATATTAGAGTCTACGAATTCAATAGAATTTATCTATTTTAAATACTCAAGCCATATGGCTATTTTTAAGCAAATATTGAATTAAGAAATGACAGTTTCTCTTTGTTTAAAACAATTGTCTATAAACTTTGCAGACTGTTTCAAGATATAATAATTGTTGTTATCAAGAATGATTTTAAGGTCTAGACACTGATTATTCATATTAACAAGCTTTGTCAAAAAACCATGCCTTATAGATGTATATGCATTGCAGTTGAGTAGAAAGTGTTCTTCGTCCTCTATTTCACCAGAATTACAAACAGTACAAAGTCGTTCCCGTTTGGGGGTTTTTATACGTGTATATCTGCCACTTTCTATCGCAAGTTTATGAGCACTTACGCGCATTTTACTGAGCATCGCTCTTTCATTCTTATTTTTTAGGATATCAACATATGAAGGGCGACTATTTGACTTATAAAATTTCATTAAAGTATTGAGTTTCTTTGAATTTCTTAATCTCATATTTTGTTCTTGTATGTGTATATCAATGATACGTTGTTTGACAGAAAATTGTTTACGTAAGCTAACATTTGAGGTATCAGAAAGATATGAGAGACCTAAAGAGTTAAATATGCAACCCATTTGACTAAACCAACCATTATTGGACTTGGATTTTTCCACTACTTTACAGACTAGACTATTAGGGGAAGACCATAAGTGATTCCAGTAAGTACAGGCCGAAGTTAAAATCTTATATCTTAAAGGTAATCTATTTAATTCTGCTCGACATGCATCATTTAATTGAAGCTTTACTATGAACCCCTAGGATTTCTTTTATAAATTTTAAATGTAGATGTTCATAAGGGGTCGAGTCATTTACTGGAGAAGCAATGCCCCATATTTCACTACAGTACAACATCACAGGAACAACAAGGTTATCAAACAGCTTTTCCAAAAGATTGCATGGGTTGTCGAGTCCAATTGTATTTTTAATTTTAAAAAATGCTTTTTTAGCTTTTTCCATCAATAACATGCTTGTATGTGTCAAAGACCCTGTATATTTAAATGTGACCCCTAAATAACAGTAGGAGCTACTTGTTTCCAATCTACTATTTGCACACTTAAACGTATCTAAGTACTGTTTTCCATCTGAGTTAAAAACTACTACTTTTGATTTGTCAGTATTGATATGCAGTTTCCATGAGGTACAAAAATCATTTAATATATCAAGATAAGTCTGTAAAGCTTCTTGACTGTTTGCCAATAAAACAATATCATCTGCATATAAAAGCGAATTTATTGAAAGTCCATTAACTGAAATTGCTCCAGATGGACAAGAGTTTAAATTTTTTACCAGGTCATCAATAAACAAATTAAAAAGTATGGGACTCAAAACATCTCCTTGTTTTACTCCACAGGTTGATGGAAATTGTTTACTTAATCCATGAGCAAATTTAATTTTACATATGTTATCGGTATACATAGAGCGAATAATATTATAAACTCTTCCATTGATACCATTAAGTAATATTTTGTAGAACAAACCATCTCGCCAAACAGTATCAAACGCCTTGCGCAGATCAATAAAGGCTGCAAATACTTTTTTCTTTTTAGACTTCTGGAAATCAATGATTGATTTTAGTGTAAGTATATGGTCACATGTTCTTGAATTTTGTTTGAAACCTATCTGGTTATAACTTAATAAGTTTTTAGTATCTACATATTCTAAAAGTCGAGCATTGATCACTTTATTGAAGAGTTTTCCAAGACATGATGTTAAGGAGATTCCTCTGTAATTTGCTGGGTCATTTTTACTTCCTTTTTTATGTATTAATACTATATAGCTTTCATTCCAAAATGATGGGAATTTACCAGCATCAAAAATATAATTAAAAAGCTTTTTCAATGCATTAATGAATACAGAAGAACCATTTTTTAACATTTCATTTGTAATATTGTCACCAGATACATGTGAAGAGCTTGCTGTGAAGTGGTGTGGTTGCTAAATACTAGAGAAATGTGACATATTATGGGACCAACGCTACCTTGGGACGTTTTGGTAAGTTGTCCCGGTCCCTGAAAATACTACACTTGGTGGCAGTGTAATTCGAATCCGCGTTATGAAATTTTGAAATTTGTAAATTCTGTTTATTTTTTCGCCGCGGCCATCTTTTTTCGTCGGCAATGCAAATGTCCGGCCAACTGTAAAATGCAACGAGCGTTATGAATATTTGCATTTGGCCTGTACACCCCCACATTTTGCATACATTGTCCAACCTTTCTGAGACGACGCCCGATGAAAGCCGCGAAACGAAGCGCCGTGTTCGACAGAAAGAACAGGTATTTCTGAGACAGTACACATGGCTAGTTGGACATAAAAAAGGACAGGTATATTTTTCAAGTATTTATTTCGTACATGTATAAAACTGTAATTAGATAATAAAACTTTATAGCATCAATTTCAGTGTTTCCCCTAGGCAATTTTGAATTCGGCGACTGTGCCGTTCTTTTCATTATAACGAACACAAATTTACCTATTTGTCCGTCGTAGGCCTAATAAAGAAGGGGGAGAAGGGTAAATTGATATTTGGAAGATATAGCCAGTGGTTATTTATTTATTTATTTATTTATTAAAAAGCTAGCATACCTGTCGCATTTGTGGGTGGTCAGATTTATTTGGATTTATAAAAAACAAAATAAGGAATAAATGAAATAGAATTTAAGATGTCACAGATAACAGAATGCCTAGCATAAGGCCCATACATTTCGTGGTGTTGCCTAGCATGAGGCCCACGCCGTCCAGCAAGCACCTTTTCCCTTGTAAACAGTGGAACATATTTGAGACAGAAACAAATGGTGTATGATAACAGACCCATTTACCGTGGTATACCAGTAACCGGCGTAGTTTCGATAATTTTTTTGCAGGAGCTAAGTTGCGTTTTTATTTCTTGGCAAGGCATGCCGGTCGACACATGCTAAACTTGGAATGAAAAATTGCGATCAGATCCTGGATCAGACTGCCTGTTGTGATTGCGAAAATCGGTCGCTCGGTTTGGTATATTGACAACGAGTAAGTGATAATACTGCGTCTCAGAGTACTGCGTACACGCTAAAATCGACAATAAGAAAATAAAAATGATATTAATCAGACTTGAGATTATTAAAAAATTGAAATTCCGAAATTCATTGATTTTTTGTCGAAATCCTGTTTACAAGGGAGGGGGGAAGAAAGGTGTATTTGGACGTGTCCATCGGGTGACAGGGGTTTGCTGAATTTGACGATGAAAAGGAGCTGTAATTATATAGATGCATTGAAATTATCTTAATTTTTGACGGCATTCTGTATGTCTGACCATAATGGAGATTCAATGGCATTTAGGATGGTTTGCCCGACGTCAAATTCAGTATAATTCAGGATGACATCCAAGATGGCCGTCACATCGATGCTCAAACTAGAGGAGCATTTTCTCTGGTGATGAGTACAAGGGGGTTGCTATCCAGCTACTGCTTGAAGATGAAACAGACCATGCAGTTGACCGCTGGTTCCTTTGCATAGGAGGTTCTAGTGGGTCTAGGCAGATGTTGGCTATGGCGATGTGAGAGGGGACATCACGTGATGGAGCGTGAGCATACAACACTGATGCTAGCAGATGAGAAGTGGACTACTTCAGTGTACAGAGACAGCATACTGCCAGAGGAGTATTTGGCGAAGCTACAGTAGTATGTGGGTCTGGTAGGGGACAATGGCTTGCGCAAGAAATCACTGATGTTTCATCGCAGCATTGTGGTGTTTCATCTAGTTCGACAGAGTTGGAGAAATAATTGATGTTTCATCGCAGCATCGTGGTGTTTCATCTTGTTATACAGTTGCAGTGTACCTTGTCGCAATATTGTGGTCGAGGTACGTGGACTAAAGATCAGCCAGAAGAAAAACTGAGGAGTTGGTATGGCATACAACTCCATGGCAAACAATTTGGGATGGGTTTCATTCACACTGATGTTACACTGCTAGGTAAAGGAGCAAGGAACATGACCTTTGCATATAGATAATGGCTGTATTTTGAAATGACAGACTGAGACCAAAAAGACTTTCTCTTGGAAGAGGCTGGTGCAAGGCTAAAATGGAGACTGTGCTGAGTGTTGCACAAGGGATTTGGCTGAGAAGTAGCTTCTTGGTGGGTAAAATGGTCGATGTTTTGCAGAAGCCATCTGTGGTCATGTGCTTGCGATAGGTTCATGACCGAGACAGGTGAGATTTGGCGGTGCTAGGAGTTTTGATGAAATCCACGGAGAGCTGAGGTGCCACATACAGGTATGTGTTGTCGCAATGATAGTGGATGCCTGAAAGTGGAAACAGATTGCACACCAAGAAATGGTTGCTGGTAATAATTTTATACAGCTAAAGGATTGCGTACAGAGTTAAAACTCTTTACATTAGATCTGACCATTGGAGATGAATATTGGTTATTGGGGCAAAAAGTCATGGTCGCGTTGAGACTGCGTAAGGGCTGATAGCTGGTGGAGAACTCGACCCGGCGGGTTCGCGCGTCAGTAGTTGACGGCGAGGAATCTTGGCATGAAATAGTTGCCAAGATAGGTCGTGTCAAACTGCATCCGGAGACTGGCGCACATCAGTTGAGATGACACAGCTGGAGAAGATGCAGATCCAGCAGGAGCAGCAGTGATGTGTCTGTGGATATCAGCGGAGACATGGGTCAGGCAGAATAATCATATTCAAGAAAATGGCAAGCCGGTTCTATTTGTAATGGGAAAACCTGTACGACAACGAATATTGAAAAGAGCCGACTACAGAAGATGACTGCGTAATAACAGATCATCTGTTGGAAGACGATGGGTCAGCAATTTAGATCAAGGGTGTGTACAGATTGTTCATGACTGGCTATGCAACAGTAAATTGTTCGCCCAGATATCCTTTGGATTTATGGGACAAGACTACCGGTCATGGTTTGAGGCTAGTGTTCTATGGTCATTGGCAATGCTGGGAAATGGCTACGAGCTCAATGACATAACATACTGCTGAAATTTGAGGCTTGTGTTCTACGGCCATTGGCAATGCTGGGAAATGGCTACGAGCTCAATGGCATTACATACTTCTGAGGTTGGGCTGCTGGTTGGTGCGCACTCCAGTGGCAACGGAAGTAGTATGTTGGTGCACTTTCCAATAGTAATTGAAGTGGGTATGTTGGTGCACTACCGCTTAGTAATGAGTCCGGCCAGGTGGATGTCCTGTAGAAAAGATACAGTTCAGCTATGTGGCGTTGCTGTGGAGTTTTTAGATAAATTGTACTCATTGTACCCCCAGTCAGCGACAGAATTTGGGATGCGCGAAAGGATTGTCTGTGTATAAAGACGTACACAGAAAGTTTGACGGTTAATGCTATGAAGAGGAATCTGTGGACGACCGGGTCATCAGAAGGCAGTAGCATTAATGGTGAACGTCAAGATGAGTTACGACAGTTCGCAACAGGCGTCTGAGGAGAGCATGAAATTGACTTGCTGACTGGTAGTGGTAGCCATGAGATGATTGACGCTAAGAAAACTACAGCAAGAATGTTGAAAACTGTTGCATAAGCAGTAGAGTACAGTTCGGGCTTCCTCTTATCCTAGCATTTGGGAGAGGAAGAGAGTTCCATCGCAAGATGAAGTATCTCATCCCAGTATCGGGGTGGATTAGAGTTCTGCATGGCCTCGAAGGGAGGTACACTTAGTACTGGTTAACTGCTTAGAATGGCTTAGTTTGCCCAGGAAAGGTGTGGAGCACTTCAACGGCAGGTTAAACCCTTTCCAAGTATTGGGTAGATAGAGGTAAAAATATGGTGATCTACGAAGGCACAGCTTCTCCTTTCCCAGCATCGGGGAGGAGAGAGAATGAGGTCTGGTGCGAGCCATGAGGGAGGTGCCACGGTAAAAGTTTTTTGTGGGGTTCTAACTAGATCGACTCCACACTCACCTTGCACTCCTCTGAAACAAAGAGGGGAGGAATGTGGGATTTGGGGTCGAAATGACTAGAATCCTGCACCAATGTTAATCCGGCTGACAAAAGATATTGGCGCGAAAGCTGCACGGACTTCTCATGCGCCTGAGTTGATAACGGTTGTTGAGGGGTGTTAGACGTAGACATGTGAAGAGCTTGCTGTGAAGTGGTGTGGTTGCTAAATACTAGAGAAATGTGACATATTATGGGACCAACGCTACCTTGGGACGTTTTGGTAAGTTGTCCCGGTCCCTGAAAATACTACAATCTAAACAAAAATACACAAATGACCAAAACAAAATACAGCTTACCTTGCATCGATAGTTCGATCAAACGCTTGAGGTGCGCGCGTCAGAGAAAAGAATCTGAATCTGAATAGTTTACTGGTGACACGCCAAATGACATTATTTCACCAGGGGGTTCGGATGGGGGAGAAATTAGTCCCTTGAACGCACGAGTGAAGCGAATTTGGACACACAGTCATCAGACATTTTAGCAGAGGAGATAAGTGAATCAGGGAGGTCATTCCAGTCCCTGATAGTCTGTGGAAAGAAACTACTTTTGTACGCTTCTTTGCTAGCTGAAGGTATCTGAAAAGCCAAAGAGTGTTGATTTCTACAACGCCCATTCTTTGGGATAAGGTCATCTGTGGGTATTCTGGCTTTACCCTTTAGACCTTTGTATAGCAATATAAGTCTACTATCCTTCCTCCTTTTCTTAAGAGATTCCCATTTCAGTTGACCTAAAATGCCAGTCATGCTCCCAGTTTCAAAAACATAATTTCCCGTCACAAACCTTGCCGCACGATTTTGAACCTTTTCCAGTTCTTCCTGGAGGCCATGAGTGTGAGGGTCCCAAACTGAGCTTCCATATTCCAAGACCGGCCGCACCAGTCCTTTATAAGCTGCTTCTTTCACATCTGGGGGACAAGAATACAAATTTCTCCTCAAGAATCCGAGAGTTCTGTTAGCCTTTGTACAAACATTGGAAATATGAGTATTCCATTTCAAATCAGTATTTTATGCTTTCAACGTTTTCCAGTACAGTGCCCTCAAGGGTGTAGTTAGCCTGTATCTTACTAGATCGTTTATTTGTCAGCTGCATCATGTTGCATTTGACGGGTTGAAATCTCATTCCCCATTTCCTAGCCCAACTGCCTAAACGATCAATGTCTCTCTGAAGTTTCAACGTATCCTCTTCATTCTTGATTTCACGATAGCAAACACAATCATCAGCAAAGAGTCTTATTTCAGACTCAATGCCTGCTGAGATGTCATTTATATACAAGGAAAACAGCAAGGGGCCGAGAACGGTGCCCTGAGGGACACCCGACACAACTGGAGCCCAATGCGATTTAATACCATTAACCACTACCCTTTGTTGTCTGAAACAAAGGAAAGCATTTATATAATTCAGTGTTGTTCCACCTATTCCATAGCTAAACAATTTGATTTTAAGGAGTTCATGGGGAGGAGTACTTATCGAAAGCCTTTTCAAAATCGAGTATAAAAGTGTCGACCTGGCCTTTTTTGTCTAAGATTTTGGCCCAGTCATTTATCACTGTAGTCAACTGAGTTTCACAGCTATGCCATTTCCTGAATGCGTGTTGCCTGTCCGACAAGAGTTCATGTTCATCAAGATGGGCCATAATATTTGAGCATACAATATGTTCAAGAAGCTTACAAGGAATGCATGTCAACATTACGAAAACATGCCCATATGATATACAGTAATTTTTTCAGGTCAAAAATCGATAATTTTCAGAGGAAAATTTTTGATATTTTTCTTATTTTTGCTCAAAACATAGATTGTGGGTACACGTTAGAACCGCCTCGCCGAGGCGGTTCTAACGAGTACCCACAATCTATGTTTTGGAGCAAAAATAAGAAAAATAGGTACCCCTGCATACCCCAGTTTTACTATATAAAAGTGGGGTTTAAGTGGGTATTCGTCGCACGGACATGTTTTCCTGATGAAAGAAACAGGGCGGTAATTGCGGGCAAGTGACCTGTCGCCCTTCTTAAACAGGGGGGCAAATATTAACAAGAGACCATTCTTTAGGAATTTCACCTATTTCACCTGTATCAATTGACTGCTGGAAGAGATGGGCGAATACCGGCCCTAATTCCATAGCCAGTTCCTTTAGGACTCTGGGATGAAGCTCATCAGGCCCTAAGGCTTTAGACGGGTTTAGACCTTTGTGACCACAATATCATGCATAAATGGGGCAGATCTATCCATTAGAGGGACCTGTTTGTACAAAAAAGAACGATGTCAACGAAAATATATGGATTTGAAGTCAGTTTGCAGGCAATATATGTGCAAGCAAATATACATATTTGTCATACCGTACCTAATTTTACAAGATTGTGTTTTTCCTACCGTGTTTACTGCCATTCTCCTTTTACGACCGCGTTGAAAAACACCGAAACGCTGACAGATTTTTTATCTATCTTCTGATACTGGGTCGGTCAATTTCTGATCATCACCTCAGGTGTGGGTACAGTTAGGCAATCCCTGTATAGTAGAAAAAGCTTTATATTTGATTTAACGTATAGACCCGCACGTCTAGCCAATACAAGCTAGTCATATCTACAGGCGCATTTCTTGACCCTATATTGGCTTGTCGTATCAGGCCGTATCCGTGGCCAGTGTCATTTATGAAGAATATTCATGCAGAGTAACCCCACCCTGGGGTTCGGTCAAGGCACTTGCTGGAGATACGGCCCCGTATCTCTAGCCGATATAGGCTATAGATTCGCGCCAGTGCTAGCCGTACGGCTCTGTAAGATGTGAAGGACCTGGGTTTTGATTGTATTTCTAAGGAGATTTTTAGGGGTACTTCTTTTGAAGAAATGCCTGGAATCTTTTGCCTTATTTTAGCATAAAAGCCAATTCTGGTGTGAAAACACTTTATAAACGTAATTCTTAAACTTTCAGCGCTTTAACTTTAATCTCATTTAAGAAAATCTCATATTATGTGTATACTTGTCTAATTTGCTAGAGTTTTAACCATATTTACTGTGGTCATAAGTAACCTTTTTCTTGACACACCTGCGTCATGTTCAACAATTGTGAATCCAAGCTTAGGTCAAGAAGTATAATGCTTCAGTTCTTGCTTATTGACCCCATTTTTGGGAGTGTCATTATTAATAGGTAAAACAGATTTTGGTTTAGGGTAACTGATTTTAAATTGGCCTTTTAAATGCTTTTTGTCATATGTTTTGAATTATGTTCAAGTGTTATACTGTTTTTATACCATTTTATGCATTTGATGCTTATTTATGCCTTAAAACCTGCTTTTTGATTTATGTTATGGGTTAGGCAGGTGGCATTTCTGTGTATAAAAAGGCCTGTTTTTTGGTCAGTTGAGAGAGTCAATACACATTTTGGAATACACTAAACCTGCGACATTTTGTACTTAATTTATTAATTGATTATCAAATGATTATTTATTTTGTACTGGCTTGTTTTGGACTTTAAACACTTCAAAATTATCAGAAATTGATAGGGAGAAATTCAGAGATATTTAGGCTTTTTAAGACATAGTTATGTTTATGTGATTTGCTTTTGTTGTTTCATGCTGTAAATAACAGAAAAAGAGGAAAAATAACTAAATTATAATAGTGAAATTTATTCATTTGTTGTGTGTTTATTTAACAAGAGTTAAGTTTATCTAAGTATAAGCCTGAGCCTGGTTTGCTAGTTAGGCTTCTGACTTAGCCTTATAAATTAAGTCAGTGGTGTCGGCTATCTTGACAAGTTAAAATTTATTCCCTTTAAACGGATTTATTTTAAGTTAAATCAAAACATCACTCAAAGTTGCGTAATCTGTCGACCAGCCTACGACATGAACCTATTTTTAAATCCGGGTATCTGGTCGAAGTAATTTGGGACCATTTTATTTTGCTCCAGTTTTACCCGGGTTTACTACAAAGACTAGCATGATTTCCAATAGGGATATTGACTAGGCGTACGTTAGCCCGCTTCTTCTGTCGAGTTTCATTACCCGAAATTGCGCAATATAGTCCATACTATCTCCCTTTGAATGTTTTTACTGCTTCCAGAGGATCAAACCTTTATATTTTATTTGCTATTACTGCAGCTGGTGTTGTGCCGTGTGGCGGCCCTAAAAAGTCTCCCCGTACACCATCCACAGTGCAGATTATATTTTTATTTAGGTCCTTTGAGATCAGTAAAGGTATTCAGAGTGTTCAAAACACCCACGTTTAGAAACATACTTCTAAGCAATGTTTAAATTATTTGACCCCGTTTGGGAATGTGTCTTTTATTTAGACCTCTCATGTAAATTTTCGAAATTACAGTACAATAGTCTGGCTTTCGTTGCCGGCTTTAAAAGGGCTACTGATGAGGGTTCATTACCCGAAATTGCACAATCTAGTCCATACTTTCTCCCTTTGAATGTTTTTATTGCTTCCAGAGGATCAAACCTTTATATTTTATTTGCTATTATTGCAGCTGGTGTTGTGCCGTGTGGCGGCCCTAAAAAGTCTCCCCGTACATCATCCATAGTGCAGATTATATTTTTATTTAGGTCCTTTGAGATCAGTAAAGGTATTCAGTGTGTTCAAAACATCCACGTTTAGAAACATACTTCTAAGCAATGTTTAAATTATTTGGCCCCGTTTGGGAATGTGTCTTTTATTTAGACCTCTCATGTAAATTTTCGAAATTACAGTACAATAGTCTGGCTTTCGTTGCCGGCTTTAAAAGGGCTACTGATGAGGGTTCATTACCCGAAATTGCGCAATCTAGTCCATACTATCTCCCTTTGAATGTTTTTATTGCTTCCAGAGGATCAAACCTTTATATTTTATTCATTATCAATCGCTTGTGTTAATGGATTTTCAAATCCGACACATGCGCAGTGGAGCAGTCTAGGCGTACGTCTGTTATTGCGCCACATTGAAGTATTTATCCAACTGCAGAAAATTCTTACTTTGTACTTCACAAGGTACAAGTAGGCAATGATAATCAAATCAGAAAGAAATTCCCACTCCACAGAGGGATGGAAAAAAAACTAAAATGACACTTCGGTACTTATAACAAGAAAACATATCGTAAGCCGAGTTAGCAGCTATTCCCCAATAGGCGGCCACTCAGTTACCCGAACGGAACTTAAATATGTGAAAACGTACATAAGGCTCAAACAGCACAAAAATCGACTCCAAAACACAAAACAAATATAACCACAACATAAGTATCGCCTTGGAATGATCAGTAATATAAAATTACTGGGGGCTTAAACCGGTTTTACAGGCGCCTAACCTCACTCTCATCTTCTGCAGTGGTTCACGACATATAGTTAATTGTTCGGGCCTCGAAAACATCTGTTCATCGAGTTTACTCGGACATCGATGAGGAGCATCAAGAGACAAATTGCTGGTTCTGGAGAAGATTTTTTTATTAGTTTTGCGAATAAACTCTCCGACAGACTGCATCATGCAAGGCTGATTAAAATCAGTGGTGCGAATTGGCTCAGGGGTACTCACTCACTATGAGCTCACTATACTCGACACCGTAGCAAGCTATTAGCTTCTGAAAGGCGCTTCTTGACGGTTTTGTCTAAAGTCTGGTTTGGCGACCGGGTTGGTAACATGTTGCTCCAAACGGGAATGGTGCCTGTGCTAATGTTTATTGAGTCTGCTTTTGAAGCTATTCACGGAGGGTGCGTTTAGCGCGTCATCTGGAAGGTCATTCCATGAGTTTACCACACGATTACTTTTCTTTCTCGACCTGGTCAATTTGGTTGAGTATTTAACATACTTGTATCATAAAGAATAGAGGGACCAGGAATCGATGCAATCATGTCAGCCCTTTTGCGTGTACTACTCTAGTGGTGGAAGTCCTAATTTCCGCAGTCTTTCAGGGTAGCTTAGAATTTTAAAATTATTAACTAGTTTTGTAGCCCTTTTCTGAACATTTTCTATGATAACTTGGTCTTTTTATACAAGGGTGACCAGATTGGAGTTGCGTACTCAATATCGGGGCGTACAATTGATTTAAATAAATTGAGGATCGTTTTTTCATCAATAAAGGATCATAAAGGTCTAAATGTAATGCTCTGGCTTCTGTTGGCTACATTTACTTTGGCTGTAAAATTAAAGTTTTATCTATTATAACCCTAGGTCTTTCTCATTTCTTACTTTTTCTAGTTCTATTTCTTGGCCCTTTGAGTTCATTGTATAAGCAGTCATGTTTTCTAGTGTATAGGTGACATTTTATGATATTAAAGAGCATTCTCCAGATATCTGCATCTGCTCAGTCAACTGTACCAGTTGTATGATACAGCTTTACAAGGCTCTGATTATACCCCAGTTGGAATATGCAGCCCCTGTTTGGCAGATGGGAAATTGTAGTGGGCTAGAGAAAATACAGAGGAAGGGTTTGGCAATGTGCCTTGGTATCCCTGGAACAGCTGGTCTGGAAGCTTTGGAGGTGGAGGCAGGTGTTAAACCATTGGAACTTCGCAGGGAGGAGCTGGCAGTGAGACAAGCAGCCAAGATAATGACCAAAACAGATGATTCGTGTATCAAGATTTGTTGGGATAGGTTTGTTGACTCTGAAAGTGTTGAACGGAAAGTTTCACCATTTGGTAAAATGAATGTACAAGTAGCCGATATGATTTCAAATACAGGGATATCATTGGTCTCCTTAGAAAAAGAATTTACATACATAGAATGTCTGCGGCCAAGTAAACCTAAGCCGGAATATTGGCAGAATCTAGGCTCTTCCAAGTCAAGAACTCACACACAGGAAGCTCTGTCAAGAGAAATATAATTGGTGCTATCATTGAAGAATGTGATGAAAAGACTGCCATTGCTTTCACAGATGGATCCTGTCTGGGAAACCCTGGCCCATGTGGGGCAGGGGCGTGTCTATTCCTCCCGGGTCACACGGAACCATGTACACTGAAACATCCTGTGAGCTCATGTGGGTCAATACTACTCGGAGAATTAATAGCTATAAAATTGGCTGTTAAACATATCCAAACAGTCAATGTGCTATTGGTCATTTAATGCTAGGATGGGAACCAAAGTCACATAAGGCTACAATCCAAGAGGTGCAGACAGATATAAAGAACCTAGAACAGGCTGGCGTTAAAGTAGAAATTTCTTGGACACCCGGACACTCAGATATTAAGGGAAATGAGTTGGCAGACAAATTAGCAAAGGAGGCGGCAGAAGAAGCTAAAGAAAAAAAAAATTTACCACCGGTCATAACAATGGGAGATGTAAAGACAGCTGCAAGAGAAACAGGAAGGAAAAAATGGCAAGACATGTGGGAAAAGGCAGAAGCAGGTAGACATCTTTTTACATACAGACCAAAAGTGGGTTATAAGTTTAAACACAAGTTTGATACCAGAAAAGGAGAATCAATTATTTCACAATTAAGAACCGGATATGTCAGACTGAATGAATACTTGAAAAAGAGCAACATAACTGAAAGTGACACATGCCAGTGTGGGGAAGTGGAATCTGTAAGACATTACTTGTTAGACTGTGAATTGTATGAAGATGAAAGAGAACAGTTAAGGAGGAACTTGTTTCAAAGTTGTGGAATTGCACACCTAGATTTGAACCTAATCCTGGACTTGAAACCTGATGATGAACAGAAGGACTGGAGAACTGCAATCCTTTCAGAGCTGGAGACATTCATAGAAAGAACAAAACGCTTCAGCTCACCAAATCAATATCATTAAGCGCACACCACAAAAATACCGAGTGAACGTACAAGCGGAAGTTACTTAAGAAGAATACCAGAGAGTTTATATGGCTTATTGGCCGAATACCGACAATACCGACAATACGGTTTAAGCTTGTTTGGGCTTTTAATATTTTCGTCATTTCGGGATGAAAATACAACATAGATTTTTGCATCATCTGCAAATAGCTTTATTAGCACATCAATAACTTCTGGTAAGTCATTAATAAAGACTAGAAACAGAACAGGACCTAAAACACTGCCTTGGGGTACACCACTGGTAACATCTTTCCATGTTGAGTGTAAGCCATTGACAAGGACTCTTTGTGTTCTATATTCGAAAGGAAATCTTGGACCAAATTATAGAGTTTCCTCCTTATACCATTGAGTGTAGAGTGTCTGACCGGCCCCACGTTCGATTTCCAGCCTGGACGCCGCCGTTCGTTGTGCCTTGTGTAAGTCACAATTCTACATCTCCTGAGGTAATGGTCAGAAATTGATCGACTCAGTAAACGAATCAAGGTTGGAAACCCGAAAACGCCGACTTTGGCCAAAACGACCCGGTGCCGAAATTAGTCACACCGAAGCGACACCTAGGCCGTACTTGATATAGCCAATCCGATTGATCCGATCGACCGGAGTATAAGGATTCTAAATCAAGTAGTCGCAATGGAGCGTGACGAAGCGCTCCGCCGTCCAAGGTGGTGTGGTTGGAGCAAGTCACGTGACCTGCTCTAAAAAAAGGTAACTGGACAACTCGGCCCATAACAAACTCGGCCCATGACAAACTCGGCCCATAACAAACTCGGCCCATACAAACTCGGCCCATGACAAACATGGCGTCAAAATATTTATACAAAACACAATCGTACAGCGAGAGTGCGAGTGCTGATGACTTGTGGAAGTACTCTTCATCTGAATCATCTTCAGATGAGCCGTGGAATCGCTCATAATTAGACTCGCTACGGCCGAATTCAGAACATTGCTTTTCCTCACTTGATTTAGTATTGGGAATGCACTCCGTTTGCCCACTTTCCCTTGATTTAGCGTGCTGCTCGGAGCAATCCGATCACTCCTAAAATTTCTAAATCAAGTACGCCCCAATTCTGTTCCGACCTTGACTTGTACCGGCCCTATACGTATATACTTTTGGTGATAACGGGGTACCAGTTTAGTTCCGACCGATAGCCCAAGAACGAAAGGACCCGTTACCTTTTTTTTTTTTTTTTTTTTGGTTACAACGGCTTACCAAACGAAAGTTTAATCGAACCAAGATTTGTTTTTTTGTTTCTTTGGCGGATTTTCGCTGACAGCGAGTTTTTAAAGATGAAATCTCTAGTGTATTCAGTCAGATGGTAATTCTAGATATTGATTATGATTGCCCCTGCACTGGTTATATTGTATTCTGCATAACACTTGCCCTACTGTCCATGCATCTTTCAAAATCTTACTATTCTGAAACCCCCCAAGTCTGCCCAAGGGGTTTGAAACCAGTTTGATAGGGCAGGTCGGCAAGGTACTCGTCCGTGAAAAGAAATCGATATCGGTCACCTTTCCCGCTATTTTCCTTATTCACTGGAGGTGGTAACCTCGGTCATTATCGCTATGCATTTACTACTTTCAGACGCTAATTAGCCTCCTGGTACCATTTCTCGAACGGGACCAACTCTCGACCAATAATTTGATTTACACTAAATAAAACATAAACTCTGGTCCACAAGAAAACAATTTGGACGGGTTTTTCTTCGTCAGTCAATGGGCGACGAAACAGGCACAGTGCCAAGTGACAGCCTCGTTTTGGATTTCCTTAGCAGACGATGGAAACCGCCCAAAATCAAAGCAAAATGCATCTACTCTGATTGTCTTAAAAAAATTTCTTTGCTCAAAAACATTCCTGGATTCCATTTTATTTTCTATCTCATGCCAGGAGCTATCTTCTATGTATTCAAATCAATTTTGGACGAATGAAACACACCTAGCGTCTTCTAGCTTTACAAATGTTTGTTTACACCCCTGTGAAAATACAGTGTCCGTGAAAATCGCATGAGCAACAAGAACGTTTTTCTTTTGTTACTGGCACTACCTCCCACTACCTCCCATTCCTAGTGGCTCTCCCTAGTGTGATCACTTGTTTAATCCCTAAAAATCAAATAGAAATTGGCTAAGTCTGCTCAGTTTTGGTGCTGGCAAAAATACAAGGAAACAAAGTGTAGTAAGAGACCAGTGTTTAGGTTGAACCTACTCATAATGACCTACGTGTTAACATGCCTGCATTTTACCATATAATCTTACATTCAAATACCTCCTGGGTGACTACACACTGTTTTTCCCTGATTCCCTCTCATTATTATATATGAAAACGAGCTCAAATAGTCTGTTCGAGAGTTGGTTCCATTAACTGAAGGAAACATGATTTTTAGTGGTGATGCAACGGACCGTGCTGTGCACGCGCCATATGACGTCACACATAATTTAATAGGTCATTGACGTTGGCAATGTTGTGTCTACAAAATCTGAGGATTAAATTAATTTTATTGCATGTTCTAAGATTATTGCATGTAACAATGTTATAAAAGTGGTTCGAGATATGGTACCAGGAGGCTACACCATAATATGACCAAAATATTACCGGTGCGTTCCTTTACCGGAATGGACTACCGGAATGGACATTTATATGTGTCCTTGAGTACTTTTCATTTTGTTTTTGAGGGAAGATTGGCCTAGAATATACACAGATAGTGATAAGTTCGAGATTCATGTGGTTTAAGTAGTTAAATTGTGTTCCGTATGGCCGGGTAGCCTAGGTCAGGTACTCTGTATGCTTATAATATAGGTCCCTGTCACAGTGCCAACACATTTTACTTATTTCTACTTCTATTCATCCCTGTGTATGCTATAGAACAACCACTGGCGATCTCTATATATTTAAATCAAAGAAACAGTGGTCCTACCCCGGACCCCACCACTGAGCTACCCTAACCAACCTGGGAAGTCAATTTTGCTATACTGAGATGAATTTTATCTTATGCAAACTATTCATATGACTACAGAGGTACATTTTATGCAGATAAAATATATTTAAAGCACCCAAAGCCATAGCATAATGTCCATTCCGGTAGTCCAGTCCGGTAATTATGTTCATTCCGGTCCATTCCGGTAAAGGAACGCACCCAAATATTACGCATTCCTTACCTTGGAATAAATTATTATCCGGAAATCTAATAGAATATGCAATGTTTTGATGAAAAATATTCATTTTGATTCTATATTTGCGCTCCAAATTTGGTTAGGCATAGCGATTAACACCGAGTAATATACCTCCATCGAATGAACAAACTTACCTGTATGACGTCATCCCGGCATGCCCTATCCTTTTTTTTGTTCATACTTATCTTCTGATACTGAGTCAATCAATTTCTGATCATCACCTCAGGTGTGGGGAGGGTGGCTAAATTTAGAATTTAGTCAAGGGGAAAGAAAGAACTTTGTACTCACAATCTCTGTTTTGAGGAAAAATGTTTAAAATACAGAGATCTTGAGGACGCCAGATACGGCGTCCCGGGACGAGAAAACTTGGGCTCGGACGCATAATTCTGCCAAGAGATGATTCCTGGGACGCAAGATCTTTTCGTCGTGAGACGTCCTAAAATTCCCATCTTTACCTTGGCTTTGTTGTTTATTAGCTGATTAGCTCCTAGTCTGGCGGGTCAGTCGTCAAAATGAATTTTTTATAACTGATTTATCATTTTGACGTCTGGCTTCAACCAGTACCTTAATTAGGCTGCGTATTTGCGTAATTACCCAATTAAAATATGAAAAAACGCAATTAATAACTATCTGGTTGCGTAAGAAAACGCAAAAGAAATCGCCGATACGCAATACCGGAAAAATCAATTGCGTACCGGTTTTTATCGGTGTGTGCCGCACAACGGCTTACGCCGTCTACATTAAACAAAAATGTCATTGGACATGCGCAAATCGATCGATTGGAAGCCATTTCTTTTCTGTTTTTTCGTTGGTTGACTGCGATTTTAGTTAATTCTCTCAACCAATCAATGTTTCCCTTTTATTTTATGCTATGCAAAAGCGAAAGTAGAAGAAAATAAGGAAAGTACACCTCGAACATCATTTTTACCAAATTGTTTTCCATTGTACCCAATTGATTGAAAATAGAGTGCGTAACAGAATTGAACTTACCCAATTAAAATTCCAGATACGCAGTTGAATGAAAAAGGGGTGCGTAAATACCCTATAGGCTAAAAAATTAATTAAGGTACTGTTCAACACTATCAAAATTTCCCAAGTTCTATTAATATCTCTGCAAGCTGTTTTTAGACATTGATTTTATGGGAATTCCGAATCTGATTGGTTGATGGCTGGGTGCTGAGGTCATGCACTCTCTTAGAGCCAATCAGAAGCTCGCAGTTAGAATTGTCTCCCCACTCGAGATGACTTTTTGAAGAAAAACATGTCAGCCATGTTGAAGAATCAAAAAATCATCAAAATTTGGGTATGTTTTATAAATCTTCAAATGGAGTTTTGTTTATTATTTTGTTTTACAGTGTTTTACACCATTTGTTTTGCATAAAAACTTGTTTTTCTGTAAATAATGGCTTTCACCCAAAAGTGGCTGACAGCTTGGCTTTTTGATAATGTGCTGGAGTCAGACGGCAAAATGAACCACTGGGTATGATACTTCATTTTGACGGCTGACCAGTCAGACTAATTAGCTCCAAGAATCAATTATCTCCAATCACGATAGGGATTACTTAAATTAACGGTGTTGTCCCAATGCAAATTAGACATGCTATAAAGTTTCACGCCTCCGGCGCCTGATCAATGTGACGGTCGCATTCAAAACACGTGTCTTTGTGTAAACATGTCACGGTTGATCGGTCAGCTACCATAAAACAATTTACTTTTTAAACAGTCATAAAATCTTGTGAAAACCTATCGGTTTTCATTTAAAGATCAATTGAATTACATAAACAATTAAAAAAAAGCAAAAATTTTATACTTTTGGACCGATTTTTGAAATGTCATTAGTTTTCGCGACTTTAGAATTAATGGAAAAATCGTGATTATTTGTTTGTTCTTGTTGCCTCTAAATCATAATTTGTTAGTAAAACTTTGTTTAAAGTGTTCAAAAGAGGTTTTTGTGTCCATATTTTAGTAATGAAGAATGCAAGCCAATCTTTTCGTTCTGACCATGTTGACAGTAGGAAATCCAACCCCAAACTCATAACCGAACAGGCGAAAATAAATGATATACCCATAACATTATATAATAGACAGATGTCACAGAAGGGCTTTGTCTACAAAAGGAGCTAATTTTGAAGTGCATTACACACATTTCTTGGTCTACTAAGAATGTTTAATTTAACCAATTCTACAATTGATAGCAGGTCATTTTATACCATCAGGTGAGAGTAAGTCTTTGACAAGTGCCATGGTCAATATTATTGTCTTAAGAAATGGAAGCCCCAAACCCTGTTTATAAAGCGGTAAATTAATTTTTGGTCGAAAAAATTTAGGATTGTAATAGAGTTTCTATAGTGGGACTCCTAAATTTTGTCTGGGACTCCTACTTTTTCTTTTGGAGGAGTCCCGGACTCCTGTTTTCAAAATCCTAGTGAGATCCTTGAAATATAATTTTTTGAATGCAAAGGCTATTGCAGAATTTTTACAAAAAAGTACAGATTCAAAAACGGATTCAAACAAACTCGTTCCCAGACAACATGGGGTCCCATTCTGAAGTGTGTGCTGTTTGTGATAATTGCTCGCAGCCGGTATCAAATGTATTTGTTCCACGGTGCTCCGACATTTTTATGATGTGTGGGTACGCCGAGTTCAAATTCACAGACGATGTTCTGTTGACATATGTAAAATTTATATATTTACATTAAAATTATTATTGAGTAACATATTTGTTTTATTTTTTTCAAATTTTCTTATTTTGTTTTTGTTTATTTACCCGTAAACACAATATTAAAAAAAAAAAAAAAAAGAAAAAGAAAAAAAATCATTCTTATGCACACATTGAGAGATAACCTGTAGTTGTTTTCATGCTGTTATCTGCAAGCATCGCAGCCATGTTCATCCTGGGTACATAATAGTGATGGGACGATGATCGAAAGAAATCGAAAATCGATTGATTTTACCCAGATTTCGATTAATGGATCTGGAATCCAAAAATTTTGATTAATCAAAATACAGAAAGTGCTAAAAATAGCCCAAGTGTTTTCACTTTCATTTCCCCTAAAAGGCTAAAACCATGATACATTTAGACATTAGAGCTACATATCATGTTTTTCTGATTTAAATGGTCAATTTATGAAAGTGGATAATATAAAGCATTGAGTAAATTGTGATTTTGTTTGCTTTATCAACAAAGACTTTATAGCATCATATTTGCTTGATCAAAATTATTTAAGTCTTTAGGCTAGTTTCAACTGTCTGCTCTCCCATCATGGCTGACATAACCTTTAATTCATGGTGAGATATAAAGTAAGAACAGAAAGCCCAGGAATGGACACAATTAAATTTAAAATCCCAAGCCAGACACCCGGCAGGAAAGAATAGAACAAACAGGAGACAGACAAAAAAAATGAAAAATTACAATACAAAAGGTAGCCATCTGGCTAGCTTCAACTAACTACAAATGTCATGTGTACAATAAAAAGTAGACAGACCAAACATTCAACGTAATGAATTACATCAGAACTGCCTTGGAATGGTCAGTAAAGAATTTACTGGATATGTTTTACAGGGCCCAAACCTTGCCCTTAGTTTTCTGTGATTCAATAACAAGAATTTGTTCGGTTCTCATAGAAGCTGGCTTCAAGCTGCCTAACTCGTCAATGAAGCATCACAGAAAACAACAAATGAGCGCGGATCTGGTAAAAGGTGTCTTCGGGCATTCAAGTACGTCTTTAGCTCGCCTGCACGAAGTGCACAGAGCTATTGTTGTCACCTCGGTCGTCCGCGTTTACGTGTACGTCCGCGTCCGCATCACATTTTTAAAATTGTTATATCTTGATAGTCACTGACCAGAAATCATTCATATTTGGAACATTGCTGCATATAAGGGTCCTCTGTGATTTAGTGTGAAGGGACCTGTGGGGTCGTGCCTGGGGGCGAGGCTAGAGGTCAATATCTAGAACACCTTTGCACAATGCTCAGATGCTGTGTTAGTTTCTCATCAACTGTAAAGCCTAGAACTGTTAAACCTTACATAAGGCTTCTCCTCGATGTCCCGACTAGACACCCACATTGACCTACTGACCTTGACCTATATTTCATGCTCCAGTGACTTTGTCATTTTTGAAGCCAACCCTTAATATCTCATCAACTATAAAGCCTACAACCATCAAACCTTGCATATGGCTTCTCCTCGATGTCCCGACTTGGCACTTACATTGACCTATTGACCTTGACCTATATTTCATGCTCCAGTGACTTTGTCATTTTTAAGCCAACCCTTAATATCTCATCAACTATAAAGCCTACAACCATCAAACCTTGCATATGGCTTCTCCTCGATGTCCCAACTGGGCACCCACATTGACCTACTGACCTTGACCTATATTTCATGCTCCAGTGACTTTGTCATTTTTTAAGCCAACCCTTAATATCTCATCAACTATAAAGCCTACAACCATCAAACCTTGCATGTGGCTTCTCCTCGATGTCCCGACTTGGCACCCACATTGACCTACTGACCTTGACCTATATTTCATGCTCCAGTGACTTTGTCATTTTTTAAGCTGTCATTTTTTAAGCCAACCCTTAATATCTCATCAACTATAAAGCCTACAACCATCAAACCTTGCATATATGGCTTCTCCTCGATGTCCTGACTGGGCACCCACATTGACCTACTGACCTTGACCTATATTTCATGCTCCAGTGACTTTGTCATTTTTTAAGCCAACCCTTAATATCTCATCAACTATAAAGCCTACAACCATCAAACCTTGCATATGGCTTCTCCTTGATGTCCTGACTTTGCACCCACATTGATCTAGTGATCTTGACCTATATTTCGTGCTCTAGTGACTTTGTCATTAAAGTTTTTAGAAGTCTATATCTCTTGAACATGTTGATGGATCAAGTTGATACTTTGCATGTTGGTAGATATTGGTCTGAAGTTTATGCAGTATCCTCATGACCCACCCTGGGTGACCTTGAGGTCAAGGTCACAGACTTAGAATTTTTTTGTTTAAGTTTTCGGTTAAAGTTTTTAGAAGTCTATATCTCTTGAACATGTAGATGGATCAAGTTGATACTTTGCATGTTGGTAGATACTGGTCTGAAGTTTAATGCTGTACCATTATGACCCACCCTGGGTGAACTTGAGGTCAAGGTCATGGCCTTAGAAATTTTTGGGTAAAGTTTTGGGTTAAAGATTTTTGAAGTCTATAATATCTCTATGTTGATGGATCAAGTTGAAACTTTGCATGTTTGTGGATATTGGTCTGAAATTTTATGCTGTACCATCACAACCCACCAGAGCGGCCTTGAGGTCAAGGTCATGAGTCATAGATTTTGATAAATTTAGTGGCAAAGCACAAGTCAGGCGAGCTACGCTGTCCTGCGACAGCACTTATATGCTATTAAGATTTAAAAACCATCTAAATTTGAAATATTTGGCATGTTCTGATATTTATTTCATATACCTTTAATAGTGTAACATGATCCAAGACGCATACTTTTCTTTTGGTCAAAGGTTATTTGTTTCATGAATGTTGCTATGGCAACCATTGCGCCATAAGGACTACCCTCATTTTAAAGACTAGGTACGCCCATTGTATTGCATGTTTTATCAAACAGTTTGTGAATTCGTGCCTATTGCATAGTCTGCAGTAGTATAGATGTTAAACTTCAAGAAACACATAGAATTTCGAGAATTTTAGTCTTACCTTCTTTTAATTACAGTGATTTAAAGACGTTAACGTCATCAACAGTTTTATGACGTCATGTTTAGATAGCATCAACTGCACACCTTTCAACATTCATATCTTTGCTATTTGTAAAGATAATCTCTTCAAATTTTCAGGAAATACTCAGAGAAACTTGGTCTTTCATATGTAATTAATATCTTAATTTTGATTTTTCTGCCATAAGACCCCTTTTATCAGATCTTGGCCCAAATGTAAACACTGTGATGAATCAAAAAAACAACTTATTCCAGAGATTTAGCTTAAATTACATAAATGTAAACAGGGTGTAATGTTCACCATATACATGTATAGAAGTGAAGCCCAGAAAAAGTCAATCACGTAAATTGAAATAGTAACTAACAAGGATAAACAAAACTATATAAATTTAAAGAATGACAAATGGCACAGCAACCTGCTGCACATCCATCCACTGGTTCAAAAGGCTGACAGATTTAACATTATCTCAGAGCATCACATATTTACAAGTGAAATGGTTAAAATAAATAAAACAAACTAGTTTTATCAGTTTTATTTTTATCAGTGTTTTACATAAATACATAAAGATTTCAACACAAAACTATCCAAGTAAACGTCTAAACTTAAGGTTGAAAGACAAAAGCTTAAGGCTGTAAAGCTACATAGTGTTATTATATAAACTAGTGAACCAATTTCGATTCGATTATTAGTCACTTGCTATGAACCGATGATCGATTATGAAAATCCAGTCGATTCCCATCACTAGTACATAATTAGGTGTTAATTTATTATGGTACTTGACTTATTAAAAGGTGTCCTGGTGCCGGACATGGAACCTTTGATGTCTCCATGGCTTGAAACTCCTTGGTATGGCCCAGTGCAAAATTACAATATTGCTACCAATTGGCTGTAAAAAATAATAACAAAAAAAAAATAGTCAAATTAATGGGCGAATTAAGTATTATTGTGGAAACATGTTAGATTGAATTGAGATAGTGAAGAAAACTTCAGTTTATCATAATGGCAGTGTTAGAAAGAATCTGGGTCGTTTTGCCTGCGGGTCGTTTCGCCGGGGCGTTTCGCCCTGAGTCGTTTCGCCCAGGTTTTATGGGTGGGTCGTTTCACCCTTATTAGGTGGGTCGTTTCACCCGTGAGTTGTTTCGCCCGCGAGTTATTTCGCCCATTATTATTATCATTATTTTAGTTGTTGTTGTTGATATTGCTATTGTTGATGATGGTTATAGGTAGGTAGGTAGGTAGGTAGGTTGGTTCGGTTAAAATGAGTATCTTGACTATCTTGTTCATATAATATTTATTTAAACATTTTAGCGCTTTCTCTTCTGTGGCTTTTAATGTTGTAGGAGGAAGGAAGGAAGGAATAGATTTGGTTAAATGGAGTATCCTGACGTATATTGTTAACATAATATTTATTTTAAAAACATTTTGGCGCTTTCGCTTCTGTGGCTTGTAATATGGAAGAAAGAAAGAAAGAAAGAAAGAATGAATGAATGAATGAATGAATGATAGAAAGAAAGAAAGAAAGAAAGAAAGAAAGGAATGAAAAAAGGATAGATAGATAGATAGATAGATAGATAGATAGATAGATAGATAGATAGATAGATAGATAGATAGATAGATAGATTTGGTTAAATGGAGTATCTTGACTTATATTGTTAATATAATATTTTAAAAACATTTTAGCGCTTTTGCTTCTGTGGCTTTTAATGTTGTAGAAAGAGAAAGAAAGAAAGAAAGAAAGGAAAAAGGGATAGATAGATAGATAGATAGATAGATAGATAGATAGATAGATAGATAGATAGATAGATAGATAGATAGATAGATAGATAGATAGATAGATCTGGTATTTCGACAGTCAGCTAAACTTATCAAATAGTTAACAGAATTGTGATATTTGTGCAAGTCAATTGATTAATGTGATAATCCATTAATTTGTTTACGCCTTTAATCACACATAAGGTGACAATAATCGTGTTTGTTAATTAAAGGCGATGTGTGAATGCTTTGTCTTTGGCGGTAACCGAATGCCGACATTCTTGAAATGTTAAATGGAAAAAGGATTAAGAACATAATTGTTATTCATGCAAGTAACATCTTTCCAATAATCAGTATTTTAAGTGGTAAAAGAACAAAACATGATAGCGTTAACCTCAAGCATAAGAAAAAAAATGACTCGTTCTATGCCGCTAGCTTTTTTGCTGACGTCAAGCTTAAAGTAGTCAAAACACACAGGCAAGTATACGATAACAGCGCCAAAAGTTAGGGTAATTTTTACACAAGTTCGTGCCAATTTATTGTGTTTGAAAACTTTCGAAATCGTTTCATTTGACACGCAAAAATGAAAGTTTTCTTCATAAACGTTCAAGTGACGTAATTACCAGTTTTAGTGCAATTGAAAGTCAACTAACAGCATTTGCTTGGCGTTTGGTGTCATGTTGGGCCTGGTGAATCTGAATCTGAATGGTTTACTGGTGATACACCAAATTGACTATACTTCACCAAGGGGGTGCGCCTCACCAGGGGGTGGATAGTTTTCGTCCTCTTAATTTGTTTTTGTTTCATTTTTGGCAACGATAGAAGTCATACTGTATGAAGTAATGCACTAGTCATTTGTAACCACGGCCCCCCCCACCCCCGGGGGAGTGCCGTGGATAGCCATGGAAATTAGCGGTGCTTTGACCAAAGTTTTGCCACGGCAGTGCAGGGGAAATACCCGGGGTTTGCTTTATATAGACAAAAAGGGCAGTGAAATGAAAAATGAAAAATAGCAGGCTGCGGGGGAAAACAGAAGTGGTTTTACCAACGAGCAGTCCCGGCAGGGTCGGGCTTTTAGCGGGGATTTGCTGGACCAAAAGTCCCCGCTATTCCCCGGGGCTGGGGGGCCGTGGTAACAAGTGACTAGTGCAAAATCACTGGCGTTGACATTCCTTTTTTGGCATGAAATTTAAGCAGGCTGATTGTATTTTCTGTTTGAAATTATTTTTGCCGAAATATCCTGTACTCTAAAAGAAATAATCATCATCGCAACCAATTTATAGTGAGGTTTTTTCAAAGTCCTTTAGTACACCCAAAAGACAGTTATGAATGATCAGCCCAAGACGCATCCTTATGTTATATATAACAAATAATACACCAGATAACACATTTGGGCATGGTAGAAAATTAAGGGCGAAACGACTTACCAAATAGGGCGAAACGACTCACGGGCGAAACGACCCAGGGCGAAACGACTCGCGGGCGAAACGACTCAGGGGCAAAACAACTCATGGGCGAAACGACCCGGGACCGTTAGAAATAGGCAATTGCCCACTTGCCCCCTACGGTGATTGACTTGTAAGGTTGCCCCCTGGACAACCTAAAATTCCAGAAAAATAATTTTGTTCAAGTAGTTTTATTTATTGAAACATTTTTTTTATCTCTTGATAGCAGTGTAATAATTTTGAAACAGCTATTTAACTTATACGAAACTAAAAGCCAAAATATAGCTTTGTTCGTGAAAATTAGCGTTTTAGTATGGGCAAGTTCAAATCCCATGGGGCAAGTTCAAAACACTCTCAGGTTGCCCCTCGGACAAGTAACTGTATCGGTCTTATTTCTAACACTGTAATGCCATCACCAAAATGATTTTGCTACATTGTAGTGCATGGACACCTTCCCCTACTACCTGGTGTAATGATGTTGTGTAGTGAATATATTGTTGGCCTGTAGTGATATCATTTCAAACCCTGGTGCAGATGGGCTGAAAATGGGAAAACTTAACACGGAAAATTATGTGTCCTGTAAAGGGTCTTAAAATAGGCCTAGAAGAACCTCTGACTTCAATGTCTGTTTTTTCAGATTCGTATAGCTGCTCTAAACAACAGTTGGAGTGGAGATGGTACTCAGAGCAATGATTCCCTCAGAGGTCAATCCACGAAAGAAGCGAAGGTGGGATTTGTTTTTACTTCTTATGTATGTCTAAAAACACTTAATGTTAAGCTACATTACATTTAGGGAGAAGTTCATTCTCCATAATTATTCTCCCTGTTATGCTCCACTATTTTAAATAAAATTTGCCTATGTCTTCCTAAAGAATTTTGGCCTGAATTCATGTGAACGTTGGCTAGATTATGCACTAGTCATTTGTAACCACAGCCCCCAACCACCGGGGGAGGGCGGGGAATAGCCGTGGAAATGAGCGGGGCTTTGACCAAAGTTTTGCCACGGCAGTGCAGGGGAAATACCGTGGGTTTGCTTTATATGCAAAAAGGACGGTGAAATGAAAAGATAGCAGGTGGCGCTGGGGGGGGGGGGGGGGGGAGGGGGGAAACAGCAGTGGTTTTACCAACGAGTAGTCCCCGCAAGGTGGGGCTTTTAGCGGTGGCATGCTGTACAAAAAGTCAAAGTCCCCGCTGTTTCCCGGGGCTGGGGGGGGGGGGGGGCATTGTTACAAATGACTAACTAGTGCATTACAAAACCATGTAACTACCCTTTTTTCACAAACTCGTATTTTGATATGACGCCTATATGCAAATGCAATACAAACAGCCTACTCAGCTTTATCCAAAGTTAGATTTTTGATCATTCACAAAGCTTATATAAAGATTTGTTAAGTTGACGGTTACAGTAACTTGTATATGCAATGAAGAAACTGGCAAAACAGTGAAGGTTTGTCTCTCAGAGCAGCAAAAACTGAAGGTTTGTCTGTTCGATGTAAATGGTGCCAATAACATTTGTTACATGCTTTAATTCATCATTAGAATCTATTTCTTGCGTTTAATCAGCTATGAAAATTTGCAGATACAACAATTGATAACCTTGCAAAAATTTAACAATAGATGTATTTTGGAACTTAGGTTGTTTGCTTCTCGTTCTCCTGAAAAAAATTGCAAAAGTGTACATACGAGGTTTTGTAACTGAGCCAACGATATGTATATTCTACCATTTTTACTTCAGATGTTTTCATGGCGTACACATGTCTTATTGTTTTGGACCCCGAGATACCTTTCACTCTGCCTGAGATGAAAGGTATCTCGGGTACAGATGGTGCAAATTACAAAGTAATAAAATAATTAACTCCCCCAGTGCTACTGCGGTCATTATGCAAATTTTGCTCAGGTTATCTTGTGATTAATTATCTGTCGATAATTGATATATCTATATAAAAATCAGAATATTTGATTCTACATTTTAGACGAAAACAATGTTGATATTCATAATCATCAGAACTTTTGGAATAAAATTGCATTTTCAATCCGTTTTCTACATGAAATATTAACGATTTTGCACATTGATGAAAATATTTTTTTATCAGACATGATCAGCTAATTACACACCCCCTGCAGTGAGCTGCGGCATCAGCAGCACTTTATTGCCCAGTTTTATAGTTGAAACCATATGCCAACTTCATGGTTCAGGGAAGAAAAAATGCACAGAAATTTTATAAGAGATGTGTATGCTATGTCACTTTATATTTGATACAAATATGTTGTCCAGGCCATTCTATGGTGGTTACTAGTAATCTCAGAGACCTCTCAGGATAGAACCATATTGCTTAGAAATTTTAGTCATCTTAATTGAGGATTCAAAAATCAAGATTTTCTCATAAAAGTGACTCTATATTATCTTATGATAATGAAACATTCATAATCTCTCTGTTTTTGCTAGGAGGCTGAAGCCTATGCTCTATACAATAAGGCACTGACGTTCCTGAGAAATGGAAAATCGGACGAGGCAGAGGAAACTTTCCGTGATCTCATAGACCATGATTTCCTTGTTGAGGTGAGTGTATGAAAATCATCAGATGACGAGGCTTTACCTAGAACAAGGCTGTGAGATTCACGAGAAACTGGAAAATTTTCTAGAACTTATTGACCATGACTTCCTCATTGAAATGAGTGTATGATATAAATCAGCTACAGCTATAACCTTTTACAGGCCTGAGAAAAGGGAAATTGATTCTATTGAGGATATATCTACTTGTTATTGGTGAGTTAGTGAAGTTGGTAAAAGTTATAATTTCTAGCTAGTTATGGCTGAACAAATCTGAAAACAAAGCATTGAGATATGCGTAATTTTATGTGAATTTTCAGGCGTATGACATGCTTGAGGAGCGATCAGACAGTGACAATACCATACACCCAGAGTTCCAGTTGTTGTACTCCATATACAAGAACCTGGCTTCTATGGCAACAGAGAGGAAAGACTATAGATCTGCCATGGAGTCTTATCTGGAGGTAATGACATGGCGTACACGTCTTATTGTTCTGGACCCCGAGATACCTTTCACTGTGCCTGAGATGAAAGGTATCTCGGGTACAGTTGGTGCAAATTACAAAGTAATAAAATAATTAACTCCCCCAGTGCTACTGCGGTCATTATGCAAATTTTGCCATGGTTATCTTGTTATTGATTATCTGTTGATAATTGATATATCTTTATAAAAATCAGAAGAGGTCAACCTCATTATAACGCTATCTTTGGGGTCCATGGAAACAGACCGTGTTATAAGTGAACCGTGTTGTAATGAGGTTATTTACAATAGATATATAACAAAATAATTGATTTGGGAGCCATGACATGGCCGTGTTATATTGAAAACCGCACTATAGTGAGGCGCGTTATAATGAGGTTGAACTGTAATTCTAAATTTTAGACGAAAACAAGGTAAAAATTCATAATTATCTGAATCTTTTGAATAAAATTGCATTTTCAATCCATTTTCTACATGAAATATTAACGATTTTGCACATTGATAAAAATAGTTTTCATCTGACATGATCAGCTAATTACACACCCCCTGCAGTGAGCTGTGGCATCAGCAACACTTTATTGCCCAGTTTTATAGTTGAAACTATATGCCAACTTCATGGTTCAGGGAAGAAAAAAATGCACAGAAATTTTATAAGAGATGTGTACACTATGAGGATGGAGGTGCATTATGGGAGAAACTGGTTATGAGCTTTTCTGATCAGGTCTGATACTTAGGCTGGAGGAGGGTGTAGACTAGTACTTAATGTGCCGGATACTTGATCAAGAGGTATGGGGTAACTCTGACTAGCGCATCAAAATGGGGATCAAAAGGTTGTAAACCCCACTTACACTGGGTTAGCAATATGTCCTTGTACTATACTCATTAACTCACTATTTATGGCAGTAGTGAACAGCTAAAGTAGCACAAATATTGAAAATTTTAGATATATATTACAGGATTGTAATCAGACGGACTGATTGCATGATTATGTGTTCATGTCTTTCTATATAGGCTATCAAGATTGACAGCAGTGAAGTGACTGTATGGTTCAAGATTGGTCAGACTGCACTCAAGATTGAGGATTTCCAACTGGCCCAGTTGGCATTTGAACAAGGCCTGGTGTGCAGTCCAAAGCACTGGCCGTGTCTAGATAACCTGATCACACTGATGTATGCCCTCAACAATTACTTTGGTAAGTTTGTTTCATATGAGCCGCGACGCGAGAAAGCCGGTCTTCTGGGTTTTCGACCAGGTCTGAGACAAACCGGTCTGTACAGTAACAGAAGAATGCAAGATGCTTGAAATTTTGGATATGAATAGAAGAGGAATTGCACTATCAGTGTAGCGAAAATAAAGGCGCTGATCAGCTGTGCAGTAACTGCTGTGCGTCTTTGTTTTCGCATAGACAAAATCTGGTTTTCTCATGGCGCCACTCATGTGATAGTTTTTACTTTGTTTCTTTTCTCCATTGATGCATTAATGAGATATTTTGCAAAACTGCGAGGAAGCTTTTGTGCGGGATAAATCAGCAAAGTGAGACACAAATGATTTGAATGGTGGTGTGAGATGGTGGCCTTACTGGCCAGGAGGTAGGGTGTTTGATTACATGGTTTGAACCATGACATATCTTTACAGGCTTGTGTCTTAGAACCTCCTGAAGTGCTTGTCAAGTACTTGGTTCTGTCCTGATGTGACTAGCAAATTGTTGTTTCGGATGAAAAGCCATAATCAAGAATCCAAGTGAATGTATGTGACTTTGATCACAAAACCAAATGAGTGTCTGTGACTTTGATCAAAAAACCAAATGTTATGTATTTAAAAAGCTACATGTAACAGCAGATCTACTGTTTTACAGATTGTTTGTATTACATTGCGAAAGCTTTTGCCCTTGACCTACATTATGAGAAAGGTCACGCCATACACAGGAAAATCATCAAAGAACAACCTTCACTGAAAGATGATACTGCAGAATTCTACCAGTATTTGTGAGTAGTTACTCAGATTTTTGAATACTTGACTTGATAGTAATATAGTGAGTAATTCTTTAGCACTTATTGTTTTAAGTAAAATATGTAATGATTTACTATTTATTGCCCTCGGCCTATTGTTAATGTTATATGGAAGCCAAAGATCATATCGGACCCCCACCCACTGGGGCCTAAAGAAAGAGAGGGCTGCTTGTACCTCCAAAGCTTATGTGCTAGTGACTGACCATCTGATTACTGGTTAACCGCTCAGGTCTGAGCCTGCCCAGGAGGAAAAGTGGTTCAAGTCAAACCATCCTTACATATAAGCCTTATTGCTTAGTTGTATGGTTATATATAAAAACTTTTTGAATGCCATGACATCCTAATTTTGGGTAAAAGTCCCATAAAATGGAGGCAATGTCCCGACAGAACCATTGCTGTTGACTGGGACGCTAAGCATCAATTCAGACAAACAAACAAAAAATCATATGACAGTTTAGACAGTCAAAAGCTGTTCAGAGTGTATGTTTCTTACTAAATCTTGTCATGTCTTGTTCAAATGAGATTATTCTCTGTTTGTTGTAGTGATACAGCAATAAATGAATATGATTTGGATTCAGAAACAGCCAAAGAGGTAAAAACAAATATGCTATGTCATGTAATATTTCTTTAAGAATAGTTAGTTGGCTTAATATCAGGATTGATACTCAACTACATTGATACTCAACTACACCTTCAGTGCTTTATGCCACAGTTAACATCTACAGTCATGTCAGGATGGTCTGTTATCCAAGCCCAGCTGTTTCTGGGCAAAAGCCTATCAGAGGCAGATCAGTTTATTAGTTTACTAGTCACCATTTACTGACAAATCATGAAATGTTCTATTGGACCAGGTTTATTATTTTCGTGATCAAGCTAAAATTACAAGTGTGCAAATTAAACTGATATGAAATTGTTTTCCACTTGAAGACACTAGCATTGGCTTGTCTAAAAATATTGCTACAAATGATTATTGTCTGTCTTAGTTTATAGAAGATTCACTTGCATTGACAGACACATGTTTCTATATTAAACAATTCAAAACTATTTTGCCTATATTCCAGTATGTTGAAGAAGCACTTGCCATCAGGAGAAGAAAACAAGAGTTATCTAAACCAGCAGAACCTGAGAGATTGTCTTTCCCTCCTAAACTTAAAGCATACAGGTTATTTGTTTTAACTGTCTTATCTCTTGAGCAGTCATGCCACAGATAATGTGTTGGAGATGGGACATTGTGGATTATTAACTGACAAACTCAATGTTATCTTATTTACTGCACATGACTTTATGCATTAGCACAGACAATAAAACATGACTAGACTTAAAACATAGTAAACGAAAGTAACATAAAGGACAATAGTCTCTGATTAAAAATATGTGGTACTAGTATCAGAACCTGTCCAACATATAAAATGTAAAAGTATGAATTGTCATTCCCATTTATTCAAATTTCAGCTGGAAGTGTATAGGAGAAGAAATGATCCGGCTGTATGATAGAGCAACTACCTCAGACCCTATCATTGTAAGTAGTTTCTACTGTATACTGATTTTAATAACGTCATTGGAATCAGGTTTCACTGTTTAACCTAATGATATGGTGATTCAGAAATCCATTTGGTTTCCCATATATCGTCTTTGTGCTGTGAGAGACTTTTGAAATGGAGTTGTATGTTCATGTTCTTAGCATCATTAGCATGTGGATGTGATGCTTTACATGTCTAAATGAGAGGGGCATTCAGATATAAATCCCACCATCATAGCCAAGTCTTTGACCAAGACACATCAGTGTCTTTGACCAAGATCCATCAACTTCCCATAGTTCTGTTGGATACCAAGAAAGGCAGTGATTCTGTCCCAACTTGGCAGAAAAATTGCCCCCTGGGTCTTTAAACAGGAACAGAAAACCAAACTTTATGTATAGCCAAATGATAAGGCAACATCATTGCGAGGTTTTCAACTTCGTTTCTCCTATTGGTATGAGCTACTGGTTCCAAAACATGATTTGACTAAGATGTTATTGTGGCTGTTTCAGAGTATTTGCCTGAAGATGAAGATGCCAGACTATACTGATGTTCCAGCTGCTGGAGACAAACCTGAGACTGACAAAACAGAAAGGAAAGATGCACCTCAATCGGGAGAGACTCACGGAGTTGAAGACATGGACATTGATGGCGAAAATGTTAATGGTGTTAAGAAAGTTGAAAAAGTGGTTGAAACTAAAAATGTTGAAAACGAAAAGGATGGTAAAGAAACTGCAGTGGAGGTTGATAATAATTTGGAAAAAGTAAATGAAAATAAGATTGAAAAGGTTGAAAGCAAAATAAATTTAGTAGATGGCAAAAAGATAGAAACTGAATCAAAATGTGATACATCTAGTGATGAGAAAAGTGTTGAAAGTTTACATAATGAAGCAGACATGAAGGATGTTGACATGAAAGATACAAAACAAACTAAAAAAGAAGAAGGTCTGAGAGATGAAAATGTTAAGAAAGAAAGTTTAGAAACAGATCAAAATGTCAAACAAGAAGTTTCAGAAAAAGAACAAAATGTTAAGGAAGCTTTGGAGAAAGGTTGTAAAGAATCAGAGGAAAGTGAGGAAGTAGAAATGGAAAGTGATGATTCAGTCCTGGAAGCCTTTAAAACGGCACAAACCTTGTTGGACGGTCTGTCTCCTTGTAAAGATGGGGCTAGCTCTTTGGAGAAGAAAGACAGTGTTGATGGTATTACAGGTCCTGTGAGTGATGGTGCTGCTAAGTCAAATGAGGTTCAGGACTTGACTGAAACTCTTAAAGAAATTGAAAAGGAACTACATGTTATCAAAGACAGTAACGCAAGATCAAGTGGGTCTTATGAAAGTGCCACTCAAGGTCCAGGAGTCAATAAACATGAAGAACCTAGAGCAGGGACCTCTGGGATTCATGGTTCTACCATTGAACAGAACATTCAGAAAGAGACTCAATTGAACAAATCAGGCAGTTTTGGATTTACTCCATCATTGTTCCCAGAACCTTCCATAAGACTGTCACAGCCCAACTTGCCACCACTAACCTTGCCATCTTCATCAGGCTTGTCAGCAAGATCTCAGCCAAGTATTTCTCCTTTAGTGATGCCTACTGGAACTTCATATTCAACCAGGTTACCTTTGATTGGACATTCACAATTAACTTCACCACTGATTGGACCTTCCTATGTTGGGTCACCTTTGGATGGAGTTTCTTCACCTATGATTGGACATTCACATCCTGCATCACCATTGGTTGGACACATGCCAGGTACATCACCATTGGCCAGACAAATGTCATCTTCTATGCCATTGGCTGGAATGTCGTCTGCATCTTCTCCATTGATTGGACCATATCCTGGTATATCACCTTTGATTGGACAGATGTCATCTGCTTTACCATTGGCTGGAATGCCATCAGTCTCCTCACCACTGATTGATCCACAATATAATACATCACCTTTCATTGGAGAAGTGTCATCTCCACCATTGGCTGGAATGTCCTCGCCATTGATTGGACCACATTATGGTAGCTCATCACTGATTGGTCAAATGTCATCTACATCACCATTAGCTGGGAGGTCTCCAACTAGATCTTCATCAATGGGTCCATTGCCAACCGCCTCAGGATTTCATGGACATAGATCACCTTCATTTGGTGTAAACAAAGGCTATCCAGCCAGGACAAATATAATCACCCAAGATCATGGCTACACCATTCCAGCTCTTAATGTTATACCAGCTCCAAACCTGAATATTTCTGTCAGTCCAACAAGCAGTTCCAACACAAGCCCTCAGAAACAAAGCCCTATTTTAACGTCTTATTTAACGTCTAACTCATCACCTGCAGGATCTAGTCAATCACCTTTGAAAGGACAGAACAGAAGTGGACTTGGTCATGCTTCCATGGCAACAGAGAACAAACAGACTGGTTCTGGGTCAGTTTCTCCAAGAAAACTAAACGTCCCAGTGACACAGTCACTCCAGAAGACACTGGACACGCCCCCTGTCCCATCATCTCTGTTTATTGCTGACTTTGACGATCAGAGCCCCGGTGTTAGGCGAGGTCAGAAAAGGAAGAAAATTTCCATGGCAACAGAAGAGATTATGATGTATGGGAAAAGAAGATCTGCTAGGGTTAGTCTTTCTCAATGATCTAGCTGCCTTGAGCCTTAATTTGTAAGAAAACAGGTTTTCCTTTACAAACATACAATTGTTGTGTCAATAGTGTTTAAAATTTTTTCTATATATATAGAGTATACAAAAGATGCCTTAACTGGATTGGGAATAAAAATCTTGGAGCCTTGAAATTTTTGGCAACCCTGTATGTATGTCTACCAGTGCTCCTTTCCAGTAGATTGGGATTTGCACAGGGTCTTTGAATAAGGGGGGTGTGGGGGAATCAGTCCTTTAGAACATAAGACTTAGGACCTGGAAATGTTATAGAAACCAAGCAAGAATTTCCTAAAAGTAGAGCAATGTGTTTCAAATGTTACAGTCAGAGCTGTGTTATTGATTGGTTACAGGTTAGAAACACAGGTAGGAGAAAAGAAGAGGAAACAGTGAACTATATGGAGCTACTACAGGCCTTTCTTCCCTCTAGTCTCAAGTAAGTACTGTGACATTCCCTAGGGCATGATAACTCGCCAAGTATCACATTGGTTTTGTTTGCAAGGATACCTTGGGTCCAGACATTTGACATATTTTTGCAAAAAAAAAAAGAAAAAAAAAAGGAAAGCTGAAAGTTTGCACACATGTTCAATACAAAAAATACAAAAGAATTTTTGCTACCTTACTGGTTGCTGTTCTGAAAAATTCCTTTTTATGTTGTGTCTGATTGAGAAATTTAAAGTTCTGTTCTAGCTTAGTGTTATGTTTTCTTTAGAACTGTACGGGAAGATGAGGTCAGAGAAACAGAGGCAAAAACACCAGACCAGAGCAAATCCCCTGGTAAGGTTGGTTAGCAATTTAAAAGCAAATTATTTTGTTAAATCTAGTCATGAACAGATATATTCTGTATTAGCACATAATACTATTTGCTGTTTCAAATTAACCAAAAGTCAAGGTAACCAAATATTAATAAGCGCACATTTGAGAGCTTCATCAACTCAATATAAGATTTTGGATTCCTTGTGAAAAGTGTCAAAATATGATAAAGAATGATAATGCATGCCAGTGTATCTGGCTGAAGAAGTCCAAAAAGCAATGATGGACACTGTTTCAGTTGCCATGGAAACAGAATCTGATAAAGTGAACAGCTACCAAGATTGGAATGAGGAAGAGGAAGTGAAGAAATTTCTCCATGACAATGTAACAAACTATGGGCTCATGATACTGATGAGAGATTATCTATTCAGAGTGGCGGAATTTGAGAAATGTCAATGGTACAGTTTTATGATTTTAGAGAACAGCATTGATGATATGTAGCCTGCCTGATTTGTAATAAAGCAGAATCAATATTGATATTTAAAAGGTACATATATTTGTTTATGTTTTAAGATAACATTTGCCATTGAGTAGTGAAAGGAAGTTCGCTAGTAATTGTAATCATCCTTTGATTAATTTGTCACACATAGTATGCATTTGAAGCATTGAAATACCATAGAGTAATTAATCATATGTCATTGCTGTTTTCCAGGCAGTGGCTGGAATAAAAAAGTAATAAAAAGTGTTATGACCACACAGGTATTAACTTTTGCGGGAATACATAACGTCATTGACGATGTCTGTAACAACAATGTAAATTTTCAATGAAAATATGTGAAATTGAAAGGCGATAACATCCTATTTTAAAAGTCATATAATAAAACAAATAAAACAGGCTCGTTTAATAAATTTCATATGGAATGACCTTTCGTGTAACATCCTCTATTTATACCACTGATTTTTGTAGGAAAGATGGTCTGGCAGAAGTATATCTGTCAGTATTTTCTCGAATCAGGAAGCATCTGGACTCACCCAATATCTTCTGTTCTGAAGAATCGCAGGAAAATATCAGAGAATTCAGTAAGGCAAGTATATGATGGAGACTGTTTTGAGATATGTTAAAGACTGGTAAAAGGTTTGAGACATTTTATGACTCTCTCTAGTCTTTTAAGACCCTTTTGATTTATTTTCTAGATTCAGAGGAATGTGAATAGGTATAGAACAAGGGTTCTAATCTCAAGTATGTACAATGGTTAAGTAAAAAATAGTGTTTCTTGCTATAATTGTAAATGTATGGTAGTAATTCCATATGTTATCAAAATGTTGAAGAACATGAAAAATATTAACTCTTGTGAACAGCTTTTATCTCAAAGTCAAAAGAATCTTGCTGCCATTTACTTACAGGTGTGTTTGTTATGGGCTGAGTTACAACTAGACAAGTGGCTGTCTAGCAGGTCTAAAGTTCGGGGCTTACCAGGCACATCACCTAAAGGGTGGGTATAATTATGAGTCTGAGAAGTTGATCAGAAATGGGGAGTGGGATGGTCAACTATTGGGTTATGGCAGCCTAAATCATGAGACCTTGAGCTAGAATTCTGTCATAGCAGGCCAAATATTCAGGAAAGGGTTGCCAGTCCCACAATGACTAAGAATTGCCTGTCCCACAATGACTAAGAGTTGCCTGTCCCACAATGACTAAGAATTGCCTGTCCCACAATGACTAAGAGTTGCCTGTCCCACAATGACTAAGAATTGCCTGTCCCGTAATGACTAAGAGTTGCCTGTCCCACAATGACTAAGAATTGCCTGTCCCACAATGACTAAGAATTGCCTGTCCCGTAATGACTAAGAGTTGCCTGTCCCACAATGACTAAGAATTGCCTGTCCCACAATGACTAAGAGTTGCCTGTCCCACATTGACTAAAAATTGCCTGTCCCACAATGACTAAGATTCGCCTGTCCCACAATGACCAAGAGTTGCTTGTCCCACAATGACTAAGAGTTGCCTGTCCCACAATGACTAAGAGTTGCCTGTCCCACAATGACTAAGAGTTGCCTGTCCCACAATGACAGAGTTGCCTGTCCCACAATGACTAATAGTTGCCTGTCTCGCAATGACTAAGAGTTGCCTGTCCCACAATGACTAAGAGTTGCCTGTCCCACAATGACCAAGAGTTGCTTGTCCCACAATGACTAAGAGTTGCCTGTCCCACAATGACTAAGAATTTGTTGACTCTGACATTTAGTCTGACATTTTATTATTAAAATTGAAAACAGTACTAAAAATAGACATCTTATGAGGCATTTGAGGTGTTCAAATAAATATTCAGTTGTTCTGGCGACAAATAACCAACATAACCTTACCGAAGCATTTGTTGTGTAAATAGCAACTGTGAGGTATGAGGCCCTCCCAGGGGTTTTGGGGATTCAGGGAGAAGGGCTATTTATTTTCAGGGATTTGGGGAGAAGGGTCATTTATTTTCAGGGATTTGGGGAGAAAGCATAGTTTTAGGGAGCAGGGAGCAGGGGGCTGAGGAAAAACATTTTAGGGAGCTGGGGAGAAAGGTCATTTTTCTTTCAGGGAGCAGGGAGCAAAGACCCCCCCCCCCCCCCCCTGGGAGGGCCTCAGGTATGAAATTGTTTCTTTTGCAGTCAGAACCAGATTTTCTTGCATGAAGAGGATCTTCCGTATAATTACAATGAAGACACCTGGTATATCTTGGCATGTTGTGGACAGTCTGATAGTCTCGCAGAGTTCTGGAATGAATATTGTATTAGAGGTAAGCTTGGTATTAGAATATCTGCTTTATGCGTATAAGAAAAAAGAGAAAAGTACAATCTGTTTAGGAACATATATTCTTCCTGTAAAGGGATTTTGTGATGTGATATTGATTAATATATAGTAAATAAATACCCCGTGACCAAAATTAAACCGATTTATCATGTGAGGATTAGTAAGCAGATGAAAGGGCGAGCGTGATAAATCGGTTTATTTTTGGTCATGGGGTAGTTATTCACTTTATAATACAAATTTCAAGAAAAAAAACTCACCCGATGTGAGGAGATTTGCTATCCGCCATTTTGTTTATTTAGTCAACAGCTCAACAATCACTCCGCAGAACAACTCCTCAAAATTCGCCACCATATCAGTAGATTTTGTTGATAATTTATTTTTTTCTTGTCCATTGTTTATATATTGCATAACAATGGCGGAGATTGACGTCACAAAAGGTGACTAAATTTGACGTCACTGGCATGCATCTTTTTGTTGCTTTCAACAAAATTGCAACGAGGTCTTTATTTAGTCAGTAGAGATGGCCTTTATTCGGTCAGTAGCTAAGTAAAATTTCTATTTATGAACCCCCCTTAATTAAGCCGATATGTAAGGTTGTTGCATTATAAATTGTAATATTGTATACTGAACAAAAAAAAAACAAAAAAACTACTTTACATACACTTCATTTCAGTCATACCTCCCACAATATTACTGTTATGGCAATAATCTTGCCATGTGGTCGTCTTGATGGATGAATGACCATTATTCATGCAGACATGTTCAAAAAATAATAGTGTGATTAGATGGAAAATTTTGTACCTAAAAATTGTAAAGTTTCTTTTTTTGTTCATTATATTATTGATGGATTGCTATATTTAAACCAATATGTTTCAGATTCTTTTTACTCATTTGATCAGGTAGTACAACAACAACAATTCAGCACAGTTTTTATAACTTCTGTTTTTGCAGCCTATTGGATGAAGGCTAGGTTGAACATGCTGCTTGGAAATACAGAGGATGCCATTGCCTCCTTTGAAAGGGTAGGTTGACTTTGAATAATTTGATACACATGCTCATCAGATTTAAGGTAATGTCTAAGGTCAATGTATATATAATTTAATATACGATTATAATATGATGTAGGACTTCAAGCGCCTGTGATTGGTCAATTCTAGCTCAGTATTGAGAAGTGCAAAGATGTATTAGTACACCTCGGTCATCCACATTCTCTTGTATTTTTCTGTTTCTTTGTCCACCATCTTGGAAGTCAACCACATAACTGAAGCTTTCATACATTGATTGTAGGTACCTTGTATTGTTGATTTTCATTTCATGATATCAGACCATGCCTGGAGTTGGGCTAGTGCGCAAACTTTAGAACATATTTAAAATATGCTATTTTTTTATGTTTAAGTTTCCCTATGACATGTCTTTGTTGGGCACTGATCTGAATACCTTCTTACTTGGACCAAGGGAACAAAACGCCTGTAATGCTATACATTTGTTTCAGGCCAAAGAATATTTGCAACTAGCAGAAGAAGAAGAAAACATACAGAGGGTTTTTGTGGCTAACATCAAAATGGACAATGTTATTACTCAAGGTATGACATACAAACTAAGCATATTTTATCGTTTGAAGTCATGAGCAAAGATAAGTGTTGTAGACAGGATCTGCAATAAGATTGTTTAATCATTTCACTTGAAGCATTGACTTTTTGTGTAAGTGAACTCTGAAGATGATTTTTTTTTCTGTTACAATTATAGTGGGCATGACAAGGTTCTTAATTTGGAACAATGGATTTCTAATGAGCATTCATTTATAAGGGGGTTGGGGATAGGGTTATGGTGAATCCTGTTAAGAGCTGATAAAAGGTGTGCTATTATCTGTCTTTGTAATACTGCTTTTTCAGCTACGGTGGCTGCAATCCAGGAGTCTCTACAACAGAGTCAGTCAGTCGAAGAAATCCAGAGACTGTCAGAAACTGGGGATAATGCAGCTGTCGTAGAGTTACTTCTTCAGACATTTCAACAGCCAAAACACAAATCTAAGGTAGGCATGATAGTTGCTGTTAGATATGTAGGATTTGTGAGTTAGTCATGGAAACCCAGAGATTGTCAGAAACTGGGGATAATGCAGCTGTTGTAAAGCTTCAGACATTTCAACAGCCAAAACATAAGTCAAAGGTGAGGTTGAAACTCATGGATTCTCTTAACCATGATAATCAAGCTGATGTTATCGAGGCTTTTAATTCCACATCTAGGTACCTCGATGACCTTTTGAACATTGACAACCCTTATTTTGAAGGTATGGTCAATCAAATCTATCCACCTGAACTTCAGTTGAACAAAGCCAATATCTCAGATACTGAAGCCCCCTTTTTAGATCTACATCTTTCTGTTGCAAATGGATTTGTTTCTTCTAAAATTTATGATAAGCGCGATGACTTTGATTTTGATATAGTAAATTTTCCTTTTTTGGATGGTGACGTTCCTCGTCGTGCTTCTTATGGTGTTTACATTTCACAACTTATTAGATTTGCTAGAGTCTGCAATCGTGTTACAGACTTCAACGCTCGAAATAAATGTTTAACGGCAAAACTTCTCCAACAGGGCTATCGGTATCATAAACTTCGAAAAACCTTTTCTAAATTTTATCGTAGACACTATGAATTGATTTCCAAATATAATGTTGGGTTAAAGACGCTTTTAAGTGAGGGCCTTTCGGAACCTGAATTTTATGGTGACTTGGTTTACAAATTTAAGAAACTTATAGGAATTAATGATTTTTCTTTTCAGTTCAGAAAAATCATAACACGTTACAGACGTATAGGTTATAACTTGAATGTTATGCGACAGTCTGCATGCTTAGTTTTTAACCCAATCATGGTTGATAACTATGCTGCCTTCTTTAATTGCACGCCGGTGGGTCAGGCGTCAGACTCTATGATGGCCCCGACTTAAAGCTATTCATTTTAGTTGGTTGGGGCTGGAGCTTCTTGTCTGTTGCTTGGCCCACCGGGGTCCAACTGGTGTTTTTCTTTTGCTCCGGAGTTAGTAGGTTATTCAGCGCCCAGGGATCTCCATCGTCGGGCAGCTTACTCAATCTGTGAGTCCTTGTTTTTGGTTCATCAGGATTTTTATCATGATTTATTTGTTTGTTCTTGATGATTCATTGACTAGTTAGAGATTCACCACGAGGACCGAAGAACTTACTAAATGTTATGAACCACTGCAGAAGCTGAGGGTGAGGTTAGGATCCTGTAAAACCGGTTTAAGCCAGCCAGTAACTTTGTGTTACTGATCGTTCCAAGGCGATACTTCTGTGGTGGTTCTTTTTGTTTTATGTCTTGGTGTTTGGAATTTTTTTGTGCTGTTGGCGCCTTTTGTATGTTTTCATATTTTTAATTAAGTTAAGGTAACTGAGTGGCCACCTATTGGGAAAATAGCTGCTCATTCGGCTTACGATATGTTTCATGGTATAAGTCTGATTGTTAGTTTGGTTTTTTCCCACCTCGGTTTGTGGAGTGGGAATCTCTTTCTGATTGCGCCTTTTCCTGATTTTTGCCTACTTGTACCTTTTGATACTAATGACAATCAACCAGTATGCTCAGTAATTTAAACAAAACATATTCATGCCTCATAGCTATCAAAACTGTTTTCTGACAACTGTATTACAGATGATTCAAAGATGCATGATAATAAGGTGATACCATTTGTCACACAAACAGGTAAATAATGGTAAACAGTACCGATGTATTCAAGCTCTGGGGGGGATAGCATTGCCCATTGAAATAAGCAGTAATATGTTAAACTTTGTAGTAAATACGTCACACCAGTAAACCCTAAAACGCGGACAAGTTGATTCTGTTTTTCAGGATTTATATTGTCATTTCTGATAATTTTGTTTTTATACCAGTTTGTGAATAAGACAGTAGATGCCTCAGAAAGACAGTCCCAACTCTGTCTCTTACAAGATTCTCTATATAAACTGGGAGATCTACAGGTATGGATAAAAACACAATATTAGTGAGACGCCCATAACATACCTTAATAGACATTTAAAGACATTGGGGTACCCACCCTAAAATTGAAGTGTTATGTCATAAAAAGAGAGGCTTAATAAAGATGCTCAAATATATGATTAATTAGGTTATGTCTCATCCAAAAGAAGTCTAAACGTGTCCTACAGGTTTTGCTGAAATTCACATCAGATTTTCTGCGACAGACTTGCTTGAAAAAAAAACAACAACTGCAGTCTTAATTCACCCCAAACATTTTCAGCTCACCTGAGCCGTTAGGCTCACAAGGTGAGCTTATAGTCTACCCATGCTCTGGCGTCCGTTGTCCTTTCGTCCACAATTTCAAAGATCTTCTTCTCTGAAACGGCTTGGCCAATTAAAGTCAAATTTTATATGACGCATTTATAGGAAGGGGGAACCAATGCGTATATAAAAATATAGTTCACGTGACCAAGACAGCCGCTATGCCTATATATCTTCTTCTCCTGAACCGGCAGACCGATTTCAACGAAAATTGGTATGTATATATAAATTATGACCCTGTGATTCTTTTGACCTATTTAAAGGCAAGGTCAACATAGGTCACCAATGCATTTGAATGGGGAAAACTGTTACAAAGTCATTTAAAGTGAAAATCTTGCTGGAAATGGGCAATGGGACTGAATATTGATGATTCTGAAAAAAAATGAACCCCAGGGGCTCATCTGCCCCCACCCTGGGGCAATATACATGTATATTACCATAGTATCCAAACATCTCCTGTGGAACTGCTTGGCCAATCGAAGCCAAATTTTATATGAAGCATCTGTAGGAAGGGGGAACCAATGTGTATATAAATAATCCAGGTCGCATAACAAAGATGGCCGCCATGCCCATTTATGGCCAAAACCCTACAAAAATCTCCAGAACGGGTGTATAAATTTCAACGAAACTTTGCATGAAGCATTAATGGCTAATGTACTACAATGTATATATAAATCATGACTCTGTAACCTGTGATGACCTATTGTAAGGCAAGGTCAACATGGGTCGCCTATGCATTTGAATGGGGAAAATTGTTAAAATGTCATTTGAAGGGGAAAACATGCAGGAAATTGGCAAATGGACAGAATATTGATTATTCTGAAAAAATATGGCCCAAGGGCTTCTTCTGCCCCTGCACTGGTGCTAAATACCATAATATTCAAACATGTTTATTGGTATATGTAGCAGATCTCAGGTGAACATTTACAGGACCATTGGTCCTTTGGTATTGAGCATTTTCCTGCCCACTTTTCCTTTTATTACATGTAAAGATTTGTATTATTATGGATACTATAATTCTTGCATTCAGAAATGTTTGTTGTGGGGTGAGGAATCATTCCATGAGTCTTATGAACAGTACCAGAAATCTACAACACAGGGAGCCAAGTCAGACTGGTTGAGAACCATGGTGAAGATCTTCACTGCCATGCAAAGGTAAACACTAGTTTGTGTAGGGAGCCAAGTCAGATTGGCTGAGAACCATGGTGAAGATCTTCACTGCCATGCAAAGGTAAACACTAGTTTGTGTAGGGAGCCAAGTCAGATTGGCTGAGAACCATGGTGAAGATCTTCACTGCCATGCAAAGGTAAACACTAGTTTGTGTAGGGAGCCAAGTCAGATTGGCTGAGAACCATGGTGAAGATCTTCACTGCCATGCAAAGGTAAACACTAGTTTGTGTAGGGAGCCAAGTCAGATTGGCTGAGAACCATGGTGAAGATCTTCACTGCCATGCAAAGGTAAACACTAGTTTGTGTAGGGAGCCAAGTCAGATTGGCTGAGAACCATGGTGAAGATCTTCACTGCCATGCAAAGGTAAACACTAGTTTGTGTAGGGAGCCAAGTCAGATTGGCTGAGAACCATGGTGAAGATCTTCACTGCCATGCAAAGGTAAACACTAGTTGTGTCAAGCAGATGGAGTTTTTAGTGGATAAACCACATTCCAGGAAATATAGGTTTACCTCATTCACATTTCAAGGTAGCTGAAAATAGGGTTGAAATGCTTTGATTATTCGAGCCTCATGAGAAAACCAACAATTTGCACAGGCGAAAACAAAGACACTATCAGCCAGGTATCAGTGCCTTTGTTTTTGCTTCTCAGAAAGTACAATCCCTCTTCTTCTTGAATCAGAAATTTCAAGCTTCTAGCTGTCTTCTGTGGCTGTAAAGCCCGGTTTGTGTCAGACCTGTTCAAAAATCAAGTTCATTTGTTGGTTTTCTCATGAGGTGGCCCATTTGCTACATTTGCTTGTGAAATATCAACAGCAACACTACACAGGCTTTCACACAAAAAATAAGCATTACAGCCCTACAGACTTTATCTGTCATGCAAATTCAATTTTCTGTTTTGCTTTCAGGGTCTTAGAGAAGGACCTCTCAGTTGTCAAGTCCCTCCCATCAGTGAAACTAGTCAGATTTACTCAGAACTTGGTACAGATGATAGACACCAATATGTCACTTCACGAGTCTATTACAGACATGAGAATTGATACTCTTCTACCTTGGGTTGTGCTCTACCAGCTGATTAAACAGTGAGTTAAAAAACCTTGCAAGCAGGATAGAGTTTTCAACATTTTAACTTGTTTCACAAAAATCTTATCTTGTTAAGTTGCATGAAAAAAAACACAAACAAACAACCTACCAGCAGGAAAACAATGAAAACATATCCAACACTTCTTTTTAACATTGGTTGTAAATTGCCTAATGGCATGCTCTACTGTACACCCACACCCGTCAGTGTGAAAATGGCTTGTACAATATTTGTCTTTTTGCATTAGCAAAATAGCATTATCATGTTGTATATTGATTGTTGCTTCTTTGTTTTCCTTCAGTGAAGAAACTGTGATGGAGACTTTACGTGAGAAAGAGACAGATGAATCAGATATGGAAGAAAATATGCCCTCATCCCTAATGCTACTGAATGTTAGCCATGATTACCTCGGAAGGTAATGTTGAACATTATACATTCATCCGAGACTGAAGAAAATATGCCCTCATCCCTAATGCTACTGAATGTTAGCCATGATTACCTCGGAAGGTAATGTTGAACATTATACATTCATCCGAGACTGAAGAAAATATGCCCTCATCCCTAATGCTACTGAATGTTAGCCATGATTACCTCGGAAGGTAATGTTGAACATTATACATTCATCAGAGACTGAAGAAAATATGCCCTCATCCCTAATGCTACTGAATGTTAGCCATGATTACCTCGGAAGGTAATGTTGAACATTATACATTCATCCGAGACTGAAGAAAATATGCCCTCATCCCTAATGCTACTGAATGTTAGCCATGATTACCTCGGAAGGTAATGTTGAACATTATACATTCATCAGAGACTGAAGAAAATATGCCCTCTGACATCCCTAATGCTACTGAATGTTAGCCATGATTACCTCGGAAGGTAATGTTGAACATTATACATTCATCAGAGACTGAAGAAAATATTCCAACATCTCTGATGCTTCTCAATGTTAGCCATGATTATCTAGGAAGTTAATGTGTGAACAGTCATCATGAACATTTTTTCCATACAAAAGAACCTCATTGTAACACCATTACACTAAAGTTTTCAATACAACACAATATAATTAGTTGCTATATGTATGTAAGTAATTTCACTAGAACATGGTTTCACTTAAAACTTGGTCTGTTTGTGTGGACCCCAAAGGTAGCTTATGATTATACTTAAAAAATTTAAATACACAACATGAAATTTCAACTTTTTCATATGTATTTGATGTTTTGATAAAATCATTTTATTGAAAAAATTAACGGCAGACATCAAAATACATTAAAACGTAAATCGTGACGTAAGCGTCGGGAGGATGTTGAAAATACCAAATCCTTTGCATGCTGGTTTACCTGACGTTGACTTGATAATGTGCAATAAAGACTAGCGTCATTGCATATTTAAGTACCATCCCACGTTGGGTTAAAATCATTCGATGAGGACCATTTGTGCTAAAACGGTGTATATTAAATCAAGATACGACACAACATGCTTCTTAAACAACAAGGACGTCACGAGAACCGTAGAAATTGGTCACTGGAGGGTTTGTTTTGATGTTTGTTAAACAGATTATGACGTTATGTAAACTGGTGAAAAACTGATAATCTGCATTGAGTACGTGTAAACACTCAATTTACGTACTGTAATCTAAAGTTTGGTAGTTAATCGCTTTCAAATCAGACATAATGGCCTTCTCTTGAATGCAGCATGTTGGATTTGACATTATGGACGTTTTATTGACATCTGAAGTTCAAATGACACAGTTTTACTGGAATAATCATTTAATTGAATAAAACGCAAGCCGAATAAAATTTTACAGGCTTTTAACGCACTTTTTCCATTCATGTTGGTGACATTATGCGTCCCGTACCATTACCTTAAGTTTCCAAAAGATCAATGGTTACATCTGCAGTCATGTTTTAGAGGCTTTGAAAACAAAACTATTGGTTCTGCTTCAAAGTTGACTTCTAGTGATCATGCTTACCGGGTGTGCCATTGTAGGTCAGTGTGGTGATAGTTCGTCTCTCACTAATGAGAAAGACCATCATTATTTCTTGAATAGTGCTAATGTGTGTTGGTGAGTTCTTTGATGGCTGACTAGGCCAATTCTGGCTCTAAACTGTCGGTTGCAAGTAGAGCAAGTCAATGTCATAGAGTCTGCTGGTGGCACATTTGTTTTGGCTTTGCGCTCTCTTCGCTTTCTTTCAGCTTCACAGATTCTCTTCTTTTCATAGAGAGCTGCTCCTTTGTTGATGAGACCTCGCCACTTTGATCGCTCCTGTGCAGTCTGTTCCCAGGACCCCATTGGTATTTCGAAATCCTTCAGAGAGGCCTTGAGGGTGTCTTTGTAGCGTTTCTTCTGGCCACCTTGAGAGCGCTTTCCCTCCTGTAGTTGTTCTCCATAGAAAACTTTCTTTGGAAGTCGCGCATCAGGCATTCTTATAACATGGCCAGTCCATCTTAGCTGTGCTGGCTTTAAGACTGTATGCATGTTTTGCATCCCTGCTTTCCTCAGGACCTCTGTGTCTGGAATCTTGTCCTGCCACTTGATTTTTAACAACTTTCTCAAACAGCTTAAGTGGAAATGGTTAAGTCTCTTTGCATGGCGTTGGTATACTGTCCAGGTCTCACATGCATACAAGAGGGTTGGCAGTACCACAGCCTTGTAGACTTTCAGCTTGGTGTCAAGCTTGATTCCATTTCGCTCCCAGACATTTGCACGGAGTCTTCCGAATGCCACACTAGCTTTTGCAATTCTGGCAGTGATCTCATCATCAATATGCACTGCTCTGGAGAGAGTGCTTCCCAGGTAGGTGAACTTGTCAACAACTTTCAGTTTTTGCCCATTCACAGTGATGGTTGGTTCATTATATGGTTTTCCGGGGGCTGGTTGGTGAACAACCTCTGTCTTTTTTGTGCTGATTGTGAGATCATAGTTATCAAATGACTGTGAGACTTGATCCATGGCTCTTTGCATTTTTGCCTCTGTGTTGGCATTCTTATCCATATCATCTGCATAGAGGAGCTCATCTAGCACATCAGTCTGGACCTTAGTTTTGGCTTGCAACCTTCTGAGGTTGAATATGTTGCCATCAAAACGGTACCTGATTGGAAAACCAGTGTCACTGTCCTGAAAAGCATCCATAAGCATGGCAGAAAACATCATGCTGAACAGTGTTGGTGCCAGAACACAGCCTTGTTTGACCCCATTTGTTACTTCAAATGGTTCAGAGAACTCTCCATCATTCTGCACACGTGCCTGCATGCCATCATGAAACTGCCGCACCATAGCTATGAATCTGGGTGGACAGCCAAACTTGGCCATGATTTTCCAGAGTCCATCACCACTAACAGTGTCAAAAGCTTTGGTGAGGTCAACAAACGTCATGTATAGATCTACATTCTGTTCTTGGCATTTCTCCTGAAGCTGTCTTGCTGTGAAGATCATGTCTATTGTCCCTCTGTCTTTTCTGAATCCACATTGACTTTCTGGGATAAGTCCCGTCTGATCAAGATGAGCATTCAGACGATTCAACAGAATTTTTGCAAGTATCTTCCCAGCAATTGATAGGAGGGAGATGCCTCTGTGATTGTCACAGACTTGAGGATTTCCTTTCCGCTTGTATAGGTGGATTATGGATGCATCCTTAAATTCTTGTGGGATAGCCTCCTTCCTCCACATACAGTGAAACAACTCTGTCAGTTTCTCTGCCATGGGTAGCCCCCCAGCCTTGTAAACTTCGGCAGGAATTGCATCTGCACCTGGGGCTTTGCCAGATGATAGTTGTTGAACTGCTTTTCTTGTTTCCGTAACGGTAGGAAATTCATCTAACAGAACATTGCACTCTATCTGTGGAAGTCTGTGATTGCATCCTGATTGATGCTTGATGGTCGATTAAGCACACTATTGAAGTGTTCTGCCCACCTTTCCAAGATAGCTTCTTTATCTGTGAGAAGAGTGTTTCCATCTGCACTGAGCAATGTGGTGGCTCCAGAACTCTTTGGACCATAAATGGTTTTCAGTGCATCATGAAATTTCTTCATGTCCTTTCTATCCGCAAAAGACTGAATTTCTTCTGTTTTCTTCCTCAGCCAGGAATCTTGCATGTCCCTAAGCTTGGTCTGGACTGTCTTACAAATGTTGCTGTAGGCTGCTTTCTTTGATACTGAGCTAGTATCATCTTGATGTGCCTTGAGCAAACGGTGCTTTTCTTCAAGAAGCCTCTGAATTTCATCATCATTCTCATCAAACCAGTCTTGATGTTTGCGAGATGGAAACGCTTAAGTCATTAAGCATGCGAAACCATGATAATGGCTAAACCTGCTGCAGTTTGACGTTTAGACACTGCTTTCATATAATTTAGTTTAGAAGTACCGTATACTTGCATTTCAAAGTTTGCTTACAGGGACCCAAAGTGTTTGTTGTGTTTCTTTATTCCTTAAGTATGCATAGAAGCATTAAAGTGTGCATAGAAGCATGAAAGTGTGCAAAGAAGCATGAAAGTGTGCATAGAAGCATTAAATTGTAGGGGAGCATGGTGGTGTGTTGGTAGAGCATGGGACTCTGAATCGAGAGGTCCTGGGTTTGATACCCACTGACAGCACAGTGTTGTGTCCTTGAGCTAGATAAATTAACTCCCCAGAATACTGGATGAACCCAGGAAACTGTGGCTCCATGGCGACATGACTGAAAATTTGTTGACTGGGACATTTAACCTCAGTACAAACAAATATTTCGTTTTTAGCTCACCTGAGCCGAAGGCTCACAAGGTGAGCTAATAGGATAGCCATGATCCGGCGTCCGGCGTCCGTCGTCGTCCACAATTTCAAAGATCTTCTTCTCTGAAACCGCTTGGCTGATCTAGTTGAAATTTTATGTGGAGCCTCCTTTGGTAGTGGCATTTCAAGTTTGATCGCGAAATCCAGGTCACATGACCAAGATGGCCGCAACGCCCATATATGGTAAAAACCCTTCAAAAATCTTCTTCTCCAGAACCGGTGGGCCGATTTCCACGAAACTTGGCATGTAGCATTGGGGACTTCAGCCCATGGTAGTTTGATAAAATGATGACCCTTGGATGACCTTGACCTATTTTACGGCAAGGTCAAATTTGGAAACATAGGCTTTTACATGGGAAAAAGTGAAAACTATGGATTTTTGAAAACTATTGCAGCCTGAGGCCTGAAAAGTGGTAGATGCAAACAACTAATGGAGTAGATGAAGGTACACTCCCGGTAAAAAAATAACAACATATTCCGCGTTTCTCCTCAACCATGGCAAACGCGAAATTTTTATTTCTCGGAGAAACACCGCGAAATAAGCCAGGTAGACGAAATCGTCTGCGCGAAATTTCTCGGTGTTTCTCGGTGAAATTTCTCGGTGTTTCTCCGAGAAAGGTAATTACCTGGATTTATCGATAAAACTCTTTTTCTCGGAGTTTCTCGGAGGAATTTAAAAGACAAATGCATGTTTATAATTTTTGAATAAATATAAAACAATAAATTAGAAAAATTATATTTTAAGTATTTGCAAGTATGAAACTTGCAGATGTTACGTATTTGTTTAGATGGCTTATAATCCATATAAATATATTCTTGATTAAATTAAAATTTATGATGACCTTTGTCACTTGTGTTGCTTTTCACATCATCCATGATTATTCGATCTTTGAACAGAAGAATGGAAGCGAAAAAATCATTTAAAAATCAAGGGCGTCATTAAAAATTCGCGCCTTGAGCATTGTCCTTTCCAACAAAGAATAAAATTACCACACTTCTTGTGACTATGTGGATAATCAGAATCATTTTCATTGAATGAATAAATAAGTTTAATGACATTTGATCAAAGGTATTTAATTATGTACAATAGCAATGATTTAACAGGCGGTTTACTTTAATTATGTCAGGATAAACACAAGTCATCAAAATAACATGAATATACCGGCCGGAGATCGAAATCGCAACTTTTTTTTTCGAAGCGAACGCACTATCTATACATGTAAAACCATCGCGGCCTTACTTGTCCTCCAGCATTTCTTGGTAAGCTGTTAACGTAACCGTTATCAAATATTCAGATTATGGTTCCATATAAATCGCAAATAATTTGAGCATTCGTACATGTACATGTATATATACTTGTATGTTTTAGATCGAGACTACATGTAGTAGGAAAGAATTTGCATCAAAAGTTATTCTCCATGAACAACCACAAAGCCGTTTAAATCATGAACTTATGGGATCGCCTAAATTGATGCCCTTTCACCCGTAATATTGCATGGTATTAACATACATAAATGGTCAACAAAATTTACAGAAATCACTGTTGACTGATTTGGCCAAGTGATAGAATTTGCAGCATTACCAGGAAGTGTGTTTCGGCATACACAGTCATGTTCTTGTGTCACATTCTCTAATGAACACGAAGCTGACGCTCCTTCACATGAGAAGGAAGCTGTCTGCCATAAAGTGAAATAAAAAGTCAAGCAAATAAAAATGCCGACCGTGCAGCCAACACTGTCATATGACTTACTCCCAATTGACGGCTAAATACATCACGTAGATATGAATGTACATGTCCATACATTGCTATTCACGCACATGCATTTGCATCATTAAAATCATTCTTGTTCAAACATTTTACATCAGGAAACATTTTATGGAAAATGTGTATCCCATCAAAAGCAAAACTGGGGTATGCAGGGGTATATCTATTTTTTTATCTTTTGCTCCAAAACATAAGATTGTGGGTACTAGTTTGAACCGCCTCGTTGTACCCACAATCTATGTTTTGAGCATGAATAAGAAAAAGCAAACATTTTCTACTGACAATTTTCTTTTTTTTTCATCTTTGAACATCTCTGTATATTGCATGGGCATGTTTTCTTAATTTTAAAGTTACGGTATATGAAATTATTTCTTTAAAACATCATCGACACAAAAGGCAGCAACGCTTTCGGAAGGAGAGATCGGAAAACCTCATAAATACATTTACATGTTTGTTATACCTTGTGCAGAATTGCGGTTTGTATGGAAGATTGTAAATGTACATGTATATACAGTCGAGAAATTTTAATGGTCTTAAATTTTTATTTCGCTCCCTTTTTAAATCTGATTGATATTATTAGATGAAAAATGCATTATGTGCAACAAATACTTTTGTATAGGATATGTCACACAGTGCATCAAAGTAAGTGGCTGAAATATACAAACTTTTCTTTACATGTACATGAATTTGGGACAATGTCGGTTATGATAGTATTTTTCTTTTATTTTTCTTTTACGTATGCACCATTATTTTGTCTTCATTTGTGTTACGACATCGAGATATAAATGTGGATGCATCAAACATACAAAACATACATACTCAAGTATCTGCAGTTCATAGCGTGTCGGATGCTGTTTCGGTAGTTTTTGTAAGTGAAGGGTTTACAAATACGAATGTTGTGTAGCCCATTTCGAACGTCGGGACATCCCAAACTTGTACAGTACCATAAAGCGACGAAACCGTACCGACATAACCGTGGCTGAGGACAAGGACGTTAGTAACAGCAATATTGCGCAGTGATTTTTCTATTCATGCACATGCATATTAAAGTTTGTATACTTAGACGGTCCCGGTAATTTTTAAAACTGACACCAAAATATAAGGTCATGTATTTGTTTTCGTGTAAAATGAGTGTATCCGTTCCTGCCTTCTACGGAAACATTAATAAAGGTTAAGTTTTAATGCGATTTAACGTGTAAATTTGATGTAAGATATCCATACGCCAGTTGAGCTGTGTGCTAGTCGAGCTGCACATGTTTTAGGAAACGATCAGGATGTGCGATTTTGGCTTATAAGTGCACTTATAAGATCGAATACGGTGAAAAATTCATATCTATACATCTTGATTATGTAACAGGATAGCTTTCCTTGGAAATGTGCAAATTTCAAACTCGAGACTTTGTGAATCGAGTAAGTGTTAGGTATATAGCGCAGTAAACCACCATTGGTGGATGAGCATGCTTTTCCATCGACGGGGTTTGCTGTGGCTCGGCTCGGCCGCTCGTTACATTTGGTGGCAGCGGTGGGATGAGGACAACCGCCAGACCGGGGTTGCCTTACCCATGTAGTCCCCAGGCCAAGACTCGGGGCGAGTCTTCTCGGAGGGGGAAGTAATGTAACGGGATAGCTTCCCTTGGAAATATGCAAATTTCAAACTCGAGACTTTGTGAATGGAGTAAGTGTTAGGTATATAGCGCAGTAAACCACCCTTGGTGGATGAGCATGCTTTTCCATCGACGGGCTTTGCTGTGGCTTGGCTCGGCTGTATGTTACATGTAACGTACAGCCACGTTACATGTAACGTACAGACGAGCCAAGCCACAGCGTACAGAAATATCAGATTAAAGAAGTAGGGGGATTGTATTAGCCGAGTAGTGAAAACAAAGGCGCTGATCAGCTGTGCATTTACTGCACAGTTGATCTGCGCCATTATTATCGCATGAGTATAAGTCCAGTGTTCTCATGATGCGGCTCATATAAAAGTGGGGTATACATTACATCGACATGTTATCATGATGTGTGTAAATATGTTGAGGAATACCTCATACAATGTATATGGGTTTAAAGCACATGAACATGTAAATGCGTTTGTTAATTTACTCGATTAATTATCAATTAATTTATCAATTATCAGTAATTGATAAATTGTCTTTACTTGTCATTTTTCACCATGTATCATGCACTTTCCTATGCACTTGACATTTCGGACCGCACCTTGTAAAAACAACAGGCCGCCAACACAAAATGGTCATGGCGGAGTTGTCGTTATGCATGGCAATAGGTTTTGCGTTTATGCATTTAGCAAGAAAAACAGATGCTTAAAAAAAAAGAAAAGGTATAAATTGTTTTCTCGTTATCCGCCTTATTCTTATGTGAAGATTTGGTCATAAATTTGGTATGAAAAAAGTGTTTATGCGAACAGTGCCCCTGATAAACGAGTGATTTAGAGGTATTGACAAAACTTTGTGCTAGTTAAATACTGTGTATCCTTATCATCGAGAATGTTGTAATGCATATTCATATAGGAGTTAGGAGATCGCTGCAGGGTAATCGGGTCAATAAAATTTTACAAAAATAGCTTGCTCCATAAGCTGACAATGTGATGAAATTATGTCATTTCATTCTACATGCACGTTTCCATAGCTTGACATACAACCAGAACCAGAAAACATTTATTTCATTACAATATGAATTCAAGAATGCGCAAAATGGTTACCTATTATACTCGTATATGTTTATGGCCTATTGCTTTTATGTTTCCTAGCTCAAACAAATGAAACTACTTGGATAAAGACATAATTGAGATGAAACAAAGTACTTCTTAATTTGTATGTCAAATGCGAGTCGAGTCATGCCTGACCAACCGTAACGGAAACCAGTGAAGAAGATTGTGGAATGTTTGCTCAGTAATTAATGTGCCTTATTAAAACGGTCAAACTGTTAGAGGTGCCATATACAAAAACACTTATAAATACTGATCAGTTAAAGGTCTAAAATTTCTTTAATTATTAAAAATATGGTAAAATCGATTTTCACAATCGTGCACAATATTTCTCCGAGAAACACCGCGAACAGGTAAATCTGGACTTACCTGTTTTCACCGGTTAATACCTGCGGTCGCGGTGAAATTTCTCGGTGTTTCTCCGAGAAATCGAACTGAACGGAACGCGAAATATCTTAATGAAAAGAGAAATTTAACGTTCTTTCTCCGAGAAAAATAGCTTAGGGTCCTCCGAGAAAAGAGGAATATGTTGTTGATTTTTTACCGGGACTGTATGTGATTAATATAGGTCAAGGTCATCTCTTGACCTTGGCCAGTCTGTTGTCCATACACACTTTTCAAAGATCTTCTTCTCTGAAACTGCTTGGCCAATCAAAGTGAAATTTTATGTGGAGCATCCATGGGTAGGGGAGACAAAAGTGTGATCCCGAAATCCAGGTCACATGACCAAGATGGCCGCCACGCCCATATATGGTAAAAACCACTCAAAAATCTTCTTCTCCAGAACCGGAGGGCCGATTTTCACGAAACTTGGTATGTAGCATCAAGGACCTCAGCCCATCATAGTTTGATAAAATGATGACCCTTGGATGACCTTGACCTATTTTACGGCAAGGTCAAATTTGGAAACATAGGCTTTTACATAGGAAAAAGTGAAAACTATGGAATTTTTTGAAATCTGTTGCAGCCTTAGGCCTGAAAAGTGGTAGATGCAAACAACTAATGGAGTAGATGAAGGTATGTGATTAATATAGGTCAAGGTCATCTCTTGACCTTGGCCAGTCTGTTGTCCATACACACTTTTCAAAGATCTTCTTCTCTGAAACTGCGCGACCAATCAAAGTGAAATTTTATGTGGAGCATCCATGGGTAGGGGAGACGAAAGTTTGATCGCGAAATCCAGGTCACATGACCAAGATGGCCTCCACGCCCATATATGGTAAAAACCACTCAAAAATCTCCAGAACTGGCTGGCCGATTTCTACGAAACTTGGTATGTAGCATTGAGGACCTCAGCCCATCATAGTTTGATAAAATGATGACCCTTGGATGACCTTGACCTATTTTACGGCAAGGTCAAATTTGGAAACATAGGCTTTTATATAGGAAAAAGTAAAAACTATGGATTTTTTGAAAACTATTGCAGCCTGAGGCCTGAAAAGTGGTAGATGCAAACAACTAATGGAGTAGATGAAGGTATTTGATTAATATAAGTCAAGGTCATCTCTTGACCTTGGCCAGTCAGTTGTCCATACACAGTTTTCAAAGATCTTCTCTGAAACTGCGCGGCCAATCAAAGTGAAATTTTATGTGGAGCATCCATGGGTAGGGGAGATGAAAGTTTGATCGCGAAATCCAGGTCACATGACCAAGATGGCCGCCACGTCCATATATGGTTAAAACCACTCAAGAATCTTCTTCTCCAGAACCGGTGGGCCGATTTCCACGAAACTTTGTATGTAGCATCGGGGACCTCAGCCCATCATAGTTTGATAAAATGATGACCCTTGGATGACCTTGACCTATTTTACGGCAAGGTCAAATTTGGAAACATAGGCTTTTACATAGGAAGAAGTGAAAACTATGGATTTTTTGTAAACTATTGCAGCCTGAGGTCTGAAAAGTGGTAGATGCAAACAACTAATGGAGTAGATGAAGGTATGTGATTGATATAGGTCAAGGTCATCTTTTGACCTTGGCCAGTCTGTTGTCCATACACACTTTTCAAAGATCTTCTTCTCTGAAACTGCTTGGCAAATCAAAGTGAAATTTTATTTGGATTATCCATGGGTAGGGGAGACGAAAGTTTGATCGCAAAATCCAGGTCACATGACCAAGATGGCCGCCACGCCCATATATGGTAAAAACCTTTCAAAAATCTTCTTCTCCAGAACCGGCAGGCCGATTTTCATGAAACTTAGTATGTAGCATTTGGGACTCCAGCCCATCATAGTTTGTTGAAATGATGACCCTATGATGACCTTGACCTATTATACGGCAAGGTCAATTTTGGAAACATAGGCTTTCACATGGGAAAAGGCGAAAACAAACTATTGCAGCCTGAGACCTGAAAGTTGCTAGATGCAGACAACTTATGGAGTCAATGAAGGTAAGTAATTATTTAAGGCCAAGGTCATGTCTTGACCTTGGCCCAAGGTCATTTAAATATTAAAATTAAAATTATGGTTTTCTCAGAAATCACTGGGTTTGGAAACTATTGCAGCCTGAGACCTGAAACTTTGCAGATGCAGACAACTTGTGAAGTCAATAAAGGTGTGTGAGTATTCAAGGTCAAGGTCATTTCATTATGACCTAATACTCCAAGATCAGGCTTCAGGTGAGCATTCTCAGGACCAATGGTCCTCTGGTTAAATTCAGTTTTTATGTCCCTATCAAGATTATTTCAGCTCATATGAGACAGGCCAATCAGTAGGTGGGGCAAAAACGGGAGAACCCAGAGAAAAAACACCTGACATACCCGCAAGCAGAACTTGGCATGTCTCACGCGTAGCTAGTGCGGGGCTCGAATCCACACCAGACACAGCGGTGAGATGATCGAGTGATTAAGAAACAGCGCTCTTAACCGCTCAGCAATGGGGTCTGCCCTCGAACAAATAGATTGAAACTTTAGCTAGTGTGTCTGATGCCGTGGAGACAATATTGATCCCCACAACTAACACATTTATTTTAAGCATTTTATGCCAGCAAAATATCTCTATAGCGATTTTCTCTTTTCTTCTAACTCAAGAGGATCAGTTGTCAGTTTATGCTTTAAGAATGTGCACTTAATAAAGGCTTTCCCAGAGACATTGTGGCTAGGATAAATGACCATTCTGACACGACTGTCTCTGTTCACAATTGATGTAAAGCATTAAATCAAACAAACAAAAGTATCCCAAGTATTAGTAAGAAGCATGTAGTGAAAAAGTGGGAAATCTTGAAACCTTTTGTAAACCAGAGGACCAGTGGTCCTGTAAATGCTCACCTGAGTCTGCTGCATATACCAATAAACATGTTTGAATATTATGGTACTTAACCCCAGTTCAAGGGCAGATGAAGCCCTTGGGCCGTTTTCTTTTTTCAGAATAATCAATATTCTGTCCATTTGCCAATTTCTTGCTGGCTTTTCCCTTCAAATGACATTTTAACAGTTTTTCCCATTCAAATGCATGGGCAACCCATGTTGACCTTGCCATAAACTTGGTCAAGGTCATCACAGGGTCATGATTTATATATACATTGTAGTACTTTTGCCATGGATGCTTCATGCCAAGTTTCATTGAAATCAATCTATTGGTTTCAGAGAAGAAGATATTTGAAGGGTTTTTAACCATATATGGGCATGGCGGCCATCTTGGTCATGAGACCTAGATTATTAATATACACATTGGTTCCCCCATCCTATAGATGCTTCACATAAAATTTGGCTTCAATTGGCCAAGTGGTTTCAGAGGAGAAGATGTTTGAATATTATGGTAATATACGTCTATATTGCCCCGGGGTGTGGGCATATGAGCCCTTAGGTCCAATTTTTTATCAGAATCATTAATATTTAGTCCTACTACCCATTTCCTGCAAGATTTTCACCTCAAATGACTTTTTAAAAGTTTTCCCCATTCCAATGCATTGGCGACTTATGTTGACCTTGTCGTAAAATAGGTCACCACAGGGTCATGATTTATATACACATTGTAGTACTTCAGCCATTGATGCTTCATGCCAAGTTTCTTTGAAATTGGTCCACCGGTTCTGGAGAAGAAGATTTTTGAAGGGTTTTTACCATATATGGGCATTGCGGCCATCTTGGACCTGTGACCTGGATTATTAGCTCACCTGAGCCGAAGGCTCACAGGTGAGCTTATAGTATACCCATGCTCCGGCGTCCGTCCGTCGTCCGTCGTCCACCATTTTCAAAGATCTTCTTCTCTGAAACCACTTGGCCAATCAAAGCCAAACTTCATGTGGAGCATCCTTAGGAAGGGGGAACGAAAGTTTATATAAATGGTCCAGGTCACATGACCAAGATGGCCGCCATGGCTATAAATAGCAAAAACCTTTAAAAATCTTCTTCTCCAGAACCAGTGGGCCGATTTCCACGAAACTTGGTATGTAGCATCGGGGACGCGGGCCCATCATAGTTTATATAAATCATGACCCTAGGATGACCTTGACCTATTTTATGGCAAGGTCAACTTAGGTCGTCAATGCATTTGAATGGGAAAAAATGGTAAAATGCTATTTAATGGGTAAAACTTACTGGGAATAGGCAAATGGACAGAAGATTAATGTTAATGGAAAATTTTAGCCCCTGGGGGGTTGTCTGCCCCTGCCCTGGGGCTATATACATGTATATGACCATAATATTCAAACATCTTCTCCCGTGAAACCGCTAGGCCAATCAAAGCCAAACTTCATGTGGAGCATCCTTGGGAAGGGGGAAAGAAAGTTTATATAAATGGTCAAGGTCACATGATCAAGATGGCCGCCATGGCTATAAATAGAAAAAACCTTTAAAAATCTTCTCCAGAACCAGAAGGCCAATGATTTTGAAACTTGGTGTACATCAGTGACTGGAGCTCTACAAAGTTTATATAAATCATGACCCTGGGATGACCTTGACTTATTTTACGGCAAGGTCAACATAGGTCGCTCATGCATTTGAATGGGGAAAAGTGTTAAAATGTCATTTGTAGGGTAAAACTTGCAGGAAATGGGCAAATGGACTTATGATTGATGATTCTGAAAAAATTTGGACCCCAGGGGTCTGTCTGCCCCCACCCCGGGGCAATATACATGTGTATGACCAAATTATTCAAACATCTTTTTCTCTGAAACCGCTTGGCCAATCAAAGCGAAACTTTATGTGGAGCATTCTTAGGAAGAGTGAATGAAAGTCTATATAAATGGTCAAGGTCACATGATCAAGATGGCCGCCATGGCTATAAATAGCAAAAACCTTTAAAAATCTTCTTCGCCAGAACCAGAAGGCCTATGATTGTGAAACTTGGCATGAAGCATCAGGCAATGGAGCTCTACAAAGTTTATATAAATCATGACCCTGGGATGACCTTGACCTTTTTTACAGCAAGGTCAACTTAGGCCGCCCATGCAATTGAATGGGAAAAAATAAGAAAATGTCAATTAATGGCAAAAACTTGCTAGGAATGAGAAAATGGACAGAATATTCATGTTTATGAAAATGTTTTTGGCCCAGAGGGTTGTCTGCCCCTGCCCATGGGCTTTATACATGTGTATGACCATAATGTTCAAACATCTTCTTCTCTGAAACCGCTTGGCCAATCAAAGCCAAACTTTATGAGGAGAATTCTTAGGAAGAGTAAATGAAAGTTTGTCAAGTTGGTCAAGGTCACGTGACCAAGATGGCCGCCAAAACCTTTAAAAATCTTCTTCTCCAGAACCAGAAGGCCTATGATTTTGAAACTTGGCATGAAGCATCAAGCAATGGAGCTCTACAAAGTTTGTTTAAATCATGACCCTGACATGACCTTGACCTTTTTTACGGCAAGGTCAACTTAGGTTGCCCATGCATTTGAATGGGGAAAATTGTTACAATGTCATTTGAAGGGCAAAACTTGCAATAAATTGGCAAATGGACTGATCATGAATCTTTATGATTTAAAAAAGAAATTGACTCCAGACGTGGCTCTGACCCTGCCCTGGGGTTATATACATGTATATTACCATTCTAGTCAAGTTTATTGGTATATATCTCAGGTCTCAGGTGAGCGTTTACAGGACCATTGGTCCTCTGGTTTATATACACATTGATTACCCCTTCCTATTGATGCTTCACATCAATACCCCTTCCTATTGATGCTTTGATTGGCTAAGCAGTTTCAGAGGAGATGATGTTTGAATAGTATGGTAATATACATGTATATTGCCCCGGGGTGGGGGCATATGAGCCCCTGGGGTCCAGTTTTTTTCAGAATCATTAATATTAAATCCTACTGCCCATTTCCTGCAAGACTTTCACTTTAAATGACTTTAAATGACATTTTAAAAGTTTTACCCATTCAAATGCATTGGCGACCTATGTTGACCTTGCCGTAAAATAGGTCAACGTCATCACAGGGTCATAATTATGTCCCCCCAACCGAAGGTGGGGGACATATTGTTTTTGGTGCGGTTCCCGTCGGCGTCGGCGTCGGCGTCGGCGTCGGCGTCGGCGTCGGCGTCCGCGTCGGCGTCCGCGTCCGCGTAGCTTCTTTCTTACGCGATATCTTTTGAACCAGTGGATGGATTTTGACCAAACTTGCATAGATACATGGTTGGGAGGGGGGAAAGAGTTGATTAGATTTTGGTGACCTTGACCTCATTTTCAAGGTCACCAGCCCATGAAAACTGATCAAATTAGGTTTTCTGACGCGATATCTTCTGAACAAATGAATGGATTTTGAGCAAACTTGCACAAGAGCATTGTTGGGAGGAGGCTCAGAGTTGATTAGATTTTGGTGACCTTGACCTAATTTTCAAGGTCACGAGTCCATAAAAACTGTTGAAATTAGTCTTTCCAACTCAATATCTTGAAAACCAATTGATGGATTTTGACCAAACTTGCACAGAAGCATTGTTGGGAGGAGGCTCAGAGTTGATAAGATTTTGGTGACCTTGACCTAATTTTCAAGGTCACAAGTCCATAAAGAATGTTGAAATTAGTCTTTCCAATGCAATATCTTGTAAACCGATTGATGGATTTTGACTAAACTTGCACAGAAGCATTGTTGCGAGAAGGCTCAGAGTTGATTAGATTTTGGTGACCTTGACCTAATTTTCAAGGTCACGAGTCCATAAAAAATGTTGAAATTAGTCTTTCCAATGCAATATCTTATAAACCAATTGATGGATTTTGACCAAACTTGCACAGAAGCATTGTTGGGAGAAGGCTCAGAGTTGGTTAGATTTTGATGACCTTGACCTAATTCTGAAGGTCACGAGTCTATAAAACTGTTGAAATTAGTTTTTCCGATACGATATCTTGTAAACTAATTGATGGACTTTGACCAAACTTGCACAAAAGCATTGTTGGGAGGAGGCTCAGAGTTGATTAGATTTTGGTGACCTTGACCTAATTTTCAAGGTCACGAGTCCATAAAAACTGTTGAAATTAGTCTTTCCAATGCAATATCTTGTGAACCAAATGATGGTTTTTGACCAAACTTGCACAGAAGCATTGTTGGGAGGAGGCTCAGAGTTGATTAGATTTTGGTGACCTTGACAGAATTTTCAAGGTCACGAGTCCATAAAAACTGTTGAAATTAGTCTTTCCAACTCAATATCTTGAAAACCAATAGATGGATTTTGACCAAACTTGCACAGAAGCATTGTTGCAAGAAGGCTCAGAGTTGATTAGATTTTGGTGACCTTGATCTAATTTTCAAGGTCACGAGTCCATAAAAAATGTTGAAATTAGTCTTTCCAATGCAGTATCTTGTAAACCAATCGATGGATTTTGACCAAACTTGCACAGAAGCATTGTTGGGAGGAGGCTCAGAGTTGATTATATTTTGGTGACCTTGACCTAATAAACAAGGTCACGAGTCCATAAAAAATGTTAAAATTAGTCTTTCCAACGCGATAACTTGTAAACGAATGGATGGATTTTGACCAAACTTGTACAGAAGCATTGTTGCGAGAAGGCGCAGAGTCGGCTAGATTTTGGTGACCTTGACCTAATTTTCAAGGTCACAAGTCCATAAAAAATGTTGAAATTAGTCTTTCCAACGCAGTATCTTGTAAATCAATTGACAGATTTTGACCAAACTTGCACAGAAGCATTGTTGGGAGGAGGCTCAGAGTTGATTAGATTATGGTGATCTTGACCTAATTTTCAAGGTCACGAGTCCATAAAAAATGTTGAAATTAATCTTTCCAACTCGATAACTTGTAAACCAATTGATGGATTTTGACCAAACTTGCACAGAAGCATTGTTGCGAGAAGGCTCAGAGTTGATTAGATTTCGGTGACCTTGACCTAATTTTCAAGGTCACGAGTCCATAAAAAAATGTTGAAATTAGTCTTTTCACTGCAATATCTTGTAAACCAGTTGATGGATTTTGACCAAACTTGCACAGAAGCATTGTTTGGAGGAGGCTCAAAGTTGATTAGATTTTGATGACCTTGACCTAATTTCCAAGGTCACGGGTCCATAAAAACTGTTGAAATTAGTTTTTCCGATACGATATCTTGTAAACTAATTGATGGATTTTGACCAAACTTGCTCAGAAGCATTGTTGTGAGGAGGTTCAGAGTTTATAAGAATTTGGTGATTGTGACCCAATTTTAGACAGGGTCCAAAACAAGTTTAAACTATCACACCTTACATGGTGTCTTCCCTAGAAAAACTTCATATCACAAGGTAACTACACTTCAATTACTAAACGGTTGGGGGGACATAGTTTTCCTCAGAAAACATTGTTTTAATTTATATACACATTATACAGTGAACTCGACAATGGAGAATCATCGACAATGGCGAATCACTCGTAGAGATATTGCATAATTTCTTGAAACTTAGACAAAATATGATTTATTATATAACTCAGTCATTTACTTTCATCTATGCCTTGACGTTTGGTAAAAGAATGGAGTCAAAATTCCACCGGACAATAAAATCAGGGTTGCTGAAACGCTTGACCCCTTAACTAAGATGCCTAGTTTACTGTTATACAAAAAGTAACGTTCAGATAAAATGTGTTTTATACCTCGTTTCTAAGCATTTGATTATAACCACTTTTGCATAACTTTATTGCCTAATATCCCTAGTTATGCAATATGCCTGTTTTTGATAAAAGTTTTGACATTGAAGGTAGATTTAAGCGGGGAAAGATGTACATGTAAATTCCACAATAGCGAATCATACTTTGTGTAGTGAAAAGAATGTGCACAAAGTAACGGTAATCTACATTTGGAAGGCTTGCCCTGGAACCATTTGGTTTGGTCAATGGTGTAACTAAAATTGGTGCATGTCGTGGTTTAACCATCTTGCTTTTAGGCTTACATTTATGCGTTAAAGCAATAAGACATGCTTAAATCGGTAAAATTGACCTTTCCGATATGGCATTTGCTGTTGACAGTTAACGTAAAGTACAAAAACAAATCAACACAATATTATTGAACACCATTTAGTTTCGCATGATGATGGCACCATTTGTGTGCAAAAATACCCTTCTAAAATGGTTTCTTTTGGGCTTTAGGCTATTTGATTCGCCATTGTCGAGTTTGGTTCGCCATTGTCTAATGCAGGAGGTATCATATCAACAGAGTTATCTCCCATTAGGAAATTGAATGAATTAAAATTATTATTTTCCTGTAAAGCTGAGATATGTTGGATGTTCTTCGTACCAAATAGAGTAACATTCCCATGGTCATGTTTAAAATAATAGCGTTTGACCTCTTAGTGATTCGCCATTGTCGAGTAAACTGTAGTGCTTGAGTCACTAATGCTACATGCCAAGTTTCATTGAAATTGGTCTACTGGTTCTGGAGAAGAAGGTTTTAGAAGGGTTTTTACCATATATGGGCATGGCGGCCATCTTGGTCATGTGACCTGGATTTCTTATATACACATTGGTTCCCCCTTCCAATATAAAATTTGGCCTTGGTTGGCCAAGCGGTTTCAGAGGAGAATATCTTTGAAAATGGTGGACGACAGCGGACGGACGACGGACGGACGCCGGAGCATGGGTATACTATAACCTCACCTGTGAGCCTTCGGCTCAGGTGAGCTAAAAATGAAACCATAATGCATTCTTTTGTGGTGGTGTAATGGATAGCGTATTTGCTTAGCAATCAAGGGGTTACGGGTTCAATAGCCAGCAGGTACATATGCCTGTCTTGTTGGTGACAAATGTTCACTGTGACGTAATAAAGGCAAAGCGCCCATATTGTGTTAGGAAGTGAAGATAACATTTCTTGAAAATTTCTTGAAAATTTAAATTTAAACTGAATTTTTCTACCTCAGAATACTTGTATTTTTCAGTCGTTCTTGGTGCTGCAAGTCAGATGGAGCATTGCTCATGTTCTTCCTGAAAGTCTTGAAATCTAAAGTCTACACAGAATCTCCTCTGTTAGATGACTATCAACAGGCATTTGAGCAGTGTGTTTACTGTCTATATGGACATCCCAACAGGTAAATTTGAACAGAAATGGCAAGCAAGTCTTGTGCAGGACAAGGCATCAGGTCCAAAAAAGACTTGAGGAGACAGTACATTATAAAACTTATTTGTTACGATGCAGTCGAGCTAGATTGAACAACTGTTCCCTTTTGCTTAATTTCTTATGCAAAATGTACAGCCCCAAGGGGTTCTTCGGGGCATGGCAGCTTCATTTTTAGCTGGTGGTGTACGTTGTTGACTTATTTTAACCCGACAAAAAAAAAGAAACACAATTGTAGGATTTTCTTGTTAAGTTCCCCATTGATTGCCCAAATTCAAAATGTCATAAAATCCTTATTTCTAATTTAATCGTGCTAATACTCGAGGACAGTGTAGAAGCTTGTAAACTCTTCAAAAAATGATTATGAAATCATTCTTGCAAAAGATGAACATGGTTTGTAGGTGATAATTCAAAGGTACTGTTCAATAGAAACTGGGAGTATGTGTTTCAATAAAAAAAAAAAAAAAAAACGCCAAAAACTTTATTTTTGCATAAATTGGGACGGACATCTTAGAAGTTAATCCACACCTTTTGTCTTTCAAAAACACGTTTTGACAATACTGGACTATTACACTGATCAAAAGTATGCTCAACTGTTTTTGCAATTTGTATGGTTTATCTCCAGTATGCAAACACTAATCAGAGGGTAGTGTACGACAAGGTCTGTCACGTGCTTCAAACTTGTGCGCGAATAAAAAGCTATCAGGTACTAAAAAAGTGAATTTCTGAGTACATTTAGGCATACCGAGATGATTCCAGTTGCCTAAACTAATCACGAAAGAGAGCATATAAATAATGCAAATTTCTTGTGACTTTATTTGACCCTCGTTGTGTTTATGATCAAATTTCTTGAACATATTTTCGACCCCTGATACGATACTTTGCTAAGAATGTGCCATTTTTGAAACCATATTTTGTCGCCTATGGTTGGTTGGTTGGTTGGTATATATTCTGCTGATTACAACGCACCATATTTATACCACGAGTTCAGGAATCCCTTCACCTATCCCTTCACCACTGCGCAGTGATAGGATTAATGCCCACCACCATTCACTGATAACCCTAACATATATTTGAATCCTGCCAATGCGGATTTCGCTCCTTTGTTCCTTAACCTTGCCACGTCACTTTTATACCATACTACCCAAAGCCCCTTTTCCCCAGTGACACGGGCTGCCTGAGGTGGAGGAAAGCCAGGACACATCTCGGCTTCCCGGAATGTGCCTGTGAAACCACCCCATCCGCCTGGCGACAGCCAGACCACATACTTTTCGTCAGGTTAATTCTTTTTTATTCTGAAAAACATTTGCCCACAGTGGGGCACGAACCCGTATGAAAGTGGTATGTAGCAAAGCAAGAAACCTCCTCACTCCTTACTCCGCTATAGCGGACACCCTTTTTAAGTCTTACATAATTCTTTTCCACCAACAGGAAGGGCAAGGCCAAACATCTACAAGACCACAATGCACCTGGAGTAACTCTTTATTGGGAGGAAGCTATAGATGTGTTTGAGTATTTTAAGCCCAAATCTATGCCAGAGTTTGATGGATATAAACATGATACAATTTCAGCAGAGGTTAGTTATTTCTGTCTTCATTGGAGCACTGTTTGTTTTTTTTCTCTGTTTGTTATCAGTGTCCATGGTTCTATCCCAGTTTAGCACAGTTTGTTCTGGTTCATTTAACTGAAGGAATCTGGGGCTTTTAAGTTGGACAATGAGAACAAAGCTGCTTGCAAAAATAAAATAAAAAAATATTCATGAAGAAAAATGCAAAAAGTAAATGGTTGTGCAAAGAAATTGGTCCACAGTACCCACCTCTGGAAGTTAGACTACAGTTGATCATCTGATTCAGCTTTTGCTTTATTCTTTAATATTTACATTTCTGATGCAAGGTCTTAATAGATCGATAGAACTGGAATGCGATTCATAGTTTCATGAACAATTTCTTGTCCTGCGATATCTTGTCCTTGTATCACCTTGATACTTTTTCAGCAAGCGATAGAGAGAAATGAATGTAAATATAATCAACAAGTTTAATTTTTCTGATGTTCATGGAGCTATGAACCACAGTGGGTGGAGTGCAAAGCTTACATGAATACCGGAGTTCATTCATTTTGCACACAACCCACTGTGGTTCATAGCTATATGAACATCAGAAAAATGAAATTCCGTTCTTAGGTAATTGGTTTTAGGTATGATATATGACTATGTTGACACATGACTTTGTTTTAGGTATGATACATGCATGTGTTGAATTGATTACTTTGAAATTAAAGTGTTTTCCTATTAGATGGAATGTCTACTGAAAAGAATACTGCCTCTGATCCCTGAGTCCTCAAAATCTACAGGCCTGTCGGCAGATGACATCCAGAACTATATAGAGGGCGTTAGTACAGCCACACCAGATATTCCAGAGGGAAGGGAGGTCACTCTGTAAGTATTTAAGGAGATTTATGACAAGGATTATAGTCTTCAAAGTCAGCATATGATATCCACAGCTATATACTGACATTATTTTCTGACATTGGCCAATCAAATGCTATGTTACGTTCACAAGTGCATTAGAATTCTTGTTAATTATACCCCCGGCATTTATGCCGATGGGTATATAGTTTTCGCTTTTCCGTTCGTCCGTTCGTATGTTCGTTCGTTAGTTCGTTTCTTCGTTTGTAATTCCGGAACGTTCGTAGAATTTATGTCAAAGTTTTGGTTAAAGTTTCTCTAGAGGTGTATATCTCATGAACCAATGGTCAGAAACTATTCATATTTGGACCATAGGTACCCTATAGGGTTTGCTTTGTTTCCATGAGTTCGGACCCCAGGGTCCATGCCCGGGGGTGGGGCTGGAGGTCAAAATCTAGGTCACCTTTAAAATGTGCTGTTTACAATGTTAATGTTTCTTCTCTTAAGTTCATATCTTAACAAACAATCATAGGAATGTATTCTTATATAGTTCATAGATACTCTTTAGGGTTGCTTTCATATTCAATGTCACCAAATCCTGGTTACCGTCCCCAGGGGTGGGGCTAGAGGTCAAAATCTAGGACACATTTTTATATGATATATACCATGATAAACTTTCTGTAAGTCTGTTTTCTTGACATCCACTAAGTCTTGCCAGAACGCATTCATACTTAGACCATAGGTACCATGTAAGATTCAGACTGTAGGGTCTATGTGCGGGGGTGGGGGGGGGGGGTGGGGGGGGCTAGAGGTCAAAATCTAGAACTTCTTTAATAATTGTATTTTCTGTACTTTTTTTTTACTATCATGTTAAGAAATCATTCATACTTGCCCCATAGGTACTCTATAAGGTTTGCCTTGTTTCTGATGACATTAGACACTAGGGTACATGCTGGGGGTGGGGCTAGAGGTCAAAATCTAGGACATCTTAATTTTTTTTTTTTTTTTTTTTAAGAATGACATTCTAATTTCATTTCAATCTAGGACTGAGGACCTGACCCACAATGTCCGCGCTTATGTCCTAGATTGGGTATACACGTCAGCTCTGTATACCGCTCTAAAATAGATATGTCATTCTAAAACTACACTTCCCCATGTTTGTATGTAAAGTACTTTACACTGCTTATTTCTAAAATGTTCTTGATGAGGGTGCTGTCTTTCGTTGGTGATGTGAGGTTCAATGTCAGGGGTGAGCATGTGCCGGGTTGTTTAGGTAGGGGGTAGGGAATGGGGATTGGTGGTTTCTAAAATGTACTTGATAAGGGTACTGTTTTTCATTGGTGATGTGAGGTTCAATGTCAGGGGTGAGCATGTGCCGGGTTGCTTAGGTAGGGGGTAGGGAAGGCGGCTTGGTGGCTATCAGCCGGGGGTATACGTGCCTCTCAAGGCACTTTTTCTAGTATTTTCTAGAAACATGAAAAGGAAAGTAGCAGATATGCTTGTCAACCTTTTTACACCCAGCTTCTTATCTTAGGAGCTATACATCTCGATTTTTTCAATTTGGAAAAGTTCAGTTTCATTCATTTTTGGTGATTCTTAATCATTTCTTTTGATTTTCAGACCCGTGGTGAATGAGATTTATTATCTTCTCGCAGACTATTACCTAAAAAATAAGGAGGTGGGGTGAGTAAAAAGCCAACACCTTATGCATTTATAAAACCAGTAAAAGATATCTTTGTTGAAGTTTTTTGATAAACATATTCATTTATTCTTCACTATCTGCTCTAACTTTTTAGCTCACCTGAGCCGAAGGCTCACAAGGTGAGCTTATAGGATGGCCATGATCCGGCGTCCGTCCGTCCGTCGTCCACAATTTCAAAGATCTTCTCTGAAACCGCTTGGCAGATCTAATTGAAATTTTATATGGAGCCTCCTTGGGTAGTGGCATTTCAAGTTTGATCGCGAAATCCAGGTCACTTGACCAAGATGGCTGCCAGGCCCATATATGGTAAAAACCGCTCAAAATTCTTCTTCTCCAGAACCAGTGGGCCGATTTCCACGAAACTTGGTATGTAGCATCGGGGACTTCAGCCCATCATAGTTTGATAAAATGATGACCTTTGGATGACCTTGACCTATTTTACGGCAAGGTCAAATTTGGAAACATAGGCTTTTACATGGGAAAAAGTGAAAACTATGGATTTTTTATACCCCGCCACTTAAAAAAGTGCGGGGTATTATGTTATACCCTCCAAAAAAATTTGCGTTCGAGTGTCCATCCATCCGTCTGTCCGTCCGCCCGTCTGTCCGTCCGTTCCCATGAGGAGGTACTTACGTGGCTTGGAATCAGCATTTTTGATACTTGAGTGGCAAATAGCTATTATGTGGCTATCCACCTAAGAGATTTGAATGGACTGTTCCAAACAACTAAGGGGGGTAACCCCTAAACATTTGGTGTTCAAGGCTCTTAAAAGTGGATAGAAAAATGTCCAGACCATATAGACGTCCAACACCATGGACAAATTTAATTTGTCTAGCAACATTACTCATGGACTTTTCCATGCACCATGTGGCTTGGTATTATGTGGCTACTGGGTGTCCATACACTATGTGGCTTGGAATTATGTGGCTACTGGGTGTCTATACACTATGTGCCTAGGCTTTAAGTGGCAATTTTGTGTCCAAGCACCATGTGGCTGTGTTTTATGTGGTAACTTGGTGTCCATGCACTATGTGCCTAGAATTTAAGGGGCAACTTTGTGTCCATACACAATGTGCCTAGAATTTAAGTGGCTAGGGTTAGGGTTAGAAAATAAAAGCCACTTAAAATTGGTAGCCACTTAATGATTTTTGCCACATAGTGCACAGCCACCTAAGTACCTCCTCGTTGGTTCGTCCGTCCGTCTGTCCGTCCGTCAGCGTTTCGTTTCCGGGCTCTATCTTGAGCATTTATTGACCGATTTTCTTCAAACTTTGTATAGTAGTTTATATCAGGAAGGAGTGGTTTGGGATTGAAGATGGGTAAATTTCGTCAATTAAGTACAGAGTAATGGCCCTTGATTTACGTTAAAATTTCGTTTCCGGGCTCTATCTTGAGTATTTATAGACCGATTTTCTTCAAACTTTGTATAGGAGTTTATACCACGAAAGAGTGGTCTGGGATTGAAGATGGGTAAATTTCGTCTAATAAGTACAGAGTTATGGCCCTTGATTTACGCTAAAATTTTGTTTCCGGGCTCTATCTTGAGCTCTTATTGACCGATTTTCTTCAAACTTCTTCAAACTTTGTATAGGAGTTCATATCAAGAAGGAGTGGTCTGGGATTGAAGATGGGTAAATTTTGTCAAATATGTACAGAGTTATGGCCCTTGATTTACGTTAAAATTTTGTTTCCGGGATCTATCTTGAGCATTTATTGACCAATTTTCTTCAAACTTTGTATAGGAGTTCATACCAAGAAGGAGTGATTTGGGATTGAAGATGGGTAAATTTTGTCAAATAAGTACAGAGTTATGGCCCTTAAAATTTTGTTTCCGGGCTCTATCTTGAGCTCTTATTGACCGATTTTCTTCAAACTTTGTATAGGAGTTCATATCAGGAAGGAGTGGTTTGGGATTGAAGATGGGTAAATTTTGTCAAATAAGTACAGAGTTATGGCCCTTGATTTACATTAAAACTTTGTTTCTGAACTCTATCTTGAGCATTTATTGACCGATTTTCTTCAAACTTTGTATTGGAGTTCATATCAGGAAGGAGTGGTTTGGGATTGAAAATGAATAAATTTAGTTAAATAAGTACAGAGTTATGGCCCATGATTTACATTAAAATTTCGTTTCCTGCCTCTGTTTTGTGCATTTATCAACCAATTTTATTCAAACTTTGTATAAAAGTTCAAATCAGGAAGTAGTGGTTTGGGATTGAAGATGGGTAAATTTTTTTTTTTTTTTTTTTTTTTTTTTTTTTTTTTTTTTGGTGTTGTGTAAATTTATTACCCCGCATATTACGAGGAGGGGGTCGGGGATCCCCCTCACCCGTTTACAATGCATGCACTATAAATAAAAATATTACACTCACACTATCTCTTTCATACCTTCATTACCTTCATTTTTACTTATACATTTAGTAATAAATGGTTGTTAAGTATGGGGTTTCCTAAATTTGTAGATTTCTACAATAAATTGTCACACCTTTTTTTCATAAGTGTAGAGAGAGATGGGAAAAGAAGAAGGAGAAGGTTTAATGGTTAGACCTCTCAGCCCATTAGTATGTGTGTGGTTCAAATCAAAGTGAGGTCTTCCACAAAAGGAAAAGAGTAATCTGTCATGCGGGGTTGGCCATTTATTGTTCTCTTGTAGCCTTTTCAAATATTGTTTTTTTTGTTTTTTTGTTGTTTATTCAATTATCTTGGGTGGTGTTTTGGATAGGTACTTAGTACTGATTAAAAGTTCTCTTTTTGATTTTTTTTTTCTTGTTTACATTTTGTGTCTATTGTTTTAATTTTTGGTAAAACTATTAAATTTAACTAATGAGGCGTAGATCACCAAGCAAGGGATGTTGTAGATACTACTGTTCTGATCACTGTGGAATCCGTGCTGGTCTATTTATAATGCATTACATTAATAGTGGGGTTAGCCCAGACTCCACAGACAATCGAGCAAAGTATCGTCATCAGAATCCCATACCTAAATAATCGCTATTTGCCCCTTGCTTGTGTGATCTAATTTAAGCTATCAATTTATGTCAAATAAATTGCTAAAAGGTGTCCAGGTTTCTAGAAAAATCTGCAGTCTATTATTCTCTAGTGCTATTTGTTTGTGGCTTTGCAGTATTGACTGGACGTTTATTTTATATTCTAGAAATGTCAAATGTCTATGAGTGCCTTTGCACATATTGATGTAGTATTTTGCAACAAGCATTAAAAACTGGATAATGTCTGATGTGTTTTGAGGATAAATTCCTAGAATAAATTTGCATTCATCCAAATTTAATAAGACACCAATTTCCTGAAATTTGTCCTTTACTTCATTTAAAAATTGTTGTGTATTTGGGCACTTCCAGAATAAATGTTCAATAGATTCTTCATTATTACCACATAAAGAGCATGTAGGACTATCAATCATTTTCATCTGATGAAGTAATTTATTTGTTACTAAAATTTTGTGATTTATGCATGTTTGAAACCATCTAAGCTTTGTACACTTTGGGTAAATTTTATCAATGTATACAGAGTTATGGTCCTTCATTTATGACAAAATTTTGTTCTGCCCTTATCTTGAGAATTTATTGAGAAACATTTTTGCTAAATTAAATTTGCGTGGTGGGGTATCATGCATGCCTGCAGCGCTTTTATTTAAAACTGTTGCAGCCTGAGGCCTGAAAAGTGGTAGATGCAAACAACTAATGGATTAGATGAAGGTATGTGATTAATTTAGGTCAAGGTCATCTCTTGACCTTGGCCAGTCTGTCGTCCATACACACTTTTCAAAGATCTTCTTCTGAAACTGCTTGGCCAATCAAAGTGAAATTTTATGTGGAGCATCCATGGTAGGGGAGACGAAAGTTTGATCGCGAAATCCAGGTCACATGACCAAGATGGCCGCCATGCCCATATATAGTAAAAACCACTCAAAAATCCTCTTCTCCAGAACCGACTGGCGGATTTACGTGAAACTTGGTATGTAGCATCGGGGACTTCAGCCCATCATAGTTTGATAAAATGATGACCCTTGGATGACCTTGACCTATTTTACGGCAAGGTCAAATTTGGAAACATAGGCTTTTACATGGGAAAAAGTGAAAACTATGGATTTTTTGAAAACTATTGCAACCTGAGGCCTGAAAAGTGGTAGATGCAAACAACTTATGGAGTAGATGAAGGTATGTGATTAATTTAGGTCAAGGTCATCTCTTGACCTTGGCCAGTCTGTCATCCATACACACTTTTCAAAGATCTTCTTCTCTGAAACTGCTTGGCCAATCAAAGTGAAATTTTATGTTGAGCATCCATGGGTAGGGGAGACGAAAGTGCGATCGCGAAATCCAGGTCACATGACCAAGATGGCTGCCATGCCCATATATGGTAAAAACCACTCAAAAATCTTCTTCTCCAGAACTGGCTGGCGGATTGTCATGAAACTTGGTATGTAGCATTTGGGACTCCAGCCCATCATAATTTGATCAAATGATGACCATAGGATGACCTTGACCTATTTTACGGCAATGTCAATTTTGGAAACATAGGCTTTTACATGGGAAAAAGTGAAAACTATGGATTTTTTGAAAACTATTGCAGCCTGAGGCCTGAAAAGTGGTAGATGCAAACAACCAATGGAGTAGATGAAGGTATGTGATTAATTTAGGTCAAGGTCATCTCTTGACCTTGGCCAGTCTGTTGTCCATACACACTTTTCAAAGATCTTCTTCTCTGAAACTGCTTGGCCAATCAAAGTGAAATTTTATGTGGAGCGTCCATGGGTAGGGGGAACGAAAGTGGGATCGCGAAATTCGGGTCACATGACCAAGATGGCCGCCATGCCCAACTATGGTAAAACCACTCAAAAATCTTCTTCTCCAGAACCGGCTGGCCGATTTACGCGAAACTTGGTATGTAGCATTTGGGACTCCAGCCCATCATAGTTTGTTGAAATGATACCCTAGGATGACCTTGACCTATTTTACAGCAAGGTCAATTTTGGAAACATAGGCTTTTACATGGGAAAAGGCGAAAACAATGGATATTTTGGAAACTGTTGCAGCCTGAGACCTGAAAGTTGCTAGGTGCAGACAACTAATGGAGTCAATGAAGGTAAGTAATTAATGAAGGCCAAGGTCATTTGTTGACCTTGACCCAAGGTCATTTAAATATCAAAATTGAAATTATGGTTTTCTCAGAAATCACTGGGTTTGGAAACTAATACAGCCTGAGACCTGAAACTTTGCAGATGCAGACAACTTGTGAAGTCAATAAAGGTGTGTGAGTATTCAAGGTCAAGGTCATTTCATGACTTAATACTCCAAGATCAGGCTTCAGGTGAGCGTTCTCAGGACCAATGGTCCTCTGGTTTCAGTTATGCTTTTTTTCCTTCATAATGACTCATTATACACTAAAACATAAAAAATCTTCTTTTTATTAATGGATAATTATTTCTACCAGGCCATTAGATATCCAAAGATTGTTACTTACTGTAATATGGTAACTGTTTGTGAGAACTTTTTGCAAATTTGATGCCTCGCAAATTCAAATTTCTCTCTTAATATTTAAGAGAGCAGGTGTGTCCTCTTGTAAATCCAGGTTCTTGCTTATAATGTAGAACTTGAAAATTCTTTAAATATAATTAATATGAAAATTTCCAAATTTTGCTGTATTGTCTGTTTTAGGAAAGCTATCAAGTTCTATATACAAGACCTGTGTATCAATCCCAGTCGTCTGGATTCTTGGGCTGGTATGGCTTTGGCTAGGATGAGTCAATTGGAACAAAAACTCAGCTCAGTAAGTCATTTATCTATATTAAGATATTATCTTCAGATGAAAGAAACAATTTAAATATTTGCTGGATGTGTTTGCTCCATCAGAAGCATGTCTGATTTGTATGGAAGAATCCTGCAACTGATCCACACATTAGGCAGATTTCTTTTATACAGATTTGGTCAAGGACCATGCTTCCTCTCTGCTGACTGTTATAGTTATGGTTTAAGAAAGTTGCACTAGACCCTTGGAATTTTCCTCTCTGAGACGTGCCCAAGCAACAGTATGATAAGGATATTTTACTGTCCCAGCATGACCTTAGCTGTTGTTAGTGTACATAAAGCATTAAATCAAACAAACAAAATCAGCTTAGAATTTATTTTTTTTTTTAAATATCTTGATATTTTCCTTTGAAGTTTTAGGCAGCTTATTTCAGGTCTTTGTCCTTTTATCAATGAAAGCAATTCACATTATTAATAATCATTGTGTCGCTTGTATAATATATTTCCAATGACTCCAGGTTGAACTGAAGATGGATGTGCCTGTATTCAGAAGATCTATAACAGCGCTGAGATGTTTCAAACGAGCAATGGAGATAGATTACTCTAACTGTAAACTATGGATAGAGTATGGCTCCCTAGCTTATATACTACATGCTCATGCCTCTAGACAACTGCAATGGGTAGGTTTAGTAGCAACTGCAATGGGTAGGTTTAGTAACAGTTATAATTTTTTAAAAAAGGATTGGGATAGATGGCTTGAACTGTAAACTGTGAATAGAATATGGCTCTCTGGCTTATATACTACATGTTCGTGCAAGGGCAATGGGTAGTTTATAGTGTACATATAGCTCATAGCATATAGTTACATTTTTAGCTCACCTGAGCCGAAGGCTCAAAGGTGAGCTTATAAGGATAGGTAGGTATCCGTCCGTCCGTCCGTCCGTCTGTCGTCGTCCGTCGTCCACAATTTCAAATGACATCTCCTCTGAAGCTGTGTGGCCAAAACTTTTGATATTTGGCATAAAGCATCCACAGGAGGGGGGGGGGGAACCAAAAATATTGTTTTTTGTTCCAGTCAGATAATAACTCTGGTTGCCATGGCAACTTATATGCCCCATAGACTTATAATGGAAAAAAGTGGAAATTGCAAATTTTTGCTTTCTCATTGGAGATATTTGAGTTTTATTTTTAGAGAAATGTTTATTGAGTAGTGCTCTATGTTTCAGATGACCTTTATCCAGATCGCTTATTTTGATTGGTTGCTGGGGCCGCAAAAAGGACAAATTTTCCAAAAAATCTTTAAAAAATCTTCTTCTCAGAAACTGTTTGCTTTATGAAGCTGATACTTTGCATACATGTTCCTGGCATTAGCCTGGCATTAGCGTCTACAAAAAAGTTGTATTTTTGTTCCAGTCAGATAAGAACTCTAGTTGCTATGGCAACTTTCAGTTTCCATAGACTTATAATGGAAAAAGTGAAAATTTGCTATTTCTGCAGTCTCATTGGAGATATTTGAATTTTATTTTTAGAGAAATGTTTATTGAGTAGTGCTCTACGTTTCAGATGACCTTCATCCTGATCGCTTATTTTGATTGGTTGCTGGGGCCCCAAAAAGGGCAAAATTCAAAAAAAAATCTAAAACTCTTCCTCTCAGGAACTGTTTGCTTTATGAAGCTGATACTTTGCATACACGTTCCTGGCATTAGCCTCTACAAAAAAGTTGTTTTTTGTTCCAGTCAGATTAGAACTCTGGTTGCTATGGCAACTTTCAGTTGCCATAGACTTATAATGGGAAAAGTGAAAATTTGCTATTTCTGCAGTCTCATTGGAGATATTCGAATCTATTTTTAGAGAAATGTTTATTGAGTAATGCACTACATTTAAGATGACCTTCATCCTGATCACTTATTTTGATTGGTTGCTGGGGCCCCAAAAAGGGCAAATTTTCCAAAAAAATCTTTAAAAATCTTCTTCTCAGAAACTGTTTGCTTTATGAAGCTGATACTTTGCATACATGTTCCTGGCATTAGCCTCTACAAAAAAAAAAAAAAAATGTTTTTATACCCCCCGCTATAACGAAGTTATAAGGGGGGTATACTGTTTTCACGTTGTCCGTCCGAACTAACCAGATGTACTATGTGGGGTGAGTTATGAGAATATTGGTGAAATGTGGGGTGTTCTGAGAGTAATGTGGGGTGCACAATTGTATTATGGGTTGCGATTTATTCCGTAAATGGTGAATCACCCCACTATTTTCTATGGCATGGACATTGGTCACCCCACAATGTCTCTCTCGTAGGAGTGTCCGTCCGTCCCGTCCGTAACACTTTGTTTCCTTAATATCTTGAAGCCCCTTAGCTGGAATTTCATGAAACCTTACACACACATACATATTGATGGGGCAAATATTATGATAAAACATAAGGGGCTAGGGGCCAGTTCTGTGGGAGTTATTTCCCTTTGCAATTCTTAATGGCTGTGTTTATATGCATATTCTTTAATATCTTGAAGCCCCTTATCGGGAATTTCATGAAACCTTGCACACACATACATACATATTGATGGGGCAAATATTATGATAAAACATAAGGGGCTAGGGGCCAGTTCTGTGAGAGTTATTTCCTTTTGTAATTCTTAATGGCTGTGTTTATATGCATATGTATAGTGCCTTCATGGGCCGATCAACTCCTACCACAATTTTCCATGAATAACTCTGAAACTTTACCAATACAATGGTGACATGTTTTACATTTGCATGAAGTAGTTTGATAGTGAAAAAATAATTTTTGACAAATTACAACTGAGAGAACATAGACAATTTTTCATGAGCATTTTCTATTACAGGGGATGTGCATGTGCTATGGTAGTGGCTATACGGGCCGATCAACTTCTACCACAGTTTTTGCTGGAGCCATTTGATACTTTGCCATCATGATACAGACACACTGGACATGTGCATGAAGTCATATTATTTTGGAAAAATAATTTTTAACAAATTTGCAGCTTTGTGAACTTAGACAATTTTTGTGCATTGTTTCCAACATGGGTTCCATGGTAGTGCCTTTACGGGCCAATCAACTCCTACCACAGTTTTTGCTGGAGCCATTTGATACTTTGCCATAACGATACAGACACCCTGGACATGTGCATGAAGAAATATTATTTTGGAAAAATAATTTTTAACAAATTTGCAGCTGTTTGAACTTAGACAATTTTTTGTGCAAGTTTTCAACATTTATTCTAAGGTGTGCATATATGGGCCGATCAACTTTCTTAGATTTTTTTGATATTATGCCTACATAATGTACACTCATTGGACATTTGCATGAAGAAATATTATTGCAAAAAATTAATTTTTGACAAAATGACATCTAAGAGAACTTAGACATTTTTTTTTTTTTTTTTACAGGTAAGGGCATTCATGGGCCGATCAACTCCTACCACAATTTTTGATGGAACAATTTCATATTGTGCCTACATGATGTACACCCATTGGACATTTGCATGAAGAAATTTTATTGCAAAAAAAAAAAAAATTTTGACAAAATGACACCTATGAGTACTTAGACAATTTTTCTTCTTTTTGTTTACAGGTAAGGGCATTCACTGGCCGATCAACTCCTACCACAGTTTTTGATTAAACAATTTCATATTGTGCCTTCACGCTGTACACCCATTGGACATTTGCATGAAGAAATTTTATTGCGAAAAAATATTTTTTGACAAAATGACACCTATGAGAACTTAGACAATTTTTATCGCACCTGCTTATAGCAGGGTGCGATATAGGAGTTCAAATTTCCGTCCGTCCGTACGTTCGTTCGTCCGTTCGTTCGTTCGTCCGTTCGTCCGTCAACATTTACGTCGAAGTTTAGTTTTCTCGACATAAGAGATAGCTGCGAGTCTGAAACCTTGCATAGTAATTGTCCCTGACACACCCTTCAAGCACGCACCTTAACCCGGTGCCCTTGACCTATATTTCACGGTCCACTGACTTTGAAAATTTTTACGTCGAAGTTTTGTCAACATTTACGTCGAAGTTTGGTTTTATCGACATCAGAGATAGTTGCGAGTCTGAAACCTTGCATAGTAATTGTCCTTGACATACCCTTCAAGCACGCACCTTAACCCAGGGCCCTTGGCCTATATTTCACGGTCCACTGACTTTGAAAATTTTTACGTCTAAGTTTGGTTTTCTCGACATCAGACATAGCTGGGAGTCTGAAACCTTGCATAGTAATTGTCCTTGACATACCCTTCAAGCACGCACCTTAACCCGGTGCCCTTGACCTATATTTCACGGTCCACTGACTTTGATAATTTCTACGTCGAAGTTTGGTTTTCTCGACATCAGAGATAGCTGCAAGTCTGAAACCTTGCATAGTAATTGTCCTTGACATACCCTTCAAGCACGCACCTTAACCCGGTGCCCTTGACCTATATTTCATGGTCCACTGACTTTGAAAATTTTTACATCAAAGTTTGGTTTTCTCGACATCAGAGATAGCTGCGAGTCTGAAACATTGCATAGTAATTGTCCTTGACATGCCCTTCAAGCACGCACCTTGACCCGGTGCCCTTGAACTATATTTCACGGTCTATTGACTTTGCCCGATGCAGGTGCGATATCGACCTCCGCGGAGTTCTTGTTATTCTTTTTGTTTACAGGTAAGGGCATTCACGGGTTGATCAACTCCTACCACAGTTTTTGATGGAACAATTTCATATCGTGCCTACATGATGTACACCCCTTGGACATTTGCATGAAGAAATTTTATTGCGAAAAAATAATTTTTGACAAAATGACACCTATGAGAACTTAGACATTTTTTCTTCTTTTTGTTTACAGGTTAGGGCATTCACAGTGGGGGGTATCTAATAAGCCTTGCTTGTCGTGAATTGCCGCCTTCAATGTCTTTAACGCACTTTAGTAGCACGTTACTTTGCACCGCGGTAACGTACCACGTATACTTGTAAACGTCGAGTAGTAATGCTTGTCATTACGTTACTAAGTAAAACGTCACTTCTTGTTTTGTACGCCATATTAAAAGTGTGAACAGGAAAGAACCTGGAAGAAAGTATTTCTATTTCTCATTGTTTTCCCAAATTGGTGCCGTGACCAAAAACAACAAAATGGGGAATTTACAGAAATTAAAGTCTATTCGAGAGGGCCATCGTAGAGTTATTCAGCAGCAGCTTGACAAGATTGAGGAAGCAAAGAAGAAATCTACGCTGACGGAGTTCCACGTTATTCTTGAGACACTCACCGCTAAGGCAGAGAGTCTTCTTACGATCAACCAGAAAATCCTAGAGCAAACAGACGTCGCTGAGATCGAAGAGGAGATAATTCAAGGTGAGGAATATTCTTTGAACTTTGAAATTAGCTTGCGGGAACTTCGTGCGTACAGTAAGAGTCAGGGTGGAGCAGCTTCGAGGGACCTACCTCCATTATTGAGTGCTAGTAATGCTCCGTCCGGGACCGAATCTCATTCTTCTGCTAAAGGACCTCAGCCGCCCGACTACGCTCAGAGAACTTTGAGTCAAACATCGTCAAATTCTTCCCAGTTTCATAGATTACCTAAACTGTCTTTGCCTGTGTTTAACGGTGATATTTTGCAGTGGCAGACGTTTTGGGATTCATTTGAGTCTACTATTCATTTGAATATTAACCTCACTGATGTGCAGAGGTTTAGCTATCTCAAGTCACAGCTAGAATCCGATGCAGCACGGACCATCGACGGATTTGCGCTTACCAACGCCAATTACCTACGTGCTGTCGACCTACTTAAGGAAAGATACGGGCAACAACACAAGATAACACACGCTACTACCAAGGCTTTGCTTCAGCTGCCGGCGCCGACGAACAGTCTACATAGCCTACGTCATTTCTACGACAAGATGGAGACGTATATTCGAGGCTTGGAGTCCGTGGGCCAATTTCAGGATACGTATGGTAGCTTGCTGGTGCCCATCGTTTTGGACAAGCTCCCTGGCGAGATTAGGAAACATCTTGCACGTGAACATGGCGACAGTAACTGGCAATTGGATGATCTGAGACGAGCTATCAACAAGGAAATCAACATCATTGAGGCCGGGTCTTCACAAAGTCATCCTGAATTTGAAGCGTACGCATCATTTTTCGCGGGTGCACGATCGAAGCCACAACAACCGAACCGAGCCGGACAAAGTGTATCCACAGGATGTAACTTTTGTGACGAACCGCACTCAGCCGTCGACTGCAAGAAATACGCAGATGCAGATTCAAGAGTAACCGTTGTCAAGAGAAACAAGTTGTGTTTCAACTGCCTCGGAAAACACCAAGTAGCAACCTGCAAATCCAAGAGAAGATGTCATAAATGCCACAAGAAGCATCATACAAGTATTTGCCAAGCTCAGATTTCTCAACAGCAGCAAATTAACCATGCCACGGAAACGCAGCCACCGAACAATGATGCAACTGTTCTCCACACGTCAAGTTCTAAATCATCTTCAGGAGTGCTTCTGAAGACGGCCATAGCAACGGTGAATTCATCAGACAATTACTTCGATGCTACGATACTGTTTGATGAGGGCTCCCAGAGATCATTCATAACAGAAAGTTTGGGCAACGAACTTCAGCTTCCCAGACATAATACAGAGGCAGTTTGCTTGTCAACGTTCGGAAGGAACAACGCCAAGATACAACACATGGAAACAGCCACTGTATTTCTCATGACTGACGCGCACGTGCGAATTCCTGTCCACGTGCTGATTGTGCCATCTATAGCGACACCTTTCGACAATAGGAAACTTCACGCAATTAGAGACTTACCATATCTTCGAGGGCTCAAGTTGGCACACCCGGTAACCGGAGACAACTTTATCACACTGTCTTTGCTGATCGGTGCAGACCACTACTGGGACGTCGTAGAAGACAAGATTATCCCTGGAGATGGACCTACAGCCGTAAAGTCGAAGATAGGTTACCTGCTCTCTGGGCCGATTACGGACACTTCAACCACATCAGACGGGAAACCAGTACAGCACATTCTAAATGTCATGACTTCGCATATGCCTGTAGAGAATGCACTTGAGCGCTTCTGGAGTCTTGAGAGCATGGGGATTGTACCAGACGTACCCACAGAGAAAGTTACGGACTACCTTGAGCAGTATCAGAAAAACAGCATTGAACACAGAGATGGGCGATATTATGCGAAGTTGCCATGGAAAAAAGACCATGAAGCATTGCCATCAAACTTCGACATCACATTGAAAAGAACAGAGAATACCATCCAGAGACTACGACGAGATCCAGAGATTTTGCAAAAGTATGACGAGATCATCCGAGATCAAGAAAGGAGAGGCTTCATAGAGAAGGTGCCTACTGAGAAAGAACTGCCACCGTTAGTGCATAACATACCGCACCACCCTGTGAAGAAAGAGTCGTCTACTACGCCAGTCAGAATAGTTTATGACTGTAGTTGTCGCCAGTCTAGTGTCCTGCCTAGCTTAAATGATTGCCTAGAATCTACACTTCCAGTGACCAACGACCTGACAAGTATTTTGATACGATTTCGTCTGTATGAAGTTGCACTGACCACCGACATAGAGAAAGCATTTCTGCACGTGGGATTTCACGAGACTGACCGAGATATGACGAGATTTCTGTGGTTAGAGAATCCAACCGACTGGAATAGTCAACTGACTACCTACCGCTTCCGGTCTGTGTTATTTGGGGCCACTTGCTCGCCATTTATACTGAATGCGACTCTTCTCAAGCATCTACAACTGAACAAGGACATCACAGCTTCTAGCATCATAGAACGGGACATCTACGTGGATAACGTGATTTCCAGCTTTACAAGCCATTCAGATGCCTTGCAGTATTTCCATGAAGCCAGAAATCTCCTATCAAGTGCCGGAATGAACCTCAGATCTTGTACATCAAACTCTGACGCACGACAAGCAGAAGCATCATGGGAAGGAGTGTTGGATACTGAACCCATAACAAAGGTTTTGGGGTTGCGCTGGGAACCATCATCAGACATGCTATCGTTTGCCGATTTCCCGATTCTTACGAACATCACAAAGAGGCTGATTCTGAAATACTCGTCACAGATCTATGACCCCCTTGGACTGCTCAGCCCAGTGACTGTTCGTGCCAAGCTGATGTTGCAGGATCTATGGAAGCAGAAATTTGACTGGGATGTTCCACTACCATCAAATGTTCAGCAGATGTGGACCGACCTTGCTACTGACTTGAACACCGTGACATCAATGAGGTTTGCCAGAAAGTTCCTGGAATCTGGAAATGACAACTTGATGCTACACATCTTTGTGGACGCCAGCACGAGATCATATGGAGCTGCCGCTTACATCTGTAACAATGATCAGTCAAGACTTGTGATGGCGAAGAACCGCGTTGCACCGCTGAAATCTTTGACTCTTCCACAGCTAGAATTAATGGCAGCAGATATCGGGGCACGCCTGGCAAACCACGTACGAGAGTCCTTTCCGTCAACAGCGATCACATTTTGGTCCGACAGTCAAATTGTTCTCCACTGGCTTTCAACGACGAAGACATTGAAAAGGTTCGTCGCTCGACGTGTCACAGAAATTCTTGAAATAACAACACCGTCCATGTGGAAATACTGTCCAACACAAGACAATCCAGCAGATCTTCTAACACGAGGTATAACCGCACAACAACTGCTGAACAACGACCTATGGGAGTCTGGACCATCGTGGTTATGTGACATGAACTTATGGCCGACCTGGAACTATGGCAACCTGACCGTTCAGTCTGTACTCGAGAGCGAGGCCACACAGCAACAGAACTTACCTGACGACCAGCATGACCAGAGACAGAGTGCGGCATGCGAGATCAAGAGTCCTGCAGAACATAGCATACTGAGCATCATAGACGTTGAGAGATACAGCAACTACAAGTTTCTTCTGCGCGTGACAACCTACGTCCTGAGATTTGTTACCAACTGTAGAGTCCAGAAACAAAGTCGAAACGTCGATCCACTGTCAGCAAATGAGCTCAGAGAGGCAGAGAAGACACTGCTGCGTGGGTGCCAAGCGACTGCATTTTCAGACGAGCTTTCAAATTTGAAGTCTGCTACTTCTCAGACATCCCGGTTGCCACTGGTGAAACAGTTACACCTTTATCTTGATGATACCGGATGTATACGTTGTGGCGGGAGGATCCACAATGCACATGTAGATGACGCTACCAAATTTCCCTACCTCCTACTCAAGAAGCACCACCTGACCCGACTGATTGCTCGTGACGCACATGAAAGACATTTACACTCTGGGGCCAACGCAACCATAACTTACATTAGACAGAAGTTCTGGATTCCCGCTATCAGACAGGCTGTAAACTCCGTCGTCCGATCTTGTGTCCGCTGTCGACGAGTCAATGGAAAGCCGTACAGAGCACCAGACCCACCACCGCTACCCAAAGTTAGAGTTGAGGAATCCCAACCGTTCAGTGTTACAGGGATAGACTTCACCGGTGCCTTGTTGATCCGCCAATCCAGTGGGAACGAAGGCAAAGCATACATTTGTCTGTTTACTTGTGCCACTACAAGAGCTGTACACTTAGAAGTCGTCACTAGTATGTCTGAAGAATCATTTCTGCAAGCCTTTCGGAGATTTGCCAGCCGGACGTCCTTACTGAAGCTGATCATATCGGACAATGCATTGACATTCTGTTCTGCATCAGCATACCTGAAAACGATCTTCGAATCTACATCAGTCAGAGAAGCTTTCGCCAACATGGGTATAGACTGGCAATTCATTCCAAAGCGAGCTCCCTGGTACGGTGGATGGTGGGAAAGACTTATCGGGCTCACGAAATCAACTCTAAAGAAGATAATCGGACGAGCCTTCCTCAGTCTGGAGACACTTCAGACGGCCGTTACAGAGATAGAAACCATCATGAATGACCGTCCACTGACCTATGTTTCATCGAGCCTAGATGACCCGGAACCATTGACCCCGGCACACCTTCTGTATGGTCGCAGAATTACGTCTTTACCATACAGTGATGACCACTCGAGGACGGGAACCAGCGTTATGAACAGTGGGCGCACAGAAATCACCAAGCGAGCGAAAGCGCAGGCCCACATGATCTATCAGTTCTGGAATCGATGGAAATCCGAGTATCTGACAGCACTACGTGAACATCACCGAACGACGGGTTCCAACTCTCAAACCATCAGAGTTGGAGACATTGTACAGGTACACGATGATTGTCCCAGGGCGCGATGGAAACTGGCTGTCGTCATGGAGCTGATGACCGCCAAGGATGGACTCGCACGTGCAGCGAAGATTCGTACCAGTAATGGACTGTATACTACCAGACCCATAGTGAAGTTGTATCCACTAGAAGTGTTACATGACAATCAAAGGGACTGTGAATAAGTTTCATGAACTTTCAGTGTGATCAGTGACAATAGCTCAATCTAATTTTAATTAGTATTTTCATTTCAAAGTTTAAATCAAAGAAGTGTTTGAGCTAGAGACTTTAAATGGACTGTGATATTATCATTTCGCGGCCCCCAGGATGTATTGAATTGCCGCCTTCAATGTCTTTAACGCACTTTAGTAGCACGTTACTTTTCACCGCGGTAACGTATCACGTATACTTGTAAACGTCGAGTAGTAACGCTTGTCATTACGTTACTAAGTAAAACGTCACTTCTTGTTTTGTACGCCATATTAAAAGTGTGAACAGGAAAGAACTGGAAGAAAGTATTTCTATTTCTCATTGTTTTCCCAAATTGCTTGTTGTCAATTCTTGTTTGTTCCAGTCAGATAAGAACTCTGGTTGCTATGGCTACTTTCAGTTTCCATAGACTTATAATGGGGAAAAGTGAAAATTTGCTATTTCTGCAGTCTCATTGGAGATTTTGCAGAAATGTTTATTTAGTAGTCCTCTATGTTTTATATTACTTTTGCCCTAATACCTTATTTTGATTGGTTGCTGGGGGCCCAAAAAAGGTAAATTTTCATTAATTATTTGAGTATTAGAGGTCAAGTTTACTTTTTACACTGACCAACTTGACCTTAGCTAAAGGTCATGCAAGACCGAATCTCAGGTGAGCAATTTCAGGACCAATGGTCCTCTGGTTTTATCAATAATAAACAAATATTGTGTTTAAGAAGAGACATTGTATACACTCTTTCGTCCGATCTTGTGTCAGCTGTCGACGAGTCAATGGAAAGCCGTACAGAGCACCAGACCCACCACCGCTACCCAAAGTTAGAGTTGAGGAATCCCAACCGTTCAGTGTTACAGGGATAGACTTCACCGGTGCCTTGTTGATCCGCCAATCCAGTGGGAACGAAGGCAAAGCATACATTTGTCTGTTTACTTGTGCCACTACAAGAGCTGTACACTTAGAAGTCGTCACTAGTATGTCTGAAGAATCCTTTCTGCAAGCCTTTCGGAGATTTGCCAGCCAGACGTCCTTACTGAAGCTGATCATATCGGACAATGCATTGACATTCTGTTCTGCATCAACATACCTGAAAACGATCTTCGAATCTACATCAGTCAGAGAAGCTTTCGCCAACATGGGTATAGACTGGCAATTCATTCCAAAGCGAGCTCCCTGGTACGGTGGATGGTGGGAAAGACTTATCGGGCTCACGAAATCAACTCTAAAGAAGATAATCGGACGAGCCTTCCTCAGTCTGGAGACACTTCAGACGGCCGTTACAGAGATAGAAACCATCATGAATGACCGTCCACTGACCTATGTTTCATCGAGCCTAGATGACCCGGAACCATTGACCCCGGCACACATTCTGTATGGTCGCAGAATTACGTCTTTACCATACAGTGATGACCACTCGAGGACGGGAACCAGCGTTATGAACAGTGGGCGCACAGAAATCACCAAGCGAGCGAAAGCGCAGGCCCACATGATCTATCAGTTCTGGAATCGATGGAAATCCGAGTATCTGACAGCACTACGTGAACATCACCGAACGACGGGTTCCAACTCTCAAACCATCAGAGTTGGAGACATTGTACAGGTACACGATGATTGTCCCAGGGCGCGATGGAAACTGGCTGTCGTCATAGAGCTGATGACCGCCAAGGATGGACTCGCACGTGCAGCGAAGATTCGTACCAGTAATGGACTGTATACTACCAGACCCATAGTGAAGTTGTATCCACTAGAAGTGTTACATGACAATCAAAGGGACTGTGAATAAGTTTCATGAACTTTCAGTGTGATCAGTGACAATAGCTCAATCTAATTTTAATTAGTATTTTCCTTTCAAAGTTTAAATCAAAGAAGTGTTTGAGCTAGAGACTTTAAATGGACTGTGATATTAACGTTTCGCGGCCCCCAGGATGTCGTGAATTGCCGCCTTCAATGTCTTTAACGCACTTTAGTAGCACGTTACTTTTCACCGCGGTAACGTATCACGTATACTTGTAAACGTCGAGTAGTAACGCTTGTCATTACGTTACTAAGTAAAACGTCACTTCTTGTTTTGTACGCCATATTAAAAGTGTGAACAGGAAAGAACTGGAAGAAAGTATTTCTATTTCTCATTGTTTTCCCAAATTGCTTATTGTCAATTCTTGTTTGTTCCAGTCAGATAAGAACTCTGGTTGCTATGGCTACTTTCAGTTTCCATAGGCTTATAATGGGGAAAAGTGAAAATTTGCTATTTCTGCAGTCTCATTGGAGATTTTGCAGAAATGTTTATTTAGTAGTCCTCTATGTTTTATATTACTTTTGCCCTAATACCTTATTTTGATTGGTTGCTGGGGGCCCAAAAAAGGTAAATTTTCATTAATTATTTGAGTATTAGAGGTCAAGTTTACTTTTTACATTGACCAACTTGACCTTAGCTAAAGGTCATGCAAGACCGAATCTCAGGTGAGCAATTTCAGGACCAATGGTCCTCTGGTTTTATCAATAATAAACAAATATTGTGTTTAAGAAGAGACATTGTATACACTCTTTCTCCAGGCTATTGAACATGTGTATTTGATGAAAAGTTATTACTGTGCCAAGTTGTGTCCTTAAGCAAAGCATATTACATGTAGATTACTCATTTACTTCAACATATGAACAAGATGTCAAATTCAAATTTTAGGATGAGTACAAAAGCGCAAGTACTAATATAGTTATTCTCTCCTAAAAGCAAGACATATTTTAAAAGTCTTTATAGTACCTAAGAAGGTTCCATCCCAACATGACATAAAATTGCTTAACCACAGGTTAAACCTTCTACCAATATATTTCAGAAAAACTGGTTTGCTATGAAGGACGACTTTCTCCAGATTGCCCGGGACAGCAAAGAGGAGATGCTCCAAACAGCATACAACTGTTTTATCCGAGCAGCTGAGTGTTGTGATGAGGGAAGTGAGGAAGAATGGATCATGAATTATATGACGGGAAAATGTCTGGAAAAAATGGGGAAATCTGCCAAGGAGTATTTGCCATACTATAAGAAGGTATGGAAATAATAAGTTCTTGTGATATGAAGTATATGATAGGGAAATGTTTCAAACTACGGGAAATCTGCCAAGGAGTATTTGCCATACTATAAGAAGGTATGGAAATAAGTTCTTGTGATATGAAGTATATGATAGGGAAATGTTTCAAACAACGGGAAATCTGCCAAGGAGTATTTGCCATACTATAAGAAAGTATAAAACCAAATTATTATGAACTATACCAATGGGAAAGAATTTATTTGGCATACAGCTTGAAATAGGGAGAAGTTTGTTTATTGAGGGAGACTATTTGTAGCTTATTCCCTGTGCCACAGTTTTATGCCTTTTAACAAGCTGTTTTAAGCTCCCCTATGCCCTGACATTACCAAAAAGTTGTTGACTCTGATAAAAATACCACAAACAAATGTTTTCATTGACAGGCTAGTGAAGATCTACACGAGGGAGGAGCTAGGTACCCCAAGAAGATAGTGTATGCCTACACAACACCACATTATGCTGTAGAGGCTCTAGAGGTACATCAGGAAAACATGTCCGTGATATGTATACCCCCTTAAACCCCACTTTTATATAGAAAAACTGGGGTTTGCAGGGGTATATCTAATTTCCTTATTTTTTATCCAAACCATACATTGTGGGTACTCGTTAGAACCGCCTCGGCGAGGCGGTTCTAACGTGTACCACAATGTATGTTTTGAGCTAAAATATTTAAAAAATCCAAATTTTTCTACTGAAATTTTCAATTTTTACAAGTGAAAATATCTCTGTATAAATGCATGGACAAGTTTTCGTAATGAATAGTCCTTAATGCCTTATGTTTTTATATCAACTTAAAGAAGTTATTCAACGTTTTGTTCTTGCAAACCGATGACAGTGCTCATTACAGAAATAAGTATGCTGCAGCTACATTTTGTACACAAACTTTATAAAATAATATGCAAATTAGTATCTTGATAGTTTATAATGGTAGCATAATTAATCATATATAGTATACCACCCTTGATGAATTAGCATGCTTTCCAGTGACAGGGCTTGTTGCTAAAACCCTATAAGTCTTGCTTTGTAGATGACTTTTGACACTTCACATGTTTCATTTCAGACCACCTCTCATACACAAACTTGCCTCATTTTTTACAAATCTACTTTAGAAGTCATTAAGTGTATCTAAGAAACTTTTGAGACATCAGATACTTTTGAGACATCACGCTTAGTGTGTTCTTATTTTAGATGTACTTCCGCCAGCATATATCCATCTTAAAGTTACTATTGAAACATCCTCCTGATTCCCCAGAGCTTGACTACAAAACATACTTGACCTACATTATACAAGCCTCAAGGTCACCATTTGCCAAGAGAATAGAGAAGGGACATGAAATAAGGACAGAGTAAGTTTAACTTTGAACCAGTTTGTTTTCTTCAGTGATTTGTTGTCACAATTTTCGTTAAAAAAAAAATGCAAAAAGTTGTATTGACTCTAGGTTAGCTCTGAATGCCAATCAAGTCCTACCCTCAGTAGAGGACAATAGACTGTCAAACAGATGAAGATGATGATTATTCTTTTAAGAAAGTACAATGACATACCAACTTTATAATGTGCTTACACGGATATTAAGCAACACACACACACGCACACACAATTTTGGAGAAAAGTAGAGCAGGTAAATTGTCGATTTATTTAAACAAATTTCTTTAATGGTTCTCTTTTTAGCCGGGACTCAGCCTCCTCAGCAGACGAAGGCTCTTGCCCTGGTCTCCCATCACCTATGAAGCAGAAGAACACCAAATACAAAATACCGTCAGATGACCACACATATGTGAGACAGAAGAGCAACCAGGGCATAGCTGGTACCCCTGAATGTGTGGAACACTCTCAGAACCAATCACAAGAAGGAGTGACCTTGACCTCTAATGTGCCATCTGCGTCATCTGTTTCCACGGTAACAACCTTGGAACTGCACTCTGAGCAGACATCATCACAGGAGCAAGAAATGCTTACAGCGACTACAGCAAAGTGTCCAGAATTGATAATAGACCAGAAAGCACCATTACTTGGTGCACAGTCAATGAAAATGGCAGATTCAGATGCTTCAGTTACATCTGTGTCAGGTTTGTCTGCTACAAGTGCGTCTGCATCAAAACCATCAGGTGAAGATTCCATCACTGCTTTTATGAAGACTGTTAATGATGCTATTGACAAAGCTGTCAAAGAGGAGTTGATGGACTCGGAAGACACTGAAACAAAATCTACATCTGTTTCCATGGAAACTGACAACATAACAACCAAGGATGGTGGTGATGTCAAAAAAGAAACTGAAGACCTAACAGTGGTCTCTAAACAAGAAAAAGCTGATCCTTCAGACCAAGATGTTATATTAATTGATGAGAAAAATGATGCAGATGAAAAATCACCTGAGGAGAAAGATTTAGGTATGTATCATAAGATAGGGTTAATTGAAAAAAAAAAAAAAGAAATTCATATGTTGTATGCATACATTTGATATTTGACATTTGATGAAATGATCTGAAATGCCAAAAAGGGAGATTTCCCTTTCAAAATAGGGAGAATGATTAAAAAAGAGGGAAATTCTTAAATCGGGGAGATATAAATTCCAAAAAGAGAGATAAATATATCAGGAAAAATTCAAATAGGGAGATTGTCTCAAATCAGGAGACTCCTCTGAAATGGGGAGATATTAATTGTATGCATATGTTGCTTGATTCAAATATCATTAAACAGAAGCAAACACATTCATATTTTGGGGTTTTGCAAAATTTAATCTGTATAATGCAAATTCGGCCCAATATGAAGTGGTAGAGTGTCTGCTTTGGGACTGCAGGTTCAAACTTTGGCCTTAGGATACCGTAACCAAGAGTATCGGAGTGCTCAGCATTATTACTAACAATGCAAGGCTAAAATAAAAAAAAGTCTGAAAATAATCAAAATCTGTACATTGAAAGCATTGATCAGACTGCAAATGCGCAGGCAAGTCTCTGGGGCAGTGAACACAAATTAATTTATCTCCAACTCTGTTTCTTTTCAATTTTTAGCTCCATTAGATCTTAGTACTGTAAGATCAGATGACAAATCAGAAACCAAGCCTGAACTGTCAGTGGAAGAGATGGTTGCCATGGAATTGAGCAAATCACGGGAGGAAATCCACCGGGACTTGGTTGAGATGTGTTTCAGGGGAGTGGAACTGTGTCTAAAGAGGTTCCCCACCCACTACAAATCACATTACAGGCTGGCATATATTTATGTGCACTCTCTGTATCATAAGGTACTGTTTACTATACAGATTGTTGTCTGTTTTATATAGAAAACATCATAACAAACCATGACATTGTATTCTGAAGCTTATAGGATTTAAAATATGTTCAAAATTCAAGTCAAGACTATATAAAATTTTGAAGTCATAATATGCCCATAAAGCAATTTTTTAGGAATTTTAAGCCAAAATGACTTTATTAGTGTACAATATGTCACTGATATGCATATATATCTTCAGATGATTAATATTTGGGATGTACATGGTTCATTTCAGAATGTCAAAAAAGCCAGAAACATTCTGCTCGGAGCCCCAAAATGGTCTCAGTTTGACTATATGCCATGTCAGGGACTCTTCTATGAAAGAAAACCAAACAAGTTCTTCCAGGTAATTTTATTTGCACCACATAAGTATGCCTCTATTGCTGTTTGGAAGGAAATTTTTTTTTGTTATTTTGAAACATATGATTGTGTAAGTTATGATGTATAGCGATATGATAGTTATGCTTGGAAAATACGTTTTGACAGTGCAGAAAAAGATACTGCCATGCTCACACAATGTTAACACCATCATCGTTACTTGACAATTATCATATTTGGATATTTTCTTGTTGAGTCACCTTTCATTCCTTGGCCTTTGTGCATAATGGATGTCTCTGTCAAAATTATAGTCCTTTCAATATTGAAATGAACAATTTGTTTTTCATAGTTTATTTCAGCATTGAATTGAGATTTTTGGATTCTTTCAGGGTGTATGGAAGATTCCTATTGACGAGGTTGATCGCTCTGGCAGTTTCCCAGCACACCTCAACAAGTGTATATCACTGTTATTGGAAGTATTGCGCCAGGATAAAGACCCAGGGATGTTGTTCCAAATCCACCAGAATCTCAACAGACAACCGGAGGCTGGCAAGTGAGTGCTAGATTATTCTTGTATTAAAAGAGATCTACTGTTTTAGGTTTTGGTCACTTAAAAATCCTATTGTTATGAGTATGAAGTTGTTAAGAAAATGAAGAAATGCTTGGATAATAATGGGGTCAAAAATTTCAAGTAGAATGTCAGTTTTTTAATTTGTATACATTTATTAAGAGTTTTATAATGGTTGTATATTAAAAGCATTTGCTTTATGCCTTTCACATACTTGGGTAAGAAAACGTTAAAGGCAGCCATAACTGAAGGACCAGATATTAATCTAGATACAACACCTATATATGATGACGCAGTTAAAAGAAACACTTGATCGAGGGAAACATGGTTTATTCTATCCAGGAAGTACCTGAGAGATGCCGAGAGGAAATTCTACACCCTCCAGTCCTTCAAGACAACCCTGGATGCTATTGAGGCCCAGACTAATGCTATGAAACTAGTGACAGATCAAGAGGCTAGAATCAAGTATCTTATGACAGGTTAGTAAAAGGAATAAGTAAGCATCAGTCAGGAAATAGTGCAATCAGAACAAAAGTCCCACCCTAACAATGCAGAGGGGAAGAAACTAGATTAAGTACTAATACAAAAAGAACCTATAGAAAGCTGAGTAAGCTGCTTTTTCCAACAGAAGTACCACCTTTGAATGGTCTGTGACATAAAATTACTTGTGGGGGTTTTAATTGATTTTACACATCTAATCTCATGCCCAGCTTCTGCGGCGGTATATAACATTTAGTTAGTTCGGTCCTCAAGATGAACATCAAATTAGTAAATGAATCATCATGGACAAACAAATAAATGAGCCGCCTCATGGGAAAACCAACAATGTGGTTTTCGAACAGGTCTGACACTAACCAGCCTGTACAAGCACAGAAAATAGCCAGAAGCTTGAAATTTTGGATTTAAGTAGAAGAGGAATTGTACTATCCGAGCAGCGAAAACAAAAGCGCTGATCAGCTTCGCGGTTACCGCGAAGCTGATCTGCGTCTTTGTTTTCGCCTATGCGGATTGTTGGTTTTTTCATGAGGCGGCTCAAATTATGATAAATGCCATGATGAATAAAAATGAGGACTCACAGAAACAATCATCAGGCAATTGGAGATCCCCTAGAAGCCAAACAGCAAAACATTTGAAAATCTGGAGCAAAAAAAAGAAAACCACTAGTTGAACCTTGGTGATGTATCCTTATTCTATTTGTCATGCACAGTTGCAAAGAAACAGAAATATGGACACAGACAGACAGACACACAAACATACAGAGAGACTGGAGGCAGTTGAAGCTTAGACTATCCTTGCTGCTTATGCAATTACAAGACTTGGACTGATAACGAATTTAGAATCAAGTGCCTCATGACTTGATTTTATGGTTTTAACGCACACAGATTCAAACATACACAAACATACATCGGAGATTGAATCACATACCAACACATTGAAACTGGTAACCGATCAAGAGGCTAAAATCAAATACTTCATGACTGTTACGAAAAAACTTTCACAAGCTCATAAAGAAAACAAAAAAAATGTATTTATCATTAATCCAAACTTATAACATTAATCCAAACCAAGGAGTACTTTTGTAGTCTAAAAAACAATTTCTAAGTTTAACTGTTTTAATTAGCGTTGACCATGGATTAACAAATATTTTTGCCACCTACCTTTCCATTGTGAAAGGAACTTTGTGAATGTAGTGTAATCAAGACTTTTTTTTTTTGTGAAAGTGGTATTTAAGTGGTAATGACATAACATAGCCTCCACACCAGTTCATGGTAACCATCAATTAGCATAAAAAAATCATTTTGAGTTTACAGTCCAACCTGTCTTAACCAAGCGGCCAAGGGAAATACCAAAACTGCCTGCTTAAGACAGGATAGTTCTGACACTAGAGCTAGAGTCCTAACCATATTAACTTAAAGCACTGTCCCATCAACAAAATTTCAAAGCATGAAACATTATGAAAACACGCCAATGTAATATACAAAGATTTGTAATTCTCTTTGGCTCCATGTTGCCAAATGTAAAGGGTCACTGATGAGGCTTTAGTAGCCGAAACCGCGGTATGGCCCATCCCTTTTTAGCTCACCTGAGCCGAAGGCTCACAGGTGAGCTTATAGGATAGGCAGGCATCCGTCATCCGTCGTCCGTCGTCGTCCGTCCGTCGTCCGTCCACAATTTCAAAGAAGAATATTTCTGAAGCTAGTAGGCCGATCTTGATCAAATTTAATGTGAACCATAATTGGGTTGGGGGATTGATGGCATTAGGTTTTGGAGCAGATTGTATCAAAATTGTGGTTTCCATGGCAACAGATAGGTCCCATAGACTTACAATGGGAAAAACTAAAAAAATCTTCCTCTCTGAAACCACTAGGCCCACAGCTTTGATATTTGGTATGTATCAATGGCTAATGGTCCTCTACATAAATTGTGCCATTCGTGCCCCTGGGGTCAAATTTGGCCACGCACCGGGGGGTCGATAGTCTCCATAGACTTACTATGGGAAAAAAAATAAAAAATCTTCTTCTCTGAAACCACAGGGCCCACAGCTTTGATATTTGGTATGTGGCAATGGCTAATGGTCCTCTACATAAATTGTGCCAGCCATGCCCCTGGGGTCAAATTTGGCCACGCCCCGGGGGTTGATAGTTTCCATAGACTTACAATGGGAAAAACTAAAAAAATCTTCTTCTCTGAAACCACTAGGCCCACAGCTTTGATATTTGGTATGTAGCAATGGCTAATGGTCCTCTACATAAATTGTGCCATTCATGCCCCTGGGGTCAAATTTGGCCACGCCCCGGGGGTTGATAGACTCCATAGACTTACTATGGGAAAAAAATTCAAAAATCTTCTACTCTGAAACCACAGGGCCCACAGCTTTGATATTTTGTAGGTGGCAATGGCTAATGGTCCTCTACATAAATTGTGCCAATCATGCCCCTGGGGTCAAATTTGGCCACGCCCCGGGGGTCGATAGTCTCCATAGACCTACAATAGGAAAAAAACTAAAAAAATCTTCTTCTCTGAAACCACTAGGCCAACGGCTTTGATATTTGGTATGTAGCAATGGCTAATGGTCCTCTACATAAATTGTGCCATTCATGCCCCTGGGGTCAAATTTGGCCACGCCCCGGGGGTTGATAGTCTCCATAGACTTACTATGGGAAAAAAATTCAAAAATCTTCTACTCTGAAACCACAGGGCCCACAGCTTTGATATTTTGTATGTGGCAATGGCTAATGGTCCTCTACATAAATTGTGCCAATCATGTCCCCGGGGTCACATTTGGCCACGCCCCGTGGGTCGATAGTCTCCATAGACCTACAATAGGAAAAACTAAAAAAAATCTTCTTCTCTGAAACCACTAGGCCCACAGCTTTGATATTTGATATGTAGCAATGGCTAATGGTCCTCTACATAAATTGTGCCATTCATGCCCCTTGGGTCAAATTTGGCCACACCCCGGGGGTTGATAGTCTCCATAGACTTACTATGGGAAAAAAATTAAAAAATCTTCTTCTCTGAAACCACTAGGTCCACAGCTTTGATATTTGGTATGTAGCAATGGCTAATGGTTCTCTGCATAAATTGTGCCAGCCATGCCCCTTGGATCAAATTTGGCCACGCCCCGGGGGTTGATAGTCTCCATAGACTTACTATGGGAAAAAAAAAAATCTTCTTCTCTGAAACCACAGGGCCCACAGCTTTGATATTTTGTATGTGGCAAAGGCTAATGGTCCTCTACATAAATTGTGCCAATCATGTCCCTGGGATCAAATTTGGCCACACCCAGGGGGTCGATAGTCTCCATAGACTTACAATGGGAAAAACTAACAAAAAATCTTTCTCTGAAACCAAAAGGCCCAGAGCTTCTATATTTTGTATGTAGCAATGTTTGGTAGTCCCCATTATAAATTATGCCAGTCATGCCCCTGGGTCAAATTTGGCCATGCCCCGGGGGTCAATAGTGTCCATGCATAGACTTTCATTGGTCGATTCTCAATTAATTTAAATCTCATGAGCTTACAATGTGATAATCTCTCAGGTGAGCTACAGGACCAATGGTCCTCTAGTTAGCTCACCTGAGCCGAAGGCTCACAGGTGAGCTTATAGTATACCCATGCTCCGGCGTCCGTCCGTCGTCTGTCCGTCCGTCCGTCGTTCACAATTTCAAAGATCTTCTCCTCTGAAACCGCTTGGCCAATCAAAGCCAAACTTCATGTGGAGCATCCTTAGGAAGGGGGAACGAAAGTTTATATAAATGGTCCAGGTCACATGATCAAGATGGCCGCCATGGCTATAAATAGCAAAAACCTTTAAAAATCTTCTTCTCCAGAACCAGTGGGCTGATTTCCACGAAACTTGGTATGTAGCATCGGGGACGCGGGCCCATCATAATTTGTATAAATCATGACCCTAGGATGACCTTGACCTATTTTACGGCAAGGTCAAATTAGGTCGCCAATGCATTTGAATGGGAAAAAATGGTAAAATGCTATTCAATGGGTAAAACTTACTGGGAATAAGCAAATGGACAGAAGATTAATGTTAATGGAAAATTTTAGCCCCTGGGGGGTTGTCTGCCCCTGCCCCGGGGCTACATGTATATTTCCATAATAATGAAACCTCTTCTACCCTGAAACCGCTTGGCCAATCAAAGCCAAACTTCATATGGAGCATCCTTGGGAAGGGGGAAAGAAAGTTTATATAAATGGTCAAGGTCACATGACCAAGATGGCCGCCATGGCTATAAATAGCAAAAACCTTTAAAAATCTTCTTCTCCAGAACCAGAAGGCCTATGATTTTGAAACTTGGCATGAAGCATCAGGCAAAGGAGGTCTACAAAGTTTATATAAATCATGACCCTGGGATGACCTTGACCTATTTTGCGGCAAGGTCAACATAGGTCGCCCATGCATTTGAATGGGGAAAATTGTTAAAATATGATTTAAAGTGCAAGACTTGCAGGAAATGGGCAAATGGACAGAATATTTATGTTAACGAAAAAAATTTGCCCCCAGGGGGTTGTCTGCCCCTGCCCCGGGGCTTTATACATGTATATGACCATAATATTCAAACATCTTCTCTAAAACCACATGGCAAATCAAAGCCAAACTTTATGTGAAGCATTGTTAGGAAGGGGCAATAAAAGTTTGTATTAATGGTAGAGGTCACATGACCAAGATGGCAGCCATGGCTATAAATAGCAAAAACCTTTAAAAATCTTCTTCTCCAGAACCAGAAGGCCAATGATTTTGAAACTTGGAATGAAGCTTCAGGCAATGGAGCTCTACAAAGTTTATATAAATCATGACCCTTGGATGACCTTGACCTTTTTTACGGCAAGGTCAACTTAGGTTGCCCATGCATTTGAATGAGGAAAATTGTTACAATGTCATTTGAAGGGCAAAACTTGCAGTAAATTGGCAAATGGACTTAGTCTTTATGATTTAAAGAAGAAATTGAGTCCAGAGGTTGCTCTGGCCCTGCCCCTACATATATATAACCATTCTAGTCAAGTTTATTGGTATACATTGTATATCTCAGGTCTCAGGTGAGCGTTTACAGGACCATTGGTCCTCTAGTCTTGTTAATATGCTCGCTGCTCTTAAAGGATCTCAGTTTTATTTTTTAACTTGTAAAAAATGAAAATTTTCAGTAGTAATTGTTTGATAATCAATTTTCTTATTTTTGCTCAAAACATGGATTGTGGGCACACGTAGGGCACATGTTAGAAACGCCTCTGCAAGGAAAATAGTTATACCCCTGCATACTCCAGGTTTACTGTATAAAAGTGGGGTTTGAGAGGGTATTCATTGCACGAGCATGTTTTCCTGATGAACTGAAAATGGATACAGCTAAGCACACAACCATCTTCTTGTCTAACTCATGGTACATGTATATCCCTTATTAAAGTGGAAGTTTATTGTTATGATGTGCCAAGAGTAATAAATCATGAATAATTTGGCCATTTTGAAGAAGCATATTTTCAGTAAATATTATTTCAGTTTGAAATTTACACCATTTACATATATTAAATTAAAAGTCAAGACTTAAGTTTTATTGTTTGAATTGAAAAATAAAAAAATAGATGGATGAACCTGACTCAATAAAGATAAAATCTTTCAGAAAACATGTTGCAAATTAATGCATAATTTGTTACCATTGTCATTGATCTGTAAGTATACACAGCTTCAATGAAAGGTTACCACCACCTGGCGTATGAAACTTGATTTTTTACATAAAGCGTTGTCTTTCAGGTAAACCATAAAACCAATTATCCCTAATTGACTTGCCTATTCAATGACATAGTAAATTGTTTTTGAAAACATGGTCAATTGGTGCATAATAAAGCAAATTAATGGTACATCTAAGTACAATAATTTTTAGATATTAATTATAAAAGAGAAAAGACTGTAGAATAATATTATCATAAAATTATTTTAATTTGATAAAATTTGACCCTCTTAATAATGATATGAAGTACAGTAAACATTGAAAGAAGTACCATCCAACAGTACAATTTTGGTGTTCAATACTTCTCTCAAAGTTAAAATATTATGTCAATAAAATTTACACTGTTGTGCACTAATTTTCAGTGTGAACCTATAACAAGAAATCTTAATTTCTGTATTTCAAACGGAAGGTTTTAAGTATATTCAGGGCTAATTTCCACTAATTTCTGCCAATATTGATTTTTTTCTGACCACATTACCTGGATTTTGACTGGACCACGAATAAGCCAAAATTATAGACAAATGTATTGGAGATTCAAATCCATCAAAAAATATTAATCCAAGCCACCACTAAAATTTCAACATTTTGAAAAATATAAAATTTCATTCAAAAAGTGTAACTTCATTCGTGATTCTGGTCAACAGCAAATTGATTTAGAGACATTCAACAGTTCCACTTACCCTGAAACTATGGTGCACAAGCGACAAGTGCAATTTGTGATTTTCAAAATTTTTGAGAACTAGAAAGCCATATTTCCACAAGTCGTCATGTCTTCTCATGCATCTAACACCTGCAATGAAAACGCCATCCAATTGGTTAAATTTTTTCCATGGACTGCGGGAATTGAGGACCTTACTTTTAGGTAGTACCCAAATTTTGCATTTTCCCATAAATTTCCATGGAAGCTTCTGACATTTGTCCAGGACTGCCTGTAATCTTTTTGGCTGTGATGAGCATCGTTTTCATTTGCAAGGATGGATGGCATTTTTTGCAATGAAAATGAGTGCTGAAGCACCGTCAGTTTTCTTTTCAGAATGAATCAAATATTGTAGTGTGTTAATTGAACCTGATTTACTGTAACTTTTCATTGACACTAAGTATACAAATTGACACTAAGCCCTCCAAAAGGGCCAGACAGTGTTTAGGATTATCTTTTGAGACAATAAACAATGAATTCTGGCCTCAGAAAGGTGTGAAACAATTTTGACACCTGACAGAGTTTTCAATATCCATGACAAAATGTTATTTTTACAATGCTGGTGAAATAAGTTGCTGCTTAAAGACCAGATTGGGACAGCATCTAGTGGCCTTTGGCCACATAAGACGGATGCTTGCTTAAAAGAGATTCATTTACATGTAAAATCCTTTGTGGGGACATGAAAGTGCTTGCTTAAGAAAGGTGTTGCATAAGTCAGGCTTGACTGTACTTTATGGCAATGTCTAGTCCATTATGCGTATTTGTTCAAAATAATAATTTTTAAAATAAGTATTTTTTTTATTTTCAGTGTATAAGATTCGGGAGCATGGTGTACAGAAGCTGAATCGAGATGTTGAGAAACTGAATCGTCTGTTTGCTGAGGCGTATAGAGTTGCTTTAAGAAAGCTTGAGACATTACCAGTGCCAATGTTGCTCAGTGAAGCTCTGAGGTTCTGTAAGCATCAACATACCAAGAAAACTGGTACAGTTGGTGGGGACAAGAATCAGAATGCATTAATTGTCAAGCCAATTACCAGCAAGCAACTAGCCACTCTTAGTGGTAAATCTCCAACAGTAGCTGTCACTTCAAAGTCATCTACATCTCTGGGAGGGGGACTCACATCAGCAGCTCTGAAGAACATCATTGGACCACAGAAACTGAGTCCTGCTTCTCAGACAAAAACAGCTGCTGGGCTTCCAGTACAGAAGGTTTCCATTTCTACTCCATCAAAGACAGTGACTGCTGCACAGAAACTTATCAGTCTAGCCAAAATTTCTAAAATTGGTAAATCTCAGTCGGTTGGTCTTGCAAAAGGGAATAAATCTAACAATAGTTCTGTTGCTGGAACTAAAATATTGAAGTTAAATCTTACAGACATTGGCAAAGGTACTAACAGTTTGGAAAAGAAGACTACAGGAGAATTTGTCAAACCAAAAAGCAACATTGAAAATACCAACGTAAGTTCAACTGATAAAAAAGATGATGTTATTGTTTTATCTGATGAAAGTGAGAGAGAAAACTCTCCAACTAAAGCCCCAACCAGTACGGGCTTTGATGATAAAGCTAAAACAACAAGTGCACCTGCACCTACAGTAAAAATCAAGATGGGTCTCCTGCAGCTTGCAAAACTTAAGAAAACTAAAGCTCCAGACGAAAGTAAAACAGAAAGTGACAAAGGCAAGGAAAACACAGAACAATCTGAAAGTGAAGATCCATTACCGGAAGATATAGACATGTCAGTTGATGAAATACCATCATCCTCATCATCATCTAGCAGTAGTAGTGATAGTAGTAGTAGTGATGATGACACTAATGATGATGATGACAAGGATAATGATGACGATGAAGATGGTAGCAGTACCAGCAGTGATGATAATGAAATAAGTAATGCAAGTAAAGCTGAAAATAAATCTAAAAAGGCTGCAGATAATACACCCCTTGGTAAAAAGTGTGGAATAACTGTTCCCACAGCAACTGTCACTAAGAAGACAAGCCAGACTGTTACTAAGCCAGTAGTTGCTAAGAAACCTACTGTTGGAACACAAAAAACTTCAAAAGCTAGTAGTATCAAGCAATCACTGCTTATGAAATGTAAGAGAACTGTTGGCAAATCAGCACCCCAGAAAGCTGCTACCTCATTTGGAAAAGCAACAGTTTCTAAGGAAAACATTTCAAAACAAACTGTTACTAAACAAAATGTAGCTAAGCAGAGTGTCACAAAACCATATGTTTCTAAGCCATTAAAAGTCAAAACTGATAAGATTGTAATAAATAATGTAAAAGCTAATGACACAGATGATGCAGATGATGAGGGAGTCACTGAAAGTGAAATTGATGATATTGTCATTCTGGATGATTCGGAAGATGATGATAAGAGTCAGTCGTTAGGTGAAGATTCTGTGTCTGACATGGATGATGAAGAAGATGATTATGATGATAATGATGGAAAGCATGATGATGATGATTACAAAGCCAGTGCAGATGAACCTGACGGAAGTGACTTAGACGATTTTGTAGAAGACAATGATGATGTCAAAGATGCTGATGTGGTCATGATATCTGAGAGTGAGAGTGAAGATGAGTTTGCGCCCAAGGGCCGGGCGATCATACCATCCCCACCCCACTCTAAGTTAAAGGACATGGAGAAAACTGTGGTTCTGGTGTCAGATATGCCAGATGTGGATCCTATAATGAGCTCTATAATATCATCAGAGACAGATTGATAGATTATATTGGGCGTCATTGTGAAAGCCCAAGTCTTTGTTGTTTTTAAGCTCAGCTTATAGTATACCCATGCTGTGGCATCCATTGTCGTCGTTGTCGTCCACAATATTCAAACATCTCCTCTGAAATAGATGGGCCAATCAAAGCCAAAGGGGGAACGAAAGTTGATAAAAATGGTCCAGGTCACATGACCAAGATGGCCACCATGCCTATATGGTGAAAACCTTAAAAAAATCTTCTCTGGAACTGGTGGACTGATTTCAATGAAACATCAGGGACTCTGGCCCATCGTAGTCTGTATAAATCATGACCTTGGGTTTACGTTGACCTATTTAACGGCAATGTCAATGTTGGTCACATAGGCTTTTCAATGGAAAAAAGCGAAAACATTGGATTTTTCAGGAAATTTTGTAGCCTGTGACCGGAAAGTTGGTAGATAAATACAACATACAATGTATTGAGAAAATGAAGTTGTGTGAGTATTCAAGGTCAAGGTCATTTTTTGACTTTTGCCAATGGTCATTTACATATTAAATGTAAAACTTAATTTTCTCAGAAACCACTTGATCAATCAAAGCCAAGTTTTACATGTAGTATCCTTAGGAAGGGGGAATCAAAGTTTGTATAAATGGTCCAGGTCACATGACCACCTATGGTAAAGATGGCCACCTATGATAAAAACTTTAAAAAATCTTCTGGAACCGGCAGATCGATTTCAGTGAAACTTGTTTTGTAGCATCAGGGACTTGCCCATCATAGTTTGTATGAATCATGACCTTGCGTTGACCTTGACCTCTTTTACTGGTTTTGACAGTTTAAGTCTGAATATTATCAGGGTATAACCGTTGTTTGCTACAGTGCAAGAAAATTATTCCTCTTGGTGTTATTCAGAGCTGTGCAGCTAAAATGCAGCTAAGATTTTGAGAATTTTGATGTTTCCTTCTGTCTAGGCAGTGAAAAACAAGTTCTGAATATTGCAGAATAAGTGCTGAATATTGTTGTGAATATTAGGTTAGTGCTAATTATAGCAAAATTCATAATAGGAGCACGCCATCAAACTTTCTTAGGCATTAGTCCGTTAAACTGGCATTGCTACATCAAAGAGCGGCTAACATCAAGTGTTTCTAAATCAGGACTTCAAAGTCTATGTAAACCTTTGTAGTATAAAGTGAACTAAACTAACCTCAAGACAGCAGCATCTGACTGAGCATAGCTAATGATTAGCCAATGCTCAAGCTGGTTGATAAACCTAAGTCCCGCCCATATAATTTGTGTGACAGCTGACCAGTTTAATTGAAATCAATATTGGATAACATGCCATTTAAAGCAATTGTAAATTTTATGATGTTTGAGAGTGGTTTGTTTTGGCTGCTGAAAAGATGCTTGACCTGTCAATTGTAATCTAATATGGGGTTGATGTATTTTCACACAATTGACCAAGATGACCCCTAAAGGGCAACAGAAAGTATATCTATTTGCATTTCAAATTGATAAACAATTATTGTATCTAAGATCCTATGTTTTTTTTGGTTTTTGATATAAAACCATGCTGAATTAAAGATAGTTTCAGTGCGTATAAATGCAAGGAGTTATATACTTACCGACACTTCCAACGCTACCGATAGAATTTTTGCAATAATTTCAAAACTACAGAAGATATTGAAATGAAAATCACAGTGACGATAGAAAAATTCATGAGACAAAATCATGCCAGCGAACCTTTATTAAGAAACAGCCCAGGCGTTTAGACAAACTGCACTTCATTTTCAAAAGTCGTAAAACTTGAGGGATTAAACAAAATTTAAGCAATAAACCTACAATATTTATTGACATAGTGTATCTCGTTCTGTATCTTTTATTCACGAAGAAAGAAGAAAAAACGAGGAAAAAAAACAAAACAACAAACAAAACAATTGAAACTTAACTATCACACCTAAATATTCATCTGATCCGATCAAATTACCTATGGTTAGGCCACCATTTATTCGAATGACAGCTAGTTAACAACTACGCATTGAAGCCACGTGCCGCATACAAGTACCACTGGCGCTGCGCTATACCCTTCCATCCATACCTTACAAATTGCTAAAACTGTATAACATGTAGTGATCTGAGATGTAAAATAAAGTTCAGTTCAGTTCATCATGGTACCGTCTCCTTCCTACACAGCTGATAATGTCCCAGATATGGGACAGATATGGTGGATTTGATTTTGATTAACCCTGTTTGCTTGCAGAAGTTTTACAGTCTTGCGTGCTGTATGAGACGTCGACCGTCGTGCGTCAGACGCATGCCAATGTGAGTCCGTGCATATGATTTGTTTTTCTGAGAACTGTTCTTCCTGTCATGTGCTGTGGCAAAAAGAGAAAACAAAATGAGAAGGAGATACGGAGGAACTCTTGTGAAGATCTTTGTTCGCTTCACATGGTTTTGTGACTTTTGAAAATGAGGGATGGTGTGTGTAAACATCCGGCGCGTTTCTTTATAAAAGTCTACTGGCATTATTTCGCCTTCAGTACACGTCTAATGAATGTTTCTATCGTCCCTGCAATTTTCATTTGAATATCTTGAGTGGTTTTGAAATTATAGCAAAAACACTATCGGTAGCGTTGGAAGTGTCGTTAAGTATATGTAGCATACTTCATGTTTACCAGTGAGTGAATAGTCATTTGAACAATATTTCTGGACTGAGACTTTGTTTCTTAGGTAAGAAATAGTACTTAGGGGTAGCTCAATTACATGCATCTTGTTCAGTGAAACAACATGACTGAGATGGGGTTTGTTGGACTTGTCCCGGAGGGCCAAGATCTATAACTAGACCATTGCACTAAGGAAGCCAAAACTCAAGACCTGAACAGGGTCTGCTCTCTTCAAACTATTTTCCCCTATGAAATTCCTCATTTATTTCCCCAAGTTAATGGACACACGGACTGCATCATGAGAAAACCAGATTTTTGTTCAAAAGCTAAAAAAAGGGTAAAGATTTGTCTTTTGTGTTTGCTACACGGCTGGCCTAGTACAGTTCCCCTTCTACTTGCAACTAATGCACCAGTCATTTGTATCCCCGGCTCCCCCGGGGCCGGGGATAGCGGGGACATAGCAGGGCTAAAGTGCCTGGCTTTAACCTCTGATGTGTCCCGGCAGTGCCGGGGATTTGCCGGAGTTATGATTTCCCGTTACACTGGCACATTAATTCAAATTAGATTTTAATGATATTTTTAACATTTAATTATCTTTATGGTACTTATTTAATTTCCAAATGCACCTAAACATTTACATGCATAAAATGAGGCCCTTCTCCCATGTTTCAGTTTCATCAGAACAACTCCCAGCTGTTGTTCCACATTATTATCAGCCCCTGGAGAGCCGGGGCTTTTAGCAGGGGTTTTACCAAAACTCTTGCCCGGCAGTGCCGGGCTTTAAAAATTGAAAAGTTAAACGCCCCGCTATTCCCCGGCCCCGGGGGAGCCGGGGATGCAAATGACTGGTGCATAAAGTTTCAAGTTTCTAGCTTTCTTCTATGACTGCACAGCCTGATTTGTGTCTGACATGGTATGAAACCCTGAAGACCGGTTTTCTCGGCATGATTTAATCATGACTTTATTTAAAGTGGAAGGTCAGTCGGACTTGTCCAATCTTCCCTAACATGTAAGTCAGATTTATATTGAAGCTCTTTCCTAGATGTGTGATTTTCTAGATTTTGATAGAATCTCACTGTCATACGACTGTTTTTCAAACTACAAATCGATAGTTGTGTGATGTCATTTAACAGTTATTTGTCACAATGATTTGCATGTGTCGCAAACTGGTCAACAGACAGTTCCACTCAACGAGACCCCAATGTCAAAATTGTGTTTATGGCAAATTGGCTGTTGTCGCTTACTTGTCACAAACTAGTGTCCATTAACCATCACATTCCAGTGAGATACTAGCTTTAGAGAAACTGTCGATCACATTGAGGAAAATGTGACTTTTTGCTCAGTGCCACAATGAACAACGAACCAGTGAGAGTCCTACACTTAGCCATTCATGGTGGATATCATAATTTATCTGTATGTCCCGGATGATTCATTGGCTAGATAGAGATGCACGGATAGGATCGAACAATTAATTACATGTTGTAAACAACTTCAGAGGCAGATGGTGAGGTTAGGATCCTGTAAAACCAGTTATATAAAGCCCCCAGTAAATATTACTTATAAATCCAAGGCGATACCTTTGTTGTGGCTCTTATTTTTTATGTTTTGGCACACAATTTTTGTGCTGTTTGCACCTTTGTATGTTGTCATATTTTTGTAAATTTCTGGTAATTGAGTGGTCACCTATTGGGAAAGAGCTGCTCACTCAAATTTTGATATGATTTTTTAGTATAAATATCTATTTTTCCCCTCCATCTCAATTTTTGGAGTGGGAATTTCTTTCTGATTGCACCATTTCCTGATCACTGCCTACAATTTTACCTTTCCATTCGCTAGAAGTTAACATTTCAATTTCAAAGATCAATTCTGATTTACTAAATCACAATAAAATTCCTACTGAACACCTTAAAATAAATCAAAATGTGAACATAATACTCATTCATCCCACTAAACACTCTATCTTGAATAAATTACAAGGATCGTTATTTTTCATCTTTAATCTGTTCAAACAAATATCCATGCTTCAAAATATGCAGTCTAAGGGGATGGTTAAAACAAATTGCAAGACATTCAGTACATTTGATCTAATTTGTTTTAATGTGTTTACTCCTATTATTGACTTATTGAAATAAATTCAGCTACTGTCAATATCTGAGGTCATGTAGTTCCTCCTTCAATGGTGGGCGGAGCTAAACCTGTCTAAATGTACTGATCTTGAACCCTTATACTGATACTATTTTTGGAACATAAATGACAGCAGTGGTGGTCCAGATTCTTTGATCTTATGGTGAGACATCATCCAGGTGTTATGTCAGAAAACTACCCAAAGTGCTCGAATTATGAAATTGCCTGTATCTTCAAGTGAGTTTTTCCTCAGATGGAGATTGCATCGAAGAAAAAATAAATATTGAAGAAAAATGTAGTTGTTTTTCCATTTAAAACCCAGAATACAGGACATAAAAACCCATATCAAATGGTAAATTATCAATGCAAAAGCTTTCCCCCAAAATGTAGTAAACCAGACACCATTAGTTAACCAGACACTAATGGGCCAAAACTTCTAAAATGAAATTCAGATACATAACCGGAACTGAACAATTAGTCAATTTTCCACTTTGCTGCGGGAACTAAGCATTGTCATTGTAAACACAAGTGGTTTACCGGTACTTTGAAGCACATTTAGGATGTCCTGATATCCTTATGTTGGGTGAAAATCCTATAAAATGGACATACCAGAGGACCATTGGTCCTGAGAACGCTCACCTGAAGCCTGATCTTGGAGTATTAAGTCATCATGAAATGACCTTAACCTTGAATACTCACACACCTTTATTGTCCCCCGCCTTTTCGAAGAAAAGCGGAGGGACATGGCTTTTGGCTTTCCGTCATTCCGTCTGTCCATCCGTCCATCTGTCTGTCCTTCCATCTGTCCTTCCGTCCTATAGGAGTATGTACCTTGTGCAAGCAACTCCTCCTACAGTTATATTCAGATTCGTTTGAAACTTTACAGATGTCTTGACCATGCTTTGAAGATGTGCATGTGGTTAGGATATAATCCTCAGATTAATTTTTGACACTTTTTTTGCAATTTTAACTTAGTCATTTTTTCTGACATTTTGACAATGAAAGTGAATGGACAGTGGGTACCTTGTGCAAGCAACTCCTCCTACAGTTATATTCAGATTCTTTTGAAACTTTACAGATGTCTTGATCATGCTTTGAAGATATGCATGTGGTTTTGATATAATCCTCATATTAATTTTTGACACTTTTTTCGCAATTTTAACTTAGTCATTTTTCTGACATTTTGACAATGAAAGTGAATGGACAGTGGGTACCTTGTGCAAGCAACTCCTCCTACAGTTATATTCAGATTCTTTTGATACTTTACAGATGTCTTGACCATTCTTTGAAGATTTGCATGTGGTTTGGATATAATCCTCAGATTAATTTTTGACACTTTTTTCGCTATTTCAACTTACTCACTTTTTCAACATTTACACAATGAAAGTGAATGGACAATGGGTCCCTTGTGCAAACAACTTCTCCTACAGTTATATTCGGATTCTTTTGAAACTTTACAGATGTCTTGATCATACTTTAAAGATATGCATGTGGTTTGGATGTAATCCTCACTTTAATTTTTGTCACTTTTTTGAAATTTGAACTTAAGTCATTTTTCAGGCATTTACCCATACACTAAGAAAGTGTATGTGGTTTGGATATATGTTATTCTAAGATTATATTTGTGTAACTAAACTATCAAGGCGGGGGACATAAATTCTCTGAATTTGCTTGTTGACTTCATAAGTTGTCTGCATCTGCAAAGTTTCAGGTCTCATGATCAGGCTGCAATAGTTTCCAAACCAAGTGATTTCTGAGAAAACCATAATTTTAATTTTGATATTTAAATGACCTTGGGTCAAGGTCACGAAATGACCTTGGCCTTCATTAATAACTTACCTTCATTGACTTCATTAGTTGTCTGCATCTAGCAACTTCCAGGTCTCAGGCTGCAACAGTTTCCAAAATATCCATTGTTTTCGCCTTTTCCCAAGTAAAAACCTATGTTTCCAAAATTGACCTTGCCGTAAAATAGGTCAAGGTCATCCTATGTTCATCATTTCAACAAAGTATGATGGGCTGGAGTCCCAAATGCTTCATACCAAGTTTTGCTTAAATCGGCCGGCCGGCTCTGGAGAAGAAGATTTTTGAGTGGTTTTTACCATAGTTGGGCATGGTGGCCATCTTGGTCATGTGACCGGAATTTCGCGATCAAACTTTCGTTCCCACTAACCATGGACGCTCCACATAATATTTCACTTTGATTGGCCAAGCAGTTTCAGAGAAGAAGATCTTTGAAAAGTGTATGGAGGACAGACTGGCCAATGTCAAGAGATGACCTTGACCTAAATTTATCACATACCTTCATGTACTCCATTAGTTGTTTGCATCTACCACTTTTTAGGTCTCCTGCTGCAACAGTTTCCAAAAAATCCATAGTTTTCACTTTTCCAAAATTGTAATTGCCGTAAAATAGGTCAAGGTCATCCTAGGGTCATCATTTGATCAAACTATGATGGGCTGTAGTCCCAAATGCTTCATATCAAGTGTCATGAAAATCGGCCTGCCGGTTCTGGAGAAGATTTTTGAGTTGTTTTTACCATATATGGGCGTGGCAGCCATCTTGGTCATGTGACCTTGATTTTGCGATCAAATTTTCATTATCTCTACCCATGGATGCTCCACATAAAATTTCAGTTTGATTAGCCATGCAGTTTCGGAGAAGAAGATCTTTGAAAAGTGTGTATGGACGACAGACTGGTCAAGGTCAAGAGATGACCTTGACCTAAATTAATCACATACTTTCATTAGTTGTTTTGCATCTATCACTTTTAAGGCCTCAGGCTGCAATAGTTTTCGAAAAATCCATAATTTTCACTTTTTCCCATGTAAAAAGGTACAAGTAGGCAAAGATCAGGAAAAGGCGCAATCAGAAAAAGATTCCCACTCCAAAAACCGAGGCGGGAAAAAACCAAACCAACAATCAGGTACTTATACCATGAAACATATCGTAAGCCGAATGAGCAGCTATTTTCCCAATAGGTGGCCACTCAGTTACCTTAACTTAACTAAAAATATGAAAACATACAAAAATATGAAAAGCCTATGTTTACAAAATTGACCTTGCCGTAAAATAGGTCAAGGTCATCCTAGGGTCATCATTTGATCAAACTATGATGGGCTGTAGTCCCAAATGCTTCATACCAAGTTTCGTGAAAATCGGCCTTCTGGTTCATGAGAAGTAGATTTTTGAGTGGTTTTTACCATATATGGGCGTGGTGGCCATCTTGGTCATTCGTCACCCCTACCCATGGATGCTCCACATAAAATTTCAGTTTGATTGGCCAAGCGGTTTCAGAGGAGAAGATCTTTTCGAAAAGTGTATATGGACGACAGACTGGCCAAGGTCAAGAGATGACCTTGACCTAAATTAATCGCATACCTTCATCTACTCCATTAGTTGTTTGCATCTCCCACTTTTCAGGCCTCAGGCTCCAATAGTTTTCAAAAAATCCATAGTTTTCACTTTTTCCCATGTAAAAGCCTATGTTTCCAAAATTGACCTTGCCGTAAAATAGGTCAAGGTCAACCCAGGGTCATCATTTTAGCAAACTATGATGGGGTGAAGTCCCAGATGCTACATACCAAGTTTCGTGGAAATCGGCCCACCGGTTCTGGAGAAGAAGATTTTTGAAGGGTTTTAACATATATGGGCACGGCGGCCATCTTGGCCATGTGATCAAGTTCCCGTGAACAAACTTTCATTCCTCCTACCCATGGAGGCTCCACATAAAATTTCAACTTGATCGGCCAAGCGGTTTCAGAGAAGAAGATCTTTGAAATTGTGAACGCCGACGGACGGACGCCGGAGCATGGGTATACTATAAGCTCATCTGTGAGCCTTCGGCTCAGGTGAGCTAACCAGAGGACCAATGGTCCTGTAAACGCTCACCTGAGATCTGCTTCATATGCCAATAAACATATTTTAATATTATGGTATTTAACCCCAGTGCAGGGGCAGATGAAGCCCTTGGGCCATTTTCTTTTTTCAGAACAATCAATATTCTGTCCATTTGCCAATTTCCTGCTCCTTCAAATAACATTTTAAAAGCAGATGAGCCCCTGGGGTCCATTTTTTTTCAGAATCATTGAATTTCAGTCCTACTGCCCATTTCCTGCAAGACTTTCACTTAAAATGGCATTTTAAAAGTTTTCCCCATTCAAATGCATTGACGACCTATGTTGACCTTGCCATAAAATAGGTCAAGGTCACCACAGGGTCATGTTTTATATATACGTTGTAGTACTTTAGTCATCCATACTTCATGCAAAGTTTCGTTGAAATCGGTTCTGGAGAAGAAGATATTTTAAGGGTTTTTACCATATATGGGCATGGCGGCCATCTTGGTCATGTGACCTGGATTATTTATATATACATTGGTTCCAACTTCCTATAGATGCTTCATATAAAATTTGGCTTTGATTGGCCAAGTGGTTTTAGAGAAAAAAATCTTTGAAAAGTGTGTATGGACAACAGACCGGCCAAGGTCAAGAGATGACCTTGACCTAAATTAATCATATACCTTCTTCTAATCGAATAGTTGTTTGCATCTACCACTTTTCAGATCTCAGGCTGCAAAAGTTTTCAAAAAATAGCTAATTTCCACTTTTCCCATTATAAGTCTATGGAAACTTAAAGTTACCATAGCAACCAGAGTTCTTATCCCACTGGAATAAAAAACACAAATTATGTAGAGGCTACTGTCAGGAACATGTATACAAAGTACAGGATTCATCCACTTGACAGTTTCTGAGGAGAAGATTTTTGAATGTTTCTTTCAAAATTTCGCCCTTTATGGGGCCCCAGCAACCAATCAAAATAAAGGATTAGGACAAAACTCGCAAGAAACGTCAAACACTACTCAATAAACATTTTTGCAAAAACAAAATTCAAATGTCTGCAATTTTAGCGGAAAAATAGCCGATTTCCACTTTTCCCATTATAAGTCTATGGAAACTTTAAGTTGCCATAGCAACCAGAGTTCTTATCCGCCTGGAATAAAAAACACAAATTATGTAGAGGCCACTGCCAGGAACATGTATACAAAGTATAGGCTTCATCCCCTTGACAGTTTCTGAGAAGATTTTTGATTTTTTTTCGAAATTTTGCCCTATATGGGGCCCCTGCAACCAATCAAAATGAAGGATTAGGACAAAAGTCACATGAAACCTAGAGGACTACTCAATAAACATTTCTGCAAAAACAAAATTCAAATATCTCTAAAAAGTTAGACAGCAAAAACTGGCAATTTTCACTTTTTTCCATTATAAGTCTATGGGAAGCATAAGTTGCCATAGCAACCAGAGTCCTTATCCGATCAAAACAAAAAACATAATTATTCTTTCCCCCTACCTGTAGATGGTGTATGTGTAATATGAGAACAATCGGCCCAGCGGTTTCAGAGAAGATCTTTGAAATTGTGGACGACGGACGGACGACGGAGCATGGGTATACTATAAGCTCACCTATGAGCCTTCGGCTCAGGTGAGCTAAAAAGGGCTGTAAGCCAAAATCACACCGTACATACGGCTCGTCAAATTCCAACTGGTACGTCAAATTCCAGATGTTTATGTCAGCGCGTGCGTTTTGGCAGCTAAATTATTTTTGTTGTTTTTTCTTGTTTTATTATACTTTAGCTAATGGTTTCAAAAGAAAATAATAATCAGCAGTCTTATGTGGACCTCCACGCATCTGTACATACAGGTGTCATGGTCAGCTTATCCGTGGATTGGCGAAAACATTGCACGAAAGTCTTAAAATGGCACGTTTTCAGAAAACATCCATACTTTTTGCCGAATATCTCCATAACTAGAAATAATTGAAAGTCGCATGCTCGAATATATATAGCTTAGTATCTATTTAAAAGCCTGGTTTAAGCTTTTATTCAAATTAATTACTACTATTGATAGCGCAGCTCATTCTTTTGAACCATGTGTGATTTTACATGATACGAACCACGACAGTAGCTTTATACTTGAAAGACCAGACGGACAATGGCTTTTGATACGTCAAATAACAGACGTAGACACGACTTTGGATACGTGTCGCATCAGACGTGTTGAGTGCGATTATATCAAATACCCATGGCACCCTGGCATTGTTTGGCCTTCTTAAGCGGTCAACTTGGAAGTATACGTTCAAAAAATAAATTGTATTTCTTGAATTGGAAATGTTATGGATGTCATACAGTTATAGATGGGTGAAGAGAAAATGGCCACCTTAAAGACACACGACATTGATTCACTATATCAACATTTGCACAAAATGTTGAAACCGTAGAATCAACTTTAAGACACACATTGTTGAAATAATGTTAAAATAATGTTGTTTCGGTCAACCTTTAAACATTGTTGAATCAATTCGATTCACTGAATCAACATTGCTTCTACAACATTGTTTCAAAGTTGATTGAATCAACATTGGTTCGAAATTGTTTCAACTTTGTGTGTTTGCTGTTTTATTTCCACTCAAACACAGTATAACTTTAAGAGTGATATAGTGGTCGGGGTTTGAAAAAGGCACAAGCAGGTAAAGATCAGGAAAAGGCATAATCAGAAAAATATTCCCACCTGATTGTCTCAGGTCTTGATCCTTGGTTAATTTTATTTTAAAGGCGCTGATAGTCAACGACCTTAACCAAGGCCTGTTGTGCGGTCGTGTGATCTAGTGGGTAGTTAGTTCCCATCATCCTCCAGAGGTTGTGGGCTCGAACCCCGACCGACACATACGCGTGTCATGTTGATGACTTTTGAGCCCCCGTACTCTGTGGCAGTATGCAGGATGCACAATATGTACATCAGTATATGTATTTGAAGGTGGTCGGGTTGCGATATGGGCACTCACCTATTGGGGGCTAAAGAAATAGATGGGCTGCTTGTACATCCAGGTAAAGCTTATACACTACTAACCGACCATCTGATTACTGGGGAACCCCTCTGGTCTGAGCTTGCCCAAAACGTGGTTCAAGTCATACCATCCATACGTATAAGCATTTTTGGCTTAGTTGGGTGGTTATATTTCAAGTTCCATAGAGGCAACGTCCCGACATGACCTTATCTGTTGACTGGGACGTAAAGCGTCAATTCAAACAATCAAAAAACATGTTTTTGTTCCGTTGGTATAAAAATTAAATTCCATCAAAGAAGCACATTGGCAAACAAATAAAACACAGGTTATGCCATGGTGTTTCTAGGGCGAAGACTCAACCGAGCGAATGCGTGAAGACACCTGATGCCTAACAACGCCCCTGGACATTGGCGCATAAGGAAACCAACAATCAGATTGAACCCTGGTATGCCCAGGCACAGACTGCACTTTCAGTTCCGGCCCATGCCATACAGAATTTATAATCAAAATTAGGGGTATGCATATAATTAAAGCTAGAAACAATGCGCTATTCGTTAATAATTCCCCGTCTCATGGCGCTTATACACGTACGTGTACTGAGTCGCGTAGTGTTCTATTTGAATATTTACAATTGCTTTGCAGTAGCCATACATGTATCAGTTAAGTTATGTGGAATATTATCAAATGTTCACACTATCTGCTTTCATTTTTTTCCCCAAATTTCTATATAGTCAAAAGTCCAATCAGCCTGGCCATCTTGAGTAAAAAAACGGCATATAAAATCGTTTAAAGACAGTCGTTTCACTATATTTCCTTTCCAAGTAATGTTTTATGGTTAGTAGCGATGCAAATTAAACCATATACTGACTATTGCCTAACAAAGAAGTGTTTTAGTAGACCCGTATCATAAACCGTCTGGAACTTTCCGTATCGGCCGTCTGTAATTTCACTTATCATATGGCATTCGCCCGTCTGTACTTTGGCGTATTGTTTTTGTCGCCTAGCGACAGAATAAAACGATAAATACACTGTAAAAGTTGATTATCAATGATCCTTCAGATGGAGACTAAAAAAATATAAGCCTCAATAAGATTATACCATGAAAAGTTTAGGTATTCTGTGTAAAATACAGCAAAATAACTTACCCGCCAAAACGCACGCGCCGACATAAACATCTGGAATTTGACGTACCAGTTGGAATTTGACGAGCCGTATGTACGGTGTGAAAATTTTTACAAACAAATTGTACTGGTTTCTAAATAGAATTTCTTGACTATTTCGAAAATTTATCCTTTAAGGTGTGCCCAATGAACCAATAAAATTTATATGGAAATCAAATGAAAGAGGACTATTCTATAAATATTTCTGAATCAAAGCAATTGAATGTTCTGATTGGCCTGTGGGGTTAGCCAATTATGAATCAACAAACTCTAACGCCATACTAATGTGTAGTGGTGGTGGGGGGGGGGGGGGGGGGGCGAGGGGTTAGTGGTGAACCAATAAAATTTATATGGAAATCAAATGAAAGAGGACTATTCTGTAAATATTTCTGAATCAAAGCAATTGAATGTTCTGATTGGCCTGTGGGGTTAGCCAATTATGAAACAACAAACTCTAATGCCATACTAATGTGTAGTGGTGGGGGTGCGGGGAGGGGGTAGTGGTGAACCAATAAAATTTATATAGATCAAATGAAAGAGGACTATTCTATAAATATTTCTAAATCAAAGCAATTGAATGTTCTGATTGGCCTGTGGAGTTAGCCAATTATGAAACAGCAAACTCTAACGTGTAGTGGTGGTGTGGGGAGGGGTTAGTGGTAGAGCATGAGAGGTCCTGGGTTCACTCCCACTGGTGGCACCATGTTTTGTCCTAGAGCAAGGCATATTAAATAAATTGAAAATTATGTTATATCTTTTCTGACTGATAGGACTTAGTTTTACATATTCTAGATGTAAAGATACGCATTCAAAATGCTTTCTGTGGAAAATATCACATGCGTCTATAAATAGATAAGGGGAGATTACTGAAGAATATGGGACACAAAGTAGAAGATCGATTGTTTTTTTGCAAATTTATTGAAATTCTGCAGGCTAACCAGATGTTTACAAAAAGATTTTTGCATTTTTAACAAAACATAAGAAAAAGTCTAATAATTCTCACCAAATAAAGCAGCTATAAGCTTCTTACGAAATCCATAATCTGTTCGACCATAGTTAAAAATTCAAAATTCCTGAATTTGACGTAAAGCCCTCAAATGTCAATCAGGTGATCTACATGTACACTTCAGCCAAAATCAGTTGTCCAAATACACACCGTACATACGACTCGTCAAATTCCAACTGGTACGTCAAATTCCAGATGTTTATGTCAGCGCGTGCGTTTTGGCGAGTAAGTTTATTTTGTTGTTTTTCTTGTTTTATTACACTTTAGCTAACGGTTTCAGAAGAAAATAATAATCGGCAGCCTTGTGTGGACACCCACGTAGCTGTATATACAAGAGTCATGGTCAGTTTATCCGCGGATTGGCGAAAACATTGCACGGAAGTCTTAAAATGGCAGGTTTTCATGAAACATCCCTACTTTCTGCCAAATATCTCCATATCTAGAAATATTTGGAAGTCGCATGCTCGAATATACATAGTTTAATATCTATTTAAAAGCCTGATTTAAGCTTTTATTCAAATAAATTAGTACTATTGATCATGCAGCTCATTCTTTTGAACCGTGTGTGATTTTACCTGATACGAATCACGACAGTCATTTATACGGGAAAAACCAGACGGACAATAGCTGTTGATACGTACACATGTAGATGCGACTGGATATTTGTCGCATCAGACGTGTTGGGTGCGATTATTTCTTGACATGACTATCTGTTAACTGGGACGTAAAGCATCAATTCAAACAAACAAATAAACATGTATTTGTTCGGTTGGTATAAAATTATATTCCATCAAAGAAGCACATCGGCAAACAAATAGAGCACAGGTAACGCCATGGTGTTTCTCGGACGAAGACTCAACAGAACGAATGTGCGAAGACACCTGCTGATGCCTAACAACGCCACTGGACATTGGAGAATAAGATGTCTGCTTTCATTTTTTCCATATGGCCAAAAGTACAATATCGACTGGCCATATTTAGTCAAAAACGGCATATAAAATCACTTAAAGACAGTCGTTTCACTTTATTTCCTTTCCAATTAATGTTTTCTTTATGCAATTTATGTTATTAGCGATGGAAATTAAACCATATACTGACTATTGCACAACAATACGTCTGTAGCAGACCAGTACCATAAAATGTTGGTCTGGGTCGTTCCGTATCGGCCGTCTGTGATTTCACTTATCATATGACATTCGCCCGTCTGTACTTTGACGTGTTGTTTTTGTCGCCAAGCAACGGAATAAAACGATAAATACACTGTAAAAGTTGATTGTCAATGATCTTTCAGATGGATATTGAAAAAAATATATGCCTCCATAAGATTTTAGGTATTCTGTGAAAAATACAGCAAAATAACTTACCCGCCAAAACGCACGCGCTGACATAAACATCTGGAATTTGACGTACCAGTTGGAATTTGACGAGCCGTATGTACGGTGTGAAATATGAAATACATTTTAAATACACAAGCTTTTTAAACTTTTTTGTTTTCAAAGGGGACATGAACTTGAAATACGGGTCAACTATTTTTAGCTCGCCTGTACGAAAGTACAGGAAGAGCTATTGCAGTCACCCCGGCGTCGGCGTTAGCGTCGGCGTTGCTCAAATGTTAAAGTTTTTGTTTAAAGTTTTTATAAGGCTATATCTCTTGAACATGTTGATGGATCGAGTTGATACTTTGCATATTGATAGATATTGGTCTGAAGTTTTATGCTGTACCATCATGACCCACCTGAGTGACCTTGACGTCAAGGTCACGGACTTAGAAATTTTGTGTTAAGTTTTTGTAAGTCTATATCTCTTGAATATTTTGATGGATCGAGTTGATACTTTGCATATTGATAGATATTGGTCTGAAGTTTTATGTTGTACCATCATGACCCACCTGAGTGACCTTGAGGTCAAGTTCACAGACTTAGAAATTTTGTGTTAAAGTTTTTGGTTTAAGTTTTTGTAAGTCTATATCTCTTGACTATGTGTATGGATCAAGTTGATACTTTGCATAACGATAGATATTTGTCTTAAGTTTTATGCTGTATCATCACGACCCACCTGAGTGGCCTTAAGGTCAAGGTCACCGACTTCGAAATTTTGTGTTTAAAGTTTTTGTAAGTCTATATCTCTTGAATTTATATTTTTATGTAGATGGATTAAGTTGATACTTTGCATATTGATCTGAAGTTTTATGTTGTACCATGACAACCCACCTGAGTGACCTTGAGGTCAAGGTCACAGACTTAGGAAATTTTATGTTAAAATTATTTTTGGTTGAAGTTTTTAAAGTCTATATCTTTTGAATATGTTGATGAATCATGTTGGTAGATACATATACTGGTTTTATGCTGTACCATCATGGCGAACCTGAGAGACCTTGAGGTCAAGGTCATGGGTCTTTATTTTTAATAGATTGAGTGGCAAAGCATAAGTCAGACGAACTACGCTGTCCTGCGACAGCTCTTATTTCATGAGGAATCTATTTGAAATTTCAAAACCCTAGCATTCACAGTTGAAAAGTTTCAAATTTCCCCCTAAAAGTGGAATTATCGAGCAATTTCAAAATTCCATAATTTTGTCAAAATTTGCGGTAAAGTTCTCAAAAGTTAATCATGTGATCTACTCCTCGGCCCCAATTAGTATATCAAATAAATATGAATAGATATCTTGCACACAAGATTTTCAAAGGGGCATCACTCCTACATAAGAAAAAATATGTGTCAGCTATTTTTATATGAGGAAATTTCAAAAACGTAGCATGCACCATTCAAAAGTTTCAAAAAGTGACTAACTGACAGACCCACAGATAGACAAGCCTAAAGCAATATGCCCCTCCAATTTTTTTTATAATAAAAAAAGATAAACTTAATACATTTTTAAACAAATACGCTGCGTCCGACTGAACTATTTTCATGTCATTTGCGTGACATTTGGTAAATGGTTGTAGATAAAAATGACATGCTGTGCCTTTAGAGAAAGCAGAACTTCCGTATACAATCCGTCTATGAAGACCTGATTTAAGGTCACAGTGAAATAAAGTCGCTTACAGGAATTCCAATCCTCACTTTATCATATAACTTGGTCATCTCGCTATCTTATCTTCTGTCTGACATATATACATTTTTTCTCCTATTTGTTATCACTCCATCTTGTCCATCATTACATGGTGCCATGGGTTTGCTACAGGGATCAGTGTTGTGCCTAGTTTTGTTTATTTTTCCGGTTTCAGAGGCTTACTCAGCTCAACTGAGTCTTTGTGTCTGTGAAGGTATAGTTTTCATTTTTTCCCCCGACGGTACCTCAAACCTGAACAGAATTGCGACCACGTCTAATCAGCTTTTGGGCAGGCTTACCCTCTTGCCAGCAAGTTTCTGGCAAATAGTGAAAGAATCGTAATTGAATCTTCAAACTGTCACTAACCCAAACCAAGACGCGTTAAAAGCGGTGGCTGATTTGTTACCAAGATTGCGTATACACACCGTACGTTACCAAGATTCTGTATACACACCGTACATACGGCTCGTCAAGTTCCAACTGGTACGTCAAATTCCAGATGTTTATGTCAGCGCGTGCGTTTTGGCGGCTAAATTATTTGTGTTGTTTTTTTCTTGTTTTAGTATACTTTAGCTAATGGTTTCAAAAGAAAAATAATAATCGGCAGTCGTGTGTGGACCTCCACGCATCTGTACATACAGGTGTCATGGTCAGCTTATCCGTGGATTTTGGCGAAAACATTGCACGAAAGTCTTAAAACGGCACGTTTTCAGAAAACATCCATACTTTTTGCCAAATATCTCCATAACTAGAAATAATTGAAAATCGCATGCTCGAATATATATAGCTTAGTATCTATTCAAAAGCCTGATTTCAGCTTTTATTCAAATTAATTACTACTATTGATAGCGCAGCTCATTCTTTTGCACCATGTGTGATTTTACATGATACGAACCACGACAGTCGCTTTATACTTGAAAGACCAGACGGACAATAGCTTTTGATAGGTCAAATAACTACCGTAGAAACGACTTTGGATACGTGTCGCATCAGACGTGTTGAGTGCGATTATTTCAAATACCCATGGCACCCTGGCATTGTTTGGCCTTATTAAGCGGTCAACTTGGAAGTATACGTTCAACAAATAAATTGTATTTCTTGAATTGGAAATGTTATGGATGTCATACAGTTTATAGATGGGTAAAGAGAAAATGGCCACCTTAAAGACACACGACATTGATTCACTATATCAACATTTGCACAAAATGTTGAAACCGTAGAATCAACATTAAGACACACATTGTTGAAATATTGTTAAAATAATGTTGTTTCGGTCAACCTTTAAACATTGTTGAATCAGTTCGATTCACTGAATCAACATTGATTCTACAACATTGTTTCAAAGTTGAATGAATCAACATTGGTTCGTAATTGTTTCAACTTTGTGTGTCTGCTGTTTTGTTTCCACTCAAACACAGTATAACTTTAGAAGAGTTATATAATGGTCGGGGTTTGAAAAGGTACAAGCAGACAAAGATCAGGAAAAGGCATAATCAGAAACAGATTTCCACCTGATTGCCTCAGTTCTTGATCCTTGGTTAATCTTATTTTAAAGGCGCTGATAGTCAGCGACCTTAACCGTGGCACGGCCGGTTGTGCGGTCGTGTGATCTAGTGGGTAGTTAGTTCCCATCATCCTCCAGAGGTTGTGGTCTCGAACCCCGACCGACACATACGCGTGTCATGTTGATGACTTTTGAGCCCCCGGACTCTGTGGCAGTATGCAGGATGCACAATATATACATCAGTATATGTATTTGAAGGTGGTCGGGTTGCGATATGGGCACTCACCCAATGGGGTCTAAAGAAATAGAGGGGCTGCTTGTACATCCAGGTAAAGCTTATACACTACTGACCGACCATCTGATTACTGGTTAACCCCCTGAGCTTGCCCAAAACGTGGTTCAAGTCATACCATCCATATGTATAAGCATTTTTGGCTTAGTTGGATGGTTATATTTCAAGCACTTGTAGGATGTCATGACATCCTCAGTTTGCGTAAAAGTCCCAGAGGCAACGTCCCGACATGACCTTATCTGTTGACTGGGACGTAAAGAATCAATTCAAACAATCAAAAGCACATGTTTTGGTTCCGTTGGAATAAAAATTAAATTCCATCAAAGAAGCACATTGGCAAACAAATAAAGCACAGGTTATGCCATGGTGTTTCTAGGGCGAAGACTCAACCGAGCGAAACCAACAATCAGTTTGAACCCTGGTATGCCCAGGCACAGACCGCAAAGTTCAGTTCCGGCCCATGCCAAACTGAATTTATGATCAAAATTAGGGGTATACATATAATTAAAGCTAGAAACAATGCGCTATTTGTAAATAATTCCCCGTCTCATGGCGCTTATACATGTGCGTGTACTGAGTGTTCTATTTGAATATTTAAAATTGCTTTGCAGTAGCCATGTATCAGTTAAGTTATGTGGAATATTATCAAATGTTCACACTATCTGCCTTCATTTTTTTTCCAAATTTCTATATAGTCAAAAGTACAACCAGCTTTTTGTTCATCGACTGGCCATCTTGAGTAAACAAAGCGGCATATAAAATCGTTTAAAGACAGTCGTTTGACTTTGTTTCCTTCCCAAGTAATGTTTTCTTTATGCAATTTATTGTTTGTAGCGATGCAAATTAAACCATATACCGATTATTGCATAACAAAGAAGTGTTTTAGTAGACCCGTATCATAAAACGTTGATCTACCGTCTGGGTCATTCCGTATCGGCCGTCTGTAATTTCACTTATCATATGACATTCCCCCTTCTGTACTTTGTCGTATTGTTTTTGTCGCCAAGCGACAGAATAAAACGATACATACACTGTAAAAGTTGATTATCAATGATCCTTCAGATGGAGATTGAAAAAATATAAGCCTCAATAAGATTAATCCATGAAAAGTTTAGGTATTCTTTGTAAAATACAGCAAAATAAATTACCCGCCAAAACGCACGCGTTGACATAAACATCTGGAATCTGACGTACCAGTTGGAATTTGACGAGCCGTATGTACGGTATGGTATACGGCAATTGTAAAAGTGCATGCGTGTGTCTACATGTATTTAGCAGCATTTGAAATCTAAAAATAATTTTAGTAAGTTTGGTATATGTTTTACCAGATCTTGAAGTCGAATTCCAATACATTTTACAAGATTGCTGATGATCGGATGTTCAATGTTTTGAATGGTTTGTATTCACCCCATAAAGCGTCATTGATGCCCTGACCTAATGTTTTGCGATTGTTTCCCACGTAGACGATGAAGGAACCAACTGCTACACTATCACTGGTATTCCGCACACAGGAGAACTTATTGTGTACAACTTTGATACGGTATGTCAACTTTTTAGAGAATGGTAAAGGTTTAATTTCAGTAAAAAAAAAAAAAAAAAAGAAAAAAAAATAATAGTAAAAAAATAAGATTCAAAGACCAAGGTTTTCACGGTCAAATTCTTCATTGATACATCAATATTTTAAATGTAACTCACGTATAACACCTACAGACAAACATCATATCAGGCGTAAATGTTGCTACTTTGATTTTAGGAAATCCGAATTCCTATGACGGGCCTGAAAATTTTCCCAAAAGGGCACTGCACAGGTATAATTTCTAACTCGCTTGCATGAAATGTATACCCATTAATTGTGTTTGTTCAAACGAAACCCAAATGTCTCCAATGAGACAGCAAACATTGGTTGTTTCACTTTCATTATCAAACTCTAAACTGACAGCATCAGAAAACAGACCGTCGATGTACAAAGCAATGACCAGATACTGAAACAAGGAATTCAAACCAATATAGCCTGTCTTAACGTGAAAACATTTGTTTGTCAACATGCTATGTTTTCTTGCCGTTTTCCTGTCCAGATGCAAATACACACGCTAAATGAATCAGGTCCATTCCAAGTAAATTACGGCGCCGCATAATTTGAAATAAAAACTGTTCACGATATTTTACTCGACAGCAGAGCCACGAGCATTACTGGACAAAAGATTCCTTATCAAAGGAGTACTAGACTTGCATGCAGGAAAAGGTGGCATTGGCGTCGATACAGCAGTTGGTAGTGTTGATGTCGGAACGAAAGGTGTTCATGTTGACACACCTGTAGGCGGCGTAGGTGTTGATGTCAGCAAGGGAGGAGTTGGTGTTAGCGGGCATGTTGATGCGGGTCCTCTAGGTCACGTCGGTGGCAGCGTAAACGCTGGCAAGGGAGGCGTTAGCGGGAACGTTGATGCGGCCGTACATGCGGGGATCGTTGACGCTAACGCCAACCTTAACGTTGATAAGGGCGGACACGTTAGCGGAGGTGGTGGTGGTAAAGTCAATATTGACGGTGTTGAAGTTGGAGGGCACGTTAACGTCGATGAACATGGCAAAGTTTCGGGCGGTGGTAGTGTTGGTGTTGGGTTAGGACCGTTGGGAGGCGTTGATGTACACGTTGATGCGGGTCCTAATGGTGTTAAGACGGGAGTCGGCGCACATATCGACGTAGGACCACTTAAAGGCGACGCGACAGTGGACGTCGACAACCACGGACACGTCAGCGCTGGTGCTTCAGGGAGCGCTGGTATTGGACCTGCTAGCATTAAGGGTCACGTTGACGTAGACCACAACGGACACGTCAGTGGAGGGGCTTCGGGCAGTGCTGGTATCGGCCCAGCTAGCGTCAGTGGTAACGTAAACATCGGAGCGGGTGGCAAAGTGACGGGCGGAGCGAGCGGCGGTATCAATGCAGGGCCGGTCAACGTCAACGGGAACGTGAATGTTGGGTCTGGTGGACAGGTTTCTGGTGGCGCCAGTGGAAGCGTGAATGCTGGGCCGGTCAACGTCAAAGGCAATATTAACGCTGGACCGGGAGGAGTAACAGGCGGCGCAAGCGGCGGTATTAATGCAGGACCAGTTAGCGTAAACGGGAACGTAAACGTGGGTTCTGGTGGACAAGTTAGCGGTGGTGCAAGCGGCAGCGTCAATCTAGGCTCGCTGGGAAGCGTTAGCGGAGGCGTTAACTCGCAAGGAGGACAAACATCGGGCAATATCGGCGGTTTGAACTTCAATCTCGGGTCTGGTAGTGGGAGCGGGGCTTCCTCCGGGGGCTCTCTCACGGGCAGCGGCGCGTCATCCGGGAACACTCAGGCTGGCGGGCCCAGTAGCTACCCGTTCGGTAGTTCTGGTGGGGGTTCGGGAGCTAGTGGAGCCTCGGGCGGTAACCAGATGCCGAACTTGTTTCACCCTGGAGCAATGATGTCGCCTGTCTCCTCGTCCGGTGGTTAGTACCCCATGATAACCGGTGTTTGTGTCTGTAATTTCCTTTTCGTTTGATTGTTTATTGAACTTTAACTTTGCATTTTTACTTTCCAAAGTACAAGATGACAAAAGTGCGTATCAGTATCAGATATGAAACAAACCATGCCCACTTCAACGCGATTAAATCTAAAGCAAACAGGTTAATATCCTTCACACAGCCTCACCACTAGCACCTCTGTCTACATTGAACAGCAGTTACTTGACGACTCGGTGAAGGCATTAGTTGGGCAGACCACCCGTTGGCAATACCAGGCTTTGTAATCTTACATTTCGGTCCAAATGACCAACAAATATATTTGATTGATGTGCCAGTATATTCACCAACATTTTTTTTCAGAATCTGGAACCTTCTATAATCCTTCAACGTTTTTCTCACAAGGTAAGATCTCATTGATATTTTACTGTTTGCCGTGATATTCCCGGACGAAGACAGTAATTTAGCTGAGCTTTGTGTGAGAAAACCAACAATCTGATGTTTCGACTAGGGCCGACGCCGACACAAAGTAGGTTGAAAAGTCACAGTAAAAAGTTAGAAGCATAAAAGTTCAGGTTTAGATAGTAGATGGATTTCTCTATCCATGGAGCGAAAACGAAGGCGCTGATTAGCTGTGCAGTTACTGCACAGCTGATCTGCGCCTTTGTGTTAGCACATGCTCTAGTGTTGTCCTTCTGATGCGGCGGCTCAAATTGATCCTCAGCTCAGTACGAACATACACCCAGTGTCACTTTCAGGAATCATTTAAACCCGTCACCTTCTTCGTTGAAGCCGTTTTACAATAAGAAAGTGGTTGGCGTGTTTCAAACATACACGTGTAGACAAGTTCCAGACGTAAACTTCGTGGCCGTGCATTTGTTGAAAAATGTTCATTATATAAAGGTATGCAAAAAATGTTAAGTACAGGTGATAAAAAGGAAAGCAGATTCCAAAGACGTGTGGGTCCATGTAATATTACTTCTATTTCAGCCGGCTACAAAGACTTCATGAACAAGATGGGTTATGGAAGAAAACGACATTTTATGTTAACAAACTACGAGTAATAAAACAGAAAAGTTGTTGGTATACGTCCTTATATTGTTGACCAATCCTGACTAAAATACCAGAGGACAAACTGCCCTGCTAGCGCTCACCTGATGCCATATCCCCCCCCCCCTTTTTTTTGACCGCGTTAAACTTGTTGCAATCTAGTGGGGGGGGGCGTCTGTAAGTGATTTTATACAAAGGTATCTTAGAGAACATGCTGATAAGTCTTGGGCAGATTTAAAAGCGCTTCGCTGAAATAAGGATATTCTTATGAGGATGGTCACGTCTTTCCTTCTGACGTTGTAGTGGCATTTGGTCACTACTATTGAATATCAGTCATCAATTCGATCAGGCAGTATAAATAGACATTTCCAACTTAATCCGATATTGATATGGGAGTTTTAAATGGTAGTTCGGATAATTCACTTGAGGGATATTGTCAAGGACTACATGTAGCTAATAGGTGAAGACATTGTATACAAACATGTATGTGTATACATGGGATCTATCGGTAAATCGCTTATTGATGCGAAATCTTTTATTTGATCTCTTCAATGAAACAAGTGAAAACAATGTATTTGTCTGTAAGTTTTGTAGCCTGTGACCTGAAAGTTGGTGGATACAGACGTATTGAGATGTATGTACGCGTAATTAAGGTCAATTTCTTGGCCTTGGGCAAAGGATTTTTTTTAAAAGATATTTCAGTTAAAACAACATTTTCTCAGAAACCGCTTGATCAATTAAAGGCAACTTTTATGTGTAGTTTTCTTAAAAACACAAACAAAACAAAATTCATGTAAAAACTACGATGGGCCGGAGTCCATGATGCCACATACCATCAGTTTACCCGTTCCAGAGAAGAAGAATCGCGGTGAACATCTTGATCATGTGGCCTAGACCTTATACTTGGTTCCCCTTTCCTAGGGATACTCCATATCAAGATTGACTTTGTTCGGCCGAGTGGTTTCATAGGAGAACATGTTTGATCATTGTGGTCAGCAATGTGAACACCATCAAACGTGAACGACGGACGATGGAGCATGGTTGTACTTTAAGCTCACACTTTCAGTATCACGATTCGGGTGCATTGTTGCCGCCAGGTAGCGCTTCAGAACTTTGTCTCGTCAGATCTCGTGAGAGCGCATGCGCGGATCCAGAGGGGGGGACCGGGGGTCCGGACCCCCCCCCCCCCTGGAATTTGAAAATTTTACCTATAAAAAGGTTATTTCGGGATTTTTTGAGGGTTGGACCCCCCCTCGTCTGTGACCAAAAATTACCATTTTCGTTGGACCCCCTCTCATGAAAATTTCTGGATCCGCGCATGGAGCGGCTCGGCTGAGCGGCTATAAATGGGACCCCGTCCATCCGGACACAGAGAAATAGATAGTCTACTTTTGTCTCAATAGCTAGAAGATTTAGTTGTTTAGATCTACTTGGGTCAAAGAAATAGTTCAGCTCTGCAGAGCAGTATTTTTTCTGAGTAACCATTCACTGTTTTGAGGTCAGTTGTAAGAAAGGTCAAATCACGAGCGCGGAGCGCGAGCGATGTGCATGCTAACAACTGACAAACAGTGAATAATTACTCAAGTCACCCCCCCCCCCTCCCTGAGCTAATCTATTACAATTCCAATACATGTACATGATAAACGGAATAAAAGTTGCTGAAACCGTCGATATTATTAAGCTTTCCGCTATTGCACCGCGGAACTTGATCTTGCAAAAAGACTGTACAATTCAAAAACTTACATACATCAGTACATATCCGTTTGTTATGCATTACAACGATATAACGCAGTCTCATAAACTCAACCTTACACTGTTTGATGAGAAGATTAACGTCAAAAACATAGAATGACGTTGAAAGGGTACAAAATAACATTAAATGCTAATTTGCTTGAGTAAATTGTTCGCCGTTGGCTAAATAAATGTAGGAAAAACAAGTCACTGGAAAAACGTCATGGAAAAACTTTTTCAGTGACATTTTTTGTGACTTTATTTCCCTGACTTTTTCCTGAGACTTTTTTTCCGGTGAGTTGTGTTGGAATATATTGTTTTACTTATTTCAAGATGAAATAAAGATAAATCGACATCAATTTTTTTTTGTCGTTTTCGGTAAATCCCTGATAGTGCCATTGTTGTTGTTGCTGCTGCTTCGTACATTGTAGAACTCCACCGCTGACTTCTGCGAACTGGATAACCAAAAATGATTGAGCGAACAAAAGTTGTCACTAAAATTCTAAAAGTTTGGATGCAACTTTACTCATTTGTGTTAATTCCATCAGTGTCAGAATATCATTGTCTACGCATATATGACTAGTATACATGTATGACCGCCGCCTTGAGAAAGCAATGTTTACATTTGTGTCTCCGGATAGCTCAATCAATCAGTAGCATCGTAAACTTCTGATTACCTATATAGGGATCGAATCCCTTTGGCGACGCCAGTGAAATGTCGATAATTGATAAACCTATCAATTGTTCAATCCTGCATCGGCATACTTCAATGGTGTGATTGTCACCTTCCAGGCACGATGGTTTCACAGGGCATTTTCCGACCCAACATCGAGAACCTGTGGCTCCCCCACGACCACCCCCCCACTAGGCAGTCGGTGTCTAAGAAGCAGAATTGCTTAGGCAATCATAATTGCTTCACCGACGTCTGTTTCTTGCAACCCGCATAGATTTGCGTGATTCGTGACAGGAAACAATTAAAAACATATCATGGCCTTAGCATGCATGTGATCGATGCACAAGATTAAAATAAGATCTGTGTACGATTTTTTAAATTGAAAAAACTTCAGATACCTTCAGAAAAACTTATAAAACATGGTACGTAAGTTATCAAACACCTTTGATCGTGTAAGGTAGTAGAAGTATAGGGTTTTCTCCAACTAAGTTGGACAGCCTTGAAACACCCCCCAGAAATCGATTAAAGTTTCTCGTCTACCGTATATCGTATCTCAGACAAAGTTGGAAATGTCTAATAAGTGTAGAAGTAAGGCGAGATGAAGTAATACAATAGTGGAGCTGCTTAATGAGAAAATACTTCAGTTGATGATACAAGCATGAAATTTTCACCATATGTTCTTTACATGACACACATTAAATTCTGATCCCTGGCCACTTGAAATTCCGCCATTTTCAAGATGGCTGCCAAAAAACAAAATGGCCGACAGTTGTGAAAGGAGTGCATGTAGTAAATTGCAAATATCTTAGGTTCTTATCATCATAGAACAACAATATTGATACCAAAATGAGGCTAGATGATTGCTCTTTCAAATAGAGTTCCAATATGCAAATTACTTAATTTGCATATTTATGAATATTAATGAGATCTTACTTTTTTGGCTAAAAATTGAGAAAAAAAACATCTTATTTTCTTAACGATGTAAAATGTTAAATGAAATGGATAACTATGGCTTTGATATTGCTAGACTATATATTATCATAAATTAACAAAAGATAATTAGCATGTTCATGAATATTCATTGTAAAACATTTTAAGACTTTGTATGCCCTTATCTATCAGTTTAGTTTAAAAAGTTCATACAGTTAATTGCTTATAGCTTAGGTCTTGTTCATCATAGAACATCAGTATTGATACCAAAATAAAGCGTAATGATTGTTCTTTCCCAATGGAGTTCAAATATGCAAACTACATTATTTGCATATTTATAAATATTAAACGGTCTTATTTTGTTGCCCAAAAACTTGGGAAAAAAATCACATCTCATTCTCTGAATGATGTAATATGTTAAATGAGATTGATAACTGTGGCTTTGATATTTCTACACCATAAAGAATCATAAATTAACAACAGCCAATTAGCATATTCATAAATATTCATTTTTAAATACTTCAAGACTGTATCAGTTTAGTAAAAACAGTTCATTCTGTAAATTGTCTATAAATATCACTTAAATTAATATAGTTAAAATAAATGTCATTAATACAAGATATATATCATTGTACTTTCTTTCTAAGCTCGCAAGTGTTCACTGGCTTACTGAATATCAAAGCGTATTAATCATATAAAATGCATGTTTGATGCCTATGCATATATTTAAACTAAAAATTGACAATTTATGTTTGTAGTGAGCTTCCCACGATTAAATTATTTCCCATCAATTATTTGCTTGCATCTACTAAGTCTGTCGACTGATCATATCATCATCATATCCTTTTTATGGTCCTTTGTCCACACTTGTTTGACAAGTCTCCTTCTGTTAAAACTTGCAAAATTACAGCAATTCTCTTTGGCTCTATGTTGCCAAATCTAAAGGGTCACTGAAGAGGCTTAAATAGCCAAAACCGCGGTATGGCCCATAACCTTTCTCACAAATATACTTGCTGCTCTTAAAGGATCTCAATTTTATTTTTATTTGCTATTACTGCAGCTGGTGTTGTGCCGTGTGGCGGCCCTAAAAAGTCTCCCTGTACCTTTTTCATAGTGCAGATTATATTTTCCTTTTGGTCCTTTGAGATCAGAGAGAGTATTTTGAGAAATCAGAAAATTATTATAAACGTTTACTGTATTTGGCCCCATTTTGATTAAGCAAGTCTTTATTATTGACTACCCTGTTAAAAGTTGCAAAATTACAGCAATTCTCTTTGGCTCCATGTTAATGCCAATTCTAAAGGGTCACTGAAAAGGCTTGAATAGCCGAAACCGCGGTATGGCCCATCACCTTTCTCACAAATATACTCAAAGGATCTCAGTTTTGTCTTTAGTCTTATACAACCTCTCCACTCTGAGCGATTCTACGGATCGGCAGTATCCATTCTAGCCTTCTTTTCGTCGTTCAACAACACTTCATTCCATGCTTTCCTTAGCTTGCGGGATCTATTCTGTGCAACTACATTTAGCTTGCGTACTTGAGAAATAAAGCCTTTAATGCGCTCTACATGTCCATACCATCTCATCTTGCTGGAGCGAAGCACTACGTCTATATCCTGAAGTCCAAGCATTGAGAGAAGGGAGTCTGAGCTTACTTCATCATTCGCCTTAAAATTACAGATCCAGCACATCATTGCACGGTCATTGCGCTGCAGGCGACAAAGTGTAGCCAGTCCTTGCCCATGTTTCTGCTGCATGTGGCAGTACATAAGATGAATACACTCGACCTCTGGTCAAACGTGGCAGATTGGTGTGGAGAAGGAGTAGTTGGCAGAACTTTCCCTAAACCGATTTGCAGTGCGTGACTGCAGCCAGTTCACAACCTCTGTCAGCAGAAAGCAAGTCTCCCAGATAACAGAACTCTGGTACAGCCTCAACTTTTTCATCATCAACTAGAACCTCCTCCACTAGCCTTCCATCTATGGGACGCGCCTTTCCAAGGCAGGCAGCACAGCTGAAATCAGGATCACGGCGCAAGGAGCCTTTGATGCCACTGCATTTCTTGTGGATCCAGGACAAGCATCCACCACAGAAGACGGCATTTCTTCCTACACCTGGGGTTCTTTCCAGATTTTTTTCAGAAGGTTCAGATTGTCGGAGGCCAGAGACCATGATCTTTGTCTTCCCCATATCAGATTGTTTTCAGAAGGTTCAGATTGTCGGAGGCAAGAGACCATGATCTTTGTCTTCCCCATATTCACTCAAAGAACTTTCCCCTATCTCTGCTTTCCAAGTCTTCAACTTAACAGGTAGTTCTTCCGTGGACTCGACAGTGTCATATCATAAGTCATCTGCACAAAGCAGGACCCAAGGACAGCCTGTGCGGCACTCCCGGGATAAAGCCTATAGCACAATGAAGAAGAGTAGCGGGCTAAGGACAGAGCCCTGATGAACACCTACTTTGACACCAAACTCCTCATTGTATCCACTGCCCACTCTATTCCTGCTTCTTATGATCTTATACATGGACTGGACCAGACGCACTAGTCATTCGTAAATTCTTGGTTTCGCATTGCCCACCAGATTACATCCCTCAGGCTCAGGACTCGATCAATTGCTTTCTTCAGATCAACAACAGCCATGTAGAGTAGCTTGTTAGTGCCCAAGTGCTTCTCTTGTATTTGATAAACACATCAGTCAGTTAAATAAAAAAGTCTTAATTTATAATTCCCAGTACGGCTCATTTCAAGCATATCAGAATGGGTGACAACATACTTGCAAGTTATTAGCTAATTGCTTTCTCCAAATACACATGGTCACAGTAGTCTAACCTGGAGCATCAAAAACTTTTGAAGATTAGGCCAAGGAGGTGATTGAACCTCATATTGAGTCATATGTCAGAAAATATTCCAAGGTGTATGTTGTTTGTTTTATTTATTTATCGCCGAGACAGTCTCAATGATGAGACCAGGCAGAAAATAGTAACTGGTGTATACCGAAAAGTAATTGGTAACTGCAGACATCCAAAATCATGGAACAACTTCATCAGATGTGATGAAAACAAAACAGAAATATTTGGGTTTTTTGTAGATAAATTTATTCTTGCGCAGAATTATGCACAGGTCATAGTGACAAAAAGGAATGATGTTGTTTGCAATGTAGAAATTAAATTCTTCAAGACTCTTAGCTCCGACGTTTTGAAGGAAAGCACAATGGCATAGATCTTATATTAATGACATTTATTTTAGAATGAAAGTGATATTTATAGACAATCTACACCATGAACATTTTACATTTTTCAGTGAAGAAGATGTGATTTTTTTTCAAGTTTTTAGCAAAACAAAAACCTCATTATATTCATATATATGCAAGTGAGGTAATTTGCATATTTGAACTTTATTTGAAAAAAAAAAAAAAAAAAAAAAAAAAAAAAAAAAAAAAAAAAAAAAAAAAAAACAATCATTTAGCTTCATTTTGGTATCAATATTGTTGTTCTATTATGAACAGGACCAAAGATATGAGCAATTTACAGTATGTACTTTCTAACTAAACTGATAGGTAAGGACATACAAAGTCTTGAAATATTCTTAAATTAATATTCATGAACATGCTGATTATCTTTTGTTAATTTATGAAAAAAATATGGTCTAGCAATATCAAAGGCACAGTTATCCATTTCATTTAACATTTTACATCGTTCAGAAAATAAGATTTCTCAATTTTTAGCCAAAAAAGTAAGATCTCATTAATATTCATAAATATGCAAATTAGGCAATTTGCATATTGGAACTCTATTTGAAAGAGCAATCATCTAGCTTCATTTTGGTATCAATATTGTTGTTCTATGATGAAAAGAACCTAAGATGTGAGCAATTTAATACATGTACTCCTTTCACAACTGTCGGCCATTTTGTTTTTTGGCGGCCATCTTGAAAATGGCGGAATTTCAAGTGGCCAGGGATCAGAATCTAATGTGTATCATGTAAAGAAATTATGGTGAAAATTTCATGCTTGTATCATCAACTGAAGTATTCCTTCAAAAATTCTCACTTAGCCGCTCCACTACAAGGGCAGTAGGAGTATAGTCAGATTCTTTTCAATGTGCAGGGCGGAGCCTGTCAATTTTTGATTGACAATGACAAAGTTGACCATTACATTTAAAATGGGTATAGTTCTCACTTGGACTGTTGAACCAATCAGTGTCAAAATTAAACCTCATGCACTGAAAATGATGGGTAAACACATACTGTCATAGAAAAAATACTGCCATAGAAAAATATTCTGTACTACATGACTGTATTTATGTATGACCATATTGAAAATTCCCCTAGTAAATGCCTGGTAAACATTCTTGTTGTATGACTCTCTGTTTTTCGTTTCAAATTTAAAACTTTAATTCTGATACAATTAAATGATGCAGGCTTACTTTAATTTACTAATGAAGGCGGCAGAAAAAAGTGCAATAACTACAATACGGATAAAAAAAAAAAAAAAAAAAAAAAAGTCAAGTTAGCTACAGCGAACCTTTTTGCCACCTATTGTCTATTGTCCATACAGACAAGGCTCCAGAGTATCATCGTCTATCTTGAAGCTTACACTGATGAGCAAATCACTATGGTGAGCCACGGCACAATTTGGTCTCTCGTTTGCGTTTAAGTCTGTCTATAAGATGCTATAAGATGATGAATGTTATCACAAACAGACGTTTTTATCCCACCTATTACCCAGTCTATGGAGACTTTCAGTGTTGGCAGGGAACTTTTGTCCCTAAGCTATGTTATGGGTGGGATGCAGCATAAGTATTCGTTTGCTATAGCACTCACAGCCAGACGAAACTGTAAAAAATCAGCAACATTTTCCATAAAGTTGGTAATATGAGGTATAGAAAAGTTATGTTGCAGTATTCATCATCATTTCTACATAGCGATCACAGCCAGATGAAAAAGAAAAAAAAATAATAAGAATAAAATAATAAAAAAAAAATGGTGACAAACATTTCCACTTACATGGAACTGTTTTCGTAGGTGACGTCGAAAAGATGTAATTGTGGCAAAAATGCCATTTTCTTATGCGTTATCACCTAGATTAAAAAACCTAAACACTCTGCGACAAAAATGTTCGCTGCAAGCGAAATTGCTGCTTACTTGACTGTTTTTCGCTGTAGCAAAATAGCTGCTTACTTGACCAATTTCGCTGCAGCAAAATTTCCGCTAACTTGACTGTATTTTGCTGCTGCAAATTTAATTCTAACGCTGCAAGCAAAATTGCCGTTAACTTGACTGCTTTTGCTGTCGCAAAATTGCTGCTACATGTAACATGACCGATTTTGCTGCAGTAAAATTGCTGCTAACTTGACCGTTTTTGATGCAGCAAATTTGCTGCTAATTTGACCGAGCTGACCTTGTAGGAAAAATAAGTCAAATCAGCTGGTTCTCCGAATGGCTTTATTTTTTCGAATGGTACTTTATTGACCTTCTACTGCGGTCATGTACCATCAGTAAAGCAAAGAGTTGTTTACAAAAATAGAGGCATTGGCTAACTTGATAGAAATATTTGAGTGTAGCAGTATGGTTATATTTTAGAAACAAAATGTTAATGTTTTTGTGTGTCTTCCATACACTTTACCTATTTTGAAGTCATTCAGGTGAAACACAGGTATAGCACAAAGACAACAAGCATAGTCATCTTTACCTCAATTATACATTGTCAGCTCTGGGACCCTATCTCAACAATGAAATCATCCAAGGCTGAGCTTAGCTAAGCCCTGCCCTGCAGATTGAAAAAAAAATCAAAGTATAATGCCAGATAAAGTTAGAAGGCTAGTAGAAGTATGGCCAGATGCCTTAATTAACATAGAAACACACGGAGTTAAAAAAATTACAGTTGGCGAGCCATCACTTCCAGTAGCCGCTGTGGTTTATTTACATCCAATGTGGACCTCGTTCAAAACTGATTACCGTCCATGTTCGACAATAACGGTTCAACAAACACTCGTTTTGAACAATGAGCTGTTCAATTGGATTGGTATGAAAATAAATCTGAGATGAGCATATTATTGAGAAAAAAGATGGGCCATACCGCGGTTTCGGCTACTTAAGCCTCTTCAGTGACCCTTTAGATTTGGCAAAATGGAGCCAAAGAGAGAATACAGTAATGTTGCAACTTTCAACAAAGAATAGTATTATACAAACAGAGCCAAATAGATAAAAGGTTGTGTAACGTAGTCGAGCGGTTTATAGTAATTCTCAAACAATGCAAACAACAAAGACATTTAGGTTGCCTTATGAACGGCTATAAATAATTTTCTTTGGGCTGCTTTGCCAAATGATTTGAATATTGCATGTAACCAATATGATTTCTATAATCAAGATAATAAAAAACAATTGATTTTCCAATGATTTCTATGCGAACACACACGGCTGAAAACAAAACAACTTTTTAGAACCAACTCTGTTCTGAACAACTAGATCCGTTAACGCAATGCTAACGAACCTATTATTGCTTTTAGTGCAATACTGAAAGCAATTTTACCCCAATTTACGTCTTAGTTCCTCTAATCTCTTTGTGACTTCTCTGTTTGACATCTTCGGAGCGAGTGCGTGGTGCCCGGTAGTAGTAGTAGTAGTAAAGTTTAGGCTGTTTTTCGTCTGCCGGGGCCGAGCGGACTTAATCCATAGCTCCACCACTGAGACGTAAAGTGATAAGTGCTCCTGGGCTGCAAATCGTGGCTAGACAAAGCGAAAAATTGCAAATCGTGCTTGTCTAGCCGGTGCCCATAAATATCAGACAACGGATGCAATGTCAGGCTAAAGAAAGGAGCACTGCCTTTTTAGAATTTTGAACGCCAAGTCCGAAAAGTGAGCCTAAAACGATAGTGAAATCGATGCCAATTCGGCTGCATATCGTTGATTTCACTATCTTGCTCGAGAGCAAAGTAGGTCAATTGAAATCCAATCTGATGCTCTCTCTTAGGGCCGCGCTGAGATTTTGGCTATGTAGAGACTAAGGCCAGAGAGTAGGCCTATGCAGGTAAATCCACACGAATAAACAGAAACGAGCACTGTAATCCATGTGAATATGTGTGTATAGACACTGGTAACGCGCGGTAGAAGTAGGTCACGAGGATCGGGAGTCGAAGTCATGGTTCTGGTCGGCTACGGTGCGGGCTGTAGTCGTTGGTTAGGGCATCGGTGTAGACCCTCTAGTGCGTAGTCGTTCATGTCGGGTGGTATTCGGCCTGTTGGTTCTAGTCGGTTGATGATGGCTGTGGTGTTCTGGTAGTTCTGGCTTACATGGTACTTGCTGCTGGAGTTCTTTAGGATGAGAATGTTGGTTCCGAGTGGTTTGTTCTGACAGATGATGTAGGTTGGTTCTTCGTTGTTTCGTTGCATGGTACAGTAGTAGTGGTGTATGCTGCTGCGTCGTTCCCCGTATATGTTGGTAATCTTGTAGCCCTTATGTAGATAGTAGTCGAGAGGTCGTTTCTTTGGATTGAGAACTGGTGGTTTCGTTGGTTTCTTAGGTGGTGGTGGTTGTTGGTGATGTTTCGTTGGTGGTTGTTTCGTTGGTGGTTGTTTCGCAGCAGCTGGTGTTTGTGGTGGTGGTTGTTTGTTGAGGATAGGTGGTGGTAGAGTCGTAGGTGGAGTCGTTGGTTTCGTTGGTCGTTGGATGGTCGTTGGCTGAATAGTCACCGTAGGCGTCGCAGGAGGTTGGCACTCTCGTAGTGGTGGTGGTAGAGGTTGTTTCTTTGGCGTCTTGCAGCTTCTGGTAGGTTGTTGTCTGGACGGTTGTTCGGCAGGCAGAGGCTGACGAGGCCACTCGCCAGCGGAAGGCGCAGGCTCGGTCCTGCGTTTGGCCTTCCCCCTCTTTGGATTCGACATTATAGGTTTTTCTTTCTGTTCTACACTGGTTGGTTGGTTAGTTGGCAGCTTGTATGTCAACTCTATCTGGACGTGGTCAAGGCCTTGACCGACTCGCCATAACGGGTTGTCGGTAAACTCGAAGGCTGTGATGGTCGACACAAGGATGGCAGGCAACTCTATAGTAGCTGTCTGCGTGGTGCCCCATTGCGTCCCTTCTTTTATACCGACGGGCTAGTCCATTTTTTAATCCCCGGGGTACTCGAAGTTTGAAATTACTTATTTCGTCATTCCTCCAATTGAAATTAATCTTCTACGTCAAAAATCGTATTATCTTAGTATTCAATATTTTGAAAACAAACTTAATCATTATTATTTATTATTTTTATTTGTTCTTTTATTTACGGTAATTCGTCTTATTTACCTATTAATGAAATGGACTAATCCAGACTGTTTCCGCTAACTTATTTATTCTGCTTCCGGTATGAAATTATTTTACACAGAGAAGTGGGGAACCGAGGATAATTGTTTTGTTTGTTTTCCTGTTACTCCCATCAATCAATTTCTGATTATTTTTGTAAGGTGTACATTGTACACCTCGGTGTGTTTGCAGGATGAGCCTACATGCATGAGGATAGAACCTGTGTAGGGATCTTTAACCTGCACAGGGGATGACTGTCCCTGCACAGGGGGCCTCCAGTTAACGTCCCGATCCGAAGGACGGCGCACTGTATCATGTCATTCCTGCAAATGACACGAAGGGAAGCAAGTTCGGACCAACAAATTTTCCTCGCCGCCGGCGGGGATCGAACCCGGGACCTGTAGCACAAGAAGCCAGTGCGCTAACCACTCGGCTATCTCGCTTCCCTTATGTGTTTAACGGCCGGATGTCTCTTTGTGCTAATAGTTTTTAGTATAAGGACATTAATTCTACCGGGATATATAACTCTTGATAGGTATTTTCTCAGATTATCGCTGCTTTTGGTGATTTTGCAATGTGACAAGTGACAAGTTTAAGCTTTTACAAAGAATCTCAATCATTACAGTTGGTTAGAAAATGAATCTAAACCGATACCGAACTTCTGTTTTCTTAGAATAGATAGTTCCTGCATGATAGATATCTAGTTTTCTGCCACACAAAATGGCCGATTTTGTTTGCATACATGGGGTTAACTGTATTTCTGAATACAGTAAGGTTATTATGTGCAGCTTTTCTATTGTCAACCTCGTAATTGTTTGAGAACAACTCACTTGATCAGATAATCATAACTGTACATAACTGGTTTGCCTTGGAAAATCAGCAATCTTGTTTTTTTTTTTTTTTTTTTTTTTTTTTTTTTTTTTTCAGTTTAACGTCCCTTTTCAAGATTATTTCAGCTCATATGAGACGGGCCAATCAGTAGGTGGGGAGAAAACGGGAGAACCCCGAGAAAAAACAACTGGCACACCCGCAAGCAGAACTTGGCTTGTCTCACATGTGGCCAGAGCGGGGCGCGAACCCACACCAGACACATCAGTGAGATGATCGAGTGATTAAGAAACAGCGCTCTTAACCGCTCGGCCACGGGGGCCGCATCAGCAATCTTGTGTGTCAAATATGCATGTTGTGACATCATGCAGGAACTATGTATAATTAGTGAGAAAAGGGATGCACAGATACATTTTAACACGCACAGATACCTTTTAAAGGAAACGACACGAGCATGACGGTGTTTCTTAGATTTTAATTACCGTCACCTAATTTCCAAGGTCACCATCCTGTTAGACTTAGAATAAGTCCGTTCAGAATTAGTAGACTGACTTTGACTATTACACAGATATAACAAATAAATAAATGGAGGGAGTTTTTAAGTTCTTGGTGGCCCCACCTTGAAAGTTTAGGCAACCTTGACCTAATTGTAAAGGTTGGTCAATGTTACATAGAAACGAAAGAGCTAATTAGTTTTATACCACATTGACCTCATTTTAAAGGTAGCCATTGCAGATTGAACCAGAGAACCAGTGGTCCTGTAAACGCTCACCTGATCTGGATGGACAGCTTTACTTGTAGGGGAGCAAATGACCCTGCCCTGGGGTGTGGCCTGTATGGACCCATGAACACTGGTGGTAGGATTTATACAAAAGATGACTAAACATTACAACATATGAGCCTGTGCATGGGAAAACCAACAATTTGCATAAGCGAAAACAAAGCCGCAGATCAGCTTCGCGGTGACCGCGAAGCTGATCAGCGCCTTTGTTTTCGCTACATGGATAGTACAATCTCCACACCGTACATACGGCTCGTCAAATTCCAACTGGTACGTCAAATTCCAGATGTTTATGTCAGCGCGTGCGTTTTGGCGGGTAAGTTATTTTGCTGTATTTTACAAAGAATACCTAAACTTTTCATGGTATAATCTTATTGAGGCTTATATTTTTTCAATCTCCATCTGAAGGGTCATTGATAATCAACGTTTACAGTGTATTTATCGTTTTATTCTGTTGCTTGGCGACAAAAACAATACGCCAAAGTACAGACGGGCGAATGTCATATGATAAGTGAAATTACAGACGGCCGATACGGAATGAACCAGACGGTAGATCAACATTTTATGATACGGGTCTACTAAAACACTTCTTTGTTATGCAATAGTCAGTATATGGTTTAATTTGCATCATCGCTACTAACCATAAATCGCATAAAGAAAATACTACTTGGAAAGGAAATAAAGTGAAACGACTGTCTTTAAACGATTTTATATGCTGCTTTTTTACTCAAGATGGCCAGTCGATTAACAAAAAGCTGATTGTACTTTTGACTATATAGAAATTTGGAAAAAAATGAAAGCAGATAGTGTGAACATTTGATAATATTCCACATAACTTAACTGATACATGACTACTGCAAAGCAATTTTAAATATTCAAATAGAACACTACGTTATACGCGACTCAGTACACGTACATGTATAAGCGCCATGAGACGGGGAATTATTTACGAATAGCACATTGTTTGTAGCTTTAATTATATGCATACCCCTAATTTTGATTATAAATTCAGTATGGCATGGGCCGGAACTGAACTTTGCGGTCTGTGCCTGGGCATACCAGGGTTCAAACTGATTGTTGGTTTCCTTCAGGTGTCTTCACGCACTCGCTCCCTAGAAACACCATGGCGTAACCTGTGCTTTATTTGTCAATGTGCTTCTTTGATGGAATTTAATTTTCATACCAACGGAATAAAAACATGTGTTTTGATTGTTTGAATTGATGCTTTACGTCCCAGTCAACAGATAAGGTCATGTCGGGACGTTGCCTCCATTTAATGGGACTTTTACGCAAAATGAGGATATGACATCCTACAAGTGCTTGAAACCATTCAACTAAGCCAAAAATGCTTATACGTATGGATGGTATGACTTGAACCACGATTAGGGCAAGCTCAGACCAGAGGGGTTAACCAGTAATCAGATGGTCGGTCAGTAGTGTATATGCTTTACCTGGATGTACAAGCAGCCCATCTATTTCAGCCCCCAATGGGTGAGTGCCCATATCGCAACCCGACCACCTTCAAATGCATATACTGATGTACATATTGTGCATCCTGCAAACTGCCACAGAGTCCGGGGGCTCAAAAGTCATCAACATGACACGCGTATGTGTCGGTCGGGGTTTTTCCTGATCTTTGCCTGCTTGTACCTTTTCAAACCCCGACCACTATATCACTCTCATAAAGTTATACTGTGTTTGAAGCAGACACACAAAGTTGAAACAATTGCGAACCAATGTTGATTCAATCAACTTTGAAACAATGTTGTAGAATCAATGTTGATTCAGTGAATCGAATTGATTCAACAATGTTACGGGTTGACCGAAACAACATTATTTCAACAATGTGTGTCTTAATGTTGATTCTACGGTTTCAACATTTTGTGCAAATGTTGATATAGTGAATCAACGTCGTGTGTCTTTAAGGTGGCCATTTTCTCTTTACCCATCTATAAACTGTATGCCATCCATAACATTTCCAATTCAAGAAATACAATTTATTTTTTGAACGTATACTTCCAAGTTGACCGCTTAAGAAGACCAAACAATGCCAGGGTGCATGGATATTTGAAATAATCGCACTCAGCACGTCTGATGCGACACGTATCCAAAGTCGTGTCTACGTCTGTTATTTGACGTATCAAAAGCTATTGTCCGTCTGGTCTTTCAAGTATAAAGCGACTGTCGTGGTTCGTATCATGTAAAATCACACATGGTTCAAAAGAATGAGCTGCGCTATCAATAGTAGTAATTAGTTTGAATAAAAGCTTAAATCAGGCTTTTAAATAACTACTAAGCTATATATATTCGAGCATGCGACTTTCAATTATTTCTAGTTATGGAGATATTTGGCAAAAAGTATGGATGTTTTCTGAAAACGTGCCATTTTAAGACTTTCGTGGAATGTTTTCGCCAATCCACGGATAAGCTGACCATGACACCTGTATGTACAGATGCGTGGATGTCCACACAAGTCTGCCGATTATTATTTTCTTTTTAAACCATTAGCTAAAGTATAATAAAACAAGAAACAACAACAAAAATAATTTACCCTCCAAAACGCACGCGCTGACATAAACATCTGGAATTTGACGTACCAGTTGGAATTTGACGAGCCGTATGTACGGTGTGATCTCTCTTCTTCTTAAATCCGAAATTTCAAGCTTCTAGCCTGCTTCTGTGACTGTACAGCCTGGTTTGTGTCGGACCTGGTCTGAAACCCTAATTGTTGGTTTTCTCATGCACAGGCTCATATATTAGATATAAAAGCTCTGTGACACACGGTTTCCGATAAGTTTCCGATAAGAAGATTATTTTAGCTCACCTGAGCCGAAGGCTCACGGGTGAGCTTACAGGATAGGCAGGCATCTGGCGTCCGTCCACAATTTCAAAGAAGAATATTTTTGATACTAGAGGGCCGATCTTGATCAAATTTAATGTGAGCCATTATTGCGTTAGGGAATTCATTGCATTAGGTTTTGGAGCAGATTGTATCAAAATTGTGGTTTCGGTGGCCATAGACTAGACCTACAGTCGGAAAAAAACTAAACAGATCTTCTTCTCTGAAACCACAAGGCCCAGAGCTTCTATATTTTGTATGTAGCAATCTTCTCTGAAAACACAGGGCTCAATAAAGCTGTCCAGATCTCAGGTGAGCGTTTACAGGACAATTGGTCCTCTGGTTATGGTTTTCCCATTGTAAGTATATGGGAGATAATGTTCCATGGGGTGGGGCAATTTTGAACCCCAGGTGCATCATTGGCAGGATCTATGTAAAGCACCATATAACATTGCTGCAAACTAAATATTCAATCTTTGGGTCTTGCGGTTTCAGAAGATTTTTCATATGTTTCCTATTAAGCCTATGTCAGATATTGGCGCCCCGGGACGTTGCCGATTTGGACCACAGGAGCATTGTTGGCAGGATTTATAAAGGGAACTATTAGCCATTGCTATACACCAAATATATAGTTAAAGCTCTGGGTTTTGTGGTTTCAAAGAAGATTTTTTCTTTCATTTTTTAGCTCACCTGAGCCGAAGGCTCATGGGAAGCTTATAGTATGGTACTCGAGCCGGCGTCCGTGCGTGCGTGCGTCCGTTCACATTTTCAAAGATCTTCTCTGAAACCACTTAGCCAATCAAAGCCAAATTTTATATGAAGCAGCTATATGAAGTGGGAACCCTTTAAAAATCTTCTTCTCTGGAACCGGTGGACCGATTTCAACGAAACTTGGCATGAAGCATCTATGACTCAAGTATTGCAATGTATATATAATTCATGACACTATTTCCTAAATTGACCTATTTCACGGCAAGGTAAATTTTGGAAACATTGGCTTTTACATGGGAAAAAGTGAAAACTATGGATTTTAGCTTATAGGATGGCCATGAAAGTGAAAACTATGGATATTTTGAAAACGATTGCAGCCTGAGACCAGAATAGTGGTAGATGCAAACTACTAATGGATTAGATGAAGATATATGATTAATATAGGTCAAGGTCATCTCTTGACCTTGGCCGGTCTGCCGTCCATGCACACTTTTCAAAGATCTGATCTATAGGAAGTGGGATTTATTGTGTATATAAAAAATCCAGGACACATGACCAAGATGGCCGCCATGCCCATATTTGGTAAAAATAAACCTGCAAAAATCTTCTTTGAAACCGGTGGACCGATTTCAAAGAAATTTGGCATGAAGCACAGTCTATGACTCAAGTACTACAATGTGTATATAAATCATGACCCTGCAATGACCTTGACCTATTTTACGGCAAGGTTTTTTTTTTTTTTTTTTTTTTTTTTTTTTTCAAAATATTTACACATAATTATCATAATGGCAAGGTCAATTTTGGAAACATTGGCTTTTACATGGGAAAAAGTGAAAACTATGGATTTTTAGCTCACCTTAGCTGAAGGCTCACAAGGTGAGCTTATAGGATGGTCATGCAGCCCCATGCTCCGGCGTCCGTCCGTCGGCCGTTCACAATTTCAAAGATCTGATCCTCTGAAACGGCTTTGGCCAATCAAAGCCAAATTTTATATGAAACATCTATAGGAAGGGGGAACCAATGTGTATATAAATAATCCGGGTCACATGACCAAGATGGTCGCCATGCCCATATATGGTAAAATCCCTCCAAAAATCTTCTTCTCCGGAACTGGTTGGCCGATTTCAACGAAACTTGGCATGAAGCATTGATGACTCAAGTACTACAATGTGTATATAAATCATGACCCTGTGATGACCTTGGCTTTTAAAATGTCATTTAAAGGAAAAAACTTGCAGGAAATGAGCAACAGGACTGAACATTAATGATTCTGAAAAAAAAAATGATCCAAGGGGCTCATATGCCCCCACCCCGGGGCAATATACATGTATATTACCATAGTATTCAAACATCTTCTCTGAAACTGCTTGGCCAATCAAAGCCAAATTTTATATGAAGCATCTATAGGAAGGGGGAATCAATGTGTATATAAATAATTCAGGTCACATGACTAAGATGCCCATATATGGTAAAAACCCTTCAAAAATCTTCCTCGGCGGCCCCCGTGGCCGAATGGTTAAGAGCGCTGATATTTCATTACTGCACTTAACCATTCGATCATCTCACCGCTGTGTCTGGTGTGGGTTCGAGCCCCGCTCTGGCCACATGTGAGACAAGCCAAGTTCTGCTTGCGGGTGTGTCAGGTGGTTTTTCTCGGGGTTCTCCCGTTTTCGCCCCACCTACTGATTGGCCCGTCTCATATGAGCTGAAATAATCTTGAAAGGGACGTTAAACTGAATAAAAAAAAAAATTATATTCCTCTCTGGAACCGGTGGACCATTTTCAACGAAACTTGGCATGAAGTATCGATGACTCAAGTACTACAATGTATATATAAATCATGACCCTGCGATTACCTTGACCTATTTTACGGCAAAGTCAACATAGGTCGTCAATGCATTTGAATGGGGAAAACTTTTAAAATGTCATTTAAAGTAAAAGTCTTGCAGGAAATGTGCAGTAGGACTGAATATTAATGATTCTGAAAAAATGGTCCCCAAGAGCTCATATGCCCCCACCCCGGGGCACTATGCATGTATATTTCCATAATATTCAAACATCTTCTCCTCTGAAACCACTTGGCCAATCAGAGCCTAATTTTATGTGAAGCATCTATAGGATGGGGTTACCAATGTGTATATAAATATAACCCAGATAACATGACCAAGATGGCCGCCATGCGCATATATGGTAAAAACCCTTCAAAAATCTTCTTCTCTGGAACCGGTGGACTGATTTCAAAGAAACTTGAAGCATCGATGGCTATAGTATTACAATGTGTATATAAATCACGACCCTGTGGTGACGTTGACCTATTTTACGACAAGGTCAACATAGGTCACCTATGCCTTTGAATGGGTAAAACTGTTAAAATGTCAGTTGAAGGGAAAGACTTGCAGGAAATTGGCAAATGGACAGGATATTGATTATTATGAAAAAAAAATGGCCCCAATGCTTCATCTGCCCCTTTACTGGGGCTATTTTCCATAATATTCAAACATGTTTATTGGTATATACAACAGATCTCAGGTGAGCGTTAACAGGACCATTGGTCCTCTGCTTTTCTATTGTAAGTCTATGGGGGTTGATGATCCCCAGGGCTGGTCTGTACAGTACCAATAAACATGTCACATGCTAAATACACAAGCTCTAGCTCTTATTGTTTTAGAGAAGAAAACAATTTCCCATGGGAGATTGACTCCTCGGGGCGTGGTCAATTTGCACCCAATGATCACGGTTGGCATAATTTATAATGGGGACTACCAAACATTGCTACACACAAAATATAGAAGCTCTGGGCCTTCTAGTTTCAGAGAAGATTTATTTTTAGTTTTTCCCATTGTAAGTCTGTGGGAGCTATCTGTTGCCATGGAAACCTCAATTTTCATACAATCTGCTCCAAAACCTAATGCAGTCAATTCCCCAACTCAATGATGGTTCACATTAAATTTGATCAAGATCTGTTCAATAGCTTCAGAAATATTCTGCATTGAAATTGTGGACGGACGCCGGATGCCTTCCTATCCTGTAAGCTCACATATGAACCTTCGGCTCAGGTGAGTTAAAAGGAAAAACTAACATTTTCCACACGCTACTTCAGTGTAGAATCATATTGGTATGCGAGGAGGAGTTGAATATGTTTTGGTGAACTTTACCTTATTTTATGCTAACCATTGTGTTTTAAGTTCGAAGCCCAGCATAATCAAAAATATATGTTTAATGGCATGATAAATTCTGAATAGTTTAAGAGTCACAATTTAGTAGAGGATATAAGTGTAGATTACTTACTTAGATTTGTGTGACCTTGAGTCTTTTCAAGCCCACTGTCCTAAAGCGCTTTTACAATTCATTATTGCCACCTCCTGAGCTAGCTAGCTAGCGGATTTGAGGAGAGGGGGTAACTGAGTATCCATCTGGCCCATAGAGTTGCTTCATATGAAAACATATGTCATTTCAAATCAGTCAACTGGGAAAGACCTAATTTCGTCGGTCTGTACTTTGATGTTTCTTCACAAAGTGATGGTTCTCTTTTAAGTGTGCATCTTGTGTAACCAGTTTGTCCGAGAAGGTTACATGGGGAAAAGTGCTACATTTGCAAGGCCATGAGTAGCTTTTGTACTCTATGTTTGGTTCCCAATTGCAGACTGGCAGATTTTTATTTTGGTTTTGGTCCTGACTGTAGCTCAACTCTTTCTTGTGTTAATGTAGTGAGGTAAGTTTTTTTTTTTGGCATATTAATTCAACTTCATTTTTGCGTCAAAATTTGAATATATGGGCTGTCGCATGTAAGTCAAGCGAATTTTTGTTTCCGAGATTGAGAGTGGATAATTTTGTCTTGCTTTCGCCCGGCTTGATGGTTCGTGTCAAATGAGTAACATGTTCTTGAAAAAGGACGCAGGAAAGAAAGAATCGCTTAGTTGACTAAAGAAATGTGAGTGTGAAGACTTATTGGCAATTTGCCGAATGGTTGCGTAAATGATAACAATCAAACTTTATACCCAGAGCCACCAGGTGATATCATACATGGTGATACATGCAGAGCCACCAGGTGATATCATACATGGTGATACATGCAGAGCCACCAGGTGATATCATACATGGTGATACATGCAGAGCCACCAGGTGATATCATACATGGTGATACATGCAGAGCCACCAGGTGATATGATACATGCAGAGCCACCAGGTGATATCATTCATGGTGATACATGCAGAGCCACCAGGTGATATACATGGTGATACATGCCAATTAAAAATTGTAAACTTTAAATCGCCATTTTATTTCTGATAACTGTTGCTTGCTGCTGATAAGGTCGCTGTTTCTTTCGCTATATAAGACAGGCATATGCGAGACAAGTCAATTTGTGCGTGTGCCAGTTTTTGTTTGTTTGTGGTACTACCGTTTTTAGCTAACCTTCTTGGTCCAGTGGGTATGCTAGAAAAATGGCCAAAAAAAAAAATCGGTAAACTCATACGTAAGGTGAAAAACAAATAAACAAATAAAATAACACCGAGGTGTGGTTAATGCGTTTATCCATTTTATTTTTATTGATGTGCATGTTTATGTACCTTATTATCTTAGATACACAGTATATGATACAGTCTACTGAAAAGCTGAAAAGAATCAAAACACGTAAAATTAAAACTCCAAATCAATTTATTATGACAGAAAAAAACAAACACTTATTTAACTATTTTCTCTTGTTTTATACATGTAAATTACATGCGTGCTGGCGAAACATAGACATTTGTTAATTAGAGTGCTAACACATATTTCCGCTAAAAGTCATAGTCGAAGATCTTACCGCTTTTTTCACTGTATAATCTAAATTAGAAAATAAATGAGCCACCACATGGGAAAACCAACAATCTGTATAGAAGAAAACAAAGGCGCAGATCAGCTTCGCAGTAACTGCGAAGCTGATCAGCGCCTTTGTTTTCGCTACTCGGATAGTACAATTCCACTTCTACTTAAATCCAAAATTTCAAGCTCCTATGACGGTACAGGTCGGTTTGTGTCGGACCTGTTCGGAAACCACATTGTTGGTTTTCCCATGAGGCGGCTCTAATGTGAGTACGTCAGAAGGTAAGGTACGTATACAGTAGTTCTAAATATGGTTTAAACGTCTTTGTGGCAGGACATTTAGAGTTTGCCACTTTCTTTCATCTTTTCGAAATATTCAGCAGCCATACTCGTTACTTTCATGTATTTTGCGTAGGTCTTGTATGTGAAAAAGCAACCATTGCGTGTAGCCAGTTTCTTAGCATCTTTCAATAGACTTTCGTAGTTAATTGCACCTTCTTTTATCAGCACAACACAAACTTTCTGACCTAAAAGATAAAGAAATGCACCTGACAAATTGTGCGGCGAACTTAAGCGATTTGAAGCATGTACCAAAGTGATTTTCCTAGCGTCTGATAATTGTATTTCGAAGAAATAATATTTTCTTGGCACAATTTAGAACTTAGTTTGTCACAAAATGTATGGCAAAATTTGGAGATCGGTAAAAACGACCTGGCCCGAAAACATTTTTGAATATGAATTTTTTGTACAATGCCTTCATTGAAGGAATGTAATTATATCACCGCTCAAAGATTGCATTTTGTTTTGTATTTTATCATGATAACTGAATCATTCACAAATTAACACATAACTTAATTGACTAAAACACTACTTTCCATTCTCCACCTCCTCCTACCCCTAATTATTATTATCATTATTATTATTATTATTATTATTATTATTATTATTATTATTATTATTATAGCTCACCTAATTTACTCATTGATTTTGCCTTCGCTATGGGGTTCCCAGCCCTATTGTCCCATTGATTTAAAACAACCCAAATTGTCTTTGTGATGGATCTTGGATCGTTCTGGAAAACCTCCTTCGCCGTTTCTAAAGCATCTTCAAGGCCGTAGCTGGCGGCATCTGTAATGAATAATAAATACAAACATTTAGCGTAACTAACTAACGAACAAATCTCTTATATATATATATATACTGAACAAAAAAAGAAACGCAACAATAGGTCCGGCCCGAGAATTTTCGAGTTTAAGGGTAAAACGATGATAATTTCAGGTTTGTTGTTGTATGATTCCTATTCATGGAATACTAGAGTTTAACATGCAAAAAAAAAAAAAAAAAAAAAAATAAAATAAAAAAAATAAAAAAATAAAAAAAAAATAAAAATAAAAAAAAAATAAAAAATAAACAACTGATTTTCATTTCGATTAAAATTGAATGAGAATTTTTGTCGTCTTAAGTAATGCAAATCCAATTGACAATCCAATTGAATCTGCAAGACGTCATAACTCAGACTTGGATCGTATGTATCAATGGGCCGAGCGTTGGTTAGTTAAGTTTAATGCACAAAAATCGGAAGCCCTTTTAATCTCAAGGAAAGTTAATAAACTTGTACATCCTCCACTCACAATGAATAATGAAATAATTAATGAAGTTTCTTATCATAAACATTTAGGCATTTTTCTTTCTAGTGACGGAACGTGGCATGAGCATATAAATTACATTACCAGTAAAGCATGGGCAAGGATTAATATTACGGAGTGGCTATTACCAGTTAACTGGTAATAGCGATTTTACGTTAAAATGGCTGCTGCCAGTATTATGCGTAAACTTAAATTTCTACTAGATAGAAAATCATTAGAGATAATTTATTTTTCTTTTGTACGACCTTTATTAGAATATGCTGATGTCGTTTGGGACAATTGTACAGATTACGAATTTAAAGCACTAGAGAAAATTCAATTAGAAGCGGCTCGCATAGTAACAGGAGCAACCAAACTAGTATCTTTTGAAAATTTATATAAAGAAACTGGCTGGGAAAAACTTGAAATTAGACGCTCTAAGCATAAATTATGTCTTTTTTATAAAATGAGTAATAATATTTCTCCAGATTATTTGTCAACTCTAGTTCCACAACCTATTGAAAATACAATTGGTTATAATTTACGTGACGCTTCGAATTTACGCCAACCTTTTTCAAGAACAGAACTGTATTATAAATCATTTTTACCCTCTTCTATAAGATTATGGAATGACCTTTCGTCTGAAATAAGAGAAGCACCTAGTTTTACAAGCTTTAAGTACCAAATAAATAAGAACCTAAAAAAACCACCTAGACACTTTTCAGTTGGCGACAGATATGCACAAATACTACACACGCGTCTTCGTACTTCCTGTAGTTCTTATGTTCTAAGAATATAGTGAATGACCCGCACTGTCAATGTGGTGCAATTGAAACCACAAAACATTATTTGTTTGAATGTCAGAGATATAGACAGATACGCGAGGAAATGATAAATGTAATATCAAGATATTGTACGCCTAGTTTAAAATGTCTGCTATATGGAGACGAACACTTGAGTTTTAATTGCAACTCGGTGATTTTTATTGCTGTACAGAAGTATATTTCTGACAGAAAACGCTTCAATTCTTGAGAAAATCTCTCTTTTTTTCTCTCTCTCACCATATATACGTATATCTCTCTCTTTCTCTTTCTCTTTCTCTCTCTCAATTTGTTAATGTTAACATGTAGATCTACTGGTTTGAACGATAAATTGAATGTGTTATAATCATAGCTCCTTATGTCACCGGCTGTTTGTAATTTATGTTATCAGGGAGACAGATTCGTATAAGCCATTTGGCTTCTTTCTGTATCCTACTATATATTTTGTATTGTATGTAATATTTGAGAATTTATACTGAATAAATATGTTTAAACCAAATAATGCAAATCGGGAAAGATTTGATCTGCGCATGCGCACACTTTTTAACCTCAAAATTATCAAGAAACAATGTCAGATAGTCCCTCTCTAAAATTCATGAAAAAGAAATAAAGTTCCACGACAAACAAGCTCGTACTTAAAACCATCAAAATCCCTATATGTTTAATTGAAAGGGGGTAATTTCAATTTTATTCATTTTATTTCTTTAATGTGTGAGTTATATGCTGTTCGGTACATGGTGATTTTGAATGGGGGTTTGCAGCCAATTTGTATGAATTACTACTTTCACAATGCCTATGGTCAGCATTGAATAACTCCGGAAATACTCATTGAAATTAAAATCTGTTTCTTGCATTTGGAAGCCTGATATCTAATGCAGAAGTGGAAAATGAAATAATCTCTGATCATATCATAGTTTGCCCAAAATTTAGTGGTATATAATTGTTGCGTTTCTTTTTTTGTTCAGTAAACTTAGAAAAACAGTTGAAGGGTATCTTATTTTCCGAAATTCCACCCCATAATGTATGTATACATTTTACTTTTTATCTGCATGTTTTACTCAAGCCATGCTTCTTCGGCTAAAGTACAGTACAGTTCCAAAGTCACCCAGCCACTATACTGTTTTCGTACAAAAGTTCTATTGTTGCGGTGTGCTATAAATAGATATGCAAATTTCCAACTCGGTAGTAAGTGTCGCATATATAGCACAGTATCTGGATGAGCATGCTTTTCCACCGACGGGGTTTGCTGTGGCTTGGCTCGGCTGTTCGTTACATTTGGTGGCAGCGGTGGGATAATGACAACTGCCAGACCGGAGTTTCCGTACTCATGTAGTTCCCAGGCCAGGACTCTGGACGAGTCTTCTCGGAGGGGGAATTAATGTAGCGGTGTGCTATAAATAGTATGCAAATTTCCAACTCGGTATCAAGTGTCGCATATATAGCACAATACACCACCCACCATGCTTTTCCACCGACGGGTTTTCTTGTGTGCTATAAATAGTATGCAAATTTCCAACTCGGTATCAAGTGTCGCATATATAGCACAATACACCACCCACCATGCTTTTCCACCGACGGGTTTTCTTGTGTGCTATAAATAGTATGCAAATTTCCAACTCGGTATCAAGTGTCGCATATATAGCACAATACACCACCCACCATGCTTTTCCACCGACGGGTTTTCTTGTGTGCTATAAATAGTATGCAAATTTCCAACTCGGTATCAAGTGTCGCATATATAGCACAATACACCACCCACCATGCTTTTCCACCGACGGGTTTTCTTGTGTGCTATAAATAGTATGCAAATTTCCAACTCGGTATCAAGTGTCGCATATATAGCACAATACACCACCCACCATGCTTTTCCACCGACGGGTTTTCTTGTGTGCTATAAATAGTATGCAAATTTCCAACTCGGTATCAAGTGTCGCATATATAGCACAATACACCACCCTTGGTGGATGAGCATGCTTTTCCACCGACGGGTTTTCTTGTGACTTGGCTCGACTGTTCGTTACACTATAATTACTATTTCAGCTAAGATGCCGATTTGCAAATGTGGGCGAAATGTACCCTTAGAAAAAAATGATATAAAAAATCTGGAAAGGGTTTGGTTTAAGATACAAACTGGAGATTTTGTGCATGGTATACTACTTTTGGGTAATTTGCGTGAAACCTTGTTTGCACTTTCATCAACTGCATGTATTCCAGATTCATGAGAATGCTGTCTCCATCGTGATTATAATTGAACAAAGTAAAATATCCTTCATTTGTTTTTCTAAGTACCATATAACAGAAATTTCTGATAAAATATTAATTTAATTAACACTACAGATTATTCCCGATGATTGGCCTTTGTTTAAATAAAGCATGTCCAGGCGCTAGATTATAGCGACGCTGATTGTTTATATGAAAACATTGTTTTCATCATAATAATATGCATTTTGTGGATGAGGGACTATATAGTTCAAATCTAATAAACTTTTCTATGTTCTACGTTATCAAATGAGTCGGAATAGCTTTGTTGTTGTTTATATGAACATATAGAATAGCCTTTTAATCCCAAGTGAATTTTAGTAAGATAAATAACACATTCGGGTAGAGGTCTCTATTTCACCATGAGTGTGTCAATGTGGCCCTTGCTTGTGACCAATAAATGCAACTTTGAAATATAAAATTGTAAATATCAGATTACCGTTTCCATCATTTAGTTTCACCTTCTTAATCTTCTTGATGACGCCATCAACATTTTTAGCAGATCTCAGTCTAAATTCAATATTATCTGGAATTCTGACACCCCCTACTTGTGAATCGTCTTCTCCTTTGCCAATCGGGTTTAGTGCGTCAACAGCTTTTACCAAGAACTGAAAATATATGAACAAAACATCACTAGTACATATCATAAAGTGAGGGGTCTAGGCGAAAATAATTAGCTCACACAGCGAGCTTATATTATACCAATGATCCGTCGTAAGCCATCCACCATTTTCAAATATCTAACCCGTTTGGCAGATGAAAACCAAAGTTTATATGGAGTGTCCATACTTAAGTCGAATAAGATTTGCGAGTATTAAAGGTTTCTATGGAGGTAATTGGAAAAGGTCCCTCGGACACAGACCCAAGGATTTGATGTGATGAACTAAAACCAGTCCTATAGAGTACCTATAGTCCCTGTACCCCACGCTATAGTCCAAGCCTATATTCTGTATGGTCGTCACGCTCGAGACTGCTACATGTCAATAGCCATATACCGCAGTTTGACGGAGAGTGTCAACAAAGGCGAAATTAAATTGCTTACGGTGAGTTGTCTAGTCAGCATAGACTGGTTAAACGCTTTGTTTGACATAACGCGAAATAAGCACAGAGCAGTCGGCCATGGGTACAGGACCTTTTCCACTGTGTTTACTTCGAATATGAAGAAAAGTGTACCCATGGCCGACTGCTCTATGCTTATTACGCGTTATGTCAAACAAAGCGTCATGATCAATGATTTTTGGATTTTAGGGGTATTGCTATATCAAAGACTATTGCTCTCACATTACTCTTTATTTTGATATGAAATTCACAACATAGCTTGCAAATACATCAATGTTTATGTGTGTCAAATTTCATTGGAATCTAACAACTGTAAATATGCAAAAAACATTTGAATTTCAACTTTTGCGTTTCAGCGTAAGACCAATAAGTTGGCATTATTTTCAAATTATTGTCAAACCTTTGTTAAAATTTTATGCTTTTCGCGATTTACTCGAAACTTACTAAAATGGAGTTAGACATGTTCTTGCACTAAGCCCTTTCAATTCTTACCGTTGCAGCTTTCTTTTCTTTCTCTAATTTACTGCCCTTTTTAGAACGAGCATTTTGAGTGCCATCAAACAATATCACGAGTTGATTTTTCTTTTCAGCAAATCCCTCGATGGCGTCTACCAGTTCGTTCGTTTTGGCTGTCGTCACTTGAAAAGAAGATGAAGTGATTTAAATAAAGGCGTAAAATACATATTTTAAGAAAAGTAAATCTGATATAACCTTCAGTGAACGATCTACAAAGATTCTTGAATGTGTTTCATTATTTACATTATGATGCACATATGTCAGATGTTTAACGAAATGATCCGAAAGTTGAAGTATTTTTTTTATTATTATTATTCATCAAATGCATATAAACAACAAAAAAGTACAAGTAGGCAAAGATCAGGAAAAGGCGCAATCAGAAAAAGATTCCCACTCCAAAAACCGAGGTGGGAAAAAACCAAACTAACAATCAGGTACTTATACCATGAAACATATCGTAAGCCGAATGAGCAGCTAATTTCCCAATAGGGGGCCACTCAGTTACCTTTACTTAATTAAAATATGAAAACACACATAAGGCGCCAACAGCACAAAAATGTTAAACACCAAGACATAAAAAAAAAAAAAAAAAAAAAAAAAAAAAAAAAAAAAACGAAGTCCACAAACGGAATAAATAACTAAATGTATAAATAACTTTACTATGAAATAGTTATTCAAGTGTTTATTTAACCAAGACTTACCCAGAACAACAGCGCAGAAAAACAAAGTCAGAATAATGGAGAACTTCATTTTCACAAGTTGCACAATTCCTCTTAGTCTTCTTTGAGCACAAACCTCTGCTGGTATGGTTAGCTGGAGAAAGCTGAGGATGTGCGAGGGCCCGCTGTGATATTTATACACGTGTCGCATCATTGCATAACAATTACATGCGCCTTTATGCGCAGCGAGGAATAAGATCACACTGTACATCGCTTATGTCTGATCAAACACCGTAAGTGAAAAAAGAGCAAATTATGCACAAAAACATATTTAAACTGAGCATTCAATGCAGGCTATGATTAGAATGAGCTTAATTGCGGGCCCGGACGCACGTCCCATCTTTTAATTATTCCGTATGACGGCTCGAACTTGGCACCATGTGTTACAAAATCCCATGTTATTTAGACCCCCTTTTAAAAGAGTAATTATGGAATAATTTTAAGAAAATTCATTGTCTTCATTTGTTTTTCGCTTTTGTTGTTGAAACCCTAGAATACGGGCACTTATTTAGGTTGCGTCAAATGAATGCGTAAGCACTATTTGTATATTTGAGCTAACGCAATGAAAAACAATATAATGATTTTCATCAATAAAGCCGTCGAATCATTATTTCACGGTATAGCCGCGATTGCAGAATGGAGTATATCATGTGTCAACTTGCCTGATGCCAAATCACGCAGTTTTCTATGTAGTTTTGTGACAAGGTGACCAGCTACTGGAGCAAATTGTTCTAGATTGACATTTATGAGTTGAGCATGAGCTACAGACTATGATTAAAATGCCAGTCTAACAGCGGACACATGTGCCATTTTTCAGTATTCCATATGACGGCTGAAACTAAATGCATCATGTTACAAATTCTCATGATAAAAAGAGCGATATTGGTATTAGTCAAAGGAGTATTTATTTTATACTTTACAGTGAAAACCAATGTATATCAAAACTTGATAAAATTGGTATTTTCATTGATATGAAATTTCACTGAAATCAAATCTCACTGATATCAAAAGTCACAAGTGACTGATGTCAGCCTATATCTTCACTGTAGATTTTGGATTACGTTTCCATTTACTTGACGTCATTTAATGTGTCTCACTTCAGAAATTCAAACGCCTATAACTCCGTTATTTATGAACGAAAACATAAAGTGTGGGTATTCATTTTCTTAAGGAACAATGTGGTACCAAAATTATTTGTGTTTTCAAAAATCTTTGGTTTTTGCATTTTCACCGCCTGCCTTGTGAATTGGAAAATGCCCATGTACTGTATAAAATAAAAAGAAAATTTGTTGTTTTTTTTTCGGAATATCAAATATATTTCATCTCGTGAGTTGAAAACATAAAAAATTCTGATGTTTTCAATTCACTCGATGAAATATAAGCAAATATCCCTCTATATATTATTTCTTTTTAGTTTTTTGTTGTTAAACCTTTGTATTGAGGAAACGCTACTAGGTGGCGTCGAAATGAAGGCGAATGACCACTGCATATTTGAGCTAACAAAAAGTAAACACTATATATTTAATTCTTCGGTTCATTTTTTTTTTTTTTTTCAATTTTATAGCCATAGATTGTGATCGGTAATTTACAACATAGGCGCGATTTCGTAATGGAGAACTGGACTATGTGAAAACTTGCATACCCAAATAAATGAAAATGCTAAATCACGCAGTATTCCTCAGTTTTGTGACTAAATGGCAAGAGCAAACAAGTTGTAAGGAGTACATGTATGCATTATATTTCATTTTTTTTGTTTGTTTTTCGTTTTATTGTCGAAACTCTTTATTGAAGAGGACCTCGACTATATGTATATGGCACAGTTAGTATTTTAGAGCAAGGCTAAGAGAAAAAAATAAATGTGGTCAATAGGTATAGACGTCGAATCGGCATTTCACGCCATAGGTGCGATTGCATAATGAGAGATATGCGAAATCTTTCATACCAGAACAACGCAGATGCTAATTCTCACAGAGAAGTCGGAAGTTTCGAACTATCTGACCAGCTACATGAGCAAATGCATGAGACACGTACCGTGATTAAATTGAGCCAGTCTTTGTGCCCTGGGCGCATGTGCCATTATTATTATTATTATTATTATTATTATTATTATTATTATTAATTACATCATGCATGCTACACAATTCCATGTTATTGTGATCCCCCTTTTAAAGGTGAAAATCGTTTAACAGGAGTAATCATTTTTCATTTGTTTTTCTTTTTTGTTGTCAAAACCCTTAACTAGGCTGTGTCAAAATGAGCAGTTTGAATATGTGAGACGACAGAAAAATCACGAGGGTTCAGCTAAAATTGTCAATAAGTATAGCCCATCGAATCGGTATTTCACGGCATAGGTGCGATTGCATAATGAAGAATTAGGTCATTCGAAAACTTGCATCCATTCAACGCAAATGCCAAATCCAACAGTATTCGCTGTACTTTTGTAACTGTTGGCCACCTGAAAAGAACAATACTAAGCATAAGATTGTGTATGTACATGTACTTGGCTTCAATTTGTGTAGACTGGTTTGGGTTGCTGATTTTGAAAGACTAAGATTTTGTTTTACGAATGCGGAGGCTCTTTAAATCAATATTTTATCATGTTGCAAACTTGAGGCCCGGTCACACTAGGCCCACGATTCCTGAATGACGTCTAGATCATTTATCTTTGTCTGTTGTTTTTTACGCCAACTCTAGTAATATCGGCTCGCAGCGACCGCTTCATGGACACTCAATTTCCTTTGCAAGCAACATCTGTGAAGTAAGCTCAAAACTGTCCTGAATGACGACAACGAGTTTGTGTCTCGCTCGAATCTTGTGATATAAATATTCTGAAATAGTTCAGAATTCAGAATTTCCACTTCAGTGGAAATAATTTATTACCTTCATGCCTTTGCTGCATTAATTTGGTATACTGTCCAGGTCTCGCATTAATGGGGTTGGTTCACTGAGCGACTTTCCATGAGCTGGTTTGTGTACATTATATGTATTTTTTATGTTGATTCTAAGGTCATAACTGTCATATAATTGATACCTGGTCGATTTGATCTGATATGCAAATAATAGAGAGGTTGAGAAAATGAACTTGTAACTTGTACGTGTACGTGTAGAACAGTTTTATCCCCAAACTTCGTCATTTATCACAAGTTCAAAATACTCGCTACACGTTTAGAATCAGTTAGGCTGTGAATGAAATAAATTTGCGATTTCTAAGTTTGCTTTATATGTTTCCATCGATAGGTCCGGTAGGTATAAGCAGAAACGAAGTTCGATGAAGCGTTGCCAAATCGTTTTGCACGTGCAGCCGAAGTATATCTGACCAAAGGCGAATCGACGTACATGTGACCATATATGTATGTAGGTATGTTTTTCTGACGTTTGTGGTAACGCAATTTAATTTGTTTATACCTGGTATTTAGCCGCGTTTTAGTTTCCGACCAGGTCCGAGATAAACCACGCTGTACAGTCACAAAAGTTGACTGGAGGCTCTAAATTTTGGATGAAGAAGTTGATTGGTTTGTTGATTTGGGGTTTTACGGTTTACTCAACAGCTAAGGTCATATAAAGACGGGACCTCGGTTTAAAGTATCGTTCGAAAGACTGGATAAGCCCAGAATCGAACGCACTATCCCTGGTTTACAAAGCCGGTAGCTTAACTACCAGGTCACGAAGGCTTCTTTTATTTTATTTTTTTATTTTTTTATTTATTTCTTATTTTTGGATGCAAAATTGTAACGCGAGGAAAGCGGTCGTGCTTTTACAACAGACAGGCCCTGCTGTGTGGTTGGAATTTGACTTTGAAAATGAATGGGCTGAAAGAAAAGACGGTTCCCGTTATTCTTCGGAGCTCGAAGTGGGTTACGGCGTTGCTACAAAACATTGAAAACCGTGTGAAATGTGTAATGTGTGTTGGATAACTTATTTCGTACTTCAAAAATACACACAGTTTGTTTGACCTGGGTTTGGTTTGTTTAATTGAGGCTTTACGTCCCGGTCAACAGTTTTCCAGTCATGTTGGGACGGAGCCACCGCTTCCTGGGTTGTTAACCAGTGGTTTGGGAAGCTATAAGTGTTTTTGCTCAATATATGGCGCTGGTGGGGTTCGAACCAAGGACCTCTCGCTCCGGAGTATGACACTCTACCACTGAGCCATCGCGCTCCCCTTGTTTGAGCTTTAACCTTTGACCTTGAACCTTTCATCATGTTCATTAATTGTAGATGAGGAACCTGTTTCAAAAATAATATACAATAAAAAAATCAGCTGTATATACTTTATGAAATCTACACGTACACGTTCGATTTTCTCAAACGATTTTACACTCAAAACGATCGTGTACGGGTAAATAAAGCTACAAGTACACGCACACGTTACAAGTTTATTTTCTCAACCTCTCTAATGTCTCATATAGGACATTTGACTTACCGTAGCGTTTGCTTATATTTCCTTAGGTTGAATAACTTGGTACCTACACGTGCGTAATTAGAAAACCAGTAGCACGGTCTTGAACAGTTTTCGTGAGCATGGAGGGAAACATCTTACTGGACAGAGTTGGTGCCATAATGATCTAAATGGACTTTCAACATTCAACTTTTGTCAGTATCTTTACATACGTATAGGTTATAACTTAAATATTATGCGACAAACTGCATGCTTAGTTTTTAACCCAATCACGGTTGATAACTATGCTGCACGCCGGTTGGTCGGGCGTCAGACTATACGATGGCCCCGACATAAAGCTATTAATTTTAGTTGGTTGGGGCCGGAGCTTCTTGTCTGTTGCTTGGCCCACCTGGGTTCAACTGGTGTTTTTCTTTTGCTCCGGATTTCAACCGAACAACTAACTATTAAAAAAGGAAAACGTTGTGAACCACTGTAGATGAGGGTAAGGTTAGGGCCCTGTAAAATCGATTTAACCCCCCCCCCCCCCCAATTAATTTTGTATTACTGATCGTTCCAAGGCGATACTTCTGTTGTGGTTCTATTTCGTTTACGTTTTGGAGTCGAATTTTTGTGCTGTTTGTAGCTTATGTACGTTTTCATAGTTTAAGTTGAGTTCGGGTAAGTCGGTGGCCGCCTATTGGGAAATAGCTGCTCACTCGGCTTACGATGTTTTCTAAGTATAAGTACCTAATTATGAAATTTAGTTTTTTGGAGTGGGAATTTCTCTCTGATGTTTTCCTGATCATTGCCTACTTGTACCTTTTCAGGGAGATGCTTGAGAATTTCCTTTCCACTTGACAATAACAGGTGAACTATGGGAGCAATCCTGGCAGCTTTCCGACAAATATTGGTTTTACGACAAAAGTAAGTCCTGATGCACGACTCTCCATGCATTTGTGGTCACTACATAGGAACATGAGAGCGTGTAGCCAGCAACTTTACCCCACCTCTGAGAACCGAGTCTCACTCACTCGTACATGTACATCGTATCTCCCAAGTTCACTTCTAACAAATGCTATTTTACGTTCTTATTTCCGTTGGGATACATTAATGGCTTGTCCATCATTATCATTGTGGTGAGTCTAGTTTCAATTTTAGGTGCATTCGGAGTGATTTTGAATTTTGTTCCACTTTTTGATAACATTCCTCTAAGCAAACAGAATAACCCCAGATGAGACGTCGCGTTTTGCGGCGTCACATCTGTGACTATACTGTTTGCATGTCCCACAAAAAGGACACCAGACTTATATACGAGTTAATTACATAGAACAAATGCAGTCTTCTCACAAAACACACGACTACACAGTCCGTGACAATCGTACGATTTCTTAGGGTTTGAACAGTGTGACTGGCCCTTTTCAAAACTTGATTCATTTTCAAACATGAATTAAAGATATTTCATTTTAGTTTTTTTTCTATGTTCTTAAATATATGAATACGAGAAAACTGTACATTATAGTAATGAGGAATATTGTCACGTTAGAATGTTTTAATAAACATTTTGGAAACTGTTTTGCTTTTTCTTGGATGACAACTTAAGGGTTTCACTCAGTGCAAAATCACACTTTTCAAAAATAGACAGGTGACAGATGCTGTATAGAAAATTCAGACAAGAAAGTATTTTGGTAGCATGGAAGTTGAAAAGTTTACAGCTATAGAAAGTATTATGTACAATTCAAAGCTTATGGTAACATTTGTCAAGTATTTATACTCGGCAAAAATTAATAATGCTAAAGGGCGACGTGCATTAAGAGCCAAAAATAGCCCCCAACCGAGCTGAGTGACAATGATGTGAAAAATAGCCTGGTTATTGCTCTTCATGAAAATAATAATAAAATATGTGTATGACCTTTCTTATAGGAATGACCTTGGGTCAAAGGTCATGACCCATTCAAAGCAATTTCAATATTGATATATCAGCTAATGGGAAATGTTGGTCATATTTCAGCTTTTACTTGTTGTAGACCACTGAAGTTGGTATCAATTTAGAGCTTACACACCTGCCTTGCATTAATTTGTGTTATAATGAAATTTATATTGAATTTTCATATTCATAAATATTAAAGAAAACACTGAAAGTAATTGGAAAACAAGTAAGTCTGTTAGAACTTCATAACTTCATTAATTTCAGTTCAAACCATAGAATGATATGTTGCTATGGCGTCATTAAAACTTCTGAACAAGTCATTCAATTACCATAAAGAAAAGTGGTCATGTTGAAATTCATGAATTTTAATGAAAAACAAAAAGAAATGACTAAACTCATATCCATTTAAGGGTTGGCTTGTGATATTTAGACCTTCGTTGCATACTTCAGAAAGAACATCACTGAAGCATTATAGTAAGAGGGACCTACTTAATGTAAAATGAGAGAAAAACCCATAAATTCTGCAAAAGTGCATATGGATAATGCATATATTCATGGTTTCCATAGCAACCGATACTACAGTTCCAATAAGTTGAATAAGTAATTACTCGTATTCAAATACTAACATTGTCAACCTAATATGTTATTAAAATGCTTCAGCTCATAATCTGCATTCAATATGCAAAATATGAAATTTGCATATTCCATATTCATGAATATTGATGAAAACCAAAGCGCTTTATCAGAAATTAACGAACAGAATAAAAATGTTTTGAGTGCCTTACAGATGTAAATGTACCTATATTGCACTTGTCCAATACCATAAATACCATACAGAGTCAACTTTATGCTAAGCCACTGTGGTTATGCAAAATTTCCAATTTGCATATTCATGAATATTAATGAAAACTTTAGAAAATACAGGAAAAAACCAAATTAATATTGTTTACTACAACACACTCTTAATTCATCACATGTCTGCTACAGAATATTGAACAAGCATTAACTAAGAAATGGTTACAAACAAAACTTATTACACTGATCAGAGGTGCAAATTATCTAATTTGAATACCATGAATATGCAAACTATCTAATTTGCATATGAATGATTATTTATTTTTATTCACCAAAGTAATCGAATTAATCACAATTTCAAACTTTAACGAAGCAAGTCTAGGATTCAACAGATATGACATGGGGATAAATCACCCAGCTTTGACTTATATGGATAGACAGATAGATTGATTGATGCCACTGGTTCGATACTTTTGTGAATATTCAAATTTTCACATAGATCCATTACATGTTAGGTCATGCACATCGCATAAATGATTAATGACAACTTGACACGATGCTGGTGTTTGACTTAAATAAGTATGTTTACGGTTTTAATTGAACTTTCTTTCAATATCTTATTTTCAGATCAATATTCATGAATATGCAAATTAGATTATTTTAATATTGGGCCATTGCAGGTTAGAAAATGAAAAATTGTATAACAAATGGACAACAACAAGCCGCAGTGATGATTTATGACTGGAATTAGTATATCTAAGAAGTCCATTGAAATTTTTTTCTTAATTTCTCATGTTTCTATAAATATTCATAAATATGCAAATGAGCTAATTTTTATGCACAGATTCATTACATGTTAGGGTATATCAAGTTGTATCGCTTATCGACATGATACGAAAATGGCTGTTTGTTATTGAAGTCAGTGTATTTTATGTTTTTTTTTCTATTTATATATTTTCTATTATGATTCTATCAATACCGGTATTCATGAATATGCAAATTAGATGAATATACAATTTAGATATTTTACACAAGCTACAGTTGGATGAAAGGCCTAAGCATAAGCTTTAAAATGATATCATGTTAAGTGAGCTAGGATAATCAGTAACTAAGTTATGTTTGATTTTGTAGGTACACCGCTATGTTCAAAAATCATATTTGTGGTTGCCGATCTGGCACAACCACATGTCGTGACTGGTTTGTAGTTTGGAATCTAAATGATCAAACTCCATATTTCTGAGATATTTTTCTGTACCAATAGTTTGGTCAATGGTTGCGTAGTATCCAAAACTTGTATTTTACCTGGTGCCTTATAGCAAAGTGAGGTGAACCTAAATGGGCTGGAAATACAATATACAATACAATACAAGTTGCTATGGAAACCATGTTTTCTTCATAACACAAATAAGTGCGCCTTTGAAAATAATCCCATTGTATTTCGGGGGTCCCAAGCAACAATTTATCACCCATCAGAGGATGTCTTCTGGTGCTTAGTGGAATTAATTGGCACATGGCCTTATAATAAAGGTGTCTTACTTTGAGTGAAATGCAAGTAATCTATAGAGCATTTTTTTTAAGAATTAGGTATGAGCCCAGCTAAATACCAAAAAGATATTTTCACATTTTGTGCATCTTTGTAATACTAATCTTTTATGAAAATATCTTTTTGGTATTTAGCTGGGCTCTATGTAAACTTCTCTGTTAAACCTCTAAATTTCGGTCCAAAATTGTGATTTTTCTACATTAGTCCATATTGTCGGCCATTTTGTGTAACCATAGCAACCATAAAAGTGAAATCAATATTAGATTAAAACATTTGGACATTTCATCTATTAAAACATATAAGATAAAGTGTCGTACAGATACTTTTATTTTTTGGCTTTTGGGTGGGCCAGAAAACCCTGTTAATGCACGTCCCTCTTTAACACCCAACTAATACAATACAATCAAATAATGATGAAAACGCACACATACTGCCCACGGGAGAATTCACTTACAAGTTTACAAGTTTACGGCGGCGGGTGAGGAAATATTTTGTTCAGTATACAAGGTTATGAAACCTCTGGTGATGGAGGAAAATTGCGGGCAACATTACGAAGCACATCAATGCATTTCATCTGTGAAAAATGCTATTTTCCATTGAAAAAAAATCTTATTTCATGTTCAGAACATTAATTGGGGGCGATTCAAACGAGTACTCGCAGTCTATGTTTGGGATTAAAACTAAGAAAAAATGTAGACCCCATATACACAAGTTTTACTATATAATAGTTGGCATTAAGGGGGTATTCATTTTACGGACATGTTTTCCTGATGAAGTCTTTCTGATATTAATGCAAGTTACCAGCTAAACCTCATCCCATATAGACAGTTTATCAGTACCCAATTAATCAGTTTGTCGGCGCCTAAGTTGGAACAACCATAACATACCTGAATAAGGCCTAAATATATGAATCTTGGTTAAATGTTGTGACATGTTGCATGTCCTTTGAGCATGCCAGAATTTTCCATTGGGGACATGAGGCAAATGACGAATAACGCTCACCTGAGTATTTCAATTGTTATATATGAGCCGCCACATGGGAAAACCAACAATCTGCATAAGCGAAAACAAAGGCGCAGATCAGCTTCGCAGTAACTGCGAAGCTGATCAGCTGATCAGCGCCTTTGTTTTCGTTACACGGATAGTACAATTCCTTTACTTTCTAAATCCAAAATTTCCAGCCTCTAACCATCTTCTGTGATTGTACAGCCCGGTTTGTGTCGGACTGCACATGCATTGTACATCAGGCTACGCCCGACCGAGGAGAGCTAAATATAATGTCATGCATTGCACATCACGCTACGCCCGGCCGAGGAAAGCTATAATATAATGTCATGCATTGTACATCAGGCTACGCCCGGCCGAGGTGAGCTAAATATAATGTCATGCATTGTACATCAGATGAGATGAGCTCAAATATAATGAATCTATAATGACATGCATACTAACCGCAGTTCAGGTGAGCTAAAATATATTGCAATATCTTCTGCATTTTAATGTAATTAATCTATTCTCAGTTAAATTATATTTAACAACAATGATAACGCGGAGGCTGTCATCATGGCCATGATCAGCAAACTATGATGGACCATCAACAAAATAAAATAAGCATTGCTATAGGAAATTTGCCAACATCGATTTGTTAGAAGGTCAGACACAAACTTGGAAAAAAAACACACACAAAAAAAAAAAAAAAAAAAAAAAAAAACTTTTTCTGCACAAATATCGTCTGCCGATTCCGGTATATTGTCAGCGAAAACATGCCACGGTGGTGCCTATCAGGCTAAGATCATACGTGGCTTATTTGGAGTCTCTAATAGTTACTAAATGAGTTTAAGCATATTTTCCTAAAATGTAGCTTAAATGGGTTGAATGGTTACATGAAAAATCCAACAAAATAACGCATGGGAAAGACTTGAAGCAGCTTAATTGGCAAAACTCAACTCTAAGACATGAAACAGAACAAATGGCCCACATCTACACTGTGTCAGCTATTTGTAGTTATTCGTTCAGCACACATGCCCTTGTTTGTTATGTGGATGTTCAATCTCCAACTTGTATTTACAAGTATTCGTGGGACTACCAAGAGAGTACTTGAAGTTGCTTATCAGTCCAGGGGTCTCTGAGTTCAGTGTTTTAAGGCCAGCCACGCCACTAATAAGCTACAAATTCTCACTATTTTGTCAGTTACTGGTGAAAAACATCCTGGTAAACCTAACGCTAAATATTGTCTGGAAAGAAAATGTGGCTGAAATGATACGTAGACTGTGCTCACAATTCGCAAGACTATCGAGATCTATTTCCCGAAAATATTAAGTTAAAAATGATCCACCAAGGGAAAGAGGTTAAAGTGGTGTTTTGGTAAGCTCCTGGCATATCTTGCCATGCTGAAACACTCTAAAATGCAATTCTTACAGTAAGCTGAAATGGAAAGTTACTGAACATGTATCTCAGCTGTTACCTGGTGTTTAGTGAAAACAAGTATTTTAAGAATTCGAAAGCAAACAGCTTGGACAGTAATTAAAATGTTTATGACTAACAACACTGATCAATAAGATTTTTTCGCAATGCGGCAATATGTGCGCACTCTTTGGCACCTTGGTATTAATCCTCGAAAAAGCCTGCCGGCGACAACTGTAATGAACATCAAAGACTCTGATCACATTGATCGGCGATTTTGATTTGAGCGATTGGTGCAATAAATTATCGTAAAAACCCATTGTGACGCTAAATCTAAAGCTAGCATTCGATGTTCAGCAACATTTTGTTTTTAAAAATACTATTTTATTCAAGGAAATAAAAGATAATCATACAATTATATGAATATTGTACAGGCAAAGATAATGAATGTGAACTTTCCAGTTTTTAACCGGAATTCGATAATGCATAACAACGTATTGCTGCTGAGCATCCCATTGACTTCTTTATAATTTGAACGTTCTACATGCGCTTCATGCAATGTTGTATTTGTTGGCAAGGAGATAATTAACGAGAGTGGATATATTTGCATGATCAGTCTGCAGTTAGTTGTCAGGGAGCGACTTAACAGTAACTAATAATTTACATTATTTTAGCCACGTTGGAAGAACCCTGTAAAATTTTGATGCAAAGACCCAGAAAAGCCTAGCAAAATTATATCATGTACATGACATGCCTTCACATTTTTATGCCACAACAAATGAGCTAAGATCGGGGACTGTATAAGTTTTGTGACACTCAAGGGGTATTCAAAATAACAAGTTTTGGAGAATTCAAATAAACATTTTAAAATTGAAAATTGCATCTTTAGAAGTCAGTCGCGTCACGTTAAACTTTTCTCATATGCAATTTAAGAAAGAAAGAGAACTAAGACTGCTTTCATCTAAACTTTTGTTTTATCTTTTGCCATGTACTACGTGGTTCAAAAAGATCATACAGGTGTGTAAGAAAAGTATTTATTAGTGTCTGGGCTATTCGATTTTGTTTATTTATACCCTGTAACATATGCGTTTCCAAATTGGTTTCCACTGACAATGATTTCTCTTTTAAAAGTTAAAATAGCTCTGTGGGTTATCTCCAGACTGAATAAACATACTACATACATGTATATTAGGAAACTGTGGAAAATAAGTAATACTATTTTGTCATTAGTTCGGTGTAGGATCGTAAATGTCTCGAATGTTCACCCTTCTCTGCATATGATTTACCACAAATTTAACAACTTTGGCGTGGTTGATTGCCAATGTGGGTATGTCTTTTTAAGATCACAGTTTTTCCACATGCTCCGCAACAATGAAGCTTATCTCCAGAGTGAATAAGCTGTGCTTCCCCATAAGATTTACAGCTGTGAAGTCTGTTTGTGCACATACATGTACTCCAGTATGAATGAGCACGTCTGAACTCAAAGATAAATGAATTTCATTGGATCTATGAACCGCAGTGGGTGGCGTGCAGAGTGAATGAACCCCGAAGGGATTCGTGTAAGTGAAAATCAGAAATGAATAAAACTCATTGCTTATACATGTATTTACATTTATTTCTCTCTATCGCTTGTTGAAAAATTACCGAGGAATCAAATTTACTAGCAAATAGAGGATTTACACAAAGTGCGTGTTCAAACAGCGGAATGGCATCGCTGACATCATGACCTTTACAACGTCCAACCACATTGTTGAGAGCCATGTTTTATGACGTCAAGTTTGATCATTTGACGTTGCGTGGCACGATGATGTTCACGGAACTATGAATCGCATTTAAGTTCTATAGATTCATTAAGACTTTGCCACAGCAGGGCGAATATGTAACATTTTTTTATGAATCGTGCACTTATTGATAAAAGCATGAAACTTGGCACAGGGGTAGATCTATAATTACAATGTATAAGAATTTTTGAGGTCAGTGCCAAAACATTTGGGGGCGGGCTGTAACTAATGTTGTAAGAACTTGTAGCCCAACCCCATTGCTTAAAAATGGCAATAAAATATGTTTAAACTAAAAATTTGCCCTGTGACGGCCGCCATTTTGAAATTCAAGATGGCGGTATTTTTCATTGAAAGCATAATATAGATAGATATCAGTTCCAACTGTTTCCTTCTTTAAAAGTATAAAAAGCCAAATGTACAATACTTAAACACATCAAGATATCTTTTTATGTATGTTAGCTCCTAAATTTTCCAAGATGGCCGCCATTGTCAAAGATGGCCGCCATGATTTACCCAAAATCAAGAAAGCGAGATGAAAATATGACGCAGTTAATAAAAAGAGTATTTTAAGTATTTTCAATTAAAAATAATTGTTAGATCCTTTGGAAGCAGTAAAACATTCAAAGCTAGAAGATGGGCCATATTGTACAATTTCGGGTAAGGAACCTTCATCAGTGACCCTTTATAAAACTGGCAGGGAAAGCCAAACATTTTTGCTGCAATTTCAAGAATTTACACCAGTGTAGTCTTAATCAAAGACTCATATTCCCAAAGGGGCCAAATAGTCAAAATACTGTTAAGAAGATGATTCTTAACGTAAAATATATTTGAAATACCCCAAATATATTCACTGATCCCAAAGGATCAAAAGAAAAATATAATCTGCACTATGGATGATGTACGGGGAGACTTTTTAGGGCCGCCACACGGCACAACACCAGCTGCAGTAATAGCAAATAAAAATATTTGTTAGATCCTTTGGAAGCAGTAAAACATTCAAGCATATATCAAGTCACAAATACAGGGTACAAGTATTTGATATTAAATAAAAATAGGTTTGGTGCCAAAATTTGCGCTAATGGCCGTCATCGCCTCTCTCTCTCTCTCTCTCTCTCTCTCTCTCTCTCTCTCTCTCTCTTTCAAAATGACCACATATTTTCAGCTTCTTTATTAATAAGCCATTATTTAGTTTTAGAAAATCAGTCTTTCTTAATTCAATGGTACTTAAATTGCAGTTATTTACAGTCTAATACACCAAACGCTTAAGATTAAAAAGATCAAGAATGATACAAATTTTCAAGATAGCCATAACCATAATTATCATCTTAAACACTGAAATGCTTTATTATATGGATACTATACAATTATAATTTTAGATAAACGTTTCTTCCAATGAGTAGGAATATTATGGCCAGAATCTAACCTGTCACTAGATGCATATTTAAAATCAGCATGGTATTCAAGATGGCTGCCGAGAAAAGAAAAAAAAGAAAACAAAAATATATTTCATTTTCATTTTGAAAGGGAAATGGTATTGGAAAATGTTTACTAAATTGGTGAAGATTGTCATAATTTTCTAGTATATTTCTGTAAACTATCTTTTAATGAAAACATTTACATTAAATATAGCATTCAAGATGGCAGTCAAAGTCATATATGGCCATAGTTGTGATTTTGCAACGGTTACTATTTCCAGTCTCGTACCTCATATTTATGGATAGGTATAATATAAACTCTCCATTTTTAAGTTTTGTTTTGTTTTTCTAAATTCTATAAAGACATCTGCATACAATCATCAAACAAGCTATCAGTGGAACAAATTTAGCAATATATACATTCCTGTAAAACTCAATCATTCTATATATACGAATTACAAGCAAAGTCCGTCTACATTCACCATTAGAGTAGCACACCCTAGATCAGCTCGTGACTGCTAATTCTAATTGCAGCTTTTAAATGTATTTTCTGGCATTAGTCCTGGCATAATCAGCTTGACTTTCCACATGTTCACATAGTGATGGTTGGAAACTTCAGGTCCTTCAAACAAACTGTGTAATACAGGTGGCAGGCAGACCGCATACAACTGCTAAGAGTTTATCCTGTCATATAGTATAGCACCAAGGGGTAAGGCTTAGAAGGTTGCTCTTCAGCAAATAAATCCTATATCAGTAAATATATGTTGTCTTTATAAGCAAATAGTATGTGGCAATCAGGATATCATGATAGATAAACGTGTCAAGAATAATGATGGCCAACTTTTGCTAAATTAGAATGCAATGCAAGAGCAGAATGAAAATCTCTTAAATGTTGAATTCCCATTGAATCCGGAGAACTTGTTAGAGAAGACCCGGTTTGCATGCTGAAGCCAGCTGATAACAAAGGCCATCTGCAAAATGACACCTGGCAAAGCAGCCGGACCATCAGGTATCGTCGCTGAAATGCTTAAGCTACTTACAGACGTAATTGATGAGATGCATTTTTACTTCAGATGAGTTTGTAACTCTACTGGTGCAATTTTCATTATAAGGGGATACTCAACTGCTAAAAAGCTTCTCAACATGACCTTGTTGACACAGAGAAAGCATTCATTTGTGTCATTTGTTGGCATTGGATACAGTGTCAAAGGGGCTGTTCACCGGGGCTAGGCCCATAGCCCACTACTCTTCATCACTGTGCTAGAAGCTTTTTGGAGTTCTGCAGGCTGTCTGTCTTTTAGGGCTGCCGTATGCATATGCCTTAATAATTAATCAGTGCTGCCTTCTGAGAGGATCTGCAGTTAAACATTAGCTGAAGATATAGAAAGCAAGGACACAAAAGTGCTTCCGAATGAACATGGAGACGACAAAGATCATAGTCTTTGGTCACAATTCGGACCCTCTGGGAAAAATCTGGGCAAGACCCCTGTGACATTTATCAGACAGATGTAGGAAGTATTGTCATTTTCTGTGGCGGTGGCTTATGCTGGATCCACATGAAGTGCAGTGAAATAGAAGGTCTCTTGCACCGTGAGCTGACTTTGTCGATGTGCTCGATGTTTAGGAAAGTCACTTCCCATTGATCGAAGAATAGTGAAGGGGATTGAATTAAGCAAGGGTACATCTTTTCTACTTTTAAATAGCTTTAAGCGAGTATCATCATCTGCCCCAAAACGGCAAGAACAACCTGTGGTCGAGTGTGTTCAGCCAGTGTGAGAAATGACAGCAGAAGAAAATTTAAGCCAATGGCTGTGGCTACACTTAATCCATTGTGGTGCAATATTCGTGCAATGATCCGCGGCATGTTTATTACCAAGGTAAATGATGAAGTAAGCTCAGATTCCTTCTCTCACAGCTTGGACATCAGGTGTGGTTTGCCACTCCAGCAGAATTAGATGTTTTGGGGGCACACAAAGCACAGCAAAAGTCAGATTGCAAGCGAAATGTAGTTGCACAAAAGAGACTTGTGATGTAAACACGGGTTGAAGTGTTGTTTGATAAGAGAAAAAAAACTTGGAGTGAAGACTACAGATCCTTATAGTCTTTCATTATTTAGAGGTCGTCTAAGAAAATCCCAAGAAAATCCCTTAGCCAAGAAAATCCCTCGGTAGAGGACAAAAGTAGAATAAATGGATGATGATGATGATGATGATGATGATGATGATGATGATTTTATTATTCAAAAAGTGTTTAAATTTTACTTATACTAACCTAGACACATCAAATATATTTTAATCTTGAAAATTTTGTTAATACGAAAAACATGTTAATACTTTCCTTTTGTTACTTGGATGTCATCACTGATCAGTTAAATTCAATTTGCATAATGCTAGCATACATGTAATTTGTATTTGTAAAGTTACATGCTTGAATACATTTTTACAATGAAAAATCCTTCTATTGATTAAAAAATGGCATGTTTTATCACTAACTTAAGCTAGTTTAGGTGCATTAATGGCGGCCGTTTTTGAAATAAAAGCTGCCATCTTACAAAATTAAAAATTAAAAGGATTATTCTTATTACATCCTATCTTATAATGTTTACATTTTTTAGTCATTATGAGTAATCAAAGCAGTGGCAGTACATCAATCAATGCATTTATTCAAGAACAGATTTTGGATTTCAATGCATTTATTCAAGAACAGATTTTGGATTTCAGGTAAATTACATGGTAAAGAATGATAATTCCCTTTTAACGCGAGAAAGAACTAGCTCCAAGAGCTAATTTTGAATGCTTTGAATGTTTTTATTTGAGACAAAATACTAGCTGGGGGTATATGTCTAGCTTAACACATATTAAATGATAAAAATGTAACGAAGAAAGCTTCAATAGTGACTACCCAGCGGGAACATGACGTCAAAATGACGTCATATCAACGTCGATGCGCTCACAACATAAGTACCCCGAGAGCTAATTTGATGCACCCAAGGCAATTTTTATTGGGTGCCATATCATTCCTTGGGACCCCAGAAATGCAAAGAACTTTTGTCATCAAAGATAAACTCAATTACACTATGAAAAAAAAATGCATGGTTTCCATGGCAACTGTTAACGTGATTCTTGAGCAAAATTGATCGTATCTCCATTGTTACCTATTCTAGACATAAGAACATGGTCTCATTTTGCAGCTTAGACATAATCCGTTCTTTCTATGGTAAGTAATGCGAATTATCTTAATTGCATATTCATTAAAACATGAAAAATGGTAAAAAAGTCATTAAAATCTATAAATGATTTCAGGCCCAAACTCCCATCGTGCTTCTTTTTTTATTGAACCAGTAATATCATATGACAAATTTATTGATGACCTGGTCCTATATGAAAATAACCTTATGCATATTCATGAAAATTAATAAAAAATGTCAAAAATGTCAAAACGTGAGGAAAGACGAGTGGAAAAACTATATCCATTGCAAGGTATTGCATTATCTTATAAGGCCTATATTGCATATCCAACCAATAGCAATAGAATGCTTTAGAATAATATAATGAGTCTGATAGTGATGCATGGACTGTTCAATTTAACCTTGATTCCTAATATTTAAACCATTGAATTTACTTAGTCATGAAAATTAATGAATAAAAAAATAAATATGGAGAAGAATTAAGAAAAAATAGGAGGTATATGTACAAGTCATTTTGTAGATTAACTCATTCATTTGTTTGTCTCTCTCTAAAGTTTTCATTAAAGTCATGAAATTGAAAATCAGATTATTCTTATACCATACTTTAGGGTCATAGTACATTGTCATAGCATTCATTTGATGCCTTTTCAGCATCCTAGGTTGACTATCAGCTCTGATACAAGCGATTTGGTACATATACCCTCTATTTTTTCCACAAGTTTTCTCCAGTTCTTTATGTTTGTGTTATTAATTTTCATGAATAATTTCGGTAAATATTAGGTATCAAGGTTAAATTGTTAGGTTCATGTATCACTATCAGACCACTTATAGTATTGTAGAACATTCTATTGGTGGGGTATAAATATTTTTTTAAGTACGCTCGTACATCCTTTTCTTTAGAATCGCATGAGAAGAGGTGTGGAAACTTTGTAATTTTACATCATGCAAATGTTTTTTTTTTTTTCATTGCTGAGAACAATATTTGATAACATTAAGGTGGTCCCTCTGAAAACACTAACAGTCTTCAGAATTTGTTCCAGGGATGCAAGATAGATTGGATCTTATAACCTATCCAATACCTTGCAATGATATTTTATCTCGTTTTTCCTCCCGTTTTGACAGTTTTATTAATATTCATGAATATGCAAATGAGATGATTTTCATATAGGACCAGGTCATCAATAAATTCGTCATATGATATTACTGGTTCAACAACAAAGTGTCACGATGGGAGTTCATTTATGGATTTTTAAAGATTTTTCTGCCATTTTGCATGTTTTCATGAAAATTAATGAATATGCTAATTGGATAATTTGCATTAATTACCATAGAAAAAAGGGGCGATGTGTAAGCTTTAAAGTGAGACCATGTTCAATAATCTAGGATAAGTAACAGTGAAGATATTTTCAATTTTGTCTGTATACCCTCATTCTCAAGAATCACATTAACTGTTGCCATGGAAACCGTGCATTTTTTCATAGTGCGTTTGAGTTTATCTTTGGGGGAAAAAAGTTTTGTGGCATTTCTGGGGTCCCAGTAAATGATTTGGCACTCATGAAAAATTGTCAGGGGGGTGCAAGGTAGGTCAAATTAGCTCCCGGTGTACTATGTATTTGTATATCTGCCATTTTGCATGTTTTCATGAAAATTAATGAATATGCTGATTAGATAATTTACATTACTTACCACAGAAACAAGGGGCGATGTCTAAGCTATAAAGTGAGACCATGTTCAATAATCTAGGATAAGTAACAGTGGAGATAAAATTAATTTTGTATGTATACCCTCATCCTCAAGAATCACGTTAACGGTTTCCATGAAAACCGTGCATTTCTTCATAGTGCGTTTGAGTTTATCTTTGGGAAAAAAGTTTTGTTGCATTTCTAGGGTCCCAGTAAATGATTTGGCACTCATGAAAAATTGTCTAGGGGATGCAAGGTAGGTCAAATTAGCGCCCGGTGTACTATGCATAGTTTGGCACTTTGTATTTCTGCCACTGTCGTAACGTGGCTTATATTTTCAGTGCTATATGCTCCTTGTGAGAGACATTTTTGTGCTGAAATAGCTTTTATAAATACAGTTGGTAAAATCCACCCATTTAAAAACAGCGAGAAGCTGGAAATCAAATTTTATCTGACAAGCACAGTATGAAAATGATATTTAAAATGCATATTATGAGTGCGCTGGTCGCCATTTTGATGACGTTATATTTCAGCCCAGACGCGGGTCTCAGGGCGACGAGCTGGTTTAAATTGTTGCATATGCCCCAAAGTTTGATTTAAGGTAGGTCGTCATAAATCGTCATGAAATTTCCACGGGACGATTTTTTGGCCTATTCGACATTGACTAATTGCTTTTTCGATGTTTGTTTCATCATCTTTGCTAAATGTTACTATATTAAAAACTTCTATGCGCAAAGCCTCCGCTTTTGCCCTGTACCTATCAGACAGTTTTGAGAGCATGCGGTAGAAATTCATTCTACACTCCTTAAACCTCCAAACATACAAATACAATATGATGAAGGTATTGATTTCACCAAATATGAAAATGATCATGTGAAATGTTGTACGCACTTGCTGCAATTGCAAATCTGGTCTTAGTTCAAAAATAATAAAATTTATCAAAATCGGAGACTGTAATATGATAAAAGATAATATAATGGCTAAGATAATGTTAGTTGACGGAAGAGGTCGTGAGTATGAATCGTTTTGAGTAGTAGTTTCCTGGTCCTTCACAGTAAGTTCTGCGATTTCTTTTGTGTGGTGACGGATTACCAAACTTATTTTTGTGTAAATAACAACTGTAATGAATGTTATAATGCCCGAAAGCGACGTCATAGAAATACGCACTGGTCGAAAGATGGAAAACCTATCACATGATTGTATATAATCGTACCTTCCACACATTTCGAACCAGCTGAAGAATAATATTGAAGGATGGATTAAAAGATTAGATAACCAAACTACGGCAATGGTGATACCAAGTGAAAGTTCCGTAACATAGCGTGAATAATGCAGTGGAAAAACTAATGCAATGAATCGTTCTAGCGCTATGGCACACAAAGAACACCATGTCAGTGCGACAAATAAACTATAGAGAATAGTTCTCGCATCAACCAATACTTCAATGTCACCATCTAGACCTTTGATAAACCTCGCTGTGCTAAAAGCTAAATTGTTTAATTCAGATACCAAAACGGCAAGGAGAAAGTTAGAGGAAAGATATTTTATGGACACCGAAAGATTACGACACTGCATCATTATCCATAGAGCTACAGCGTTGAAGCATATTGAAATAATCATTTCGATTGTAAATATCGTGTATATCCAGAAGAAAATTTTCTTGTATGACTCGTTGATGATGATGTCATGACTCGAGTTGCGTAATGTCATGTTAGTTATCTGTTCTGAGCCCTGGTTCTCTATCATCGTTATGAGTGTTGTGCTCAGGTTGTTACTCAGCATCAGTGATTGGTTGTTTACTAGCGTATTTGCAGGAGTTTCTTGAGACATGGTTTCTGAAAAGACATAACGATAAAATGTATGAGAAACATGTCGATGGGGTCTCAAACCAGTTTCGACAGAACAGAATAACCACACACGATGACAAGTGGCTTAAAAATTCTGGTAAAAATAATGTATTGAAAAATTATATTACTGCTCCGCGCTTTTGCAGTTGCATAAAAAGAATGGCCCTTTCTGTTTCCTTACGTCTGTTGTCTGGGTTAGAATGTGTAAGTAAACTTGCCATGTTTCAAACAAAATGACAATTATTCTTAAATATTAGTATAGTAAAAGTACAGTCATAATTGAGTACTAGGAGAATGTGGCAGTGTTCATGAAACTTACGTTTGAATGTATATGATGTTTTTATGTTCCTGCGGATGAAAGTTGAACAGGGGTAAACACTTCTGAAAAATTTGAAAACAATGAAAATATAAATTATAGCAATGGCCTTTGTCTCACCCTACAGAACGATACAAACGTCACTCCTTAATAGTATTAATATTTCGAAGCAGAATATTCGCGAATTTAGATGGAAATACATTACACATCCTTCTCTGTCGCTACATTGAGCGCGGCGGTGTAGTGGTAGAGCATCAGACTCCGAATCGAGAGGTCCAAGGTTCGATCTCCACTGACGTGTCGATGTTTTTCTTCTTTAACTTGAAAAGTCTCCGCCAACAATTTTTCAGTCATGTCGGGACGGAGCCTCTGGTACCTGGGTATTAACCAGTACTCTGTGGAATCAATTCTCAAGGACATATTCGACTATCGAGAATTTTTAAAATACCCGATTTTCACGTTTCTTATTTATACATGTATGCGTTTCGAGTATACGGTAAATTCGGAAATTTTCGCGTGACTTTTATTTCGCGAATTCTCTATTTCTGAATTATTAGCTCTAGAAATCGCGAGTGAGTGTCCATGTATTCTATAAAGTTTATTGTGACTCTTTATTAGCGAACTTTTAATTCGCGAAGCAACCAATTCGTGAATACTAGCGAAAATTAAGTTCTCGCGAATATTTCCGGATCTACAATAATAATTATCACATACCAATCGTTTTTTGCAAAATTATGCAGAGAGTTGTCAGCAGCGGATTTCGCTGGTGAAAAAAAAAAAAAAAAAAAAAAAAAAAAAAAAAAAAAATCTTTCCAACAGATGGAGTTTCCTCTACTACACTGTTTTCGTGTTGCCGGGGGTCGACCTCAAGCTTCCAATCTGATATGGAGTTGCGGTGTAAGGTTAGATAAGTTAAAAATCGAAATTTGATGATTTTGCTATTTATTATCTATATATTTTGGGGTCAATGTTGACTCCAGATACTGACGCTTTGCCGTTTCCTGAGTACCTCCTTTATGTTTAAGATGATGATTCGATAGACATTCCCCTTTGGCATGTACTCGCAAAAGATTTGGTCCCTACAAAACCATTACAACTGACGCAATCATTTGATGGTCAAATACAGAATCACAGTTTAGCCCAGACTTTACATTTTTTGCACATGCCAAGGCTTGCATGCGCCAACGATCTGCATAGAATGTAGTTTGTAGACGTTAAATTATATAAGGAATCAGTAGATAACCGACCGTTAACGTCGTGTTTGTCAAAATGGACAACGTTCAGGTATGAGCCTGCCCAGGAAAAGTGGTTCAAGTAAATCTATCCATACATATAAGCCTTTTTGGCTTTGTTGGGTGGTTATATTTCAAGCATTTTTTTTTTTCATGACGTCCTTATTTTGGGTATAAACCCCATAAAATAGAGGCAACATCCCGACATGACCTAAGCTGTTGACTGGGATGATAAGCATCAATTCAAACAAACAAACAAAAATGGACATGAGAAAAGTCAAGTAAATATTTGTTAAGCAGAAAGATCAATTATGCGATATACAGCTGTACTATAAAGTAAGAATAGAGGGATAAGGAATCGATGCAATTAAATTTAAAGGCCCAACATAGACACCAGTTGGGAAAGAAAATGACTAGCTCTTTCCCAACAAGGCAGCCATCCGGCTAAGTTTTAAACGAAACGAAAGACAACGAGCAAGCAGAGAGGCAGGCACAACAAACAGAAATGTAATGAAGATAAACCACTTTGCCTGGGACACCGATTATCGTTTTTACTGGGGACAACGCCAAAAACTATTTTTCCTGGGGACATCCTCGATATCATAAAGAAAGAAAATTAAATAAAAACAAACATAGTGAAAATCCCAACCAAAGACACCAGAAATACAGAGATTGTCATTTTCATTAATAAAACCATTTTTACTAGGACAGCGAAATTACCATTTCTATCAGTACAGCGAAAATGTATAAGCGATTATTATAAACGGATTAGAATACAATTAAACCAAGATCTCAACTGCTTAACACATGTTTTTCAGTTGTTGCTGCAATAAAGCCGGAACCTCAACCCAAAGATACTAGGCGGGAAGGAGACCATTTATACTGATTCATCAATAAAACCATTTTTACTAGGACAGCGAAATCACCATTTCTATCAGTACAGCGAAAATGTATTAGCGATTATTAAAAACGGGTTAAAATAAAATTAAACCAAGATCTCAACTGGCTAACACATAAATTACAAAATGTTGCTGCAATAAAGCCAACACCTCGACCCAAAGATACTAGGCGGGAAGGAAACCATTTATACAGATTCATCGATAAAATAATTTTTACTAGGACAGCGAAATTACCATTTCTATCAGTACAGCGAAAATGATTATTAAAAACGGATTAGAATAAAATAAACCAAGACCTCAACTGGCTAACACATGTATTACAAAATGTTGCTGCAATAAAGCCAAAACCTCAAGGGTATTGCATCACTTCTACCTCATAGAGCAAACCAAAGAAAATATATGATTATATGTACAATCAAGGCAGGCAACTCCAGGTATTCTAAAGAATAAGTAGATCAATATACTTATAGACTAGACTTGAGCCCCATGTTTGGGGAGACTTTTGTTGAATGAGGCTTCACTTAAAGAAAGACCCTCTGAATATGGAGCAAACTGATAAACAATTTAGATATATGTAGTATTTTTTTTAAAAAATCTATTATTTTAAATCATATATTCAAGACATATTAGCATCATCCAGCAATTAAATATTAATTTTACAGTTTGGTATTGAAATATGATACATGCATATATACTATGTTAGCATTTTTTTTATTCTGTTTTACGTCCCTTTCAAGCTTTTTCACTCATATCGAGACGAATCAATCGGTAGGTGGGGCGAAAACCGGAGTACCCGGGGAAAAACCACCTGACACACCCGCAAGCAGAACATGGCTTGTCTCATATATGAATTCGTGCCCCGTGCGAGGCGCGAACCCACATCGGTGAGATGATCGAATGATCAAGAGCACTGAAGTCAGCGACCTTAACGGCCGCCATTATTGTTTGTGTGTAAAAACATTGAAATAATAATAATAAAATTAATAGAATAAAACAAATAGAATTTGGTATCATGATCTTATCATCACATCATCTTCTTCTCTCTTTCATATCACCTCATCCTTCGGAGAAGCTTGAGTAAAAAAATTCTGAAAACATGGATCCCAGGGGTACATCTGTCCCCACCCCGGGGCAACATACGTACATGTATATTACTATAATAATCAAACATCTCCTCTGAAACCACAAATCAAAGCCAAATTTTATATGAAGCATCTATATGAAGGAAGAAACGGTGTGTATATAAATAATCCAGGTCACATGACCAAGATGGCCGCCATGTCCATATATGGTACAAACCCTATAAAAATCTTCTCCGGAACTGGTTAACTGATTTCAACGAAACTTGGCATGAAGCATTGAAAACTCAAGTACTACAATGTATATATAAATCATGACCCTTTGATGACCTTGACTTACTTTACAGCAAGGTCAACATAGGTCGCCTATGCGTTTGAATTTGGAAAACTGTTAAAATGTCATTCAAAGGGAAAATCTTGCAGGAAATGGGCAGTAGAATGATTCTGACCAAAAATGGACACAAGGGGCTCTTATGCCCCCACCCCGAGGCAATATACATGTATATTACCAAAATACTCAAACACTTTCTCCTCCGAAACCGCTTGGTCAATCAAAGTCAAATTTTATATGAAGATTCTATAGGAAGTGGAACCGATGTGTATATAAATAATCCAGGTCACATGACCAAGATGGCCGACATGCCCATATATGGTAAAACCCTTAAAAATCTTCTCCGGAACTGGTTTACCGATTTCAACGAAACTTGGCTTGAAGCATTGATGACGTATGTATAAATAAATCATGACCCTGTGATGACCTTGACCTATTTTAGAGGAAGGTTAACATAGGTCGATTATGCGCTTGAATGGGGAAAGTTGTTGAAAATGTCATTAAAAGGGAAAACCTTGCAGGAAATGGGCAGTAGGACTGAATATCAATGATTCTGAAAAAAAGACCCAAGGAGCTCTTATGCCCCCACCCCGAGGCAATATACGTGTAGATTACCATAATATTCAAACATCTCCTCTGAAACCGCTTGGCCAATCAAAGCCAAATTTTATATGAAACATCTATAGGCAGGAAGAACATGTATATAAAAAATCCAAGTCACATGACTAAATAAGATCCCACAATTTCCATATTATGTAAAAACAACCCCAACTACTTTTCTTTTGTCCAGTGACTACTTCCTGACTCTCAGGTGAGCGAATGTTGCCCTTGAGCTACCTGTTTAAAAAAGTTGTACGATTGTTTTTTACATTTTGGGCAACGTAACCATTGACGTCAATGGAAATGTCGGGAATGTCGCTTTTACAAAATTTAAATTTTTGTATTTGAAAAATGCAATATCGAAACTTCATCAAACGGCCTTTGTTTATTGCTTTATTTATTTTACTTTCAAATGACACCAAAATCATAGAAATATGTTGGCCAGGAGAGGCAGGATAATTTTATAAACATGAAAATACATTGAAGTCTGTGGAGTTTTCGAAAGTGACGAACTATTGACTGTAGATTGTGGGTACATGCTGTCCTAACGAGTACCAACACACTAAGTCTAAACAAGCGAATTCAGAGAATTTATATTCCCCGCCTTGATAGTTAAGTTACACAACTATAATCTTAGAATAACATATATATCGAAACCACATGCACTTTCTTAGATGTTACGAGTCGGGCTGTAGGTACTTGCTCGGACCTCTCGCCTGACTAGGGGTTCGGCTCACGTAACTGGACTTCAGAGCTAATGGGCAGCCGGCTTATGGGTTTGACACCCGGATAAAAAAAATGCAACAAAAGCGGATTCCAACAAAATGATTTTATGAATAATGAGTTGACAGATTCCTAATAATGGGTGATGAATGACAACAAATAAGACAGTAATAAGTTTGCACTTATTTTTAATTAACTGACTAGATAATACAAGTACTTTTAGTACTTTGATTTTATATTGGTGTATAAATACAGGTGCAAACTGTCAATATTGATTAACAAATCTTTAATGTGAATGACAAAAAAATAAACTAGTGTGATTAATCAACAATGTTCATTCAAGAATGATTTAAATGGTAGCATGGGCTTAAAACGATGATGAAAGGGTGTTAAAATGCCAAAAATGCTTGTTTGACTCAAGAAAATGGAATACAGAATGGTAAATTGATGTTCACTTGCACTCAATACTGTGTCAGCCGACGACAAAATCCTACAGTTCAACAAAGAAGGAAATTTCTGTTTTATTTTGATTATTTTTCAAAATAGAATTATTTAAATGCTGAATAAAATCTAAAAATTTATTAAAATAGTTTCTTTGTTTTATTTTCCAATATTTAAAATGACCGAAACCGATTAAAAACCTTAAAGAAATGCCAAAATCAAAAAAGAACGGTGCGAGACCTCGAAATGCGTCCGTTCTCTAGAGCGACAAAATTCGGAATCCTCGAGACTCCTACAGCGTTTTCTTATATATTCTACGCGTTCTACACCCTACATTCATGCATTCCAGGGTGTAGATCTACAGATCTGCGCCGCAACGAAGCGTATGATCACGTGCTCCTACATAGCAACCGCGTGCAAGATGCTGTAGGACCGTAGGAAATATCAACAACCGCCATGACAGCCGCGAATACCGATAACTGGTTACGAAAAATGACAAATATTTCAGTAAAAATGAATGACACTGCCATGAAAACGACTACGAGACGAAACTAGAATAATTTTTATACAAGATTCTTACAATTATGACAAATGGGCAATTGGATCTATGTGTTTAATTTGATGGCGAACTTGAACTTTTCGGATTGACAGGTGTAAAATTTGTTTGGAAATCGATCGTCTGACACAGATTCACACGCGCCCTCTATAATGTGCTTACTTTGAGAAATTCAATACACGTTTCACTATCAACATGACATACAAAAACAGGATATTTATTAAAATTCATGTAAAAGAGGCGATACAGCGAGAAATCAGCGGACAACAAAGGTAAACAACCGTTTAATGTATCGCCCGTCTGAGTAAATATACATGTCAATAAAAAGAAATCTCAATTGCCAGCGTCATGTTGAATTGACAAAAAAAAAATATTCATGTATTTCACACAGGACCCGAGTTCGGACACTGCAAAAGTCTGGCTCATAACATTACCCCCCTCTCAGCTCGTTTAAGTTCCGACAAACGAGCTCAGAACAAGGCTCAGCTATGCTCCAGAGTCAAAGAAGGTACAAGTGCCAATTACATGAATATGACAACAATAAAATATATGTACTGCAAAACATGGTGTCAGAAGTTGAATGTACTCTAAACATTGATATGACCCTTAACATATGGTAGAAAATGCTAAACACTTTAAACATGGTGTCAGAAGTGAAATGACTATGAACTTTACACATTACTATGACCTTTAACAAGTAGTTTAACATGCTAACCGATTTAAACTTATAGCAATTGAATTGCAATAAATGACAATTTGTTAATAAGATGTGATTGTGACAGAGAATGAATGAATATATTACTTTACCACATTTTACAATTGATACTCTAAATAAAATGAATTCATTCAATGATTGTTACAAACAACATGCATTAGTAGTAAAACATTTAAATTTACATGAAATATGACTACAACAGTTGCAACTGGAAATGCATACATGCTTATCTAAAGACTGTGCAAATTCTTGGTTAAACAAACACTTAAATTGCAGCTCTATCTCACTCTCTTGCTCGCCTTATATCCCTTAAATCCCTTAAACACACTTTTAAGACCTTAATACCTCTCTCTCTCTCTCTCTCTCTCTCTCTCTCTCTCTCTCTCTCTCTCTCTCTGATTACCCATGCTACCTAATTAACATTAACTATTTGGCTTTCTTCCTTGCTTTAGTTCCTCTTGCTCTTGTCCATGATCTTGTCCTTCGTGTAGATTCTGCCCAGGACTGAGCGTGGTCTTCCGGTGTTCTCCTTGTCCTCGTCCTCTGGCTTCCTTTTCCTTTTGTCATCCTGTTCCTTCTCCTTTCTCTCCTCCTTTTGATCCCTAGCTTTACCCTCTACCTTCTGATCCTTTGCTTTCCTTTCCTCGTTTTGATCTTTAGCTTTACCCTCCACCTTCTGGTCCTTTGCTTTCCTTTCCTCCTTTTGGTCTTTAGCCTTCTTGTCCTCCTTCATCCTCTTGTCCTCCTCCTTTCTCCTCTCCTCTCTCTCCTGCTGCTCCTCCTTTCGCTTCTTCTCCTCCCTTTCCCTCTGCGCTTCCCTATCCCTTCTGTCCAGTTCCCTTCTTCTCTGCTCCCACCTCCGCTCCTCTGTTCTCAGTCTGAAAAATGCAGCCCGCCACTCCCTGTTCCTCCTGTCCTCTATGTCTTGCCTATTCTCTTCCCGCTTTTTTGCGCTCTTTTCGTACTCTTCCATTCGCTTGTACATTCTTCCAACCACGTCCGTAAGCTTTGATAACACGAACGTGTTATCTACAACTGCCTTGATCAATGCTTCAGAGGCCAACACACTTCTTGCCCCTACTTTCCTTTGGCTCTCTATACTTTCTACTAGTGTCCTTTCGCTCAACTGCCTTACTGTGTCATCCAGCCCTTCTCTCAACCTCTTTATCTGTGTCCTTTCAGTGTCCTCCTCTCTCTTCCGTTTCGCTGGAGACGAGAATGTCATATTCTCATCCTGCAACTCAAGAACATCCTCCTCCTTCTCAGTGGAACTACCTTCTGTCCCAGCATCGTCCTTATCAGACTCTTCCCCCTCTGCTTCTATGGCACTATGCACCTTGTCCTGATCCCCGCTGTCTTCCTGAGCTTCAGCTATCTCCCCTTCCTCTTTCTCTCCCTGTTCCTTGTCCGCCTCCCCTTCTACCTCTATGCTGGCCGGCCCCACTTCGTTACTACTCTCTGCCACTTCCGCAACCTCTGTGACCTCACTCCCCTTTCCTATTAAACGGAGGCAACTTCACTTCTGAAGGTGTGTAACCATATGTCTGGCTTACCTGACGCCGCCTTCGGTATTGACCGTCCCTGATGGTATAAGACAGGGATCGATCCTCAGTCCCCCATTGTTCTTGTTCTTCTTGAACGCCTCGCGATTGCTGAAAACCGCGCGAATAGCTTTCTGGCAACTGCCTATCCCCCCTGCTATACAACACCTGCTGCTGACCTGCAGCTGACGCTTCATGAACATAACTTCTAGACTGTGTGCTATCAGTGTTCGAGTTGCCTTGATCATTGTACATACTATTTGAGGGAGGTTGTGTATCATTATGTGACTGTAACCCAGAATTTGTACTTTGCTGCATCATAGATGTAAGGTTGCATAGGGTATTAGTTATATGTGCCTGCTGTTGTTGCATAGCTGAGACTACATTACTGAGATTTATAACAGTGTCTTGCACTGCAGTAATTTGGCTACTTGTGCTGCTTTGTGAGGGATAGGATGTGCTGTGCTCTTGATTACCTGTTCTTACCCTTACACCAGTATCAGATCTACTCTGGTATGAATGTGCATGGGTGTAATATTGTGTCATATCTGGTGCAGACCATTGCCTCTGAGGACCTCCTGTAATTCTACCAGTACCATTTGACTGCATTTCAGTCCGCTCGGACCCCTGCAACTGCATAAGTGCAGCCGCCGCAGACGTGTCGCTTGGGTCTGCCCTACCCAATTCCATAGTCGTGCCTGCCTCATAAACAGTGGATGGATACCCTACGGTACGAGGGGTAGGTACAGCTGGTTGCTGTGCTGAGGCTGCCTGATCTAGATGGCCCTCACTATGTTGATCGGTTCTACAATCCCCGGAGGGGGTGTTTGTATCACGCTCTGTTCCGTCATTATTATTCATGTTGAACCCCAGGTTCGTATCACTGAATCCGACTAGGACGATCGGATTCCACCGCTGTGCCACCAAAAGATGTTACGAGTCGGGCTGTAGGTACTTGCTCGGACCTCTCGCCTGACTAGGGGTTCGGCTCACGTAACTGGACTTCAGAGCTAATGGGCAGCCGGCTTATGGGTTTGACACCCGGATAAAAAAAAATGCAACAAAAGCGGATTCCAACAAAATGATTTTATGAATAATGAGTTGACAGATTCCTAATAATGGGTGATGAATGACAACAAATAAGACAGTAATAAGTTTGCACTTATTTTTAATTAACTGACTAGATAATACAAGTACTTTTAGTACTTTGATTTTATATTGGTGTATAAATACAGGTGCAAACTGTCAATATTGATTAACAAATCTTTAATGTGAATGACAAAAAAATAAACTAGTGTGATTAATCAACAATGTTCATTCAAGAATGATTTAAATGGTAGCATGGGCTTAAAACGATGATGAAAGGGTGTTAAAATGCCAAAAATGCTTGTTTGACTCAAGAAAATGGAATACAGAATGGTAAATTGATGTTCACTTGCACTCAATACTGTGTCAGCCGACGACAAAATCCTACAGTTCAACAAAGAAGGAAATTTCTGTTTTATTTTGATTATTTTTCAAAATAGAATTATTTAAATGCTGAATAAAATCTAAAAATTTATTAAAATAGTTTCTTTGTTTTATTTTCCAATATTTAAAATGACCGAAACCGATTAAAAACCTTAAAGAAATGCCAAAATCAAAAAAGAACGGTGCGAGACCTCGAAATGCGTCCGTTCTCTAGAGCGACAAAATTCGGAATCCTCGAGACTCCTACAGCGTTTTCTTATATATTCTACGCGTTCTACACCCTACATTCATGCATTCCAGGGTGTAGATCTACAGATCTGCGCCGCAACGAAGCGTATGATCACGTGCTCCTACATAGCAACCGCGTGCAAGATGCTGTAGGACCGTAGGAAATATCAACAACCGCCATGACAGCCGCGAATACCGATAACTGGTTACGAAAAATGACAAATATTTCAGTAAAAATGAATGACACTGCCATGAAAACGACTACGAGACGAAACTAGAATAATTTTTATACAAGATTCTTACAATTATGACAAATGGGCAATTGGATCTATGTGTTTAATTTGATGGCGAACTTGAACTTTTCGGATTGACAGGTGTAAAATTTGTTTGGAAATCGATCGTCTGACACAGATTCACACGCGCCCTCTATAATGTGCTTACTTTGAGAAATTCAATACACGTTTCACTATCAACATGACATACAAAAACAGGATATTTATTAAAATTCATGTAAAAGAGGCGATACAGCGAGAAATCAGCGGACAACAAAGGTAAACAACCGTTTAATGTATCGCCCGTCTGAGTAAATATACATGTCAATAAAAAGAAATCTCAATTGCCAGCGTCATGTTGAATTGACAAAAAAAAAAATATTCATGTATTTCACACAGGACCCGAGTTCGGACACTGCAAAAGTCTGGCTCATAACAATATATATCGAAACCACATGCACTTTCTTAGTGTAAATGCCTTAAAAAAAAAAAAATTCCAATTTCCAAAAAAAGTGATGAAAATTAAAGTGAGGATTATATCCAAACCACATGTGTATCTTTAAAGTATGGTCAAGACATCTGAAAAGTTTCAAAAGAATATGAATATAACTGTAGGGGGAGTTGCTTGCACAAGGTACCCACTGTCCATTCACTTTCATTGTCAAAATGTCAGAAAAAATGACTAAGTTCAAATTGCAAAGAAAAGAATCAAAAATTAATCTGAGGATTATATCCAAATCACATGCACATCTTCAAAGCATGGTCAAGACATCTGTAAAGTTTCAAAAGAATCGGAATAAAACTGTAGGAGAAGTTGCTTGCACAAAGTACTCACTGTCCATTCACTTTCATTATCAAAATGTCAGAAAAAATGACTAAGTTCAAATTGCAAAAAAAAGTGTCAAAAATTAATCCCCAAAATTTTAAAATTAAAATTAATATCCAAACCACATGCACATCTTCAAAGCATAGGCAAGACATCTGTAAAGTATCAAAAGAATCGGAATAACACTGTAGGAGGAGTTGTTTACACAAGGTACCCACCGTCCATTCACTTTCATTGACAAAATGTCAGAAAAAAATGACTAAGGTCAAATTGCGAAAAAAGTGTCAAAAATTAATCTCAGGATTATATCCAAATCACATGCACATCTTCAAAGCATGGTCAAGACATCTGTAAAGTTTCAAAAGAATCGGAATAAAACTGTAGGTACATACTCCTATAGGGGGGCGGAAGGACGGAAGGACGGAATGACGGAAAGCCAAAAACCATGTCCCTCCGCTTTTCTTCGAAAAGGCGGAGGACAAAAATATATAAAAGTTAGGTGAACGGGGATATATCTTGCACGTCTAATTTCATGATAGTGTGGAACGCATAATTCGGATAATGGAAAATATCATGGTTACAAATCAACCATATACGTACAAGAATTGTATTTAGATCTAAGCACAATCAATCATATATATCTAGATTTTTTTCCCAAAACGATCTAAAGGAGTAGACTCACCGGTCACTATGTACAACAGTTCCGTCTTTTAGCGTCCTTCTGACCCTCGGTACTTCGACGTACTTGCATGAATTCAGTCGTTTGAGCACAAGGCATCTATACTACACTATTCCTGTAATTCCGTATACTGATAATACACAAGACTCGCCCTTTGGTGAACTCCTGTTATGATTACTATACCGAAGGAGTATGTCCGAGCATGCGTGATCACGTAGTCAACAGTTCTTCCAGTGGATTGGTTCCCCATGCCACGTGTTCTATCAAGCCTCTGATATAGAACTGTCAATCAAGCAACGTGACAGGTATGATATGTCAACAATATGCAGCTTTATGTCCATCCGCAAACATGACTCTGCGAATTATCAGAAAAAAATCATCATAGACATCAACGTAAGTTGTTAACCGCTTGCAATGAGTTTCAGTATTACTGGTTTATTACCTGCTAAATAGACAGCGCACAAAATATGGTCAGTTACACATGCTGCTGCTATTTCCTAAATGTGGACTCACGTTATGTTGGACAAATTACTAAATTTGGACATTTAATATGGTGATTCGTTTCGCTTATTCGAACGCTTGAGGATCCCCACCTATTGGGTCGTTTAGAAATGCTCCCGAACAAAGCTTATAGCCTGATAACCTACTGAACGACCCCCTGAGTATTGGTTAATAACCGCTTGGAAAACCAGAGTCTTTAAAAAAGTCCATTTTTTTCTTTTTAAAGATAATCCTGCACCTCCGGATTCAAACATGAGACTTTCAGAATATGCTCTTCAAGTAATTCTTGAAAACATTTTCTTGTTGGTAATTTCTTTTTTTTTTTCCTCCATTTTCAAGATGGTTAACGCAATTGCAAATGGTCGTAAAAGTATCAGATTTTACAATTATTGAAAAACTGTTTGATTTGAATTTGTATATGGTGGGAAATTTACTGCATCTGGTTTTTGATACAATCCTTCACTTTGATACAATCCTTCACTTCACTGGGTACCAGGAGGGGTCGCCCAAGGATCCTCTGTGAGCGGTTTAGCATTATGCCATTTTGGACGGTTTTCAAGATGGCCGCCATGTAAAAATGGTAATGTGCTTACGTAGTATAATAGCAGTCTTAAACATCGTAATCTGCTTACTTTTATGAGCAAACCATGCTTATATAAGGGTCTAGATTTCCTTTCTGATAAAACAAAATAGTCCTTATCGTTCAATTCCGTTATTTGGTGGTAGATAAAGTTGCATTTTATATGAAATTCTCAGTATATTTGCTCTGACATCATTTTGGACCCGAGAAATCACACAGACAATCAAATTGCGGAAAGTAATGTAAGTTGGCAATGAGTTGCAAAGATAAACGCATTTAAAAGAAAAACACAATTAAATGAAATAAAAATAATGCCATGGTGTAAATGAAAATGCAGATAGCTAGTTGTATGCACCGATTCCCCTTACTTCTACGTTCATTGGCTTTAGAGCGGTGTCCGCGAGTTCAGGCAGGATTCAAAGGCAATTAGTTTGTTTTCTGTTGATGAAAAAAGACACCGGATTTATGATTGGATTTAACTGACGAAAGCATACCACAAATGCCACTAATTGCACGATCTATACTTAACAGGAAGCGGGGTTTTTCATTTATTACAACTTAATAAGAAAAATAACACTATTTCGTTTGGCAAAACAATATGCATTATCTTGAAAGTGTTCGCCAACCCCACCACAAAAGAAAACGCCAATCGAGCCGCGTCAAGAGAAAACATGTTTTGTGTTTTGAACATGCCTGACACAAACCCGCATCGGATACGCCCTTTCTTTATTAGACGATGTAAAAACAGCATCGAGCCAAACATTGATTGCCATGGTAAGGATGCGATGATGTGAGACAATCAAAAATATTTCTGGTGAAGTAATTATTGTTGGGCCACAACTCTCTATTAAATCAGTACGACCAATGCTTCTTTAATCATGTTAATACTATTTCGACATTTTAATATTGAGATTTTTGTAAGTTTTTAATTAATATTACTTTAAGCGCTTACGAACATTCAAATAAGTGTATTTACATACCTGGATTTGCATATCTTCTAGTTGAATTTTTGGTAGCATGATAAGCTTAAATTTTGTATCAGTGTTGTTACAAAGGGTGCTTCAAAAAACTATATTGAACTGTGGTACAATTACAGCTTTCATGAGAAATTCGTTCATATAATAAGAATCTAAGGTTACTACGGAAACAGCCACTAGCAGGTGATTTGCCGTGTTGTTGTTTTCTCACTTAGGTCTTTCTCTAGGACGGTCTCGCAATACAGACAGACAACCATCCTCGACGGCGACCAAACTTAATATTACTTCGCTCACTGATTAACATGGTCGCAAAACAAAGTACCCGTAAGAAATAGATGGGCAGCTTGTCTAAGGGCAAAGCTTACTGACTACTGACTGACCATCTGATTACTGTTTAATCTCTCAGTTCTGACCCTTTCCAGAAAAAGGGGTTAAAGTCAAAACATCCGTACATACAAGCCTTAGATATTTTCTTGGATGATTATAATTTCAAGCGCGCATTTTGGGTGTCCTAGTTTTTGGTAAAAGTCCTACAAAATGGAATCATCAAAACAAAGCAGTTCACCCTCGAATTCTATGTGAAATAATGGCATGGGTATTACAATGAACTTTTATTGCAATGATTTGAAGACACAGGCAATTTTTCAATCTTGAATCGATTCAAGCAGTGTATTTCGGTTTGACATTAGGTCAATTCGGACCTTAAGCAGATTCTGGCTAATTTGGACTTTAAACCGATTCGAACCTTGGCTAATTCGGACCCTATTTCAAAAAAATCCATTGGTCAATTCGGACCTCGATTTTGCGGGGTCCGAATTGACCAGTGGTCGAGGTCCGAATTAGCCAAGGTCCGAATTGTCCACAGATGAGGTCTGAATTAGGTCCGAATTAACCATGGTTCAAAGCCAAGGTCCGAATTGTCCACGTGATTTCAACATCAATTTAGCCCACTTTTAGTTAACAAAATATTTATATATGTTTTTTTGCTCAATTCCATTACAATACTATTTTGGGAGTGCGGTGGTGTAGTGTTTGAGCATCGGACTCCGAATATCGTGTATATCCAGAAGAAAATTACGACTCGTTGGTGATGACCTTATGACTTTAGTTGCCTAATTTATGTTAGCTGTCAGTTCTGAGCTTTGGATCTCTAGCATCGTTATGAGTGTTGTGCTCAAGTTGTTAATCAGCATCAATGATTGGTTGTTTACTAGCGTATTTGCAGGAGTTTCTTGAGACATGGTTTCTGAAAAGACATAACGATAAAATGCATGAGAATCCTGCCAATGGGGTCTCAAACCAGTTTCGACAGAACAGAATAACCACACACGATGACACTAGTGGTAGAGAATCGGACTCCGAATCCAGAGGTCCTTAGGTCGACCCCCACTGGCAGCACGGTGTTGTGTACTTGCGCATTAAGTCTCTAGAGTACTTGTTCATGCCCAGGAAGCAGAGGCTTTCGATGATTCCTACATATACACCCTGGTCCGTCATTACGTACAGGAAATTAAAGCAACGTATAGGTTACTAAAGCGCAACGTATAGTTTACTAAAAAATGGCGGATTTTCGTGGACACGAATCGGTGAGTAAGATTTGTTTATTGATTCTGATGTTCCTTTTTTGTTTATCTTAATCAAACACACCTTACGGACCAGCAAAACTATTGTGTTATTTGCCTCGATCGGTACATTCTGCAGGAAATCACCCATTTAAGTATAATGTTCGACACCCTTAGACAGCTGATTGCCAAATCGTGTGTTTTGAACTTCTCCGAGAAGAAAACCTTACATTGTGGTCAAAGTTCGATGGTAAATGGGTTGATTTTTGATGTCGAACATAGATACTGACCTAATAAGACGATCTGGCAAAAAAAAAATTTCAAATGTCCTTTGATAGCGAAATTATTAATGATTTTTCATTACAACGCATTCGACACCTAAAACGGTACAACGAAAAAACAACTAAAACGTTCTGATTTTGGTAAAATAAACCTTATTACGATACTGTATGTAACATTATTTGTTACTATAGCGTTTTATTTCATCCAAAGTTTTCATTTGTATACTTTTATCTCAAGATTTGCTGATATAGCTCACAGGTTAAACCCGAAAACATTAAAATAGGCATCAAAACCATCATATGAAGCCAAACTCGAGTTTTATGGCGACTTAATGTTTAAATTTAAGAAAATTTTGGATGAGAGTAATGAAAAGACAAAATCTGATCATTTTGCTGTTAAATTTAAATAAAGATAGTCAATCGATATCGAAGAATCGGTTGAATTTAATGCAATATACTGCATGCTTAGTTTTTAATCCAGATACGGTAAAAAACTTTACTTTCCTCTATGTCGAACATAGATACTGACCTAATAAGACGATCTGGCAAAAAAAAAATTTCAAATGTCCTTTGATAGCGAAATTATTAATGATTTTTCATTACAACGCATTCGACACCTAAAACGGTACAACGAAAAAACAACTAAAACGTTCTGATTTTGGTAAAATAAACCTTATTACGATACTGTATGTAACATTATTTGTTACTATAGCGTTTTATTTCATCCAAAGTTTTCATTTGTATACTTTTATCTCAAGATTTGCTGATATAGCTCACAGGTTAAACCCGAAAACATTAAAATAGGCATCAAAACCATCATATGAAGCCAAACTCGAGTTTTATGGCGACTTAATGTTTAAATTTAAGAAAATTTTGGATGAGAGTAATGAAAAGACAAAATCTGATCATTTTGCTGTTAAATTTAAATAAAGATAGTCAATCGATATCGAAGAATCGGTTGAATTTAATGCAATATACTGCATGCTTAGTTTTTAATCCAGATACGGTAAAAAACTTTACTTTCCTCTTTAAGTTTTTTTTGCTCAATTCCATTACAATACTATTTTGGGAGTGCGGTGGTGTAGTGTTTGAGCATCGGACTCCGAATATCGTGTATATCCAGAAGAAAATTACGACTCGTTGGTGATGACCTTATGACTTTAGTTGCCTAATTTATGTTAGCTGTCAGTTCTGAGCTTTGGATCTCTAGCATCGTTATGAGTGTTGTGCTCAAGTTGTTAATCAGCATCAATGATTGGTTGTTTACTAGCGTATTTGCAGGAGTTTCTTGAGACATGGTTTCTGAAAAGACATAACGATAAAATGCATGAGAATCCTGCCAATGGGGTCTCAAACCAGTTTCGACAGAACAGAATAACCACACACGATGACACTAGTGGTAGAGAATCGGACTCCGAATCCAGAGGTCCTTAGGTCGACCCCCACTGGCAGCACGGTGTTGTGTACTTGCGCATTAAGTCTCTAGAGTACTTGTTCATGCCCAGGAAGCAGAGGCTTTCGATGATTCCTACATATACACCCTGGTCCGTCATTACGTACAGGAAATTAAAGCAACGTATAGGTTACTAAAGCGCAACGTATAGTTTACTAAAAAATGGCGGATTTTCGTGGACACGAATCGGTGAGTAAGATTTGTTTATTGATTCTGATGTTCCTTTTTTGTTTATCTTAATCAAACACACCTTACGGACCAGCAAAACTATTGTGTTATTTGCCTCGATCGGTACATTCTGCAGGAAATCACCCATTTAAGTATAATGTTCGACACCCTTAGACAGCTGATTGCCAAATCGTGTGTTTTGAACTTCTCCGAGAAGAAAACCTTACATTGTGGTCAAAGTTCGATGGTAAATGGGTTGATTTTTGATGTCGAACATAGATACTGACCTAATAAGACGATCTGGCAAAAAAAAAAATTCAAATGTCCTTTGATAGCGAAATTATTAATGATTTTTCATTACAACGCATTCGACACCTAAAACGGTACAACGAAAAAACAACTAAAACGTTCTGATTTTGGTAAAATAAACCTTATTACGATACTGTATGTAACATTATTTGTTACTATAGCGTTTTATTTCATCCAAAGTTTTCATTTGTATACTTTTATCTCAAGATTTGCTGATATAGCTCACAGGTTAAACCCGAAAACATTAAAATAGGCATCAAAACCATCATATGAAGCCAAACTCGAGTTTTATGGCGACTTAATGTTTAAATTTAAGAAAATTTTGGATGAGAGTAATGAAAAGACAAAATCTGATCATTTTGCTGTTAAATTTAAATAAAGATAGTCAATCGATATCGAAGAATCGGTTGAATTTAATGCAATATACTGCATGCTTAGTTTTTAATCCAGATACGGTAAAAAACTTTACTTTCCTCTTTAAGTGCACGCCGGTGGGTGCATGGGCCCTCAGACTCAATGACGGTACAGAACTAAAGCTGTCTTACAGATGGGAGGGAACTGACAACAAGTTAAGGTTACGGGATAAACATATGTCTCTGGTCGGGTCCACCAAGGTTGAAATAGTTGTTTTCTTTTGCTCCCGGCGGTTTTTCAGTGTCGGCGTTACTGTTGAGTCCTCGTTTTTGTTTCATCACAGTGTTTTCATTTGTTTTCTGTGATGCTTCATTGACGAGCTAGGACGCTTCTATGAGAACTGAACATTGTTTGTTATTGAATCACAGTAGACTAAGGGCGAGGTTTGGCGCCAGTAAAACCGGTTTAAGCCCTCCAGTAAAATTTCTTTTGCTGACCATTCCAAGGCGATTCTACTGTGATTCTTTATGTTGTATGTTTGGCATGTCAGCTTCTGTTGTATACGCTTAATTTGTATTTAGTTGAAGGAAGCCGGATGGCTACCTTCCTTGGAAAGAGCTAGTCATCTTGCTCTTCATGTGTGTTGTCACATTTTCATGTTCAGGCATCCTGAACCTTCTGTTGATCTATTATGTTTGTTCTTGTCAAGTCTATATCTTTCCCGCTTGGTGTCTGGGTTTGGATTTTAAATTTAATTGTGTCTATTCCTGGGCTATATTTTCTACTTTATCTAGCGTATAATAAACCTAAATTGATTTTTTTTGCTGTAAATCAGGCCAGAATGTGTCAGTGATGCTGATGAATTACCGACTGAGACGTTAAGCCAAGTGACACAAACTAAATAACCAGCGCCCGAAGAGACGTTCCTGTTGCGACGTTGTTCCTGTCCTATCCTTTCTGTGTAAATACAAAGTTTTCAACTCGTTCAAGAATTTTTACGTTAATACGTTTTTGCCTGAGCGCTGTGATAAGTATTTTGATAAATAAAGGGAAAAATCCACATATACTTAAACCGTCTATAATTTGCATGTACATGTACTTGTTTCGGTATATACACAATATAGAATGTGTGTATACATCAGATCCACCTCATGGCAACCTGGGTTAGAATTCGGGTAGAGGCATGTCGGAGGACCACAGACCATTAGCATCTGCGCCATCAAGAAATACGTTCATTGTGTATTCGCATTTTAAGTTATATATATAATTAGGCTTGTACCTTTGATAGACTCCTAAGTCTGATTTGAAATTGGCATATTTTCTTTCTTTCTTTCTTTCTTTCTTTCTTTCTTTCTTTCTTTCTTTCTTCCTTTCTTTCTTTCTCAAATAATTTCATATCCATTTTCAAGTTTACAAACACTAGGTGGGTGGTAAACGGTAGTGCCATGACCAAAAGAAAGGTGACAGACAAATAAGCAGAAATTGGTCCACCCATTTGTGACGAGAGCGAGGCTCGAGCCTTCAGCGATTATGTAATCCATATCTGAAACATTTGGCCACGGTGGCTTCGGTGAACCTTCGTGGAGAATTCTGAATATAACCGATATAAATGGTCATAGTCACATAACAAAGATGACCGTCAATGCTCAGCTAGTGTCAAAACCTCAAACAATCTTTTCTAGAACCACAGGCGTTTGAAGTATTTTGCATTATAATCATAGAATAGCTCAATATACATAATTGACATATACGTACATTGCATCTAGGCCTCAATGCTCAAGGTTACCTACATTGTCCTGTTCATCAGTTTATGGTTAACGGAACAAGGAAGTAAAAGTCACCCCTGCCAAGTCAATAAACAATTCGCAGAGTGAAAAGGTGAGCGTTTACAGGGCCATAGGTCACCAGGGAAATTTTGCTGGAAAAGTCATAGGTGAATGATTTTACTGTTGGCTTAACTTCTAATCTGTATATTTTCAGTCATCCTTCGTCGATATGGGGAAGCCAAAACAGAAGGTGTTTCTATGGCTAAAGAGGCCAAAGAGGTCAAGAGTAATATATAGTCCATATATACAATGCATTAATAGCACTGGAGGAACTCCATTAAAAACACCGATTCATGGCACACCTGTTAAAACCATTCTGAAACAGAAAAGATGCCTAACACCAGTTTCCACAAGTAAGAAAACATCTCGTAAACGGTTCAAGACCTTATCACATTCACCATATAAAGCTGATAATTTAGTGATAGTGAGAGAATGCAAAGCTCAAAGGCGCAGATCAGTTGTGCATAAACTGAGAAGTTCAAAGGCGCCGATCAACAGATCTTAGAAAAAGGTACAAGTAGGCAAAGATCAGGAAAAGGCGCAATCAGAAAGAGATTCCCACTCCAAAAACCGAGGTGGGAAAAAAACAAACTAACAATCAGGCACTTATACCATGAAACATATCGTAAGCCGAATGAGCAGCTATTTTCCCAATTGGTGGCCACTCAGTTACCTTAATTCAAAATATGAAAACATACATAAGGCGCCAACAGCACAAAAAAAATTTAAACACCAAGACATAAAACAAAAATAACCACCACACACCACCTTGGAACGATCAGTAACACAAAGTTACTGGCGGGCGTAAACCGGTTTTAGAAGCTGATCAGCTCCGTTTTTTTAATTTATAGACAGAGGAATCCCTTATTTTCTCCAAATAAAATATGCGAGTTCTCTAATTGTACAACACGTTTGTATTTGATCTGGTCGAGAACCCCGAAGACAGAATGTGGAAGTCAGTTTTGACCACCTCTTAAAGTGTTCTCTACATGCATGACCATATAAGGTAAACCACTAAAAGTCAATGACAAAAGACAATGTACAGGTAGTTATCTTATTCACATACATAAAAGGTATGCCATGTAGTGAACCAGAACATTCAGGGTCAAAATCCATAAATTAAGGGGGATGGTCCGGTAGTTTCTGATTGAAAAAATGGGTCGAGCTGACATAGCCAAGACTTTCTTTGACAAGAAAATTTGGATCGAGGTGACTCGGAACCCATGTATTATTATTATTATTATTATTATTATTATTATTATTATTCATGCCTATGCAATTGTAAAGTTTTTTTTCTCACCTGTAAAGCAATGATTTTCAGTTATAATTCTGATATTTTTTTAATTTTGCACAAGAAATAGATTGTGGGCAGACATTAAGAGGATCTAACTGAGTCCATAGTATCGTAATAAGGTTTATTTTACCAAAATTAGAACTTCGTTGTACCGTTTTAGGTGTCGAATGCGTTGTAATGAAAAATCATTAATAATTTCGCTATCAAAGGACATTTGAAAAAAACAATTTTGGCCAGATCGTCTTATTAGGTCAGTATCTATGTTCGACATCAAAAATCAACCCATTTACCATCGAACTTTGACCACAATATAAGGTTTTCTTCTCGGAGAAGTTCAAAACACACGATTTGGCAATCAGCTGTCTAAGGGTGTCGAACATTATACTTAAATGGGTGATTTCCTGCAGAATGTACCGATCGAGGCAAATAACACAATAGTTTTGCTGGTCCGTAAGGTGTGTTTGATAAAGATAAACCAAAAAGGAACATCAGAATCAATAAACAAATCTTACTCACCGATTCGTGTCCACCAAAATCCGCCATTTTTTAGTAAACTATACGATGCGCTTTAGTAACCTATACGTTGCTTTAATTTCCTGTACGTAATGACGGACCAGGGTGATATAAGTATCTGAATTTTGTATACCATGTCACTATAAAATTCTGGTTCCGAACTTTTCTTGTCGTAATTTTTAAGCGTCTTAAATCAAACATTAAATTTGGAATTCATTTCATAGTGTCGGCGATAACATTTAGAAACTGTTTAAAGCAGTTTATGATTGTGATAGCCTTGGTGGAGAAGTAAGACACCGCTAAACATTTATCATTCAGTTCGTCCTTCGAAGTCCGTTACATGACCTACCTAATAAGCTGCAAGAAGCACGACGATTTGGTCTTGACTCTCATTTAGTCTGTCCTTATAATTTTCAAAAAGTAAAAAAAAGTAGTCTAGGCATTTTACTTACATCTGTTTCCTTATAAAATCCCTAATATGACAGCATAATGTTTTAACGACGAAATGGGATTATACAGAGTGATTAGTATTCGAATGGTGCCTGGGTAGCCACTTAACCCATATTTGACGAATGGATTCTTCCATCATTATAAATTGGGTCAGTCCACTTTCATTTTAGGGGTGTTAGGTGTGATTTTAAATTTTTATCTCATTTTTCGATGAAATTTTTCTGTGCAAACAGAATAGCCCCAGATGGGACGCCGCGTTCTGCGGCGTCACATCTGGGGCTATCCTGTTTGCCTATGTCTTATAAAAGGGACGCCACGCTTAATTGAGTTAATACAAGTGCATGCATATGATCCGTTTGATTTTTACTATACTAATGTTTGGTTCCCTTGATATAACAGTCAGTCTTGAAAAATAAAATAATAAATAAATAAATAAATAAAAAAAATCACAACAGAGTTGAAAACTGATGTGAATATATGCGACGATTTATCAACACACTCTGCATGCCAATTATCGATATTCGACCAACGCCGGAGTGAAATAGCTAACTCCGAGGCAATAGCAAACGCCTGAGGAAGAGTGTGTGACACGGCTAACAAACCTTTAAATGCGTAACCGCGGTTAAGAAAAGAAATCCGATTCATGTCCTTCCGGTTTCGCATCAGATGACCAACAAAAGGTAAACAAACTTTTGCAGCTCGTGTTTCCGAGTAAAATATTTCGATTCGAAGACAAATATTATAATTCTCTCAATGCTATTTTATTAGTTAGACATTGCTATATTTGGACCCCAAAGGATTTCCAGAAATTTTTCTTTATAATCATGATTTTTATTCCCTACCCCAAAACATCTGTTGGGATTGCATTGTACACGACGAAAATGTGGGTCAATCGCAGGGATATTTTTAGATTTCCGCTCATTACGCCCATATTAACGGAAAGCAATACAGTGCGCAGATGATTTTAACATTGTGTGAGGATCTGGTGACAGTTTCGTTGACTCTGGCCAATGCATTCTATGCATATGTGGTTTAAAGCTGTGTCAACATTTCGGTTACGAATTTAATCATTAGAAAGATAGCAATATAGTCATTATAGAACACATGTATTAAAGTTTTTGTTTTTGTTAATTGTTTTACGCTGAAGATTATTATTACATTCTCTCGACCTTTCTTAATAGTTGCTTACTCAAATCTGGTGTGTTTGTGATATTTGCAGTGGAAATGTGTTATATAAAAGAATACACACTGTCTATGAAATACATGTAATACAATAGTTCACATGCATGATATTCCTGTTCATGAAGACGATTTTACAGCATTCTGTATACTTTAATTTGTTTTGTTTTTCTTGGTTTTATGTCTTTCAAAACACTTTACAGGGAAATAAATACCACAACTTGAACAGGTTGAGGTTTTCAAACGTATCTTGAAATATATCCTTCATATTTTAATGATTAAATGCGTACCCATCTTTTCCTGGCCTTCAAATCGATAATGACGGGCACTAACACAACGAAATACTGGCACAGACATCAGATGCAATTTAGTTAATACATATCTGTAAATTTGTCGTGGAACAAACACTAAAATTTGATATTTACCAGCAAATTGTCCAATTTTTAGTTGTATTTCGCCGACTTTGGCCTTGTTGGAACACCAGGTTCGAAGAAGGGAATAAATAACTCAAAGACCATCAAATTCTTTTGCGAGCTACTTTGGTGCTGAGTTGCAATAGTAAACAAGTGACAAAATAGCATTCATAGATAATCGATATATTTCTGTACTAAAATATAATCATCAATCGATCCTAGTAGTGTATGTTTTGTTTACCTTTTCTTGGTCTTCATATGCGGAACCGGAAGGGCGTGAATCGGATTTTCTTACTTAACCGGCGGTTACGCATTTAAAGGTTTGTTAGCCGTGTGTGAAGGGTTGCCGGCAAAACTATGAAATATTTTAAAGAGCAAGGGGATAATGTATTTGTAATAATAAGTTAATGTTGTAAGATGGTCTTGCTTCCAAATAAAATTTACATAATGTTACAATACTTTGACCAGAACATATAAAATACAAGAAAACATGCACGATTTTGTGGTTTTGACTGTCAAGATTGATTTAGAAGTCAACAATTCTTTTAAGTCTAAACTTTTCATTCTCTATTCACGCTATAATTTATAACTCATACTCGCTCTACAAACTGTTTTACTTAAAACTCATTTCTGATGAAGCATTTAGACATTATTCGCCATCAAAGACCCCTTGTGGAAAAAAGAATGTGATCGCCAACGCCGGAGTAAGGTTACATATGGACATGACCAACGCCTGAGGATGATAACGTTTGCACAGAATGCTGATTCAAAACAAAAACTATTTTTACTCGACTTTTACTCGATAGAGTGGTAGCAACAGTATTTGGCAGCTTTACCTGTATAATGATACATACGTGCACGCATGTGACGGCTATGGAAACTTGCCGCGATGCATTTTCTTCCCGTTTTAAGCACATACGACTATCCATTATAGTTTTTAATAAAATTATTACTATTCGTATTTAAAAAGCATGACATGAACATTTAAGTTATGCATTGTAACAAATGGTTTTCTGAATCAATATGAATGACTCGACCGAGTGAAACTGTACAATCTATATGCCTGCAAAAGAAAATAAATCTGGGCTCGTTTAGTGCATGTTGCATTGCATATCTGTGGCGAATCAAGCAAGCCATGAGTATGTTTCAATTATTGTTCGATTGTATCTTCGTGTACAGAAATATTTATAACGTTACTAAGGATAAACTACGAATTTGAGACGATAAGTGTAGCAAGATGTCCTCAATTCTATGTGTAACAGAAACGTGCGCGCGCGCAAGGTAAGCATCTTGTAGGAGATTACAGGCATTACAGACCATTATAAGGTGAAAGTAAATATGATTTCTTGGTAAAACGATCGTCAAATCTTGAGAACAAAATCGGACATCGTAGTTGGTCTTGTCTCTTCTCTAACATTTCTTCCGGCTGCAGTCGTATCTTACTCCGGCGTTAACGTTACCCTCATTTCCTCACTAAAGAGGGTCTGTTGATTAAATGCTTGAAAATGTTCAAAATATACCAAATACAAGCGTGCTTTGGTTCTATTAATGCCAGATATAGATTGTTCCTTCCATATGCACAATTTCAACCACTATCTTCGTACAGAAACACACGTGTAGCTGTTAAAATTAGGTTGTTGTAATAACGTACATCTTTTATAAATTTATCAAGTATACGAATATCTTTGCGCCTAAAATTGCTTTGAACAACAAACTCATTGTCATGGAATGATACAGAACTAGCGAAACTGAGTAAACAGCGTGTCTTTCAATTTATTTTGACATTTTTTGAAGAAGAACACTCTCTATTTTCCTCAGGCGTAGGCGTTATCCTCGGAGTTGGCTATCTCACTCCGGCGTTGATCAAATATCGATATTGGTATGCAGAGTGTGATCAAGTCCAGGCGAGAATTTGACTGATCTGAGTCTATATGGACGTGAAATGAACGCAAAAATGTCCAAACCATTTTTGCTTTAGCATGCCGGAAATCAATCTCAATATGTGTTTTAGATTGACAACGGCAGTAAAAGCTATTAATATGGATAGAAGAGAATGCTGAACTTTGACAATATACCATATTTGGATTGATGATTATATATCAACTACTTGTTTATCGTTTGTCATTTGCATCTAATTGAAGCGGGAAAATTAGCAAATAAACCGGCACTTTTGTACTGAAGATGATGTCTGATGCCTTAATAACGTTAGTTTTGTTTCAATTAAAGACATCACCTCTGACGATCTTATGAATCGTGATTTAGATCCACAACTCAGCTTTATAATTAGATCCTGTTATTCTTATCACATAGCAACCTGTATATATAAAATATTGGGATGTTTTCTTCAAATGGTATATTGAATAGGCGCATCGAGACAGGGCTGGCACGTAGCGAATATTGACTTATCAGGTTCTAAATAAGTGTAGCTTGATGATTGCAATAGAACATGCCTTCAGTGACATGTATGGAACGGGAACGAATCAGTGCCTTTGCATAAAGAAAATTATGAAGAAAATTGTAGTCTTTTCTTCGAGAAGATTGAAGCCTTTTGACTCGTTAATAATCTTAAAAAGCTAACACCGTGAAACGTTGCTAATTAATTGGTACAAGTGAAAAAGTAAATTAAGCTTGCCATTAATTCGTGTTGGTGTTATTTCTTCTAATATATTATAAACAGATGCATAGATTATATTTTGGTTTGCAAGTATTAATGCTTTCCTGCTTTTTTTGTACTATTGAAATGATGTGAAATTCCTCGAATAGAAATGGGAAAGGATCTCGGAAGAAAATATAGGTTTCCGCCCAAAGTTTGAGTGTTTCTGGCAGCTTCTGTGTTAATCTTATAGAAAAATGTTGCATTCTCCGTAAAATAAAAGGTTTGTGTAATGCAACAACATGGCGGAAACCTTTTGATGTTACATACCTGCACCATAAATCTGTGCCAAAGGGGGAGGGGTCAGATTTTTTCGAAAAATTATTTTGTCAGAAAACAACTTGTTTGCCATAGAATATCAAGAAAATACTACTATGCTTATTGCAACCTAAAATAGTGGGTAGAAACTATTTATGGACTAATAACTGGTACATCATGTTTATCAGATATATAATTCTAAATAACACTGCCCATCACTTTTGCAAAAACCTGTACCTTAAATATACTATGCAAAAATATTAAGCAACTTTTACTTTGAACAGTGACTCCATATGTTTTGTAGACATTAGGGAAGTTCTTCTGACAGAGCCTTGCATGTATCGAATTAAGGTAAAACCAATAGTTGTGTATTGCTTATGTAACGTTAGGTTTTAAGTCCACGGACGCACATCTCAAATACAACATAAACCGTCAAAAATTGAGAAACATATTTTGCACAGTATATTTATATGCATTGTAAGGTGAAAACTTAAGGTTCCTTATTACTATAATAATAGTGTTTTCTGCTCATAAATATTTCATAGATTTTTTTAAAAAAAATGTGGCATGTTACATACCAGAATAATCCCTAAACCTTAAACTTTCTTATGAATGATAATGTTTTCCAAAGGGAAGCCATTGTAATAGAAGTTTTTAGTGAAATTACCTATTTTTCTAATAAATTTCCATAAATAATCCTTTAAAATAAATTTTTGATTTTAATTGATAGAAACCTTTGTGAAGGTCTAAATAATGTTCTCCAACTAATTTGCAAGCTGAAAAATTAGCTTAGAAACGATTTGCAGGAATAGCAGGTGCATCATCTTTATCAGATTTATTACTTTAAATAATATTGTCCGTCACTTATGCAAATACCTGTACCTTAAATATACCATGCCAAATAAATTAAGCAACTTTTACTTTGAACAGTGTCTTCATACGTTTTAGACATTAGGGAAGTTCTTCTGACAATATCTTTTATATATCTAATAAGGGTAAAAACAATTGTTGTGTGGTGTTGAAGTAACGTTGGATTTAAAGTCCTCTGAGACATGTCTCAAATAAAACATAGATAAAATTATTTTGTACAGTATATTTATATGCATTATAGTATGTACACGCTGTGTATACCTGTTAAAATAGGACAGGTAGTCTGTTCATTCAGGTAGAACATACATATACAGTATATTTCCATAGCCTTTTTACATAACAAATAAGCCCATTAATTTGACCTTGATTAGTCTAAAAAAAAAACGGGCTTTTTGTCTGCAGATATTTCGGTAAGAATTGTTTCAAACAGAACAAAAATGATAGCAGTTGATAGATTTTTCTACTTACTAACTACCGTGCCAACACTCATCCCACAATATTTCTTATTTAAGCGTAAAACAATGCAAGAAAAATAAAAGCAGTTTTCAAACTAACAGTGCATTTCACTACCAACATGCACGAAAATGCAAATACAAATTCTGGTTATATTACTAGGATAACGTTTGTCATTCATAGCCCTTTCAGGAGATGTAATATCATGAATGATCTGTATCCCAAGACTGAGAACAACATGTTCAAAGTTTAGGGGGGGTTAGGGACTTTGTAAATATATCAATCCATTGAAATAGGACAGATAGTCTGTTCATTCAGGTAGAACATACATATACAGTATATTTCCATAGCCTTGGTACATTACAAATGATAGAGCTGGGCTTTTTGACAGCCTCCCCCCCCCTGCCCAAACATGACATTTAGATATAATATGTCCTTTACAAAAACACAGTTGTGCTCAAAATATTTTGATTGGGCAAGGGGGGGGGGCGTGGACTTATAAAAAGTTTCCTATTTCCTATATGCTCCTATATGAAATTCAAAGATTTTGTCCAATTTTTAAAGTAGTCACTTCTTGACTTACACACAACATTACATGTCTAAATACAACAGAAACTATCTATCTTCTGATACTGAGTCGATGAATTTCTAATCATCACCTCAGGTGTGGGGTGGGTGGCTAAATTTAGAATTTAGTCAAGGGAAAAGAAAACATTTGGGGTGGACCATTAAAACTATTTACAAGATATAGATGAGAGGCATACTAAAATGCATGCCTCTGGGCTAATGATTTAAATAGAAGCCTTAAATTCCTCAATGGTCTTAGATAGGACCACTGAAGAAGGGAGACTATTCCAAACCGGAATAGTTCTGGGGAAAAAGGAATTTTTCAGGGCATCACTATAGGCAAATGGTCTTGTGTATTGTGATTCATGTGATGCCCGAGTATGCCTTAGATTGGGTGCCGGGGTCAGGCATTTGTCTTTATCAAGAGACACTGTACCGGAGTGTATCTTGTAGAAGAAGGTTAAGGAGGACCGCTCCCTGCGAGACTCCAGGGATGGCCACTCAAGTTCGTCTAGCATTTCGCCGACACTGCTGGTGTTCCTCCATCGCCTGCAGGTCCACCGGGCAGCAGTCCTCTGCACCTTTTCCACATTCTCAATCTGAGTTTCATGATAGGGATGCCAAATAGGAGCTGCATACTCAAGTTGAGGCCGAACCAATGTTTTGTACGCAACTTCCTTAGTATGCCTAGGTGCCAGTGCCAAATTGTACCGAAGAAAACCCAAAGTCTTAGTTGCCTTGCATGTAATTTCAGAAATGTGTTGACCCCAATCAAGATCATCTGTGATAGTTAAACCGAGGTATTTAGCGGACTGAACCTGTTCTAATGTTTGCTGATGCAGTGTGTAATTGAAATCTATATGCCTGCTTGGATGTAGCCGCGTCACCCTCATTGAATGACATTTGCTAACATTGAATTTCATTTGCCAATCCATTTCCCATTTGGCCAAGCTATTCAGGTCATCTTGTAAAATTTGACAATCCAATGGTGACTTGACATTTCTGTATAAAACACAATCATCAGCAAAAAGCCGAACAGATGACCTGATGTTGTCAGGAAGATCATTAATGAAAATAAGAAATAGGACCGGTAATAAGATCGATCCTTGTGGGACACCAGAAAGAACCGGGACTGGGTCTGAGGCACGGCCATCTAATACCACTTTTTGAGAGCGCTCAGAGAGCCACGAGTCGATCCACTTATGTGTAGATCCTCTAATCCCGTAGACGTCAAGTTTGTATAATAACCTTTTATGTGGGACCTTGTCAAAGGCCTTAGCGAAATCCATGACAATCACATCCGTCTGCCTGTGGCCACGACCCACTGCTCGGTCCAGATTACTAACCAAATCATGATAAAACTGAACTAACTGGGAAACTGAACTAACTTACTTTTTCGACTGTATTAAACTTCATTTAAGTGCCTGGAACTTGAGATTTTGAGGATTTCTTGGGCAATCTCACTAACGAACTCTTCCAAGATCCTTACCAACGGCAAGGCTGTTAAGGATAATGTAAAAATGGCCGCCGTCTTCAACTAAAATTTTCCTATCTGTTACTAAAAAAATTCATATTGACCATTATTCAGCCTTGTTACACTTATTTTCGCTCATAAACCATCTCAATATCTTCATTCGGTCATAAACCAACATAAAATGTAAAATAATATATATAAATAAAAATGTTTTTAATGAATAAAAATTCTGAAAACTGTGAAATCTAATGGCAAAAATAAAATACCTTTTCATACCCAAATTATAAAATCCACACTCAAAATACACTTCACATATCCTCTACTGATGCAGTCCCATGTTAAAATTGTCTACAGGGGTGCCAGTATAAAAATCAAGCTACAACTATCACTTGTTTGCCTTTGAAGGCCACTATAATGGCCACAACTTGCCACATGGCGAAAGGAATGTAAACAAACTAAAAGTAGTTCCTTGAATGTATGGTGGCCTAAAATGGACCAAATGGTCATTTCACCAAAATAACTAGATCAGCTGGCTAATTGTCACTCCGCTCCACTTCTGTACCTCTGTACTTAGCATAGGTTGCATTTAAACCAATGTTGAACTGATTGCAGATTTTGTAAACAACTTGCAGCTATGTAATATTGCTCTTAATCGTATTATTTTTGTTATGTATTTGTACCAGTGCCCAAGATCTTCCAGCAAACACACTAAATTGCCTAAAACGTTTACATTAATGTAGAAAAACAATTTTTGACTTCGAGTCGCTAATTCTACAGCAGTCTCCCTTGATCTTTTTATAGACATCTTTGAAATTTTCCATAGAAAAAAATGAAGTATTTTATGGTTCTGCGTACTTCAACAACTAGAATATTCATAATTTATGTTATATATGCAAGAAAAGATCTAACATAAGTTAGAATAACACAGCTTTGCAGTTTTGCTGAATTTTCATTTTCGACCAAGACCTGAATTTATCCCATTTCCGTTGGTATGGAGAGACTCAGAGGTTTAACGGAATACCAATGGAAATATTCTGTCTACAAAATAACTGCATTAAGTGTGAAAGTTTTAACAATTATGTCATGACAAAATTGCCTTTTGGCATATGACAAACAAAGACGCAGATCATCTGCACAGTAACTTGCAGAGTTCACGAATACTATAGAATAATTACAGGACCGAAAAATGAGAAATTCTATAAAATGATTAAGAATATAGTAGAAAATAACAAAATTTTCACAGGGCCGAATAAAATTTTTACCAGACCGAATGACTTTTTACCTGACTCGGTCAGACGGTCCTTTGAATCTGGGGAACACTGAACTTGAAGTCAGTAGCTTCAAAATTAATAAAAAAAAAAAAAAAAAAAAAAAAAAAAAACACCACCATGCCCTGTCCTTGAGCAAGACACATCAACTCCCTACAATACTGACTACTGGCTAAACACAGGAAGAGTTGTACAGACATGACTGAAAATATTTTTACTGGACGTTAAACCTCAGTAAGAACAAACAATTTACACCAGTTTTTAATTCTTATAGGGTCGACGAGTCACATCAGTTAGATTGCCAAATGTATAGCTTGCCGAAAAAACAATACTTCACAACAGGACTTAGTTGACGGAATATTACTTTCCTAGCTTGCATCCATAGCTGTAGAATTCCGGAACATTTGTCATTTCCCATCAAGCAGAACAACCTGCCATGACTTTTTCGTCCACCATACAATATTTTAAAATGGTGTTAAAATATAAAAAATAATTTCATTAAACTAGCAGAAACCATCAATAAGAATAATTATGTGTGGTGTATGATGTTAAAAGGTGAAGAAAATAATGTTATAGAAAAGATATTGTTTTTGCTTATAATCACGTGACCAAAACTGTTTACAAAATTGAAAGACGGAGTTTCCAATTCTAAGTAGAGAATCTATCCATTGATCAGATTAATTGTCTACGCAAAATGTAAATACAGATTACAGAGCGTCCATTTTGGACATCGAAACGATATTTTTGCATTGCATGGACTTACAAAATCAGCGAATAGGTGGTTATTGTTGTCTGCTCGTGTTGACAACAGTGGAAGCCATATTTGTTATTGCTTTCCGGCTCTACCCGATACCGAAGCTCACCGCAATACCCGAAAAACAATAGAAGTACCGGAAAGCACGTTTTCCGTATAACTCTACGGATTTATGATTCGCGACATACCTGTTCCCTACCAACACTTTCAACATGTTCGGAAGTTCAGTATCTGAATCTGAATGGTTTACTGGTGAATGGTGATACGCCAAATTGACAGTACTTCGCCGGGGGTGGGGGGGGGGGGGGTGCACAAGGAGAGAATTAAAGGTTGCATTCCACCATTAGGTTTTCCATAAGTGACAATGTTAACGTTTTGTCGCCTAGCTTGAAAACTAGACATACAAAATTCACAAGACTGGTCTCATTTTAAACGTTCATTATAGCCCATTAATTTAAATGAAAATTATCAGCATGTTTACCTACTCAATTCAAAGCTATGCCCCGTTAAACAGAAGCACCCTCAGAAACCATGTTTCGTAAAGCGGGTGGGTCTTCAGACGGGTTCATGGAGAAAAATCCGTCCCGTTCCTATCCGATACCGGGATTTATCGACTAAAACATGGCATTCGAAACGGCGCATGTTTCAAGTTTTAAAACAAACACTTTACAGCGGAAATCAATCAACGATAATTGACAGGTGACGTCATTTTTGTCTCTAATACAAAGTAAATGCTCTCCCCGAAAAAGGCGGGGCGAGTACTCATGAATATTTAGTAGTATGTACCCTAAATTGATTCCTTAATTTGCTGTATTCTATCAAAATAATGTATTTTGTGCAAACTTACTATACGTGTAGCATTTATGCAAAGTTTGAGAGAGATCGGTTAACTGGTTTTCCGATTATGGCCAATTAAGCATGCCCACCCACCTCACTTTTACCAAGTGGCTTGAATTTGCGATTTTGAGAAATAATTATAAGAAAATCGACCCTAATTTGTATTGTATTGCATTTATGCATCATGGTATTCTTCGAAATGTTGCATAAATTTGTTTACAACACAAAACGTCAGATAAAATGTTAAAATAACGCATGTGCACAATAATTAGCATACATTTTCTAGGTATACCCCCAATTTATCGAAGAAAATCGGAAATACGAATTTTTCCATAGCAACCATGCGTTATGACAGGTAAAGCGAGCCACATAACTGTCTAAATGCGTAAAACACACATGATTCCTTGTAAAACAGCACACACAATCCTTACAATACAAATCATTTACTCGCAAGCATGCTCACCCACCTCATTTTCGCATATTTGTCCTAGTTTACGATTTTGAGAAATAATGGCAAGTAAATCTAGACCATTTTGCATTTTATTACATTTATGTATCATTTTAGTCTCCATAATGTTACATGAATACTAAGACAATGCAAAATATCAGTTGAAATGTTCCAACCGCGTATTTGTGGTATTACAGACATACTTTTTCTAGGTATACCCCCATTTTAATGTGGAAAATTGTAAAACTACGAATTTTCCACAGCAACCATACATTCTAAGGGGGAAAATGAGCCATGTGACTGTGAAAATGTGTAAAACTCACATGAATCATAGTAAAACAGCGAACCAAAGCTTTACGAGACAAATGATTTACTGGCAATATGACATTTTATGTAGGCCACGAATATGCCTGTTTTCAGTAGATGCTTGATTCTGCTTGAAGCCGAGTTTCGACATCAAATTAGTTTCTACGCTACTAAGTCGCATTTTGTTACAGCCACATGACAATGCCAAGTTCCAGGAAAACTTAGCTTATACATAGTATTAACAACAAGAGCCATTTTGCCATTTCTTTATCCCCACCCCCTATCCCAACGGGAAAGATTGCAAAAACACAAAATGAGTGCTTGAATCCCATTATAAAAATGATACTAAAATCAATGATTTTTTTCGTTTTCTCATGAACTCCGTGTACGGATTTCATTCAGAAGAGAGTGTGTTCCAGAAAAGAAGAAAAGAAAATCCGTCCCGTTCCTATCCGATACCGGGATTTATCGACTAAAACATGGCATTCGAAACGGCGCATGTTTCAAGTTTTAAAACAAACACTTTACAGCGGAAATCAATCAACGATTATTGACAGGTGACGTCATTTTTGTCTCTAATACAAAGTAAATGCTCTCCCCGAAAAAGGCGGGGCGAGTACTCATGAATATTTAGTAGTATGTACCCTAAAGTGTTCCTGGCTCTAACAAGAGATGCGAACTTGGACACAAGTTAATTTTGTTTTTGTCATCAGACATTGTAACAGAGAAAATAAGAGAATCAGGGAGGTCTTTGCATTCCCTTATAGTCTGTGGAAAGAAAGTACAAGTAGGCAAAGATCAGGAAAAGGCGCAATCAGAAAAAAGACTCCCACTCCAAAAACCAAGATGGGAAAAAACCAAACTAACAATCAGGCACTTATACCATGAAAACACTTCGTAAGCCGAATGAGCAGCTATTTTCCCAATAGGTGGCCACTCAGTTACCTTAACTTAACTAAAATATGCAAACATACATAAGGCGCCAACAGCACAAAAATATTTTAAACACCAAGACATAAAACAAAAAGAACCACCACAGAAGTATCGACTTGGAACGATCAGTAACACAAAGTTACTGGCGGGTTTAAATCGATTTTACACGGCCGTAACCTCACCCTCAGCTTCTGCAGTGGTTCATAACATTTAGTTAGTTCTTCGGTCCTCGTGGTGAATCTCTAACTAGTAAATGAATCATCAAGAACAAACAAATAAATCATGATAAACATCCTGATGAATCAAAAACCAGGACTCACAGATTCAGTAAGCTGCCCGACAATGGAGATCCCTGGGCGCAAAATAACTTACTAACTCCGGAGCTTAAGAAAAACATCAGTTGGACCCCGGTGGGCCAAGCAACAGACAAGAAGCTCCGGCCCCAACCAACTAAAATGAATAGCTTTAAGTCGGGGCCATCATAGAGTCTGACGCCCGACCCACCGGCGTGCAATTAAAGAAGGCAGCATAGTTATCAACCGTGATTGGGTTAAAAACTAAGCATGCAGACTGTCGCATAACATTCAAGTTATAACCTATACGTCTGTAACGTGTTATGATTTTTCTAAACTGAAAAGAAAAATCATTACTTCCTATAAGTTTCTTAAATTTGTAAACCAAGTCACCATAAAATTCTGGTTCCGAAAGACCCTCACTTAAAAGCGTCTTTAACCCAACATTATATTTGGAAATCAATTCATAGTGTCTACGATAAAATTTAGAAAAGGTTTTCGAAGTTTATGATACCGATAGCCCTGTTGGAGAAGTTTGGCCGTTAAAGATTTATTTCGAGCGTTGAAGTCTGTAACATGATTGCAGACTCTAGCAAACCTAATAAGTTGCGAAATGTATACACCATAAGAAGCACGACGAGGAACGTCACCATCCAAAAACGGAAAATTTACTATATCAAAATCAAAATCATCGCGCTTATCATAAATTTTAGAAGAAACAAATCCATTTGCAACAGAAAGATGTAGATCTAAAAAGGGGCTTCGGTATCCGAGATATTGGCTTTGTTCAACTGTAGTTCAAATGGATAAATTTGATTGACCATACCTTCAAAATAAGGGTTGTCAATGTTCAAAAGGTCATCGAGGTACCTAGAAGTGGAATTAAAAGCCTCGATAACATCAGCTTGATTATCATGGTTAAGAGAATCCATGAAATCTCTTTATCTCTTTCATAGCAGTATAAAAATAAATCAGCTACGAGAGGTGCGCAATTTGTACCCATCGGAATTCCAACAATTTGTCTGTATAACTTGGTCCCAAATCTAATATAAATATTATCAAGGAGATAGGATAAGGCGTCGCACTCATTCTGACATGACCAAAGTGTATACCAACTTTGGTCAGAGGAAGTGAAAAAAGCCTTTCTGTCATTACATGCCAAATAAAGTGAACCATAGTTTTTTAATGCCCTTTTGAAGGTCCACTCTATCAAATCCAGAAGTTTGTCTTTAATTAAACTACTTTTTGTAAGCTTCAGAAAATTTAAAATTAACGGTTGTGATTCATTTTCTAACCAATGTTTAATATATTTGGCCCCATTTAGAGTATGCTTGTCTTTGTGTCTGCTGTCCTGTTGGGGGATACGGAGTTGCGGTAATTCCTTTTGGCTCCGTGTTGCAGGATCTATGCTGTAAGGGTGGGGGCGTGCGTGGACGAAGCCGCGGTGTGGCCCATCCCCTTTCTCATTTGTATGTTCGCTGCATTTGGGGGATCTCAGTTTTGTTTGTATTTGCTGGCTGAATGTTTGAGAGAATAATTAACGGTCATAATATGCTGGAAGTCGTGAGGTTCAGTAGTGAGTGAATAATAATTATCGGTCATAATTGGCGGGAAGCCGTGAAATACAACGCGGTAGCTAACCAACTAAGGTCGACACCATTCATCGGCAGATTGGCATTCACTCCAACACTATCCCTGTCTCATATGTTGTCCCACAGGGTACAGTTCTCGGACACATTCTCTTCCTAGCTTACATAAATGACGTCATGTCACGAGTTAGACTCTTCGCGGACGACTAACCTATGTATATCTGCATTATCTCCTGTCGGAAGTGAATCCCCTTCAAGAAGACCTCCAAATTTAATTTGAACACTGGGAAAAGGACTGGGATATGAATTATAACCCCGCAAAATGTCAGGTCTTACATTTAAACTAAAAAAAAATAAATAAAATAAAAAAAAAAATGTCCTCAAAGTTCTTCATCAACATCACCGAACATGAAAGTGTTTTTGCCGCCAACACCTTGGCGTATAATAATAATAATAATAATAATAATAATAATAATAATAATAATAATTCTATATCATAATTGTTATTATTATTGATAGTATAATTACATTATTATAAACTCGCACTTCCTTTCACTTCGGCGAACTCGCTTCACTGTCGTGACAACTCGGCATTTGTTGCATTTAAATTAATTTTGTAAATTCCTTTTAGCTGCATTATTTTGTGTTCAAGTAATCGTGTGATTTTGGTTGTGAATTTGTAAATATTTGCTACTTACGGCGTTTCCCCTGATATATTTATAGACATGTGTCTTATTTTAAAAGGCACCTACTAGTAGGATGGCTTCGGATTTAACTTAACTAGACCTCCAAATCTTCCATCAGGAAAACATGTCCGTGTAATGTATACCCCCTTGAAATCCACTTTTATATAGCAAAACTGGGGTATGCAGGGGTACAACTATTTTTCTTATTTTTGCTCCAAAACATAGATTGTGGGTACTCGTTAGAACTGCCCTCGCCGAGGCGGTTCTAACTTGTACCCACAATCTATGTTTTGAGCAAAAATAAGAAAAATATCAAAAGTTTTCTTCTGAATTTTTTCAAATTTTACAAACTTAAAAATTTCTTTATATTGCATGGGCAAGTTTTCGTAATGATAGTATTCTGAAACTTGTACCGTTAGGGGACATATTAACTAGTAACAATTGAATGACATTGCTTGTCGTAAAACGTTCTCGTCTTTGCCATTTTCAGTGCAAGTACACGGGCATGGCCACGGAATCTCCAGCTTCGGATTCGTTTCGCATCGCAGTGTTGCAGTAGCGAATCAACAAGGTTCGATAAGGTGCGAAAAATAACAAGTAGCGAAATGACCAATGGTTTAAGGACTAAGTGAGAACGAACCAGGTCGAGAAACATCCGGACACCCTCCCGCGAAGTCAGAAATAAAGACGTAGAGCAATGAGACAGTGTGTCTTACCAAAAAATAATTCATTGTATAATGTAAAAAAAAATGGTAAAGCTGTCTCCCAAAAGTTGGACGAGGCGTCCCTGATTGGAGAATGTCTTTTTCGGACTGAAGTGACCCGGTTCTCGTATTCAGTTGTTGTTTCGGCATTTCGGGACAATTTGCTGTTCTGGTTTGGTATTTCGCTGGGGGGGAAAAAAAAAAAACAAAACCGCGCGAAACCATTTTACCGCTCACAGATCGAAGATTCATACGCGAAAGAAAAATAAAACATCACTGAAAAGAAAAATGCATTAATTAAACATTTGATTTTTGGGCTTTAGAAACATGTGATTGAATGAAGAGCACATATCGAGCACGCAAATGTAGCAAATAAACGTGAGATGTAACAAAAATTGTTTCGCGCAATAATATTAGAACAGCCCTAGATAAGTCATCAAGGACGGACATGCCGGATGGGATAAAAAATGTAAACAAACATGCTCCCGAAAGAAAATGCCTGTTTTACATTAATTTAAGCGAAAAGACAAGCAATCACATAAGTGTTTCTTGAGGAGCAGATTATAATGCATTAAAAGAGGTAAATGTGATTATTCGATCTCAACACAGGGCAGTATACTGTCGATTTAAATATCGGTCATTATCTGTCAAAACTGAGCAGAAAAAAATCAAAATGGCGACACAAAATGCCATGTGGTCAAAAGTCCAGATTTTGAAATATGTTTTACAGACCTGGGTTAATCTTAATCGTTAATCATGATTACATTTAGTCGATTGAAATTTTTTTTCAATCGAAAACTATTCATTAATCGTAGATTTTTGCGATTAAAATTAATCTTATTCTTATTCGAATACTTTTCAAAAATGCCTGTAATCGTGATTGATTTTATGAATAAATTTCGATTGATTTCCAAGATATGCTGAAAATTCTTTTCTGAAAAAAAAAAGAGAGTGAAAGAAAGAAAGTAAATTAAAATAAATATCTAAAGATTATGTTCACAACAAGAATTCTGTAATTTTCAAGAATTTTTAATATATCAAATGGGAATTCTGATAAAGAATCAGATCAGACTGTGCAGAGTGCCATTATTTTGGTTTTTATCTCTAAATGTGAAGAAAAAAAAAAACGCAACAAAACACAAAAACTTAATCCTATATGAAAATGATATAGGCACATAATAAGGATGCATACTGGTCATCAAATTTAACATATTTATATTTTGTTGTCCTCTTTGGGTATTTTTTTTATCAAAATTCTCTCTGGCATTTTCCATATTGTTTCAGAAGTCTTCTCAGAACACCCTATTTTGCTTACATTTCTTTGGCATCACCATGCTTTTAAACATAGAATTGACCTATTGCAAGAGTTTAAACCTATTGTTACCTGGTTGTTCACACCTTTACAGATTAACTAATAAACAGGTGTCATATGGCTTGTGTTGTCAAAACACCATAGAGCAAGTTAGTGACAATATACAAAGGATAAACAGAATCAATGTCTCTCTATTTATAGAGAGACCATGACAGAATCAACAACTTTGAGAGTATTACAAAATTGATGTCAAAATTACTGCAACATTCAAATCAAGTAACATTGTTTTGTCCAATTTGTTGTTAGCCAAATTATAAACACACACACAGCACCATGAGACCTCAAATTATGTTTATGATTCACTGTTTTGTAAAAGACAACAATCTGAAGATAAAGTGCCCAATACACCAAGAGGATTCCTATAATTATGCCATCATAATACCATATACAGTTAAATAATAACTGCATAATTCAAGACTGGCTGGCTGGATTATTATAAATGCAAAACTAATCGATTGATTATTCGATTACTTTTGCAAATCAATTGTAATCGTTAATCGATTACATTGTGGATAAAATTATTTTTAATCGTAATTGTTAATCGTAAGATTGAAAGTAATTGTAATCGTTAGTGATTAACTTTGAAAGTAATCGATAACAGGTCTGATGTTTTAGATAGAGTTTATCACAACGTCACTTCGCCATTTACTGGTTAACGACTTTGCAAGTATGGAGGATGTAATGCTTTTTGGAGACCTATCCTGTATTTGTCATAGTCAGGGATATGGTCTGAGGGGTATTTTTAAGCTATTTTGGTCCTGCATTTATTGCACTTGCTTCCACTGGTGCTTTTGAAGACAGTTTTAGTCTCATACAAGCTTTTTTAGACATTTTTACAGGATTCGGGGCATGGGGGAAATGATTTGACAAAAATTCAATTTTTTAATTTGTCGAGTTGGGAAACATCATGGTCTACTAACAACAATCTTAATGAAGAAAATATACACAAGAAATTTACTTGATATGATTATATAATTATAATCTTGCATTAATTAACTGGAGATTGTAGACAAATAATTGAACTTTATATTGACTAACGAGGTTCAGTAATTCTCTTTACATGAAACCGCTGGCGCTAATAGACATTTACGAATTAAGACGGTGACGGATACGGCGAACGAACTTCGATTAAAATAAAGCTAAAACTCAGGGTCGTCTCAAAACCAAACTAAGCAAAAAGTGAAATGACATTTTATATGTACATGTACATGTATCAGTTGAATTCACATCATTAAACAAATCTTCACGTTATTAAACCATCCTGTCTATTCCCGCATACAAGAACGACACGCGTATCGTTACAACGCGGGACATTGCATGTGCGACACAAATGCAGGAAAGCTGAATAGGTTGTTCAACCTACGGCGCTATCTTTGTTGGTGCGCATTCCTTTGTCGGACCTGTGCAGCACAAGTTGGTGTCACAACTGTGAGCTCGGTCAAGTAAGCAGAAAATTTGCTGCAGCAAAAAAAAAAAAAAAAAAAAAAAAAAAAAAAAAAAAAAAAAAAAAAAAAAAAAAAGAGGACCAATGGTCCTGTAAACGCTCACCTGAGACCTGAGATATATACATGTACCTGAATAAACTTGTTAGACTAGAATGGTACAATGCATGTATATAACCCTAGTGCAGGGTCAGAATAACTCCTGGAGTCAATGTTTTTTTCAAATCATAAAAATTCAGTCCATTTGCCAATTAACTGCAAGTTTTGTCCTTCAAATGACATTTTAACAATTTTCTCCATTCAAATGCATGGGCGATCTAAGTTGACCTTGCCGTGAAATAGGTCAAGGCCATCCCACTGTCATGATTTATACAAATTTACGTTGACCTTGCCGTAAAATAGGTCAAGGTCATCTCAGGGTCATGATTTATATAAACTTTGTAGAGCTCTATTGCCTGATGCTTCATGCCAAGTTTCAAAATCATAGGCCTTCTGGTTCTGGGGAAGAAAATTTTTAAACGTTTTTGCTATTTATATCCATAGCGGCCATCTTGGTCATGTGACCTTGACCATTTATACAAACTTTCATTCCCTCTTCCTAAGGATGCTCCACAAAAAGTTTGGCTTCGATTGGCCTAGCGGTTTCAGAGAAGAAGATGTTTCAATATTATGGAAATATACATGTATATAGCCCCGGGGCAGGGGCAGACAAACCCCAGGGGCCAAAATTTTCCATAAGCATTAATTTTCTGTCTATTTGCCTATTCCCAGTAGGTTTTACCCATTTAATAGCATTTTACCATTTTCCCCATTCAAATGCATTGGCGACCTAAGTTGACCTTGCCGTAAAATAGGTCAAAGTTATCGCAGGGTCATGATTTATATAAATTTTGTAAAGCTTCTTTCTGTGATGCTTCATGCCAAGTTTCAAAATCATAGGCCTTCTGGTTCTGGAGAAGAAGATTTTTAAAGGTTTTTGCTATTTATAGCCATGGCGGCCATCTTGGTCATGTGACCTGGACCATTTATATAAACTTTTGTTCCCCCTTCCTAAGAATGCTCCACATGAAGTTTGGCTTCGATTGGCCAAGCGGTTTCAGAGGAGAAGATGTTTCAATATTATGGAAATATACATGTATATTGCCCCGGGGCAGGGGAAGACAACCCCCAGGGGCCAAAATTTTTCCATAAACATTAATTTTCTGTCCATTTGCCTATTCCCAGTTAGTTTTACCCATCTAATAGCCTTTTACCATTTTTCCCCATTCAAATGCATTGGCGACCTAAGTTGACCTTGCCGTAAAATAGGTCAAGGTCATCGCAGGTCATGATTTATATAAACTTTGTAGAGCTTCTTTCTGTGATGCTTCATGCTCCACATGAAGTTTGGCTTTGATTGGCCAAGCGGTTTCAGAGGAGAAGATCCTTGAAATTGTGGACGACGGACGGACGACGACGGACGGACGCCGGAGCATGGGTATACTATAAGTTCACCTGTGAGCCTTCGGCTCAGGTGAGCTAAAAAAATATAAAAAATGAAAAAAAAAAAAAACAAAGGTCAAGTTAGCAGAAAATTACTGCAGCGAAAAAAGTCAGGTTAGCAGAAAATTTGCTGCAGCGAAGAACGGTCAAGTTAGCAGAAAAACTGCAGCGAAACACGGTCAAATTAGCAGAAAAATTGCTGCAGCTAAAGTCGGCCAAGTTAGCAGAAAATTTATGCAGAAATAAAAACAGTTAAGTTAGCAGAAAAGTTGCTGTACGTAGCGAAAAGCGTTCAAGTTAGCAGAAAAACGAGTCAAGCCGTCAGAAAATTTGCTATAGCGAAAATCGTGCAACGGTCCAGTTAGCACAAAAATTGCTGCAGCAAAATTTTTGTCGCCGACTGTTTCCATTTTAGTCTAGCTGTGAGGGCTATAACATTTTTCAGTATCAAACCTTTGGTCTGAGTCATTTGTTCACAAAGTAAGCAGAAATGTTGTTGCAGCAAAAATGCTCAAGTTAGCAGAAAATTTGATGCAGCGAAAAACGGCCAAGTTAGCAGAAAATTTGCTGCAGCAAAAATCGGTCAAGTTAGCTGGAAATTTGCTGGAGCGAAATTGTTTGTCGCCAATAGTTTTCGTTTTAGTCTGGTTGTGAGGGCTATAGAAAACGATGATGATTACCGAAAAGAGAACTTTTCTATCCCACCCGAGTTATGGACTCTACCAGCAGAAAAACCAGAGGATCAATGGTCCTGTAAACGCTCACCTGAGATCTGCTGCATATACCAATAAACACGTTTGAATATTATGGTATTTAACCCCAGTGCAGGGGCAGATTTCCCATCAAATGATATTTTAACAGTTTTCCCCATTCAAATGCATGGGCAACACATGTTGACCTTGCCATAAACTGGGTCAAGGTCATCACAAGGTCATGATTTATATACACATTGGAGTACTTTAGCCATCGATGCTTCACGCGATGTTTCCTTGAAATCAGTCTATTGGTTTAAGAGAAGAGGATTTTTGAAGGGTTTTTGACATATATGGGCATGGCGGCCATCTTGGTCATGTGACCTAAATTATTAATATACACATTGGTTCCCCCATCCTATGGATGCTTCACATAAAATTTGGCTTTAATTGGCCAAGCAGTTTCAGAGGAGAAGATTTTTGAATATTATGTTAATATACATGTATATTGCCCCGGGGTGGGGCCATATAAGCCCTTGGGTACAACTTTTTTTCAGAATCATTAATATTCAGTCCTACTAACCATTTCCTGCAAGATTTTCACCTCAAAAGTTTTCCCCATTCAAATGCATAGGCGACCTTCGTTGACCTTGTCGTAAAATAGATCAAGGTCACCACAGGGTCATGATTTATATACACATTGTAGTACTTTAGCCATCAATGCTTCATGCCAAGTTTCTTTGAAATCAGTCCACCGGTTTCGGAGAAGAAGATTTTTGAAGGGTTTTTACCATATGGGCATGGCGGCCATCTTGGTCATGTGACCTAGATTATTTATATATACATTGATTCCCCTATTCTATAGATGCTTCAAATAAAATTTGGCTTTGTTTGGCCAAGCGGTTTCAGAGTGGAAGAGGTTTGAATATTATGGAGATATACATGTATATTGCCCCGGGGTAGGGGCACATGAGCCCCTCGGGTCCAATTTTTTTCAGAATCATTAATATTCAGTCCTACTGCCCATTTCCTGTAAGACTTCCACTTTAAATGACATTTTAAAAGTTTTCCCCATTCAAATGCATTAGCGACCTATGTTGACCTTGCCGTAAAATAGGTCAAGGTCACCACAGGGTCATGATTTATATATACATTGTAGTGCTTGAGCCATCGATGCTTCGTGTCAAGTTTCGTTGAAATCAGTCCACAGGTTCTGGAGAAGAAGATATTTGAAGGGTTTTTACCATATATGGGCATGGCGGCCATCTTGGTCATGTGACCTGAATTTCTTATATATACATTGGTTCCCCTTTCCTATAGATGCTTCATAAAAAATTTGGCTTTGATTGGCCGATCGGTTTCAGAGAAGAAGATCTTTGAAAATGGTGGACGACGGACGACGGACGGACGACGACGACGACGACGGACGGACGCCGGAGCATCGGCCCGGGGAGCTAAAAAATGTATCGACGACTTTTTTCATTTCAATCTTGCTATGAGAACACTATTGAAAACGATGATGAATGCCGCAAACAAAAATTTTCTATCCTACCCGTGACCCGTGTTATGGACCTAAATTCTTTGCCAGCAGAAAAAAAGTTTTTGTCGACATTTTTTTTTTCATTTAAGTCTGGGTGTGAGCGCTATAGTAAACGATGACGAATGCCGAAAACAGACCCGAGTTACGGACCTAAATTCCCTGCCAGCAGAAAAAAATCTTTTGTCGACGATTTTTTTTTTCGTTTTAGTCTGGCCTTTAGCAAAATATAACGAATGCCGAAAACCGTGAGAACATATCTATCCAACCTATGACCCGAGTTATGGACCCATTTTTATGCTGGCAGGGAATTTGGGTCCATAACTCGGGTCATAGGTGGGATAGAAATGTTCTCTTTTCGGTAATCATTATCGTTTTCTTTAGCCCTCACAACCAGACTAAAACGAAAACTATTGGCGACAAACAATTTTGCTGCAGCAAATTTCCTGCTAAATTGACCGATTGGCTTCAGCAAATTTTCTGCTAACTTGACCGTTTTTCGCTGCAGCAAATTTTCTGCTAACTTGACCAAATTTCTGCTAACTTTGTGAACAAATGACTCAGGCCTTAGGTTGGATAGAAATATTATGTTTGTGGCATTCATCACCGTTTTCTACAGCGCTCACAGCCAAACAACAACGAATGAATTCGTCGACATTTTTGTTACCACCTTTACTGTTGACAGGGAATGTTGGTCCATAACTCGGGTCATGGGTTTGTTAGAAAAGTTCTGTTTGCGACATTCATAATCATTTTCTATATAGAGCGCCCACAGACAGTTTAAAACAAAAACAAATCGTCGAAAAAAATCTCTGCAGCAACTTTGATGTCAATTTGACTTTTTTCGCAGCACATATTTGCTGCTTACCGTTTTTCGCTGCAGCAAAATTGCTGCTAACTTAATCGAGCTGATACAGTACTACTCTACTACTACAAAAGAAAAAAAAAAGGATTGCCAATTTCGGTAGATGGGAGATTTATTCAACTGTACGAGGTTTACTTATTAATTGTTTATCAAAGTGAAAAAGGTTATTGCTTGGCCTATATAAATTGATTTTACATAGATACTTTTGAGACGATCTGGTATTTTAACCGAAGTCCGAGCTCTGTCACCGTCACCGTCTTAGTCCGTAAATCTCTAATAATGCATGTATTACTTCAGTAGATTCGCAAAAGAACAGAAATTACCTGTAAATCTTGTGTGACTACAATAGTGTTTGTATATTACCCTGGTGTATACAAGTTGGGTTCTTTAAAAAGAATCCAATAGAAAGGCCTGCTGCTAGTCACCAGTAAAACATTTTAGAGATTTCAGATGAAACATAAATTGGCTGCAAGCAAGGCTTACAGTATACCCCCCGCAAGGTGATAAATTTTAAACCCTGTTTGCTAGTTACAAAGTATTTTAACGGCGTCAAACGTTTTCATAGAGCTGTAGTTTATCAATATTCCTAACAATGTTTTTTTTTTTCTTCAAAAAAATCTTCATACACATCTTCAATATGTCTGAAAGATTACTGCAAAGTTAAAGGATATACTGAAAACTCTAGGAGGAGTTGATTTCACAAAGTAGGCACTATATCCCATTATTTTATACTTTACAGTGAAACCCAATGTATATCAAAACTTGATAAAATTGGTATTTTCATTGATATGAAATTTCACTGATATCAAATCTCACTGATATCAAATCTCACTGATATAAAAACTCACATGTGACTGATATCAGCCTATATCTTCACTGTAATGACGTCAGATTTTTTGGATTACTTCTGACGTTTCCATTTACTTGATGTCATTAAATGTGTCTCACTTCACAAATTCAAACGCCTATAACTCCGTTATTTATGAACGAAAACATAAAGTGTGAGTATTCATTTTCTTAGTTAGAACGTAAGGAACAATGTGGTACCAAAATTATTCGTGTTTTCAAATATTTTTGGTTTTCGCATTTTCACCGCCTGCTTTGTGAATAGGAAAATGCCCGTGTATTGTATAAAATAAAAAGAAAATTTGCTTTTTTTCTGCGAATACCAAATATATTTCATCTCGTGAGTTGAAAACATAAAAATTTTCACTCGTGCTGCGCACTCGTGAAAATTCTGATGTTGTCAACTCACTCGATGAAATATATTTGGTATTCACCTCAAAAAAGCAAATATCCTCTATTAATTTAATATGTAAAGTGAACGAAAATCAGTTTAAACACTGTAAATTTGTTCAAAAAAAAATTGTTTTCATCAAGAAAAATCTTCATGCACATTTGCAATATGGCTGAAAGCTTACTGCAAAGTATTAAAAGGATACACTGAAAAGTCTAGGAGGAGTTGATTTCACGATGTAGGCACGACATGCCATAGTTCAATATGTAAAGTGAACGAAAATATTCCAAGTTCAAACGCTGTAAAATTGTTAAAAATTATTTCTTCACCAAGAAAATTCTTCATGCACAGCTTCAATATGTCTGAAAGATAACTGCAAAATATCTAAAGGATAAAGATCTACTGTAAACTCTAGGAGGAGTTGATTTCACAAAGTAGGCTCTATATGCCATTGTTCAATATGTAAAATGAATGAAAATTGGTTAAGTTGCAAACGCTGTAAAATTTTAAAAAGTTATTTTTTTTTCACCAAGAAAAATCTTTATGCACATCTTCAATATGTCTGAAAGATAACTGCAAAGTTTTAAAATGATATACTGTAAACTCTAGGATGAGTTTTCACAAAGTATGCACTGTTCGTACAATAGCAAACATCTAACATTAAGAATTACAAAGTGGCACTATTGATCATTGCACTATTGATCATTCAGCCCATATTTTTCCTACATCAATCTATGGACATAACCCCATTGCAAATTTGGGAAAACTAGAAATGTCAGAGAATCTGACTATAGCCAAGCTTCAGCGCTGTGTAATAAGTTATTGAGCTGAAAACAAAATCATTGGCCATAACTCTGTTACAAATTTGTAAAACATGACGGGTAACATTCCCATTTGCAAACAATATGGCTCTCATCAATACCAAGCTAGTCGGTTGGTTGATTTGGTGTTTTACTTCCCACTCAACAGCTATGGTCATATGGAGAAGGGCCATCAGTTTAAAGTCTCATTCGAAAGACTGGAGAAGCCTGGTATCTAAACCACGACCCCTGGTTTAAATGGCCAGTAGCTTATCCACTAGGCCACGGAGGCTTCTAAAATCCCAAAGTAGATCTTGTCAAAGTTGATGTGCACACAAAAGGTGGTCCAATTCTGTCAATTCATTCTGAAGATATCGAGTGGAAACGAAATTCTGACCTTTTAATCAAGGGTCATAACTCTAAATTCAATCATTTGGTTCTCACGATCTTAGTAGTAACGGAAACAAGTAACTACATACATACGGAAAGACAGGGTGAATCCTTTTCAAAGCCCCGCTTTTAAAAATGACAAGTTTCACTATAGTAGTTCTTTGCAAGTCTTTGCTCTTTTATCAGTCAAGAAACTAACAAACATTCTTATTCCCCCCTCGCGAGTCAACGGTCATTTTTTTTATTTTATGTAAACCCTATATTTGTGCAAAATACTATGTTCAAGATAGCAAGACTTTGAGTAAAAAATAATTCTAAAAATAAAATGATCACTTTTATTGAATTAAAAATGCAAAAAAAGAAAAAGAAAAAAAAATAATAATAATAAACACTGAGTTTGGTACCTCACAGCTGATCAAACCCTTTGTTATCGCTACACAGAAATACATTTTCCCTAATTTCACAATAAAAATATGTCGTCTGTAACCCCTTGTTTGCGCAGACCTAGTTGGAGATGATCTGCAGCTTTGTTTTGGCATATGCCAAATGCTGGTTTGCTCTTGACCCAACCCAAAGCATTTTGGACAACTTTGCTAAGGTAAATGAAAAATGACACTATTTAGCCGCGAAAGGCGGAAACCAATGTTGTAGTTTCTGACCAGGTCTGACAAACCGGCCTGTACAGCATTGAAGACGCCAAAGTCCCCGCTATTCGCCGGGGTGTGGAGGCCGTGGTTAGAAATGACTAGTGGATAACTCGTTCATTGTTCAAACCTGTGTCAAAGAGTTATCCGCATCGCATGATCTTTATGAGCATTCCGGTCATTTTCGAGAAGGCTATCCGAGTAACACGAGTAACCCGAGTAGCAAGTCCTAACAGCTCGAGCTACACCCGAGTTACTGAAATATGCATGCTCACATACGTCATGTGCATGCGTATTACTGTAACTCGGGTGTAAATCTAAACATGACAATAACGCACATACATTGTATGTAATATGAATATTGTACGTCTATAGAAAGAACGAAATCTTTACTGCATTTCCTGTACTGAGTGTATAAAGCATTTTCATAATCTACATGTATCTGTTTCCCGACAGAGCCTCACAGTCATAGTCAGTAATTGATTGCTCAGACGGTATGAAATAGAAGTAGAAAATTATGCCACAGTGATGCAGGCTGCTTTGAGTGAAAAAAAGGACATATCTCGAAATTGCACTATAGTGACAGCCAAACAATATTCATTTCGACGCTTTATTTTATTTTTTACTTTAAAAATGCTTATGGGGCGCCAACCCAGGAATGCTGGCTCTCCACTGTGCTTTGTACAGCGGAAACCGGTGTAGATTCTACCATAAATGGCACGCCTCGTTTTAACCCACGAATCCCTTCACCAATCCCCAGTGCCAGGATTAATGCCCACAACCAAACAATTATAACCCTAACATAATTCTGAACAATATATGTAGTGTATATAAACATCGCGCCGGAAATGTATACACTAAACGGGTCGGTAGTGCGGCTTGTTGGTGAACTGCCTTGTATTGCTGCGTATTGGATTCTGTACAGTGAATTTGGACTGGTTTTTTGTATCGATCTTTTTTTTCGACGTCAGCGATGGCCAATTTAGACGTAAAACAAGTTGGCTCCTTTAAAAAGAATCCAATAGAAAGGTCTGCTGCTGGTTGATAGAGATGGTTCACTAGTAAAACATTTTAGGGGAAACAAGAAATTGGCTGCAAGCAAGGCTTACAGTATATCCCCCGCAAGGTGATAAATTGTAAACCCTGTTTGCTAGTTACAAAGTATTTTAACGGCGTCAAACTTCTTCATAGAGCTGTAGTTTATCAATATTCTTAACACTGTATTTTTTTTTCTTCTTCTTCTTCTTCAAAAAATCTTCATACACATCTTCAATATGTCTGAAAGATAACTGCAAAGTATTAAAGGATATACAAAACAAAAATCTAGGAGGAGTAGATTTCACAAAGTAGGCACTATATCCCATTATTCAATAAGTAAAGTGAACGAAAATAGGCTAAGTTTAAAACACTGTAATATTGTTCAAAATAGTGTTTTCATCAAGAAAAATCTTCATGCACATTTGCAATATGGCTGAAAGTTAACTGCAAAGTATTAAAGGGATACACTGAAAAGTCTAAGAGGAGTTGATTTCACAATGTAGGCACGACATGCCATAGTTCAACATGTAAAGTGAACGAAAATAGGCCAAGTTCAAACGCTGTAAAATTGTTAAAAATTATTTTATTTTTTTTCACCAAGAAAAATCTTCATGCACAGCTTCAATATGTCTGAAAGATAACTGCAAAATATTTAAAGGATAAAGATCTACTGTAAACTCTAGGAGGAGTTGATTTCACAAAGTAGGCTCTATATGCCATTGTTCAATAAGTAAAATAAATGAAAATTGGTTAGGTTGAAAACGCGGTAAAATATTTAAAAATTATGTTTTTCACCAAGAAAAATCTTTATGCACATCTTCAATATGTCTGAAAGATAACTGGAAAGTATTAAAATGATATAGTGAAAACTCTAGGAGGAGTTTTCACAAAGTATGCACTGTTTGTACAATAGCAAACATTTAACATTAAGAATTACAAAGTGGCATAACTCTTGCACTATTGGTCATTCAGTCCATATTTTTCCTACATCAATCTATGGACATAACCCCATTGCAAATTTGGGAAAACTAGAAATGTCAGAGAATCTGACTATAGCCAAGCTTCAGCGCTGTGTAATAAAGGTAATGAGCTGAAAACAAAATCATTGGCCATAACTCTATTACAAATTTGTAAAACATGACGGGTAACATCTCCATTTGGAAACAATATGGCTCTCATCAATACCAAGCTAGTTGGTTGATTTTACTTCCCACTCAACAGTTATGGTCATATGGAGAAGGGCCATCAGTTTAAATAAAGTCTCATTCGACAGACTGGAGAAGCCTGGTATCTAACCCACGACCCCTGGTTTACAAGGCCAGTAGCTTACCCACTAGGCCACGGAGGCTTCTAAAATCCCAAAGTAGATCTTGTCAAAGTTGATGTGCACACAAAAGCTGGTCCAATTCTGTCAATTCATTCTGAAGATATCGAGTGGAAACGAAATTCTGACCTTTTAATCAAGGATCATAACTCTAAATTCTATCATTTGGTTCTCACGATCTTAGTGGCAACGTAAACAAGTAACTACATAAATACGGAAAGACAGGGTGAATCCTTTTCAAAGGGGGCTATAATAATGACAAGGTTCAATAAAGCAGTTCTTTGCAAGTCTTTGCTCTTATATCTGTCAAGGAACTAACAAACAATCTTATTCCCCTCGCGAGTCAACGGTCATTTTTTTTTATTTTATGTACACTCTACATTTGTGCAAAATACTATGTTCAAGATAGCAAGGCTTTGGGTAAAAAAATAATTCTGAAAATGATCACTTTTATTGAATTAAAAATGCAAAAAAATAAAATAAAATAAAATAAATAAATAAATAAAAAATAAAAAAAATAAACAACACTGAGTTTGGTACCTCAAAGCTGATCAGCGCCTTTGTTATCGCTACACAGACAATACATTTCCAGTTTGTGTCAGACCTAGTTGGAGATTATCTGAAGCTTTGTTTTGGTATATGCCAAATGCTGGTTTGCTCTTGACCCTACCCAAAGCATTTTGGACAACTTTGCTAAGGTAAATGAAATATGACATTATTTAGCCGCGACACGCGAAAACCAATGTTGTAGTATCTGACCAGGTCCGACAAACCGGCCTGTACAGCACTGAAGATGCCAAAGTCCCCGCTATTCGCCGGGGTGTGGAGGCCGTGGTTAGAAATGACTAGTGGATAACTCGTTCATAATATATTCGCCGTACATTGTTCAAACCCTTGTCAAAGAGTTATCCGCACGAAGGCTATCCGAGTAACACGAGTAACCCGAGTATCAAGTCCTAACAGCTCGAGTTACATCCGAGTTACTGTAATATGCATGCGCACAGCTACGTCATGTGCATGCGTATTACTGTAACTCGGGTGTAACTCTAAACATGACAATAATACAATAATGCACATACATGTGTGTAATATGAATATTGTACGTCTATAGAAAGAACGAAATCTTTACTGCATTTCCTGTACTGAGTGTATAAAGCATTTTCATTATCTACATGTATCTGTTTCCCGACAGAGCCTCACAGTCATAGTCAGTAATTGATTGCTGAGACGGTATGAAATAGAAGTAGAAAATTATGCCACAGTGATGCAGGCTGCTTTGAGTGAAAAAAAAAAAAAAAAAAAAAAAAAAAAAAAAAAACAGGACATATCTCGAACTGGCACTATAGTGACAGCCAATCAATATTCATTTCGACGTTTGAAGCTTTAACTTATTTTTTACTTTAAAAATGCTTGTGGGGCGCCAACCCAGGAATGCTGGCTCTCCACTGTGCTATGTACAGCGGACACCGGTGTAGATTCTCCCATAAATGGCACACCTCGTTTTAACCCACGGGTCCCTTCACCAACCACAACCAAACAATTATAACCCTTACATAACTTTGAACAATATATGTAGTGGATATAAACATCGCACCGGAAATGTATTACATACACTAAACGGGTCGGTAGTTCTGCTTGTTGGTGAACTGTCTTGTATTGCTGCATATTGGATTTTGTACAGTGAATTTGGACTGGTTTCTTGGATCGATATTTTTTTCGACGTCAGCGATAGCCAATTTAGATGTAAAATAAATAGAACCAGCCCAAAAGTTACTGCATATTTAAGGTGAACACAGTGGAAAGGTCTGAGGACCTTTCCAATAAATAGAACCAGCCCAAAAGTTACTGCATTTAAGGTTAACACAGTGGAAAGGTCTGAGAACCTTTCCAATGAACAGTTTCTTATCAGGCGATCATAAAATATAATTGAAGAAATGATGAGAAGAAAACAACTCTGTTCAAGATTTAAAGAAACAGTTAAATATGAGGGTCTGGATGGGGGGTCCTGGTATTCACTAATCACTAAAAATTTAGCCATTTATTCACTGTCATTAAAATTTTGGCCTATTCATTAAAATTAGCTCGATTATTCATTAAACTATTACTAGTCGCGCCTTCTTCGCCAAGCTAACAAGCATAAGCAAAAAGGTGTTCCCCACCTAAGACATCCCTTATTTCAAGCCACAAGGACCGATAGTTTTAGCCTTTTAAAATCTGTTGGGAGTATAATCCCCTCCACCTTAAATACTTATACCCTCAATCTTTCTCCTCAATTATGAATACCAAAGGTTATTTAAAAAAAACAAATGTAACATCAGGGGTAAAGGTATTATAAAATGATGTTGTTTTTGTTTAGCAAACTAGTTAGCATAGGAGTATTATGTGATGTATGGATTTGTGCTTGCGCCTGATTGTACAATACATTTTATTAATGTCTTAAATACCGAGCGAGCGAAAAGAGCGAGGAAAAAAATATGTAGTGCCATTTAGATTGTCAGATGGATTGGCATGAACATTCTTTGTTTCTGATTGCAAAATGCACTATAATTATGGTCTGTCATATAAGACACCAAGATGATGTCCATCCACAGAAAATATTATCATTATAGGATTGGAACATACATAATAAGGACAAAGTGGGGTTATAAAATAGAAAGAAAATACATATGCATAAGCAAACGAAACAGTGAAATAGTATCTGGCTCAGTAAACACCCAGAATGATTTTATTTATTTTTCTCTGCCTTCAAATTGGCCCATGATGTGAGTCCCTACATGCTCGGCTTCCAGGCACATGTATTTCCAAATATTCAAGGATTTCTATAATATGAATACACATTTGAACTTAATCGGGTCTGGGGGCGTCCAGACCCCAGACCCAAGAAAAAAAAAATGAAATTCTGGAATGTCAGGGAGGCCATCTATGGCCATTCCATAGCTAAATTTTAGCATATTCATTATTCTTTAAAATGTTATTATTCACTATTCATTATATTATTCTGCTATTCATTAAAAATTTACATTTATTCATTATTTTTAGGACCTCATTATTCACTAATCATTATTTTTTTTGCTCTTTATTCACTCTCATTAAAAAATTTAGGCCATTATTCATTAATCATTATACCCCATCCAGACCCTCAAATATAATACACAACACATTTCCAAATAAAATAAATAAAGAATCATTAAGTCTGAGAAAGTATGTAGTCCGAGATCCAAGGTCCAAATTTTTGGTTAACCCTACACGATCTTGGCCTTAAGGTTTGATGGCTTTTTTTGAAAGATATATGATAGTAGTCTATGAAACAGGTCCGTGTATAAAAATTTAGGCCGGCGAAAGTCTTCAAAATGGCCGCCATCCAAGATGGCCGCCGAAATTAGGATTTATACACGCTTGAGTAAAAAGCGTTTCTATTTTAGATTTTGTTACATTTAAGTGCTTTCAGTGTAGATTTTCTATAAACTCAACATTATGCTAAGCATATTAAGTTGGATTTACCCAGTTTTGATGTTCTCATGCGTTACATACGTTACTATATTAATGTTACTTGCGAGAAATGAAAATATTGACTATTAGTGTTTATCTTAGTGCCATTCTTCAAAGTTTTTGAGGTGTTTATGCAAAGTGTTCCTTAAAAGACTTGAGTAGCATCTTGATAAAGCTTCTTTGGGTCGTTTATCTGCATTTGGTGGTCAGCCTCAGGTCTTTTATCACATAAATCAAGGTTCACTCTTGATCACTTAATATTGTAAACTCACATATTTTGGGTAAACTCACATATTTTGGGTCTGATCATACATACAATCAACAGCTGTTGATGATTTGTTAATAAATTATATGGATTAGAACCGCTAACTCCATTTATATAATTTTGATACCCTCAAGACGTTCCTAACTGTTACATATGTTACCTTTTTATAATATTTCCTACAAAATTAATATATTGACTATTCTTGTTTATTTTAATGTTATTCTCTAAAGTTTTTGAATTTTTTTGTATTTAATGCATTAAAAGACATGAAAAAATATCTTTATTAAGTTAGTTTGTGTGCTTTATTTGCTCCATCCATCAGCGATGGGTCTTTAAACACATAAATCCAGGTTTAAACTTGACCCCTAAAATATTATACACTCACATATTTGGGGTCAAACACATTGATAAAACAGCTGATGGGGTTTTATAGATTGAACATATGTAATAGAATTTTAACTCAAATGTTTTAGAGTCAAGATGTACCCAGCTGTTACATACGTTACTTTTCTAAGGAGCCTTTAACACGATTAACATTATTTCCATGTTCTGAAGATGTTGACAACTGTTACATTCATCACTTTTCTTAAATGATATATCCTACAGAATCAATATATTGACAACTGTTGTAAATGGCGTTTATATGCTCTTAGGTTTTTGAATTGGTATTATATTGATTGCATTAAAAGACATGGGAGACATTTTGATAAAGACATTTTGGATGCGATATTTGCTATGAACGTCAGCAATGGGTCTTTAAACATATAAATCTGTGGTAAACTAGATCACTTACATATTGTAAACTCAAATAGTTCGGGTCGGAACACATAAATATATTTATAAGAATCTTAAACTTAATATACAAGTACATAATTTCAATGTTCACTACGTGTACTCAACTGTTACATACGTTACTTTTCTATAATATTCTATACAAAAGCTCCATAGGGTCACTGAGGAGGCTTAAGTAGCCAAGCATCCCCTTTCTCAATAATATGTTAACTGCTCTCTCTGTTGCTTGGCCCACCGGGGTCCAACTGATGTTTTTCTTTAGCTCCGGAGTTAGTAAGTTATTTGGCGCCCAGGGATCTCCATCGTCGGGCAGCTTACTGGATCTGTGAGTCCTGGTTTTTTATTCATCAGGATGTTTATCATGATTTATTTGTTTGTTCTTGATGATTCATTTACTAGTTAGAGATTCACCACGAGGACCGAAGAACTAACTAAATGTTATGAACCACTGCAGAAGCTGAGGGTGAGGTTACGGCCGTGTAAAATCGATTTAAACCCGCCAGTAACTTTGTGTTACTGATCGTTCCAAGTCGATACTTCTGTGGTGGTTCTTTTTGTTTTATGTCTTGGTGTTTAAAATATTTTTGTGCTGTTGGCGCCTTATGTATGTTTGCATATTTTTAGTTAAGTTAAGGTAACTGAGTGGCCACCTATTGGGAAAATAGCTGCTCATTCGGCTTACGAAGTGTTTTCATGGTATAAGTGCCTGATTGTTAGTTTGGTTTTTTCCCACCTTGGTTTTTGGAGTGGGAGTCTTTTTCTGATTGCGCCTTTTCCTGATCTTTGCCTACTTGTACTTTTTTTCTTAAAGGATCTCAATTTTATTTTTAGTTGAAGAGGACTGTGTATAGAACTTTAGACTGGGAAAGTCCTAAAAATGGGAATAATTCATTTATACATATATGACTTACTGGATCAGATTTTACGGGAAAAGGGGTTTGTCTCCCATGAATGTCTTTTTGTTACCTATCTGATTCAATCATTTAAATTTTGATATGCTTAACCCACCATGTCACTTTCTTTTTTGAGTGGTATTGTCTGAAATGTATATCCAAACAGCAGATGATGATGAATAAAAAGATAAAATGTCTAAATATGACATCATCCATAGTATATACATTGAGAGCCATATTCTAAACATTGTTTTAATTATCTGACCCAATTTAGGCATGTGTCTTAAATTTAGACTTCCTTTGTGTAAATTTTTGAACTTGCAATGTATTTATCTGGCTATCGTATACAATTTATAAAGGGTCACTAATGAGGGTTCATTACCTGAAATTGCGCAGTATGGCCCATTACTTCACCCCTTTGAGGGTGTTTACTGTTTCCAATATTTTATTCATTGCCAGAAATTGTATAATATACCCACACTTCTCCTTTTAATTGTTTATGCCACTTCCAAAGAATATAAAGTAAAGGGGTCAAGGTACCGAAATCGTAATCCTAGCTCGTAAAAATCCATAATAACACTGACAAATACGAGATATGTAGCCATACATGCATGGATCCCCCAACCTGCCCATTATAATGCACCCGCCATGTCCTTATGACTGATTACAAAGCCGAGAAAATTAATATCTGGTAAGAAACGAATGTCCAGTAATTGAAAGCCTTATTAATTGTTGCCAATTGGCATAAGGTGAGTCACAAGTTTAGACGCAGCCACGCTGTAGGGATCAACAAGGTCATGGTGTCTCCCATAGAACTTTTTAAGAGTTGACACAAGCTTGGTCCTGCGACATCCCCGTGACAACAATTTGGTGGTGAGTAACTTCCCCCTATCAACAAAGTCTTCGTAGTTACAACAGGCTCTAGCATAGCGAACTAGCTGAGAGACATTTAACGTTTAACTTAAAAGTTAATAATCTGATAATGTTATAAATCTTTTGCAAAATTAATACATGCGTACAAGTTCAATCATAAAAAAAATTACTATAAACAGTTTAAAAATGAACAAAAATGGGCAAACTCTTGATTTTATGGGGATATACCAATAAGAATAACATATGTAACAGTTAAGAACATCTACACTGTGTTAATAAAGAAAAATATTCTAACACGTAACATTATATATATACATGTAAATATATATAAAACAACAATATGTACATGTAATGTAAATAGTTAAGACCAAAGATTATATGTGTTTAATACAACTAGTAGCCTCAAGTAAAGGGGAATGTTTGTTTTTAAACAAAAGTTAATGAAAACAAAACCAGTTTGATCACCCAAATGTTTTATTTGTGTTGTAGGTTAACATGCCAGTCAATGTTTGAGTATTGTGTTGACAGAGACATTTAACCAGATACCTTTAGCTTAACTAGCTTAACACATATAAGCCTGGCGTCCCTTTTATGGGACATAGGCAAACAGAATAGCCCAAGATGTGACGTTGCAGAACGCGGCATCCCATCTGGGACTATTCTGTTTGCCTAAAGAATTTTCATCGAAAGTTGAATAGAATTTAAAAATTACACCTGATGCCCCTAAGAACTGAATACTCACCAGAATGATAAAGACGGGAAAATGCATTCGTCAAATATGGGTTATGGAAATGTAACTCCGTGCCAGTATGGTTCAAAACAAGGAGCACTCGTTTAGGAGTGTGTTGCTATAATACTACACCAACATGGTCTTCAAAACTACACAAATTTACTTTGATTAAAATTGTCACAATCTTTTATAAAGAAAATACAAGATAGGCTTTCATTAACAGAAATTGGGGCCATTAAACAAACAAGATTAGGCAAATAATGATTTTATATGGGATTATGGGATAGCCTATGACAAGTAACATATGTAACAGTTGTCAACATCTTGAGAACATAGAGAACATTCAAATATAATTGGAGGTAAATGTGCTACGTCATTTGTATTATAATTCATAAAAAATTCAGCAGCTGTTGAAATTTTGTGTGTTAAGAACCCAAATGTATCAGTATTCAGTGATCGAGTTGAACCTTTATTTATGCCTTCAAAAAACATGCTGCTGACCAACAAAAGCAGAAAAAAAAACACCAAAAAATGGCTATAGCAAGACACCCCTCGTGTTTTGTAAAAATATTAATGCTAAAATACACAAAAACTTTAAAGAATAACACTAAAATATACAGTAACAATGGATATTATGATTTTGTAGCATGTAACATTAATGGTGTAACGTATGTAACATGTGAGAACATCAAAATCGTCCTAAATTAAATTAATTTAAAAATGCAAATTTCTATTTTATGTTTTATTGATAAAACATAATTAGCTATTCAATTAATGTATTCAAACCCAAAATATGTGAATTTATGATATTTTAGTGATCAAGTGTGAACCCGGATTTATGCGTTCAAAGACCCATTGTTGACTTAAGTGTTAAGATTTTGTATCTTAAATTGCTTTATATAGATGTTCCTTATGTCTTTCACTGCACTAAATACAAAAACACACGTAAACCTTTAAATGATACCACTCAAACAAACAGTAACAGCCAATCTATCATTTAATGGCAGATAGCGTTATAAAGTAATGTATGTAACACATGAGAACATACAAACTGTGTTAAATAAACTTAATATGCTTCAACATATGTTGAGTTTATAGAAAACCAACACTGTATGCAGTTAAATGTAACAAAATCTAAAATGAAAAAGTTTATTACACAAACCTGTACAATTCCTAATTTTGGCGGCCATCTTGGATGGTGGCCATTTTGAAGACTTTCGCCGGCCTAAATTTTTATACACGGACCTGTTTCATAGACTACTATCATATATCTTTCAAAAAAAGCCATCAAACCTTAAGGCCAAGATCGTGTAGGGTAAACCAAAATTTTGACATCTCCTGGATTTTGGATCTCGGGCTAATGAGGCTGAGAAACAATCAATGTACGACTAACCCGATAAAATCCCAACTACTGTAATATAAAAAGGCACAGAGGATTAAGCATTGTACATCTTTTAATTCTAACTCGCATAAAAAGTGACTTTAGAAACCTGCTTACAACTTACTTCATTGGGATGCCCCAACAATTAAATTGTCCTTTTATCTTATTGAGTAGAAGTGAAGTCCAAAAGTCTGGCCATATTCTAAAGTCCGATTTGTATGAGGGTGGCAATCCGCAGAGACGGGTTGTTTTTCACAGCAAGCCTGAAGATGATGTTGCATTAGACAAAAACCGCATTTATTCATCATATTTAATATACTCGACAAAATAAGATCGTTCATCAATTTTTCATAAATATCGTAAGTAATGACACAATTTCATGTGTATATATATTTAAAAGGTATGTATTGCATATCTTTTAAAACCAGGGCTCAAAACTCTACTCCAGAAAAATTGCTGTAAAACATGTGACTGTCAAATGTTGAAAAAAGGTACACGTAGGCAATGATCAGGAAAGGCGCACTCAGAAAGAAATACCCACTCCAAAACCGAGGAGGAAAAATAAATTGACAATTAGAAAAACATATCGTAAGCCGGGTGAGCAGCTATTTCCCAACAGGCGGCCCGAACATAACTAAAACTATGAAAACGTACATAAGGTTCAAACAGCACAAACTTCGACTCCAAAACACAAAACAAATAGAACCTTAACAGAAGTATCGAATTGGAACGATCAGTAATATAAAATTACTGGGGGGGAGGGGGTGCTTAAATCGATTTTACAGGGCCCTAATCTCACCCTCATCTTCTGCATTAAGTTAGTTGTTCGGTCCTCGTGGTGGAATCTCTAACTAGTCAATGAATCATCAAGGACAAACGAAACGAATAAATCATGATAACCACCACGATGAATAAAAAACGAGTACTCACAGATTCAGTAAGCTGCCCGAAGATGGACATCCCAGGGCGCCGAATAACTTACTGAAATCCGTAAAAAGCAAACGAAAAACACCAGTTGAACCCAGGTGGGCAACAAGAAGCTCCGGTCCCAACCAACTAAAATGAAACGCTTTATGTCGGCACCATCATAGCGTCTGACGCCCGACCCACCGGCGTTCAATTGAAGATGGCAGCATAGTTATCAACCATGATTGGGTTCAAAACTAAGCACGTAGACTGTCGCATAACATTTAAGGCATAACCGACGCGCCTGTAACGTCTAATGGAGATGAATTTAAATTTCTCCATTTTTCATTCTCTTTATAACGATTACTCCAGGTGTTTGGAATCTTTTGAGTACATCTGAAGGTACTCAGTTACATGTTCTCTCCACCTTTTATCTGCAATTTGTTAAAACACGGGCTCTAAAGGCTTGGCAGCTCATGACATTCGACGCCCTTTTCAACAGCATTTGCATACTAAAGATAAACCTTATAAACCGCGAAACGTTCAAGCATAATTTCAATGATCTGATACGGTCATGGCCGATCAAATTGGAGTTTTAAAAGACAAAAAGCATTGGATCAACTTCAGAAGCTTCGAAAAACTGTAAGAGTATCTTAATTGTAGCTTCAAGATTGAAACACATACCCGAAACTTGAATTGAATGTACCGTTGAATAATTACATTCAAAAATGTTTTCCGGTTGCATTAATGCACTTCTGATATGCACTTGTAAAGAACATATAGTCCAGTACTTTAAACGTGAATTTTATCAAGATTCGATCAGAAATAAGAAAATTACAACAGTTTGAATCTGAGAAATTAATGAAGAACTTAATGAGAAAATTAATACGGGAAAACTTAATAAGTTAAAAGACAGTCTTTTGGTCCTCTGTTGATTTAAAAACAAAGTTAAATATAGTAAAAGTGAGCAAAGATCACATACCCCCGGCAGTAGCCATCAGAGGTCATACCACTTTGAGACAAAAAGCAGATTACAGAAAAAGGTATACGTCTAGTCACCAATTGAATACCCAGGTGTACTGTACGCTTCTACTACGAAAAAGAATAGAAAAACAAATACTGGCCATCTGATTTTCTCTTACACAATACACTTAGACACAGTCTAGGTGTATAAAAAATTTGAGGAAGCTGGTTCAAATAGGAGCTGAGAAATCTGTGACAGAAATGTTAATCAGAGAGAAAGAAAAATGGACAAATAAAGGGACTGACAAGCAGGAGATGGCTGATTCTTTCTTACACAATACAACTTATCATTCCCAATGTTTGTACTAAATTTCACTTTCCTAAGGCAAGCAGTTCCTGAGAAATTTTTTGACAGAAATTTCCATATTCATTATACAGGAGTGACAGATGGAAAAACTACAAAGTGGAAAAAGAATGGCAAAACAAATACTGGCCGTCTAATTTTCTCTTACACAATACACTGGGACACTGTCTAGATGTATACAAAATTTGAAGAAGGTAGCTTAAATGGGAGCTGAGAAATCTGTGACAGAAATTTTAATCAGAGAAAAAGTAAAATGGACAAATAAAGGGACTGATAAGCAGGTGATGGCTGATTCTTTCTTACACAATACAACTTATCATTCCCAATGTTTGTACTAAATTTCACTTTCCTAAGTCAAGCAGTTCCTGAGAAATTTTTGACAAAAATTTCCATATTCATTATACAGGAGTGACAGATGGAAAAACTACAAAGTGGAAAAAGAATAGAAAAACAATTACTGGTCATCTGATTTTCTCTTACACAATACATTTGGACACTGTCTAGATGTATACAAAATTTGAAGAAGCTGGCATAAATAGGAGCTGAAAAATCTGTGACAGAAATTTCAGAGTGAAAGAAAAATGGACAAATACAGAGACTGATAAGCAGGAGATGGCTGATTCTTTCTTACACAATACAACTTACCATACCCAATGTTTATACTAAATTTTATCATTCTATTTCAAGCAGTTCCAGAGAAATCTTTGACAGAAAAAAAGTTAACGCACCAGGAGTACATGTCCGTGCAATGAATACCCCCTTGAACCCCACTTTTATATTGTAAAACTTGGTTATGCTGGGGCATAACTTTTTTTCTTAGTTTTGCTCCAAAACATAGATTGTGGGTTCTCGTTAGAACCACCTCCCCGGGAAATTTTAGACTTTTTACGACCAAAAACATTTCTGTATACTGCATATGGGCATGTTTTCGTAATGCCATCAAGACATTTTCAGCTCCCCAAAGTACTTGTTAATATGTTAACCCATAAATCGTTGGCCCTGTCCCGACATAGCTGTAATATTGTTGACTGGGACATTAAGCAAAAACAAAACCAAACCAAATACATGCGAATGCATCCGTGCTTCAGTTTCACCTGAAGTGTAAAATGGAGTATTGAATAATGTGATCAGAAATAAAATAGATTTCAGGAAAGGTAGTAATTTCTTAGATGTGGCTAATGAAAACGTGTTCAACCATTCTAAATTGATATACTTATTCGCAAAAAAAAAATCCATGGCATCTCTTTCTTAGCAGTATATATGAACAAATGACCAACTCTAACACAAATATTATCCAGGAGATAGGATAAGGCGTCGCATACATTCTGACATAACCAAAGTTCATATCGTCTTTGCTCAGACATGTCAGAGGAAATGATAAAAAGGTACAAGTAGGCAACGCTCAGGAAAAGGCGCAGTCAGAAATAATGAAAACCTGATTACTAAGAAATTCCCACTCCATAAAACATTTCTGTCATTTATTATAGACCAAATAATACGTTTTAACGATTTCTATAGTAAAATATATTGACCTCTGTGTTAAACCTGATTTTCTATTTACATTAGCGAGGTCCCGAGATGAGTATTGAACACCGACGGCTTAGTCCAAGGTTTTGGAAACTAATCTTATACGGCTGTTGTCTTATTATTGGAGTCCACCTCACAATCCGACCTGAGTGTAACCCCGCATCTCTTCCAACAGTCCCAGAATAATCTTTTAAAAGCTCGTCTCACTTCTTCATTTGTTATTCCATATACAATAGGATTACTCCCGTTACCAATGAAAAAAAGATGCCTCAAGATGAGACTGTCAGTAACACCAAAAACGTCAAACCAAAAAGGCACCCACGTAATGATGTATATTACGGTACAAAGAAACAACATTTTCGCAGTTCGTTTGTGGGTTTGTTTCACCCGCTTCAGTTTTTCTGATCGTCCACTTTGAGCACTAACACAAAACCGAATCTTTCTCCTGGTTGGTTTTGTGTTATAATAGGTGTCTGGCTTATCTATACCATTTGAATTCGATTGTTCATTACTCCCACAATCGCGTTCCTCGAGACCATTACTGATCAAGTCGCTCCACATTTCACTGTTTTGATAGCTGGGGTCTGAATGTGCGCATGCGCCGCAACATGGGCTATTTCGTTTACACGGGCATCGTCGACCTTGGTTCTCGCTGGATGCATTAGAACCAGTTTTACCATTTTCACCCCTCTGTTCAATCATCTTTCGCTTCAGTGCCGCCCTTTTCCACAATACGAAATAAATAATAGTATAAAGATTGGTCAAAGTCAATATTAGAATAAAACTTATTGTCGCCTGTAGAATCTGATATGCTGTAACCATTGGCTTGCCCATCAGAGAGTACGTAAAATGACAAAACCTTCCGGGCGTATAAATATGAGGAAAGTGACATGGTATGTCCTCTACATCCCGTTCATATACCACGCCGAACGTTCCAACTGCCGGCACCGCAAGAATCACCGAAAAACCAAATATTATCCACACTCCAATATTTATATTATGGACGTTCAATCTGATGTTTATCTTGCAAACAGCGATGTACCTTTCTGTCGCTATGGCAACCAGAGTTATGGTTGAAGCAAATAATGTGCAGTGACGTAAGAATTCACACACGCGGCACATGATATCTGACGTTACAAGATGGAGCTCATAGACAATTGTGTAAGGCATAAACACAGAACAGACAATCAGATCTATGAAGGCGAGAACCTTGATAAACGTGTGTGTTGGTAGATTGTCTCGACGCCGGAAGTAGACAATTAGGACAGGTATATTTCCCAGAATCCCAATTATCGCAAGTGACGTAATCATCACCACGAGAACAATATACTCCAGTCGCCAGGTTGGATTTGGTCCATTTTCAAACGTTTCTGTAACCGTAGTTGTATTGTCGAAGACAGTGTGTGAAATATTCACAAGGACATCCATCTTTCAATAAACAAATTTCTTAAAGTGATTTAAGAAAAGTGCCAGGTATGAAGCATGTGTACCATATTCCTCTGAAAAGAAAAGAAAGAAAACAAGTCTAGTATACGTATATCAGCAAGATTGACCAAGCTTTCCTTAGAAAAAAAAATGATTTCAAGCATTTCGTTTGAATTCAAAGAGATACTGTTGACGCTACCGCCACATGGCCACTCTTGGAACATCTTAGAATTTAGTTTTTCGTTTACAAATCATTAACGATTTATACACGTGATCTCAAAGACAAATTATCCTATAGGGACCTTCGAATGAAATATGAAAACCCATACTTATGACATGTCTCTGATTAAATCATGTCGCACACGCAGTGTCAATTTTACCTGTGTAGAAGCTATGTACCTAACCGGGAATTTTGCTCCCATTTTAAGTTTCAAATACTAGGCAAAGTTGTGGCATGATGGCGATGCTGATGCAATGATCTATATATTGGTGCGAACACTTCATTTTTAGCTCGACTGCACGAAGTGCATAGAGCTATTGCAGTCACCCCGGTCGTCCACGTTCCCGTTCCCGTGCGCGTGCGCGTCACACTTGCGTTTAAGTTTTCTAGAAGTCCATATCTTGACAACCACTCATCAGAAAGCATTCATACTTGGACCATAGATACCCTGTAGGGTTAGCTTTCATTCCATGGCATCGGGCCCCTGGGTCCAGCCCAGGGCAGGGGGTGGGGCTGGAGGTTAAAATCTAGAACACCTTCAAAAAGGACAATTCTTGTGTTAAAGTTTTCTAGAAGTCCATATCTTGACAACCACACATCAGAAAGCATTGATACTTGGACCATTGACACCCTGTAGGGCCGGCTTTCATTCCATGGCATCAGATCCTTGGGTCCATGCCAGGGGGTGGGGCTAGAGGTTAAAAACTAGAACACCATTAATAATAAAGGCTTTTCTGTGATATAGTATTCTAGAAGTCTATATCTTGAAAACTTTTTATCAGAGGGCTTTCATACTCGGACCATAGGTACCCTGTAGGGTTGAGTTTCATTTCATGGCATCAGATCTCTGGGCCCATGCCTGGGGGGTGGGGCTGGAGGTTAAAAACTATAACACTGTAAAAAATAGATGTACTGCTGTGTAACTTTTACAAGGAGTCCATATCTTGACAACAACTTATCATAAAGCATTCATACTTCATACACTTTAGGTTCCATGACATCGGACCTCTGGGTCGGAGTCAGGGGGGGGGCGGGGGTAGAGGTCAAGATGGTTGGTCATTCATCTTTTGACTTTGTGACACTGACTTGTGTGTCATGACGGTAAGGTCGGTTGACCTACTTTCCATGGTTCAGTGATTTTGCCTTATATCTTGACACTCAGTTAGTATCTTTTCTTACTTCTTTCAGATTATGAGTGAGTACGACCAGGCCTTTGACCCCAATATACTTATAGGTCACTGTGACCTTATTTCACGGTTCAGTGATTTTGCCTTATATCTTGACACTCAATTAGTATATTTTCATACTTTTTTCAGATTATGAGTGAGTATGACTAGACCTTTGACCCCAATATACTTATAGGTCACTGTGACCTAATTTCACGGTTCAGTGATTTTGCCTTATATCTCGGTACTCAAATGGTTTATGAAAAAACTTCTTTCAAAGTATGTTTGCGTATGACAAGACCTTTAACCCTAAAGTAGTCCTAGGTCACTGTGACCTAATTTCACGGTTCAGTGATTTTGCCTTATATCTTGACACTCAATTAGTATATTTTCATACTTTTTTCAGATTATGAGTGAGTATGACCAGACCTTTGACCCCAATATACTTTTAGGTCACTGTGACCTAATTTCACGGTTCAGTGGTTTAGCCTTATATCTCGGTACTCAAATGGTTTATGAACAAACTTCTTTCAAAGTATGTTTGCGTATGACAAGACCTTTGACCCTGAAGTAGTCCTAGGTCACTGTGACCTAATTTCACGGTTCAGTGATTTTGCCTTATATCTTGACACTCAATTAGCATATTTTCAAACTTTATTCAGATTATGAGTGAGTATGACCAGACCTTTGACCCCAATATACTTATAGGTCACTGTGACCTAATTTCACGGTTCAGTGACTTTGCCTTATATCTTGGCACAAAGTAGTTTATGAACAAACTTCTATCACACTATGTTTGCGTATGACAAGACCTTTGACCCTAAAGTAGTCCTAGGTCAATATGACCTAATTTCACGGTTCAGTGATTTTCCTTTATATCTCGGCACTCAATTGGTATATGAACATACTTCTTTCACGATATGTATGAGTATGACAAGACCTTTGACTGTAAAGTATTCCTGGGTCACTGTGACCTAATTTCATGGTTCAGTGATTTTGTCTTATATCTCGACACTCAGTTGGTATTTTTTTCATACTTCTTTCTGATTATGAATGAGTATGACCAGACCTTTAACCCAAACATACTTATAGGTCACTATGACCTAATTTCATGGTTCAGTGATTTTGCTTTATATCTCAACACTGAATGGGTATATGATGATATTTCTTTCACATTATGAGTAAGTATCACTAGACCTTTGACCCTGAAATACTTATAGGTCATTGTGACCTTATTTCACGGTTCAGTGATTTTGCCTTGTGTCTTGGCACTCAGTTGGTATATGAACACACTTCTTTCACAAAATGAGTGAGACCTTTAAATCTTAGGTAGTTATAGTTAACTTTCATGGTTCAGTGATTTTGCCTTATTGCATCAAGGCAAAAAGATGTATGAGCATAATGCTTTGGGTTACTGGTCGGGTTTGGCCTTATGTTTGACAAAGGTCAGAAGCAGTCGAGCACGCTGTCCTGCGACAGCTCTTATTATATACATATTACAATGCATACTAACTTACCGAAAACAAAAACAAATGTCATACAAGCCCAAGCGATTTTATTCCATGCAAAACAATGTTCCTGAATTTGTCAAACAAATCCGAGTTCCCTTTTCTGGAGCAACTCTTGTAAAGTCACTCCCACGTTTGTCACATTAGATGATACAATACAAAAGATAAATCATTGTTGATTATAATTTCACAGCTTAATGTTCCATATAATGAGGCCCTACCAGGGGGGTCTTTGCTCCCTGCTCCCTGAAAAAAATTGACCCTTCTCCCCAGCTCCCTGATTTGGTTTTCCTCAGCTCCCTGAAAGTTTTCTTCTTTTGCTCCCTAAAACCCCAAAATTATTTCAGCTGCTCCCCAAATCTCTTAAAATATTTGCTAGTGCTCCCCAGCTCCCTGAAAATAAATGGCCCTTCTCCCTGAATCCCCAAAACCCCTGGTAGGGCCTCTATAATGCGAATGCTCTCAAAATGAAATACGCATGCATTCAATAATAAAAGTAGACAGGTTAGTCGGTTTATTATGTGATATTTTAGATAAAAGTTCCATTATTCCTCCATAGATTGTATAGTCCGGGTACCCATAAGAATGGCCTTGACGGGAGGATTGTAATTATTATCCAAATCACAGGAAGTAATGAAGATCTGATGGAAAAAATAAACAAACTTTCCAATTTATTAGTCTTCTTTAAAGCGTTGGCTAATTCTCTTCAGACACATTTATAGTGATAATCCGTACCTAGCTTTCCTAGAAACGTCCACTTGTTACTGAGTGTCACATTAATTCACCACTGACGGAGCTAAGTCGTTAGAGAACATGTGTGAGTGCTTTACGAAAAGGTCAAAAGCTGTACAGCGACAGAATACATACTTGATACAAAATGTATTTCGAAAGAAGAGAAGACATTAATAAAGCAAAAGTAGCACCGAGATCGTGGTGGGAGCGCTAGCTTTTGTATAGGCAAAAAGCAGGTGTGGTGACGGTGCGTTCCATTTTGATTATCTTAGTATCAACGGAATATGAATTGTGCCATTCCATGGTAAAACGATATCAATTCAAGTGCAGTCTGGCAGTCCAAAAGAATTCCATACATTGCAATGCTAGAAAATATCAGACACGAGTATATATGTACTATAAGCAGTGAAAGTACTGATCAGTCGACACCAATCAGAAGAATGTACATTATGCTCACCGTATATAATACAGTAGATTTTTGTTCTTATGGCTCATTCGCAATTATTTTCCAAGCAAGAATTTTACGGCTGCGTTTAAGTGTTAAAAGTAACGTGCCAATAGTTTTAAAAGCTGTTTTAAAAGGGTCACTGACGAGACTTTAATAGTCGAAACCGCGGTATGGCCCATCCCCTTTCTCATTCATGTGTTCGCTGCTCTTAAAGGATCTCAGTTTTAATTTTTAATTGTTTACATTGGAATCAGAATATTTATTCTTCTTTTAAAAATCAAGACTGGGTTCGATTGCTTTAATTCTGTTGGCAAGAAATGTGTGAAATGTCTGAAATCATTTAAGACACGTTATGCGCAAGCACGCTATTTGCATATGTAAATGCTTGCAAAGATGAAGTGCGTGGTGACCAGAGATAAGCGTCTTTGTCTTTATCAATAAAGATGTTAAATAAACTACATGATCGACTATTTTTGCGTTTTCTGTCTTAGACTGTTCACCCCGTATATGGCGGACCTGGTGTGAAAACATGTTTTTACATGACGCGACTCACCTATTTTATTGCGTCTAGTTTTGCTGCTAAACTTGATATGTCATTGTTTCAATTAAATTAGCTCTTATTGTTTGTTTGTATTGAGGCTTAACGTCCTAGTCAACAATTTTTCAGTCATGTCGGAACGGAGCCAACGCTTCCTTGGTTTAACCAGTACTGTAGGGAGTTAATGTGTCTTGCTCAAGGACACAACACGGTGCCGCTTAAAAATTAGCTCTTAGTCTTAGAAGACACCAATACAAGATCAGTCAGAGCAATTACCCTAAATGTTAAATGCACCAGTCTAAATGCTAAATGCTAATTGAAGCAGGGAATGGCAAAGAGACATGCTTTTTGGAAAGCCCGGTTAAATGCGCAGCATTGCGGGGACAATCTTATGATTAAATGCTAACCAAAACGCCAAAGCAGTTCACTTTATGAGGCAAATGACTATGTGACGGGATAGTCTCCCTTGGTAGAATACGTTAGTGCAACATATTAGTGGAATCTTGAGTGCTTGTAATATGCAAATTAGAAACTCGAACCTTTGTGACTCGTGTAAGTGTTAGGTATATAGCACAGTAAACCCCCGAGTAAACCATTCTTGTTGGATGAGCATGCTTTTTCACCGACGGGGTTTGCTGTGGCTTGGCTGGACTGTTCGTTACAACTGTCTAAGGAACTGGACTGAAACTATCCAGCCTGCTATTCCACGGAAGTGTAGATGCATTACCAAAGTCAAACAGCATCAGCTACATGTAGCCCCTGCCATGCTCCCACCTATCACATTGGGTAGAGTCGTTTGTGATCGCAAATAAATTTATGTCTGTGGTTATATTGGCAGTAGAGCACAGCAGCCTGTTATTCCACTGCAGCGTGGGAACATTACCGAAGTCAAACGGCAGCCATCCTGTATGTGTTACACTAGCATTTACGAATACTTTTGGATGAAATGCTTGATTTTTCACCCTGTATACCGTTGATGCAACTGAATATGTTACGGCAGAGATTGATGCAACATTTCACGAAGGTAGGGGGAAATGGAGAGTGGTAAGTTGACGATCATGTCAGTTTTATAGGCATTAATGCGAGGATGTCTGGGTCATGACTTTGTGGGAAAACAAAGTAAGGATGCCTTCAGTTTTTGCCATAAGTAGTTTATAACAAAAGCTTACCTTGTGTCAGAAATTATAAATTCCATTGAAGGAATATGCCACCAGAAACACGAAAATTGATTACGTTTGCTAATTATTCGAATCCTTCATCATCGTTTGTAAATATCAAAGTTTCGGTATATACCGGAATCATTCCTTGTTTCATACCACAAAAAGACAATCCTGAACTCAAGCAAACCTTTGCACAATATGGTGTTAACACATCTAGGTTGGATCGTTTGGGAAGCAAAGTACGTCAAAGAGTTCATTGCCTTGATGCAACGTACGTCCAATGATACTCTTTAAAAATGATACCATCAACGGCGGATCTTTGGGCCAAGAAAGATATTTCTTACGGTGCGTGGACACTTTTGCAGAATGGAAAATCCTGTGACCGTTTAAACGTGTGAGCGGGGCTAAGTGACTTTTGCATATTTTTGCTGGCAGTGTTTCTTGTATACGTCTTTCACTAGCTTCCAAAACTTTTTGTTTCGTTTTGCAATGACTCCAAACGTCCCAATCAACATTTTTAGTCATGTCGGACAGAGCCAAGGCCTCCTAGTTGTTTATCGGCACTGTGGGGACAAGTGTTTTTCTCAAGCAAACTACCGGTGAAGTATCAAATCCAGAACCTCTTGCTCTGGTGCCCTATTCTACCATCATGACCAGTACGCCATCGCGCCACCCACTTCCCAAAAACGAATTAGATTTTCCATCATATGGTTGTCTGTTATCCCTTATTAGACTTATAATGCAGTATGACTGTTTTCGTCGGAAATGTTGACATTATAAGCTTGAAACGGTTAACACACATACGCAGACACTCGACAAATGTGACGTATACATGTGTGTTGTGTGTCACTGTCGGCATCAGCATCTGGACAACCGGGCGTTGTGTGTGTGTGTGTGTGTGTGTATGTGTGTGTGTGTGTGTGTGTGTGTGTTCTCGCTGGTCAAAACTGTCTGTTTCTACGCAATAGGTTTGTGTATCTTAGTGTTGTTTCGTGTTTAATTCTAATAGCTTATAAGTTTAAGCGGCTAAATCTTGCTGAAAAGGCACGTTCTAAATTTCGTACCAGACCCTCAGGTGTAAGGAGAGGGAGTGTCAGTGAGGGTCCCATGCACAGATCCAGAAATATTTTTCACTCGGTACTCATTAAAATTTCTCGTTGCGCATGTTTTATTGATAGCACAGTTAATGTACGTCTGAAATAGGTTTACTTATTTTGTTCTTACTCATAGTGAACTAGCGCACGATGTAAAGTCTACAGAAGGTCCCTCCAGGTGGACTCGCTGCACCTGAAATTAATGGGTTGACTCCCCCGGCCATTGCTTACCCCGTCTCCCTAAAAAGTATTTTGCACATGCTCAAAACTCCCCACCCCCACCTTTAAAGTGTTTGCTCTGTAACTCCCCACAAATCATCAAGAATGCACTACCTAGCTCATGAACTAGCCATTATCTCCGCCCCCCCTTCCCCAATTTCCCCAAATGTCTGGTAGGGACTCAGCTATGTTTGTTGCAATATTGCTACATATAGCATACGATCATCTTTTCTGAAACGGGAGGGGAGTATGTATGCATGACCACTAGCATCAGTCATATTCCAGAAAAGATTTCCAGATCAAAAGCAAGGTGAAAAAACAACAACATTCACATTGTGCAATAAATCGCCCATAACAACGGGCAAGAATATCGGGAGCTTTACTCGCTGCTTTATGGAGAACATGTATAGGCTTATACACTTTTCACCATATTTGCATACACATGCAGATTAATTTAAAAATCAACTATTTTTATCCAAATTATACTAAAGCTGTCAGTTCACAGCACAAAAGTGTCCGTGGTAAGAAATATCATTTTTGGCCTAAAGATCCGCCGTAGTTAGCATCATTTTTCATGAACACCTTTTGTACGTATGTAGTATCCCGGCAATGAACTCATTGACGTATGTTGCTTCCCAAACGACCCAACCTAGGTGTGTTAACACCATATTGTGCAAAAGTCGGCTCGAATACATGATTGTTATTTGGTGGTATGAAACAAGGAATGATTCCGGTTTATATTGAAACTTTGATAATGACAAACGATGATGAAGGATTTGTATCTGTATCGTGTATCTGGTGGCATATTTCTTCAATGGAATTTATAATTTCTGTCACTACGTAAGGTTTTTTAACAAACTACTTATGGCAAAAACTGAAGGTATCCTTACTTTGTTTTCCCACAAAGGCACGGCCCAGACATCCTAACATTAATGCCTGTAAAATAGAATTAATGGTCAATTTACCGTTCTCTATTCCCCCTACCTTTGTGCAATGTTGCATCAATCTGTGCCGTAACAAATTTGGTTGCATCAACGGTATACAGGGTGTTTTTGATGCGACAGGGTTTAAATAAATTTGACGAATTTATGCATCACAATTACCTATGAATGCGGTTAGATACGGGTACTGGACACTGACCATTATTGATAGATACATGTACGAGGGATGTTCTTTAATTCTTGTCATCGACTTGTTTTCTCCTAAACCAGCATCTGTACCAGAAGAAAGATACTTGGTTGTTATAAACACGTTCTTTGCGATATCGAAACCACCCAACAATTTTAGAATGAAGCAATTAATCCTTGTAATATGAGTCTTTAAAGAGGGGCACCTTTATGACACTGCAAACAACTACTTCAGCCAGTACCAATAGACAATATAATGTTTGAATTAAAACGGGTAGAAGAACGATTTTATACTTGCAGGAGTCTCCCTTACCTTGCTAATGCATAGGCGAAAAGTTATTTTCCTAAATAAGAAATTGCGATTTTTACGAGAGATGTAAACATAGCACAACGCCTGTTTGTTGTGAATTGTTAAATTGAAAAACGTCAGCATAGAAGTTTCAGATCCTCATAATTCCATGACTGACCCGAACTATTATTGCTGCTTTGTATCTGATCTTTGCCAATTCCATTTATATAAGTTTTGGATTTTTTATCCTCTAAAACCTTGTCTAATGAGTTGTAACATATTGAAAGATAACACAAAATTCCTTTGGAAGAGGTGTCCATACCACAATGTTACCTGGTGCTAACACCACTACAACTTCACAAAATTTATTTACTTGGTAAATTTAAGAAGGGTTTTGATAGACGTTTTGACTCATAAAATTTTACTGGGTTTCTGTTACACTAGACGCAGCCAGCTCTGTTAGAAACCATGCGACTGCTTCACACTTAACCTGACGTAATTGTAACATTGGCAGTTTAGCAAATTACAGCGAATATACATTATGACTATTTTAGACAAAATTGTGATAACAATAACTTTGGCATATTCACCATATTATCCAATTTGCAAAATATGAAAATCATGAAAAGTGTAAAATGCGCAGTGATTTTAAATAGCGTATATTGAAAATATTATGATGCCATAAAGCAGGGGCAATAATTCTCTCAAGTCAATGTGAAAACAGTTTACAAAACTGTTTTTGGATGCCCATATGAATGGCAAGTTTTAATATGAAATGAAAGTGGGCCTGTATATACTGTTGCGAATGTTACAGCATTTGATATGCAAGTGGTCGAACTAACATATTAAATGGAAAACATTACAGTGTCATTACTGTGCCCTGTTTTAGAATGTTGTTACTTTATGACCGTGCGTCGGAGAGAAATAATTTTGATATCAATCTGACCAGAAAAGATTGGGCTTTCATCACATATAACCAACATTCCCATTTATTGTCGACAGAAAAAGTAACCAAGCAAATGACAAGAATTAAAGAACATCCCTCGTAATTCTATTTGTAATTACATGATATAGATAGTTACGGATATATACGTACGTTGCCGGTCACTTAGAGGTGTTCGCAGTGGCGTCAGCAACCACTGCTTTTGGTCAAAGTATAGTCACAGTAGCACACACGGATTCCTGCAGATAGGTCAAGCCGTCATATCCGTAACGAATCAAACTTATCCGCAATCGTCAGAGAGGTACTGCGTATGGATGTGCCTGAATTTTTAGCGTTTTCAAAATTTGGGCTCGATTTTACGAACCCTGTGGATATGATATGCACAGCTGCTGATGATTGCGCATACGACCTATCCGTGTTTGACCTAGCCCTTATTATCTGTAGTCAGTTTAAGTACAGCTATTTAGCTATTCTTCAGTGATACGCCACTCTGCTTAGAATGCGCAAAGACAACAAAGGTTACTTACGATTGTTTCAATTCCAGTCACTTGAAAAGTCAAGATAATACTGTAACAGTTGCAAAAATTATACGCGATACGAGATAGTAAAGCATTTCAGAGATAACAATTAACGGCAATCCGGTCAAATCATTTCCGACGAGAAGGCTTGGCTTTATTAGTCTGGGAAAATATCAAGGACAATTTTAGTTAATATAACTGACGACCAGAAAATGCCGATCAATTATTGCACAAAAATATAAACAAGATTTACTGTAATAAAGGCAAGCCATAGTATAAATCAATTTGAAGCGAACTTGAGTTTCTGCCGGCACATTCCGAAAACTTCTCTATGCAATATACAAAGTTTTTTTTTTTTTTTTTTTTTTTTTTTTTTTTTTTTTTTTTTCAATTTTTAAAAGTTGAAAATGTCATTGGATTCGATTTTATATTTTTGAAAAAAAAAAGTTCAAAACACTGATTGTGGGCGAGGTGGTCCTAACGAGTACCCACAATCTGGCGTTTTGATAAAAAAAGGAAAATAGTTATACCCCTGTAAACCCCAGTCACAGTTTACTACATGTATATGATTCTGGGATTCGAGGGGTATACTTTTCAGGGACATGTTTTCCTGATGAGCTACATATATACTGAAGGACTTTGAAAACGCCTCACCATACATCGGTTATAATTTTGGCTAAAACTGGACAACATTAACCTCAAGTATAAAATATTCATAAAAGTGTGCATCTTAACTATTCATAAAGATTTGTTTGCTAAATTGTTTGCTTATACTGTTTTCTTGATACGTAACGTTCTTGTTGTTTTGTTAAAGAAAACCCTAGGACGGCTACAAAAAAGCTTTTTGCGAAAACAAACAGTCCGCGTAGTTAAGACAGGAATTGAGAAAACTTAACAAGTACAGGCATTTTGTGAGGAAAAGGGTTTGACACTTGAATTAGGGGTAATTTGGTGTGCTGAATCCAAAAACCAATGTTGGCAAGTTGAGAAATGACGTCTTCATGTCCTAATTTGCATATTTTCAAAATGGCCGCCAAAGTATCTAGAATCTGTTATATTGATGAAATATTTCATTTGTTTGTCATGATCTTGGCCTAAAATCACTTCTAATACATTGTTAGATGATTACTTGACTAAATTACATAAATTTAAAAGCAAAGAATTTTTGCCCGCAAAGATTAACTCAGTTGCACTATGAAAATATGCATGGTTTCCATGGCAACTGTTAACGTGATTCTTGACGAGGGGTGCACCTACAAAATTGATCATATCGCCACTTGCTCATCCTAGACCACTGAGCTTGGTCTCGTTGTTAAGCTTAGACATATCCCTTTTATCCTGTGATGAGTAATGCAAATTATCTAATTTGCATATTTATGAATTTTCATGAAAATATTAAAAATGGTTTCAAATCCATAAATAAACATTTTTCAGGACCAAACCATCATAATGACACAATTATTGCACTAGTAATATATCATGTGACAGATATATTGATGTCATGGACCTATTTGAAAATTTTATCTCATTTGCATATTCATGAATATTAATTATAATGTTGAAAACTGGGGCAAAAACCAGGGGGAAAGTATAGCCATTGAAAGGTTTTTGGTGGATTATAAGATCTTTCTTGCATCTAGGACAAATTTTCATGGCTGCCAGTTTGGTCAGAGGGACCACTTAAATGCCTTGAAATATTGTCCTTAACAATGAAGATGATGTAAAATCATATTGTTTCCGCGCCCATCCATTGTGTGATTCTGAAGAATGTGATGCACTTACCAAAATACCCATATCCTAACATTAGCATGCTCTAGAATACTATGATTCTAGATTCTGATTGTAGTGCTTGGACATAACGATTTTAAAATGGTTATCCTAATATTCAGATCATTGAATTTGCAAATTCATGAATATTAATGGAAATCGTAAGAAATGGGGGGAAAATCATGCAAAGAAATATGGAGTGTACATACAAAATCACTTGTACCTGGGCTGTAAATAAATCTAGGATGTTGAAAATGGTATCAAATAAAGGCTAAGGTATCATACTATTCCTTTGAAGTGTGATTTAAGAAAAAAAAATGGTTTTCAATTGCATGTATATTAATGAAAACATGAAATTGGGAAAAAACAATGGAAAAGATTAAACATATACACCTTCAAACACACTTGTATCTTGGCTACCAAAAGCCCCAAAGTGCTGAAAATGAAATTAAATGGTTGCTAGGGCAATGTTATACCATCAATACTGTATTAGATAAGTTATTTGAGTTTCATTTTCATGAATATTAATAAAAGCTTAAGCAGAACAAATTAGGAGGTTTACATTTAAACACATGTATCTTGGCTACTGAAGGACCTAAAGAGCCCAAGTTGAAATCAAATGATTGCTATGACATGTTCTACCGGTATAACCATATGATCTGTTATATAAGGCATCTAGATATTTTTGTTGGATGGATATACATGAGAGAGAAATATCACCGAAAAATAAAGGTGGTATACCAACAAAGTTGCTTATATCTCCACTGCTAATACCCTTTGAGGGATGAAAATGGTACCCATAGAATGCTCTAAGGACAATGTAGGCTGATAGATAAATAGTATCTGATTAAAAAACATGTAGTCTGATAGATAATCCACATCTTATTAAAAGCCATGAATGTTAAGAAAAATTGTAAAAAATACATAAAGTTGAAGGTTGTTACAACGCTCAAACAAATATGCTTTATAAATCTGAACATATGGCAGTAATAGATTGTACGTGTACTATAGTAATAATTTGGTGCCACCTTGAACTATTTGCAGTCCAGATATAAGCAATTTTATTGGTAAATCCCTTCATTTTCCGGTCATTTTCTCTTATTTATAAAGATTGTATAAACATTCATTCAACAAATATGCCAGACAAAGCAATTAGCAGATTATATGGTTATAGAACAATGTCTGAGCAATCATTTGATATCAATTTCAGATCTTTAGGTCTATCAGTAACCATGATATGTGTGTTTTTACGTGTATACCGCCTTATGCTTTCAGCATTTTACCCCAATTCCTAAAGATGTTATTAATATTCATGAAAATAACAATCAAATGACTTATAAATTGTAATATCAGATGGCATAATATCGCCTTAACAACCATTTGATACATTTTTGAGCACTTTTGGGTTTTGGGTTGCCAAGATACAAGCCATTCATACGTTTACCCCTTTATTTTTTCCATTTTTCTGTCCTGTTTTTTTTTTTTTTTTTTTTTTTTTTTTTTTTTTTTTTTTTTTTTTTTAAATATTTCATTAATAAACATGAAATTACAAATCCGAGTATTCTTATATTATATACTAATGGCATAAAGTTAAGCATATTTTGATATGTGTGTATATATTTTTCAGACTGTGAAATTTACCAAATTTGTTTATTGCCTTTTTGAAAGCACTGTTATTCAACATTTCAAAATTCAAAACCATGGCCTTCTACTAATCTCTGTGACGTCATGACAGACCAATTCATGTGCCTAATTAGACACCCCCTATAGCCAAACATTTGTATTTCTCCAAAATTCGGGAATTTTACCACTGATTTTCTATCAAAGTTTTAAGATATACATCTCCAGTTTATGGAACTGGCATAGTTGAATAGTCATGTCAATAAATACAGAAATAAAACAGTAATGAAATTTTGCTCATTTGATTTACGGTGTATTCATGATAATGGCTTGCAAAAACCTTTGACAGTTTTCATTGTCTTTAAATGTAACTGTGCCTCTTTTTCCATCTTCAAACAATACTTTGAACCAAGTTTGGGCACCAAAAACAGCCAAACAACAAATTTATCTATCTCTATATACTGCCATACGCCCTCGCCAACATTCTAGACAAAACTTTGAAACAATAGCACTTTTTGTGAAAAAATGTGTAATTTTTCACTTTCATTTTTCTGCCTACATGATCACGTGATCTGTAAAACTTGATTGTCAAATCTTAGATTGAACAATTTTCCTTAAATTCTGAAACAATAAGACTCACTTTATGTCGTTATTTTAGAACAGCATCAACTTTTGGCATTTCGCCTACTGGTAGTACATGTCAAAATGCCGTTCATTCGAGTTGATATTTGTTTTTTAAAACCAAAAATTTGCTCCCAACATTCAAATAAGTATCTCTGACTGGTGTATGAAGCATATTATTTTCGGACATCTGATTTCATCATATTTGCTGATGAAAGTGGAATATACTTAACTTTATGCCAATAGTATATTTCAGAGTGATAGTACATTGCCACAGCATTCTTTTGATATCCTTTTTGGCATCTTAGGTTCAGTTACAGCCTGGGTACAGGTGTTTTTGTACCTATACCCCCTATTTTTTCCACAATTTTTCTCTCATTATGATTTTATTAATATTCATGAATATATGTAAATTCAATGATTTCAATATTAGTTATGAAGATTAAATTGCTATGTCAATGCAATACTATCAGACCAATCATAGTATTTCTAAAAAAGTACAAGTATAAAAGTATGCTTTTGGTGGGACATGGGTATTTTTGTAAGTTCATCCCATTCTTTTATAGAATCACACTAGGGGTGGTTGTGGAAACAATGTGATGTTTACATCATGGGAATGTGTTCATTGCTGAAGACAACTTTTTTCTGCATTTAACTGGCCCATCTGACCTAACTGGCAGCCATGAAAATTTGTCAATGACGATCATATAAAGCACCAAAAACTTTTCAATGGCAGTAGTTTTCCCTGGTTTTCACCCATATTGTTGACATTTCAATTAATATTCATGAATATGCTAATGAGATGAGTTTCATATTGACCCACGGCACCAATATATTTGTTATATATGGTGTTACTGGTGCAATACCAAGTTGTCATAATGATAGCTTCGGCCTGATTTATTTATTAATGGATTTTAAAGCCTTTTTTCAGCCATTTTTTCAGCATTTTTTTATTTTTTCATTAACATTCATGAATATGTAAATTCGATAATTATCATAACTTACCAAAGGATGAAAATGCTATATTTATGCTTTACAATGAGACCAGTTGCAGTGATCTAGCACTTGCTACAGTGGAAATATGGTCACTTTTGTAGGTACAAGTAGAAAAGCCCACACCCATGCCCCCGTCCGCTCCGCCCACCTCAGCCTTTTAACTTTTGAGATTATTTCATTCATTTAAAACCTTCTAATCATTATAAAATGTTATTTTTATTATTTTGTAGCAGTTTGGAACCCTAAACATAAACCAATTTGCAGCAATTCATGTTTTTCTTAATTTTGGCGGCCATCTTGGAAATATGTAAATTAGATGGTGAAGGAGCCATTTCTCAGCTTGCCAACATTGGTTTTTGGATTCAGCATACCCGAATACCCCTAAAAATGATCACAAACCCTTTTCCTCACAAAATGCCTGTACCTTCATAACGGAGCGTCTTTTCTCATTTTCTGTCTTAACTAGCGGTCGGTGGTAGCGTACAACCTTAAGCACAAGAAAAAAGCAAAATAAAAATGGGGACTTTCGTTTAATGCCGTTTAAAGAGCTAGCGTTTTTTGCTGACGTAAAGCGCACAGTGGTCAAAACACACAGACATACGATTACAGCGCCAAAATGTATGGTAATTTTTACACACAAGTCGGTGCAGTTTTATTGTAATTGAAATCTTTCAAATTCTCTCCATTTTACAGGCAAAAATTAAAGTTTTCTTAAAATGACGTAATTGCCACACGTTTAGTGCAATTGAAAGACAATTAACATCATTTGCTTGGCTTTTGGTGTCTCTTTCAAGAAATCATGTTGGACCTGATGAATATTTTCCGTCCTCATAGTTTGTATTTGTTGAATTTTTGGTAACGTTTGAAATCATACTGTATGACGTAAATCACTGGCGTTGACGTTTCGGTTTTTATATGAAATTTAAGCAGACTGATTATACTTTTCTGTTCGAAAATATTTTCGCTGAAATATCATGTATTCTTAAGGAAATGCTCATCAATTTATAGTGAGGCGTTTTCAAAGTCCTTGAGTATACTTCTATATAGACATACAGTACGTATTACATGAGACCCGGGCTCATCATGGCAAGATAATACTTGTAAGATAGCCCGGGCATTGCACTATTTTACTCCGCATAGAATCGTTTCGAAATATATAATTTGGCTTGCGTGAAATGGGTTCTTGATTTCCCAACACCACAACTGGCTCTAAAGGATTAAGGTTGCCAAAGTACAGCTTCACGTGGAATGTTAAATGTGCTATCTGCTTAACAGGCATACACCTTTAGGCACTAAAACAAATTAACCTGCGACCGCGTAGATGAAGCCATATTTAACACAATTTAGTCTGGATTATTGTATTTTATCTAAGAAAATGTGCACTTAAAATTATGGCTTCCCTTTTGCTTCAACATTACGTGGAGATCCGTAAGGACAATGTACTGCTTTCTGTTGCAGAAGTTATGTAGTCAGCAGAAATGCCTATTTGGTAGTGTAGAAGTCCGAATCGACAGGTCGTAGGTTCGAAGATGTAAAAGGTATATTAGTGACTGCTATGACTACACATGGGCACTATGACATTTAGGCGGTGAGCAACAATAACACTTTCACTGTGTAACTTTATACGCCCCTCCTGTCCAACTCATTTCTGACGCAAAGATGGACTGTCCTTCTTAGTCTGGGAAATATCACGGACAACCTTTGTTAATAAACATGGGGACATAGAAACGCTCTTCTAGATCCTTGTTATTCTTTATCTGCTGATCTCTTGTTGTTGGGACTTGTTTGTCGAAACCTAAGTCCAATTACAAGAGATATGAAACCGTATTTAAATAACATCATTATTTTCACGTGAGAGTAGTATTCCTTTATGAAAACATTAAAAACCAAAATAATTCACTTGCATGGTCATTTTTGAAACTGAAACTGTAAGTTGTATTAAAGCTTTATAAAAGCAATTAGTTTTAATTGTTTTAGTTATTTTTTTTGAAGGTTTTAAAACTTTATTATGATCTTATATGGCGTCTAAGTGGATCTAATGAATATTCATGAGGTACAATGCAAAATTTCAAATCTAGGTATCTCCTGAGCCAGTCATGATAATTTGTTAGGGTTTACTGCAATCAGTTTCTTTAATCAATGTCGACTCCAGTTTTACAAAATCAAAACCTTCAGATATGACCTTTAAACGATGGCGATCGGAAAATGGTGATCATGTTTGGATAAATTGTTATAGTTCATTCCCTGTGGAATATTCATTCAAGATTCATTATTGCTACTATCCCAAATATGACAAATACATGTAGATACTTGTAATATTTACGACATGTACTGATAAAAGGACAAGCCAGAAAATAAGCCAATTTGAAGGAGAGTAGTTTTCAGTGTATGTAATGAGGAACGCAACGCCTACATTATGCAGTATCAGTTTTTAAGCTATATAAAGGCTAGTTTATTCAGCGGCAAACTATCGTCCTTGCAACACCCACAACGTGACAACAATACCACTCCTCGAAAACCAGAGGACCAATGGTTCTGTAAACGCTCACCTGAGATCTGGGATATGCGACCTCAGTTGACCTTGCCATAAAATAGGTCAAGTCATCCAGGGGTCATGATTATACAAACTTTTTAGAGCTCCATTCACTGATGCTTCAGGCAAAGTTTTAAAATCATAAGGCCTCCGGTTCCGAAGAATAAGATTTATAAAGGTTTTTGCTATCTATAGCCATTGTGGCCATTTTGGTCATGTGTCCATGACTATTTATATCAACTTTCATTTCACTTCCAAGTGGTTTCAGAGAAGATGTTTAAATATTTTGGTTATATACATGTATACATGTATATAGCCCATGGGGCTCATAGGCCTTCTGGTTCTGGAGAAGAAAATTTTCAAAGGTTTTTGCTATTTATAGCCATGGCGGTCATCTTGGTCATGTGACCTTGACCATTTATATAAACTTTCATTCTCCCTTCATAAGAATGCTCCACATGACGTTTGGCTTGGATTGGCCAAACGGTTTCAGAGAAGAAACATGGTTATGTACATGTATATTGCCCCGGGTGGGGGACAGACCTGCCCCTGGGGTCTATTTTTTTTCAGAATCATAAATCTTCTGTCCATTTGCCCATTTCCATAACGTTTTTCCCTTCAAATGACATTTTGACATTGTCCTTGGGATAGCCATACGCCCCCTCCCTAAGGGGGAATTTCGGCCATTATGATTTTCTTATAGAGCAATATCTAAGCCACAAAATGAGACATGTTAGCCTTCTGAGAAGTGTCACGTTACCGTGTTACATCAAAATTACATGCATTACCCAAATTTTGTTAAATGACCTTTTGGTGTCAATGGTCAAGTACCCTCAGAACCAATTCCATGTTTGCCTTTGACCTTAAATGTTCTCATAACATCACTAAAAAGCCTTTGAAATTATTTGCTTTTATCCAAGATAAGTAACATATATAGCAACATGTTACAATATACGGTATTGATACCTATGTATGTGTTTTCATTCCTTTTTCATGCAGGAACATGTGTTTTAGTTATTTTCAATTGCAAAGATCGGCATTTTAAGCATTTTAAGAACACAATGACTTCTGCCATAATATTTATTCTGATTAAGGGGCCCACAAACATGTGTTGCAATGCTATATTAAAATAATTTCTTTTGCGACTGACCTCACCAAGTTATCCGTACCATGTCATATCATTATTGTGGCATTATCGCACAACTGCACAACAATGTTCCTGAATTTGTCAAACAAATCCGTATTCCCATTGCTGGAGCAACTTTTGTAAAATCACTCCCACGTTTGTCACATTAGATGTTACAATACAAAAGATAAATCATTTTTGATTATAATTTCACAGCTTAATGTTCCATACATTGCGAATGCTCTCAAAATGAAATACGCATTCAATAATAAAGTAGACAGGTCAGTCGGTTTATTTTGTGATATTTTAGATAAAAGCTCCATTATTCCTCCATATATTGTATAGATCCGGGTACCCATAAGAATGGCCTTGACGGGATGGTTGTAATCATTATCCAAATCATAGGAATAAATGAAGATCTGGTGGAAAAAATAGACAAAATTTCCAATTTATTAGTTTTCTTTAAAGCGTTGGCTAATTCTCTTCAGACACATTTATAGTGATAATCCATACCTAGCTTTCCTAGAAACGTCCACTTGTTACTGAGTGTCACATTAATTCACCACTGACGGAGCTAAGTCGTTAGAGAACATGTCTGGGTGCTTTATGGCAAGGCCAGAAGCGACAGGATACATACTTGATACAAAATGTATTTCGAAAGGACTTTAATAAAGCAAAAGTAGCACCGAGATCGAGGTGGGAGCGCTAGCTTTTGTATATGCAAAAAGCAGGTGTGGTGAAGGTGCGTCCTATTTTGATTATCTTAGTGCCAACGGAATATGAATAGTGCCATTCGATGGTAAAATGATATCAATTCAAGTGCAGTCTGGCAGTCCAAAATAACTCCATTACAATGCTAGAAAATATCAGACACGAGTATATATGTACTATAAGCAGTGAAATACTGATCAGTCGACAGCAATCAGAAAAATGTATTATGCTCATCGTATATAATACAGTAGATTTTTTTGTTCTCATTGCCCATTCAGCAAGAATTTTACGGATGTGTTTAAGTGTTAAAATTAACGTGCCAATAGTTTTAAAAGCTGCATTGTTTACACTGGAATCAGAATATTTATTCTTCTTTTAAAAATCAAGGTTGGTTTCGATTGGCAAGAAATGTGTGAAATAAAACATCTGAGATCATTATAAGACACATTATGCGAAAGCTCGCTATTTGCATATTATGTAAATGCATGCAAAGACGAAGTACGCGGTGACCCGAGATAAGCGTCTTTGTCTTTATCAACAGAGATGTTAAATAAACTACATGATCGACTATTTTTGCGTTTTCTGTCTTAGACTGTTCACCCCGTATATGGCGGACCTGGTGTGAAAACATGTTTTTACATGACGCGACTCACCTATTTTATTGCGTCTAGTTTTGCTGCTAAACTAGATATGTGATTGTTTCAATTAAATTAGCTCTCATTGTTTGTTTGTATTGAGGCTTAACGTCCTAGTCAACAATTTTTCAGTCATGTCGGAACGGAGCCAACGCTTCCTTGGTTTAACCAGTACTGTAGGGAGTTAATGTGTCTTGCTCAAGGACACAACACGGTGCCGCTTAAAAATTAGCTCTTAGTCTTAGAAGACACCAATACACGATCAGTCAGAGCAATTACCCTAAATGTTAAATGCACCGGTCATTTGTAACTAAATGCTAATTTGGAATGCCCAGTTAAATGCGCAGCATTGCGGGGACAATCTTATGATCAAATGCTAACCAAAACGCCAAAGCAGTTCACTGTATGTGGCAAATGGCTATGTGACGGGATAGCCTTCCTTGGTAGAATACGTTAGTGCAACATATAAGCGGCATCTTGAGTGCTTGTAATATGCAAATTAGAAACTCGAACCTTTGTGGATCGTGTAAGTGTTAGGTATATAGCACAGTAAACCCCCGAGTAAACCATTCTTGTTGGATGAGCATGCTTTTTCACCGACGGGGTTTGCTGTGGCTTGGCTGGACTGTTCGTTACAACTGTCCAGTGAGGACGCAGCCAGCGTGCATGCGGTGATTGTATTTTATTTTGAAACCTTACTCGCCGCAAAATAATCCGAAACAAAATGGCGACCTCTTTTTTGGTCGAAATTACGCTCAAAATGACACGCTTGTTGCTGTGCTTAAAACAATAGCTGTTATACGGTGCAGCTAGATCCGCCTTGTCCGGGATTTCATATTACCATCTTACACTGAGACGCCGCATGACAAACTTTTTTTCAACGAAAACGACGCGAAACACTTTTGCCTGTCACGGCATTCCCCTGAAATGAGAATTTTAGGGGGTGCCAATTATATTAGAACAAAAAATTGTTCACACTCGGATATTATATTTGACCGTTCGTAAGTCATCAAGATAGATTTGACCGTGTTGAGGCTAATTCTGTGTATTGGAGAAGATCGTATTACGTCACACCACATGTGTAAAGTCGGCGGTCGTTTTTGAAGTATTTCTGTGGTGTAAACAGTCACATCATGACACGTTATTCTCTGTAAATCAAAATGTGTGATACTTGTTGTCACCTTTCTCCATTTTGTGGAAAGGATTGAATTAATCAGTTTGATTTTGGTGAAATTTCATCATGAAATTCTGGATTTACCAAACCATCATTCCATGGACATGAGGAGTGGGTGGGGAAGAACATGTAATACTCTGATGTATGGGGTGTACACCTGGCAGATTAGACATGTGAGACTCTAACACTGCTCGTAAGTACCCACAAATATGTTTATTACAGCATAGCTCTATCCACAATCGTCACAATGGTCTTTAAAAGATCTTTGGCAGATTGCTGAACCCTAATTGCACCAGTCATTTGTAATCACTGCCCCCTCCCCCACCTACGGGGAAGGGTGAGGGGAAGGGTGAAAGCCGGGTTAAAGAGCAGAGCAGTTACTTTTCGAGTGTCCCCGCAGTCCATGGGAAATGAATGGGGGTTTGACATTAAGATCCTTACGGTTACCCCAGGGAGATTTTGTTCTGTGAAGGGCAGGGCAAAGAGCAAAGTTTTGACCTCCAGTTTGCCCCCTGGGGATGGGGCTAATGGCAGGGTGATGAAAGCTTAAAGTCATAATCCCTGCCCTTCCCTGTAGGTGGGGGACCAGTGGATACAAATGTATTGTGCATTTATAAATTGGTCTGAACAGGTGAACCACCATTCAACATCAGCAGAAATTAGGACCCAATAAATCTGGTCTCTCCTCTGTAATTTTAAGGCAGTGTTTCTGTTGTGGTTCTAGCTCTATGTTTTTGTTGTCATTGCTTTTGTGTGTGTGTGTGTGTGTGTGTGTGTGTGTGTGTGTGTGTTTTGTGTTTGTTTTTTTCTTCTTTTTCTTTTTTTCTTCTTTTTCTTTTTAACATATTAACAAGTGAGGTGTATTAATGAAGAAAAGCTGTATATTAATCAATCTATTCTAGTGGGCATGCACTGTTAATACTAGTGTTGGGTATCGGTCGCGAAAATCACTATCGATTATCGGAGCACATTAGTCGATTGATTATCGATTGTACAATCGAAATATATGTTCCCCTTACATTAACCAGTGAAGTGATTAAAAATGCTCAGTATTTGACAATGTAGTGACAAGTCACTGCATCATGCCCCTTCTCTGTATTTAAATTGAACATAGCCAATATATTAAAGCCACATTTTCTACAAATGATAAAGTGACCATGTGATAGAATATTGCTGTAGCACATAGCATAGAAAAAACCTAACTATAAACAGTGAAGATTGTCAAGTGATGCTTTAATAAGTGAATATTAACAATGCATTCAAGTCTAAATGAGGGCAGACATAAGGAGGCATTATTGTGACAAATGAATTGAATTTGTAACAACATTTTATGTTAGTAAATGTTTTTACTATACACTCATGCATTTAATTTCGATTAATCGATAGTGGAAAATTCCAATCGATAGCTACCGATAGAAGCTAGATTCCGATAGTTATCGATTATTTCGATTAATCGGCACAACACTAGTTAATACTCTGCTGTCACATTAAGAAAACATGCCCATGTAATATACTATCATAACTATGTTTTTCTTATGTTTTAAAAATTTAAAATTATCACCAGAAAATTTTTCATATTTGTCATAATTTTGCTCAAAACAGAGGTTGTGGGTGCACGTAGAACCACACCGAGACAGTTCTGATGAATACCCACAATCTTTGGTTTGGAGCAAAAATAAGAAAATAGGTATACCCCTGCATACTAAAGTTTTTATATATAAAAGTGGGGTTTGAAGGGGTATACTTTACATGGACATGTTATCCTGATGTTAATGCTAATATATATAATTTACTTCTGAAAACAGGAAATATTAGAGAAGTTTGGGGAACATCAATTTTACCTGTCTCTTTGGACAGTATTTGTGGGGTCAATGGGTTCCAATAGGGTTCAAACAGTTTTTGTGGGCTAGGGAAAAATATATGCGTTATGCACCAGTCATTTGTATCCCCAGCCCCTATGGGACCGGGGGATAGGGACTCAGCAGGCTTATGTGTCGGGTTATAGCCTCCGATGAGTGCCGGAGATATGACAGGATACAGTCACATTAATTCAAATGAACTAGTAGTTGTATCTTTCGTATTTAACTACTTTACTGGTCTGACTGTTAGCAGCTCTATAAAAATTAAGTTAGATGCCCTGCTATAGTGACTGTCAGTGTGGATACAAAGCTAGTGAATTACTATATATACCCATGCAACTTTAGTAAACATGATTTCAATTATCTTTCAGAGGTCTGAGGCATGCAAGGAGTGTGATGTGATCCCTTGACATGGTCTACAATATGATGTGAATACCCAGGAAAATTCTGCACTGCGAAATAAACAATGGAAACAACTGTTAAAGTAGAGAAAAAGGCTAACATGGCCTTGGAATTTATACCACACTTTTATATAGTAAAACTGGAGTGTGCATGGGTGTACCTATTTAAACGGCTATTTTTCTTATTTTTGATCCAAAGATTATTGTCTATGGGTACTTGTGAGACCTACCTCACCAAGGCCATTCTAACATGTAGTACCCACAATATAGGTTACAGCAAAAACAACCATCTTAAGTTATCAAAATTTTTCAACTAAAATCTCATTACGAAAACTTGCCCATGCAATAAACAGAGATTTTTTGAGCATTAAAAATTGAAAATTTTCTGTTGAAAAAAATTGATATTTTTCTTATTTTTGCTCAAAACATGGATTGTGGGTACACGTTAGAACCGCCTCGTCGAGGCGGTTCTAACGAGTACCCACAATCTATGTTTAGGAGCAAAAATAAGAAAAATAGGTATACCCCCGCATACCCCAGTTTTTCTATATAAAAGTGGGGTTCAAGAGGGTATATATTACACGGACATGTTTTCCTGATGTTCATGGTTGTGTTTTCGTATTGTATCATGGTTTAATTTAGACACTTGAAGTTTTGGATTTAGGAAGAAGAGGAATTGTACTATCCCTGGCAGTGGAAACAAAGCCACTGATCACTGCACAGCTGATCTGCGCCTTTGTTTTCACATAGGCTAAAAATGGAATCTCACATGACACAGCTCATATATGAACTCGAGATCAAACAAGGCCTGGAAAAAAGTGGTTTGTTTGGGGTAACATCTTGGAAAACTCAAGGTAGGGTTACTATAAAGGTGCATATTTATTTATTAATTTTATTTTATTCTCTTATTATTTTTTCTGTTAAAAGTCATTAATTTACCATAAATACTGTTGTTTTCTTCAATATCTTAGAAATATTGAGATAAAAAATTAGGATTCACCAAAAAAATCTAGGTAGGGTCAGGTTACCCTAAACACTCCCTCTTTTATTTTAGGCCAAAAGTATACATGCTCACAGCTGACTTGAGAAATAAAAGAAAATGTGTTTTTATTATAACTTCTTGCCAACTCAGAAATCCAGAAGTCTTTTCTTATGAACCAGTTTAAGTATGGAAAGCTGAGCTTCGTTGTTGTAGAAATTGACCGATATTTAACATGGGCGTATTCAGAGGGGGGACAGGGGGTCCGGACCCCCCCCCCCCTAGAATGGCCAGATTTTTAGTTTTTGCCATGTTGAAATTTTCCGTCAGACCCCTTCTGGGAATTTGGACCCCACTGCGAAAATTTTCTGGATCTGCGCATGTTTTATGTCAAAAACATTGATCACAGGCAGAGCTTAACACGCAAAGAAAGTTTTCCTTCTGAATTCCTTGTTATAATATGCAATTATTGTATATAATGCTTTGTTTGTCTTGTTATATGTTTTATGTACAGAATTAAAAGTTTAAACCATAGAAGTTTCATGCATATATTAATTCATCAAAGTTTATGACGCCACAACCAAGCCAGATTCACACAACACCTTTAAAGCCTGGTTTTACAAACAGAGAAGGTTTCTATATACATGAAGTTGAAGAATACAAGGAAATGTTCTGTAAATTTTTGAGCCCAGTACTCATTACAGTTCGATCAGTAGTGTGTACATTTGAATTAATCTTGAAGCTGTAAAATCGCAAATGAAATACTTTATACATGTGATACTTCCAATGATTTTCTCAAATCTACATTCTATAGACTATATCCGTCATCAAATGAAAGAAAAAAATCTCTGATGCATCTTAAACTCATCACATGTGTGACTGGTGGTTCGAGGTTATTATAAAACTTCTTTCATGCTCAACTCAGCTGAGACTAAAATTTATCCTGCTCATAAATGTTAAAATGCCAACAAAATGCCATGGCATTTTAATATTTATTAGCAGGATAAATTACTAGTTTTTGAGTTATTTGAAATTTTATGCTCACCTAAGCTGAGCTTGAAAAACGTTTTATAGCCTCAGGGCCTGGGCTGATCATTTGAGATTCTTGACACAGCCTCATATGTTTACTAGAAACACTGGACAATATCAGTCATAATAGTGAGGCAATTATTGAACATATTTACCTCATCTGAGCCTTCAGGCTTACTAGGTGAGCATTCAGCATATCTATGCTCTGGTGTTCCTCAACCATTTCCAAAAATGATAAGTACATAAAGAATCGCAGAGAATGGGGCATAATCACCTTGAGGTCATTGACAACAGGTTGTGGCATTGAGCAACTCACAAGCCATTACACAGTTCCTGAGCCTGAGCATGCAGGTTAAATCAGAACCTCCATGGCCTGGGGCTTGGATTTATATGTTTGCATAAGGTAATAGTCAGATATATTTATCAACTCGGTACAAAATAAAAAGAAAATGATGATAAATGTGTCAGTCTAACATATTGTCCTTTATATAGAATCTACCGACAATCTCTAGCAGCTTTGCTACCTTTTTCAACATTGATATTTTCCTCAAAGCTTTAACTTGTGTTCTAAAAATAGTATCAAACTACGACAATTTCCAATTTGGCTTTACTTTTCTCAAATATTTCTCGATAAAATTGAAATCTGAATGAAAGTGACAATGTTTTATATAGCATCGAATGAAAAGAACCGTATTTGACGGATTAATAGCGATTATGCTGACATTTTTTCAGAAAAGTTCTACCAATTTGAGCCTAATTTTGGGACAAAAACGCCATTCTCATCGTCAGTACCAATTTTCTTTTTTAGAACAAAAATTTGTTCACACCGATCATATCGTGATTCATACATCAATATTCTCACAAAAGATTAAATTTTCAGAAAATATGGGTCTCGACACGGGAGAAAATCAAATACTCGTTAAATAAACGATTTAACACGACTGACATTTTCGACAGTTGACTCGCGAAGGAAAATCCCCTAAATCGATGCGCCGACAAACTGTCATGACAACAAAGCGGCTTCACAGGGCGGATTTAGCATTGCTTAAAATGGGCTGCGTGTTTGATGAAAATCAGTTTCGTCTTTGGTACACACGAACGGAATTACTTAGGGCCCTGTCTCTCGGTTCAAAGTGGATGGCTTAATTTTCGAACGTTTTTGGTTGCTACGATTTTAATTATATCATTGCGCCTTGGCTACGCATCTCGACTGGTCTAAGGAACTGGACTGAAACTATCCAGCCTGCTATTCCACGGAAGTGTAGATGCATTACCAAAGTCAAACAGCATCAGCTACATGTAGCCCCTGCCATGCTCCCACCTATCACATTGGGTAGAGTCGTTTGTGATCGCAAATAAATTTCTGTCTGTGGTTATATTGGCAGTAGAGCACAGCAGCCTGTTATTCCACTGCAGCGTGGGAACATTACCGAAGTCAAACGGCAGCCATCCTGTATGTGTTACACTAGCATTTACAAATACTTTTGGATGAAATACTTGATTTTTGATGGGACAGGGTTTAAATTAATTTGACGAATTTATGCATCACAATTACCTATAAATGCGGTTAGATACGGGTACTGGACACTGACCATTATTGACAGATACATGTAATTCTATTTGTATATACATGATATAGATAGTTACGGATATATAGGTATGTTGCCGGCCACTTAGATACGTTCGCAGTGACGTCAGCAACCACTGCTTTTGGTCAAAGTACAGTCACAGTAGCACACACGGATTCCTGCAGATAGAACAAGCCATCATATCCGTAACGAATCATACTTATCCGCAATCGCAAGGGAGGTACTGCATATGGATGTGCCTGAATTTTTAGCGTTTTCAAAATTTGGGCTCGATTTTACAAACCCTGTGGATACGATATGCACAGCTGCTGATGATTGCGCATACGACCTATCCGTGTTTGACCTAACCCTTATTATCTGTAGTCAGTTTAAGTACAGCTATTTAGCTATTCTTTAGTGATACGCCACTCTGCTTAGAATACGCAAAGACAACAAAGGTTACTTACGATTGTTTCAATTCCAGTCACTTGAACTGTTGCAAAAATTATACGCGATACGAGATAGTAAAGCATTTCAGAGATAACTTTTTACGGCAATCCGGTCAAATCATTTCGACGAGAAGGATTGGCTTTGATAGTCTGGGGAAATATCAAGGACAATTTTAGTTAATATAACACTGACGACCAGACAATGCCGATCAATTATTGCACAAAAATATAAACACGATTCACTGTAATAAAGGCAAGCCATAGTATAAATCAATTTGAAGCGAACTTGAGTTTCTGAGGCACATTCCGAAAACATACAAAGTTTTTTTTTTTTTTTTTTCAGGGACATGTTTTCCTGATGAGCTACATATACTTCTATATAGACATACAGTACATGAGACCCGGGCTCATCATGGCAAGATAATACTTGTAAGATAGCCCGGGCATTGCACTATTTTACTCCGCATAGAATCGTTTCGAAATATATAATTTGGCTTGCGTGAAATGGGTTCTTGATTTCCCAACACCACAACTGGCTCCCATGGATTAAGGTTGCCAAAGTACAGCTTCACATGGAATGTTAAATGTGCTATCCGCTTAACAGGCATACAACTTTAGGCACTAAAAACAAATTAACCTGCGACCGCGTAGATGAAGCCATATTTAACACAATTTAGTCTGGATTATTGTATTTTATCTAAAATGTACTGCTTTCTCTTACAAAAGTTATTCAGTCAGCAGAAATACATATCGGTAGCGTACGTGGTACGAGTCCCAATAGACAGGTTTTAAACAGCAGTCACACAGCAGTCACACATTAGCGTATAACCCTTACGCGCGCCGGGCGTATGAAAAATCTCAACACGCTGAAGATTTTGGACGTAAAAAAATAATTTGTTCCTTTAACTCGCTTTAGCCGTCACATAGCGTTGGCTTAATCTCTTGAGACACATTTCTAGCGATAATCCGTGCATAGCTTTAGTAGAAACGTCCACTTGTCACCAATTCACCATTGACGAAGCTAAGTCGTTACAGAACATGTCTGAGTGCTTTACGACAAGGTCAAAAGCTGTACAGCGACAGGATACATACTTGATATAAAAATTAATGTATTTCGAAAGAAGACTTTAATAAAGCAAAAGTAGCACCGAGATCGTGGTGGTACCGCTAGCTTTTGTATAGGCAAAAAGCAGGTGTGATGAAGGTGCGTCCCATTTTGATTATCTTAGTTTCAACGGAATATGAATTGTGCCATTCGATGGTAAAACGATATCAATTCAAGTGCAAAATAACTCCATATATTGCAATGCTAGAAAATATCTGACACAAGTATATATGTATTATAAGCAGTGAAAGTACTGATCAGTCGACACCAATCAGAAAAATGTACATTATGCTCAACGTATATAATACAGTAGATTTTTTAGTTCGCAGTTATTTTCCAAGCAAGAATTTTACGGATGCGTGTAAGTGTTAAAAAAATAAACGTATCAATAGTTTTAAAAGCTGCATTGATTACACTGGAATCAGAATATTTATTCTTCTTTTAAAAATCAAGATTTGGCAAGAAATGTGTGAAACAAAAATGTGTGAAATGTCTGAAATCATTTAAGACACGTTATGCGCAAGCACGCTATTTGCATATGTAAATGCTTGCAAAGATGAAGTGCGTGGTGACCAGAGATAAGCGTCTTTGTCTTTATCAACAAAGATGTTAAACAAACTACATGATCGACTATTTTTGCGTTTTCTGTCTTAGACTGTTCACCCCGTATTTTGCGGACCTGGTGTGAAAACATGTTTTTACATGACGCGACTAACCTATTTCATTGTTTCAATTAAATTAGCTCTTAGTCTTAGAAGACACCAATACAAGATCAGTCAGAGCAATTACTCTAAATGTTAAATGCACCAGTCATTTGTAACTAAATGCTAATTGAAGCAGGGAATGGTAAAGAGACATGCTTTTTGGACAGCCCGGCAGCATTGCGGGGACAGTCTTATGATCAAATGCTAACCAAAACGACAAAGCAGTTCACTTTATGAGGCAAATGACTGCGTGACAGGATAGCCTCCCTTGGTAGAATACGTTGGTGCAACATATTAGCGGCATCTTGAGTGCTTGTAATATGCAAATTAGAATCGTATGTTAGGTATATAGCGCAGTAAACCTCCGAGTTAACCATTCTTGGTGGATGAAACTATCCAGCCTGCTAAAGCCTGCTATTCCACGGAAGTGTGGATACATTACCAAAGTCAATCTGCATCAGCTACATGTATTCCCTGTCGTGCTCCCACCTATCTCATTTGGTTGCTCGTAGCCTGGCCACTAGGCGTTAAAATGACAAATCTACAAAGGTAAAAATCTTTTTGTATAAAATGTTCATCATTTGGATATAATATAGGTATACTCCTCTGTCTCGATTTTAAATGTAGCCCAAGAAATCTAGCCCAAGATATGTACATCAGAAAATATTTGGTGCTCTAGCTTTCAAGAAAAGAAAATTTACATTTACAAAAAAGGGCAAAAAACTTATCAGACTAGTAGCTAGTCTAGGTTGCTCTGTCTACAGTTATATTGGCATTAGAGAACAGCAGTTTGTTTTTCCACCGCAGCGTGGGAACATTACCATTACCAGCTTCACATGGAGTGTTAAATGTGCTATCCGCTTAACAGGCATACAACTTTAGGCACTAAAAACAAATTAACCTGCGACCGCGTAGATGAAGCCATATTATACACAATTTAGTCTGGATTATTGTATTCTATCTAAGAAAATGTGCACTTAAAGTTATGGCTTCCTGCTTTCTGCTGCAGAAGTTATTTAGTCAGCAGAAATGCCTATTTGGTAGACTAAGTGTAGAAGTCCGAATCGATAGGTCGTAGGTTCGAAGATGTAAAAGGTATATTTAGTGATCAGTGATAACCTTACGCTGCTATGACTACACAATGGACATTTAGGCGGTGAGCAACAATGACAATTTCACTGTGTAACTTTATACGCCCCCCCCCCCCCCACTAAGTCCAATTACAAGAGATATGAAACCGTATTTAAATAACATCATTATTTTCGTGTGAGAGTAGTATTCCTTGATGAAAACATTAAAAACCAAAATAATTCACTTACATTGTCATTTTTGAAACTGAAACAGTAAGTTGTATCAAAGATTTATGAAAATGATTAGTTTTAGTTGTTTTAGTTGTTTGTTTTGAAGGTATTAAAACTTTATTATGACCTTCTATGGCGTCATAGTGGATCTAATGAATATTCATGAGGTACAATGCAAATTTTCAAATCCAGTTATCTCCTGAGCCAGTTATGATTGTTTGTTAAGGTTTACTGCAATCAGTTTCTTTAATCAATGTCTACTCCAGTTTTACAAAATCAAAACCTTCAGATTTGACCTTTAAAAGATGGTGATCGGAAAATGGTGCTCAATAATTATTGCTACTATCGCGAATATGACACATAGATACACGTAATATTTACATGTACTGAAAAAAGGACAAGCCAGAGAATAAGCCAATTTGAAGGAGAGTAAAGTTTTCTGTGAATTTGTTGAGGAACGCAACGCCTACATTATGCAGGCGTTTTGCAGGAGAAGAGTTTTAAAGGTTTTTGCTATTTATAGCCATGGCGGCCATCTTGGTCATGTGACCTGGTCCATTTATATAAACTTTCGTAAATAGCTACTGTAGACCAAGTCATACTTTATTTATACATACTGTATATATTACAAACTTTACAGTCCGAGCCTAGATGCTTTGTAACACCCATACAGAACTATGGTTCTCAATAAGCATGGAATATTAGCAAATGATTACTGACGAGTTGCTGTGGCTGTGGAACTCAATATGGTCTTGATGCAAACCAGCGTGATCGGAAACATACAGTTTTGCATGTGCAAGTTAATTAAATCCTTATAATAGGTATTCGCTTAGAAGTATAAAGAAAAATACCTGAGGAAGCGACGAAACCCTATTAAGTCGTGTTTTGTACGTCCTTCAACAGATGAAACCATATCAATAATTTGAATTAGCCTGTTTTCTGTATTTTTATCTAAGCTAATTTGCACTTAAAAAACGGCTTCCTTTTTGCTTGCATATTAAGACAAATCGCGTGGAGGTTCATAAGTAATTAGATTAACTCAATACTGTTACAAATATCATTCATCTTGCAAAGCATGCTAACAAATCCATTTCTAAAATGAACCAATTCAAACTTTTAAATGTATCAAGGAAACCAGTCTCTGGCAATTCGCAATTAAATTCTAAATTTATCAGGAAATACCGACGAATAATATCCGATGATGACAGTTTCCATTTTCTAAAGATATAATATCAGGATAATGTCATTGCATCGACATTCAAAGACAGAAGCTGAAACTTTTTATCCCATAAAACATTTCTACACTAAACCGTGATTAAACACAATAAACAAATACTGACAGTATCTGAATGATGTCATTCAAGATAAAAACATTGTCAGAGGATGAAATGTAGGTGAATTCTGATGTAAACATATATTTCTAAAACATTATTCCATACGCACTTCTACACAAAATCTCGGTTTAACACAATACACAGACACTTGCGGCGTTGGATCTGTTTGATTTATGCAGAATAAATTTAGTACATAGTAACAAGAATTCAGCTTTATTACTTAATTAAATCTAACTAAAATTGTATTGAAATGTCTATTTGCTGTTTCCTTCTACTCAAGTAACTACTGTTAATATCATAAAATAGTACCAGGCAATTGCCCCGTCAGCTGTCTTTTGCCCGATCACATAAGTTACATAACTGCAATGTAATAAAACAGTTACTTCAAGCTTATTTCGTTCCAAGGCGATACTGCTGTTGTGGTTCCATTTGTTTTATGTTTTGGAGTCGAATTTCTGTGCTGTTTGAACCTTACGTACGTTTTCATATTTTTATTTAAGTCGCGTAACTGAGTGGCTGCCTGTTGGGAAATAGCTGCTCACTGGGCTTACGATATGTTTTCTTAGTATGAGTACCTAATCGTCAATTTAGTTTTTCCAACCTCGGTTATAAGAGTGGGAATTACTTTCTGATTGCGCCTTGTTCTGATCAATGCCTGCTTGTACCTTTTTAAACAGGCAATATTGCAAATCAGTTTCCCCTCGATGCAGGTTCTGACTTGACCGACACTGGCCCTCCGCCTCGCCAAGTCTGTAAAGTCAGAACATGCATCTCGGTGAAATGTTTTGCACAATTGTCTGTTGAAGCATGAAATAAACATGTAACTGTATCATATTACTTCTCAAAAGCTAAACAATGACAAAGAATGTAACAGCATTTAAGTTTAATATGCCAAAGCATTAAAGAAGCAAGTCTGCAAAATATACAAAACGCTGATGCACATGTGATATACCGTAGGGGTACTAAAGAACATATCAGTGCACACACTGGTAAGGCGTTTAAGCCTCATAATGCTACATTACGAAAATAAGCCCATGTTATATACACATTTTTCAGAAGTTGTAAAGTTTGAAAATTTTCAGATGAAAAAATTTGATATTACAAAATGCAGAAAAGTGTGGCAAACCAGGTGGTCAGAAAACAAAAGCAGTCCTACTGGGAAGTGGCATATCCAGTTAAAAATTCAAACATCAAAGACACCAAGTTAGATGATTGACATGTCCTTAAAACATAACAGTAAAAGTAGTATGTGATCTTACCATAAAAACTGTCAAAGGAAGTATTGATTTTTAAGGAGGAATCTTCATAAAATAGGTAAAAATACTGAATTTTATTGTGAAAATTATTTTGTTGATGATGATGATGATGATTGTGAATGTGGTTGCAATGATAATGGTGATGATAATAATGGTCTAGTTCAGTTCCAAATACTAGTTTCTTCTAAACTGTCAATTGTCTCTTTGAAAGTTAGACGGAATATTTCCATCGGTATTCCGTTAGACCTCTCCATACCGACGGAAATGACTTCTATTGAGCCCTAAGTCGAAAATGAAAAATCATCGAAGACTCCAAAGAAATTGAAAATTATGTTATGTAATATCCTTTCTGACTGATAGGACTTAATTTATATACATTCCAGACGTAAAATGACGCAGGTTCATAAAATACTTCATGTTTTCTGTTGAAAATATCACATACGTCTATAAATAGATAAGGGGAGACTACTGTAAATAATGAGACAAAAAAGTAGAAAATCAATTGCTTTTTGCAAATTTATTGAAATTCTGCAGGCTAACCGGATGTTTACTAAAATATTTATGCATTTTCCAACAAAACATAACAAAAATTCTAACAATTATCACCAAATAAAGCAGCTATAAGCTTCTTACGAAATCCATAATCTGTTCGACCATAGTTTAAAGGCAACCTATGCTAAGCTGTCACGGGAGAGGAGCGAGGTCACGAAGTGTATCGGAGTGCAGGTTAGCCAGCTGATCTATTTGAAAGTATACTAAAGGACTTTGAAAACGCCTCACCATACATCGGTTATAATTTTGACTAAAACTGGACAACATTAACCTCAAGTATAAAATATTCATAATAGTGTGCATCTTAACATGATAAACAATATTTATTCCTAAAGATTTATTTGCTAAATTGTTTGCTTATACTGTTTTCTTGATACGTAACGTTCTTGTTGTTTTGTTAAAGAAAACCCTAGGACGGCTACAAAAAAGGCTTTTTGCGAAAACAACCCGTCCGCGGTGGTAGCGTACAACCTTAAGCACAAGAAAAAAAAGCAAAATAAAAATAGTGACTTTCGTTTAATGCCGTTTAAAGAGCTAGCGTTTTTTGCTGACGTAAAGCGCAAAGTGGTCAAAACACACAGACATACGATTACAGCGCCAAAATTTATGGTAATTTTTACACACAAGTCGGTGCAGTTTTATTGTAATTGAAAACTTTCAAATTCTTTCCATTTTACATCCATTGGAGTCTTAAAATGCCACCAAAATGTTTGGTTTAAGAAATTCATTAGTCTTGAAATCACCTCTTTTCAATAATGTAATTTTCCTTAATTCTGGCGGCCGTCTTGGATGCTCTCCATACACTGTTTTCTTGCGCTAATTTCTATGTACAATTGATTCTGCTTTCAAATACAAGTGATCTCATATTCAAAAGTCTCTCAAAATATGATTATTCCCATGTCAACTGCTATTTTCCTTATACGGGCAGCCATCTTGGACGCCATCTTGAATTTCTCAAATTGCTCAATGGTGACAAGATGTCACCCGCCGGATTCTTAATGAAGAAGACCTCAGCTTTCCAAATATGTAAAAACATTTTCTATGTACTCCAAATCCAGGTCCACTGAAGGTTCTGCCGGACTATACATTTACGGTAACAGTATAGGCAAGCTCAAAGACTACCTTTACTGTTATTCAAAGGACCTGTCAATCTCAGTAGCTTTGGCTCTCTTTCCTGTCCAGGTGTTTTGCCACACTTTTCTGCATTTTGTAATATTTTCCTCATAACATAGATCGTGGATACATGCTAGAACCGCCTCGTCGACTTACGAGTAAAAATGAAAATAAAACTGAGATCCTTTAACAGCAATAAGAATATAAATAAGAAAGGGGGTGGGCCATACCGCGGTTTCGGCTACTTAAGCTTCTTCAGTGACCCTTTAGATTTGGCAACATGGAGCCAAAGAGAATTAGGGAAAAAAAAGAATAATTCCGGTAACATGCCAGAAAAAAATGGGTCGATAGGTAGGGATTTTTTTTTTTTTTTTTTTTTTTTTTTTTTTTTTTTTTTTGAGGGAAGCCTTACCATGTAAAATACCTGAACATAGATATACAGTTTAATCAGAAGTAAACTGTTTTCTCCTCCAGTGCAGATGCACACCTTCTTAGTTAAAACTTCAATTCAACATTTTTTATTTGGATGAATCTTCCACTTGGTCCACAACACTTAAGGTACAAAGCACTGTTTCAAAGCACTCAATCTTTGCATTGTGAATCTGCAATTGTGCCTGTAAGCGTACATAGTGATTCTGCAAATGGCAATTCACAAATATAGTATAATATATGTTATAAATAAAAAAAAATATTGTCATTTCAACTCATTTGTCCTTTGCTATCATTGTCAAATTAGACATGCCAGTGAACAGTCCTTGCTGAATGTGCAAAGTGTGTTTTCCTTGAAAGTGTGAAACTTTTTGAACACATCATTTAGTGTTGATTGACTGTCTAATGATGACATTAGTTTTTTTTTTTTCACTGCCGTGCTCGCATTTTTTTTATGCGAAGTGCGAGAATTTGTTGGCCACTGCCACTGGAGGTCGCCATTTTATCAGTACTGCACATGCGCATGTATTGATCGTATAATCGACGGTGACGGTACGCTAACTGTGATATTCTACGGTATTCTTTTGCCGGTCCGGTACTTGAAAAACACGATCTTTTTTCGATTTTCGAGTTTTTATTTTCGGAAAACAGGAAAAAAATATTACAGTGGGGGAGTTTTGACAGGGTCGGTCGGGTTACCGGAAACATTTTTTTGGCCCTACTGTAATATTGCAATTTTCAACAGGATAGTCGAAACCAAGACTATAAGTCTATCATAATCAAACATAATCTAACGTTGGTTAGAAAATGAATCTTTTTTCCCATTTCTCAGAATATCCTCGCTGAGCGAAAGGAAAATATAATCTGCACTATGGATGACATGCGGGAAGACTTTAAGGGCCCCTACACATCACAACATCAGCTGCAGTAATAGCAAATAAAAATAAAACTGAGATCCTCAAAGAGCAGTAAGCATATTAATGAGAAAGGGGGTGGGTCATACCGCGGTTTCGGCTACTTAAGCCTCTTCAGCGACCCTTTAGATATGGCATCATGGAGCCAAACAGAATTACTGTAATTTTGCAATTTTCAACAGAATAGTCGAAACAAAGACTATAAGACTAGACTCTATCATAATCAAAAAGGAGCCAAATATATTAAACGTTGCTTAGAAAAAGAATCTATGCCAATAATTTTCTGATTTCTCAGAACAGCCTCGCTGATCTCAAAGGACCAAAAGGAAAATATAATCTGCACTATGGATTGTGTACGGGGCGACTTTTTAAGGCCGCCTTAATCTGTTTTAGACCATATGGACTAATAAATAAGAAAAATTGGTTTCCCTTTCACATCCCGGTTTTTCTTTATAAAAATGGGGTTCAAGTGGGTATACTTTTCATAGATATGTTTTCCTGATATATGCAAAACTGGTGAAATGCAGTATTGGTTAACATATCAGCAATGTCTTAATGCAAAATTGTCATAAATTTGACCTTAAAATGTATGAATCATGTATCTGAACAAACATAACGAGTCACTTAATATTTTCTGGTTAACATCGAATATAAGGTATGACCTTTGATTATGTCTCAAATAACATTTGTATATGAGAAGTTGCTCACTCTCGGCTTCTCTTTGTGGTACCCAATTGTCAATTCAATTTTCACCACCTCGGAGTTTTGGAGTGGGAATTTCTTTCAGATTGTGCTGTTTCCTGGTAATTGCTTAATTTTACCTAAAGGTTGGCTTTGAGTGGTGCATGGGTTTAAGAGAAGATTATCCTTGAAAATTGTTTACGACGACGGCAAAGAATTTCTTACCAAGACTTAACTACAGAGTTCTTCTATACTACTTAAAGTTTGATAGGGATCAAAACTTTATTTTTGTTCACATGACATACTGGTGATCTAACACTTAAAACTTTTGCTATAGGCATGTAGCAGAAACATCACTGTGCAAACATTTAATCTTTTTTCGCATTGCCTGCGAACACTTCTCGCAGACTTGCAGAAACGATGGAACCCCTCTGAAATTGAAGTTATCACTGTTGCCTACCCTATCCAATTCTGTCATTCATCACCTCTTGCTGCAAAATTGTTTTGATAATCGAAATGTCGATACTTTTATGTCTAAAACTCACTTTGGGAAAATTTCAGAAATCTGTGATTTTTGGTTAAAACACGATTTTTTACCCCCAATTTTTTTTCGCTTAAAATGTTGTCGTTTAAGCTGCAAGTTTGGAACAGAAAACCGATTTGAGTAACGGGCATTGGTTTAGATTTTACAGCGTTTTAAAACATTTGTTATTGGAGTGAACATTTTCTTAATGGAAAGTTGCATTATGTGAGTAAAACATTTGACAACACATTTTAAAAAACTCTTTTTTGAACCATCCAGAGTGCGTATTCAAAATCGGTTTTCAGTTTCATACTCACAATGCTAAGGAGAACATTTGGAGCGAAAAAAATATGTTTTGATTTTTTTGGTGAAAAACGCATTTTTGACCAAAAATTACAATTTTTTTGGAATTGTAAAAATCTGTATTTTATCACTTGGATATCAAACTTTTTACACAAAGAAACCTTTTCGTGATGAAATGTTTCTTGAAATTAGTGTAAGGAAGAATGTGTAACCCCTAGGACTACCCACTTGTTTTGTATTATGGCAATTTTTAGGGGCACTTGTGTTCGGATCCATGTTTTGAAAAAATAAAATGAGAGAATTTAATCAAACTTTCAATTTTCTTTACATGGGTAAATGTCCTACACATATTTGTAAGAATTGTGAAAATATATTTGTTATAGGTCCCCTGGAATAATACTGAAAAAGTGATCCTTATCAAACTTTTAGTAGTATATATGGTGTGCAAGAACTGTAATGATTTTCCTTAGTTTCATGACTGTTCTAATGTCGCGCTAAATAGTTAAAGAAATCGTTTGAGCAAATGCATCCCCACAATTACCACGTTTGATGATTTTATCTCCCGTGTTACAATAACCATGTGTCGCATAACGAGTATTGTTTTTTTTTTTTTTTTTTTTTTTGCAAACATTTGTCCACAATTCAAAACTATCTGTACATTTTCTTTCTCATGTGTGTATTTGCATATGTTTTGAAAGATTACTTCTACGTGTAAATGATTTTTCACAAATTAAACAAACGTAGTTTCTTTTCCCTTTGTGAATATCCATGTGTTGTAAAAGATTACATTTGACTCTGAATAATTTTCCACAGATATCACAACAATGTTGTCTATCTCCAGTGTGGATAAGCATGTGCCTTGAAAGAGTACTACTCTGTGTAAATGATTTAGCACATACTGTACACGTATGCTTCTTTTCTCCAGTGTGAATTACCATATGCTTTGTAAGATTACATTTTTGTGTAAATGATTTTCCACAGATTTTACACTCATAAAGTTGCTCTCCAGTGTGAGTAAGCATATGCTTTGAAAGGCTTGTACTCTGACTGAATGATTTTTCGCAAAATGAACATACATAATGTCTTTCTCCAGTGTGAATAAGCATATGCTGTGTAAGATTTCGTTTATCTCTAAATGATTTCCCACAAATTCCACATCTATGTCGTTTATCTTCAGAATGAATAAGCATATGCGTTTTCATATTGCCTTTTTGAGTAAATGTTTCTCTACAAATTGAGCATACGTGCTTGCGTTCTCTCGTATGAACGACCATATGCTGTGTAAGACTACGTTGTTCTCTGAACGATTTTCCACATAGTTCACAGTCATGTGGTTTGTCTCCATAGTGTATACGCATATGACTTGAAAGATTGCTACTCCGTGTAAATGATTTTTCACAAATTGAGCACATATGCTCTCTTTCTCCAGTGTGAACAACCATATGTCTTGCAAGATCATGTTTGACTCGAAATGTTGTTCCACAAGTTTTGCAGATGTGTGGCTTTTCTCCAGTGTGGATAAGCATATGTATTTTCAGATTGCCACTCTGTGTAAACGATTTTCCACAAATTCCACATGCATACTGTTTACAAACTACTTTGTCAGAATGACTCATTATACAGCGTATAAATAATATTTATGCTCTTAATATTCTACTGGCAAGTCAACGCTCATGTATGTAGTCTATCTCTTGTGTAAACCATCAAATATAATAAACGATATTATGTTGTCAAAGATTCAACAATAGGTGCAGATGCAGTGTTGCACTTCATCTCAAGTCACGGCACTAAAACATGGGATGCACAAATATCTGCATCCACCATTTAACATGCAGTAACAATAGTTGCTTCATTTGACACTAATAAATATATTGGTATTTGACAGCTCAATTGGACAGTAAAGGATGGTAATGCCTGACTAATGCCGTGAAATAAATGGTAACCTTATTGCTACCGCATCCATATTAGAATCATATTGATTCAACAGCCACAAACGCCTTCCAAACTCATTCCACTGAAACCTGGAAAAAAGCACAAAATAAATAAATCAAATTATAAATTGTCCTAAAATAAATAGCTTCATGTCGGGGCAATCATAGAGTCTGACGCCCCACCCACGACACCGGCGTGCAATTAAGGAAGACAGCATAGTTATCAATCATGATTGGGTTAAAAGCTAAGCAAGCAGCCTGTCGCATAACAATTCAAAATATAACCTATACGTCTGTAACGTGTTATGATTTTTCTAAACTTAAAAGAAATCATTCCGCCCTATAAGTTTCTTAAATTTGTTAACCATGTCACCATAAAATTCTGGTTTCAAAAGTCCCTAACGTAAAAGCGTCATAAGTCCAACATTAAATTTGGAAATCGACTCATAGTGGCTGTGATAAAATTTAGAAAATGTTCCTGAATCCCGCGTACCAGCCCTCTGCGTACTGAATACCCTTTAGGAGGGGGCTGAATCCCGCGATGATTTTGGGAGCAGCGATGATTAAATGTTTATGATCAGAAGTCTTTTTTTTTACTTCCATATGACCACTTGGATCACTAAAACAGATGAACATTTACAGGGATCTCACTAGGATTTTGGAAACAGGAGTCCGGGACTCCTAGAAAAGAAAAAGTAGGAGTCCCAGATTAAATTTAGGAGTCCCACTATAGAAACTCTATTACAAGCCCAAATTTGTTCGACCGAAAAATTATTAATGTGTTACTCTACTTGAAAGGTACAAGTAGGCAAAGATCAGGAAAAGGCGCAATCAGAAAAAGATTCCCACTCCAAAAACCGAGGTGGGAAAAAACCAAATTAACAATCAGGCACTCAAACCATGAAACATATCGCAAGCCGAATGAGCAGCTATTTTCCCAATAGGTGGCCACTCAGTTACCTTAACTAAAAATATGAAAACATACATAAGGCGCCAACAGCACAAAAATTTAAACACCAAGACATAAAACAAAAAGAACCTCCACAGAAGTATCGCCTTGGAACGATCAGTAACACAAAGTTACTGGCGGGCTTAAACCGGTTTTACATGGCCATAACCTCACCCTCAGCTTCTGCAGTGGTTCATAACATTTAGTTAGTTTTTCGGACCTCGTGGTTTTGGGGGGTTTGGGGGGTTTTTGGGGGCTCTTTTTACTATTTAAGACGGCAATTATATTGACCATGGCACTTACCTAAATACTTTAACTTGATGTTATAAAATGACATGCCATCAATTGTAGAATCAGTTAAACATAGTAGTGTGTTTAGGTACATGTATGCATGAGTGCAACAATGCTGTGTGGGTTGGGGTCTAATCTGCTAGACCAGACCTAGAAATGTGTGTAATGCACATCAAAATAAGTTCTTTTTTGTAGCCACAGCATTTTTATGACATCTGTCTTGTATACATTTTTGGTGTATTTCATTTACTTTCACCTGTTCAGTTGTGAGTTTGGGGTCAATAAGGGGTGACCCCTTCAAAGGAGGAATTTCTTCTATTTGGCAGTCATTAAATTGACTTGCAGTCTTCATTACTACCAGTAAAACATTGACACTAAACCTCTTTTGAACACTATCAACAAAGTTTTACCAACAATTTATGATTTAGAGGCAACTACAATAAAAAAAATAATAATCACAATTTAACAAGTCACGAAAACTATTGACATTTCAAAAATCGCTCAAGATGTGTAAAATGTTTGCTTCTTTCAAATGTTTGGGTAATTTCATTGATATTTAAATGAAAAACGCTAGGTTTTCAAAAGATTTATGACTGATTAAGAGTTAAATCGTTTCATTGGGGTAACCCCAATGTGCCTCTGGTGCCCGGTTACCTTAATAACAGCTGTCGCAGGACAGCGTAGCTCGCCTGACTTGTGCTTTGCCACTAAACTTATCAAAATCTATGACCTATGACCTTGACCTCAAGGTCACTCAGGTGGGTTGTGATGGTACAGCATAAAATCTCAGACCAATATCCACAAACATGCAAAGTTTAAACTTGATCCATCAACTTAGAGATATATAGACTTCAAAAATCTTTAACCCAAAACTTTAATTAAAAATTTCTAAGGCCATGACCTTGACCTCAAGTTCACCCAGGGTGGGTCATAATGGTACAGCATAAAACTTCAGACCAATATTTACCATGACTGGGTCATGATGGTACTGCATAAAACTTCAGACCAATATCTACAAACATGCAAAGTATCAACTTGATCCATCAACATGTTCAAGAGATATAAACTTCTAAAAACTTTAATGAAAAAGTCACTAGAGCACGAAATATAGGTCAAGGTCACTAGATCAATGCGGGTGCAAAGTCGGGACATCGAGGAGAAGCCATATGCAACGTTTGATGGTTGTAGGCTTTATAGTTGATGAGATATTAAGGGTTGGCTTAAAAAATGACAGTCACTGGAGCATGAAATATAGGTCAAGGTCAGTAGGTCAATGTGGGTGCCGAGTCGGGACGGACATCGAGGAGAAGCCATATGCAAGGTTTGATGGTTGTAGGCTTTATAGTTGAAGAGATATTAAGGGTTGGCTTCAAAAATGACAAAGTCACTAGAGCACGAAATATAGGTCAAGGTCACAAGGTGAATGTGGGTGCCAAGTCGGGACATCGAGGAGAAGTCATATGCAAGGTTTGATGGTTGTAGGCTTTATAGTTGATGAGATATTAAGAGTTGGCTTCTAAAATGACAAAGTCACTAGAGCACGAAATATAGGTCAAGGTCACTAGATCAATGTGGGTGCAAAGTCGGGACATCAAGGAGAAGCCATATACAAGCTTTGATGGTTGTAGGCTTTATAGTTGATGAGATATTAAGGGTTGGCTTAAAAAAATGACAAAGTTACTGGAGCATGAAATATAGGTCAAGGTCAGTAGGTCAATGTGGGTGCCGAGTCGGGACATCCAGGAGAAGCTTTATGTAAGATTTGACAATTCTAGGCTTTACAGTTGATGAGAAACTAACACAGCATCTGAGCATCGTACAAAGGTGTTCTAGATATTGACCTCTAGCCCGCCCCCAGGCACGACCCCACGGTCCCTTCACACTAAATCACAGAGGATCCTCATATGCAGCAACGTTCCAAATATGAATGATTTCTGGTCAGTGACTATCAAGATATAACAATTTTAAAAACTTTAACCGAAAGTGTGACGCGGACGCGGACGTACACGTAAACGCGGACGACCGAGGTGACAACAATAGCTCTATGCACTTCCTGCAGGCGAGCTAAAAATCATATCAGTCAGTCAAATCGTTTCATTGTAGTTGACTGATCACCCTGGACTGATCAAGCGTAACTTGTTTACACAAAGACACGCGTTATGAAAACACATTGCCCGAAGGTGTGGAAATAAATTATGGCATGTCTAATTGCATTGGGACATCTTAATTTGAGTAATCAATTTCTTGATTGGAGATAATTGATTCATGGGGCTAATAAAATCAAAAAAGCCAAGGTAAAGATAGACATTTTCAAAATGATTTCAGGATCTATCACGGCAAAAAAAAAAATCTTGCGTCCAGGAATCAGCTATTAGCAGAAATATGCGTCCAAGCCCAAATTTTCTCGTCCCGGGACGCCGATTTTACATAATACATAACAACCCAGGCTATTGTATCGGCGATAACTGCGGCAGAGTGGCTAGCGGAGTAAGTTGTATAAATGGTGCATAATTGACCAGTCGAACTTGTCCGGACTTTAGCCTCGTGGTTATGATGCCTGATTTCTATCCCGGCGATCGGGGTTCGAGGCCTGCTCTAGCTAGATTGATCCAGTCAGAATGGCGTCATCGGTCATTCGTACGAGGTGAATGACTCGGGTGTTTATCGCTATAGCCTTACTGAATTCAAAGCAGAATATATGAAAAAAATATTTGTTTCCTTAAAAGCTTTGAAAATATTTTAGATCGTTCTAATTTCTTCAACTCAAGGTATGAACCCCATAATATTTCTGGCAAATTATGATTTTATAAGCATCTAAAATGATAATAGTACAGCGATAATGACCGAGTTATACCCTCGACCGAATGAGCAAGGAGGCGGGAAAGGAGCAGTTCCGGTAACCAATATTGACTTTTTCTCACGAAAGAGTAGCTTGCCGACCGGATCAATGTTTTTTATTTACTGGTCGGAGGCCCTTCCAGGGGTTTTGGGGATTCAGGGAGAAATGCTATTTATTTTCAGGGATTTCGGGAGAAGGGTAATTTATTTTCAGGGATTTGGGGAGAAAGCATAACTTGTTGGGGTTTTAGGGAGCAGGTCCCTGAGGGAGCAGGGGGCTGAGGAAAAACATTTCAGGGAGCTGGGGGAGGCAATGTCTACGGAGTCAAAAAAGAGCTTTGGAATACCTTAAACATTTGTAACAAATTTCATTGTAGCATGGAGAATGTAACATAGTGGCTAGCAAAGTACATTCTACGTAGGTCATTCAAAAAGTAATGCAATATGTAGCATATTTTTGTGTATTTTTATCTGACAGAGGTAATGTTTTAATTTTTGAAAGTTTGATTCAATCTGCATTCAGGAAAATAAACATCAACTAAATCGGACCATACACTTTATGTTGCTTAGCAACCATAGAATGGCAGCGAAGGTGTCGTGGCCGCGAAAAGCACTTTTCTAAAATTAAATAAATAAACATTAAGCTGTGGTATTTCTTTGGTGGTGTTTACATAGCTATCTATATATATGCTTGTGTAATGTCACCTTAGCCAGAACTTTCTAGGCAACTGCAATGTTCATACAACCCCATAAGTGTCAGCTGTTGCTTAGCAACGCCAGAACCTATGCAATTTCGGGTTTATGCATTTTCCATAGACTTTGGTTGCTAGGCAACGAAATATCTCATCTGAGATTCGCATTTTATAGCATGTAGTTTACAAATCGTCAATGGCAGATACAAATAGGCATATAAATATTCGATTAAACAAACTAGATGTCAAATTGTAGCAGAAATTGTATCTCTACCCCCATTTTCACCCATCGACCGAGAAATTTCAGTCATCTTTTCAACTTTGATTGTGTGTCATTTAAATTATATCAATCAGATTACATTACCTTGAACATTAAATGCAACTATTTTAAGTTCGGTGTAAGAAAATAAAGTGAATACGTTTGTTTTGGTTTTCCTGTCACCATGGCAACGGTTTTAAGAGTCGTGGCCAAGTGCCTTTACACAGTGTTCTATTGTTGCTAGGCAACAGGAGGTCGAGCATGTGACTAGGTGTTGAACTGTCTCGCAGAGGGCGAATTGAATTTATCTTTCAAGAAAGTTAAATCAAACTTTTATAACATGTTCAGACAAAAACTTATGATCAATATTGCATTACTTATTGAATGACCCTCGTATATTATCAAAAGCCTATGAAGGCGAAAGCCTGCATCGGCAATAGTTTGAGGAAACACATGTGACTAATTTCCCCGGCTTCCCGCGCAGATATTTGTTCTATCATTAGATGAGTCATTTCGAAGAGAACATGTGGAGATAGCAGCAGGAGTTAATCAACGATTACATAGACTCTTATAAATGATAATTAACATGTACCTGATAATCAGCGATAACTAGAAGCAATTGTGGTGGTATGGCGATATACAAATGAATGTTAATAAAATATTTAAATATCAACCAATGTGCCATATTAAAAAGATCATATACATGTCACGACAAATCTGAATAACTTCACCACAAATGGCGGAAGATTTCATGGTGTAAACGAGCGAGCATCTGTCTAAACTAAACTAAAAAGTTGTGAACTCAAAATGTGTGATTTGCTCGCGATTTTCAACTTTCATGCATTTAATAGCGAATATCATGGTTGATCTTAACTTTTGAAAGTCGCACATTTGTATTGCATGTAGTTGGAAGATTTGCTGATTCGGACGGTCAATATTTTTTCAGTCATGTCGGCATAGAACATGCTTCTGTTGAATTTCGCATTTTAAATGCTTGTTTTATATGTATACAATACAAGAAGTTCGGTTCTACATAAAAAAGTCCTTATAGTCAGCTTAATCAAATTGTCTTTACGTGAAGGAAGCATTGCGATTCTGGTCTCAATAAACATAACCATGGTCTAACAACAGGTTCAATTATGGCCAATTTTATGCCTGCTGTGCGATACAGATGGCGCTGCAGAGGTGCGATTTACCTATCCCATGAGCCGTTTCTATTTATAGCAACACCGTTTCAGGTCTGCTACGTCATCACATGTTATCGGTATGGGGGAAATTTGTACTGTGCCTTTCCAATACCTATTATCAGCAGATGCAGACTTTCTCCTATTCATCTACTTTTGATATTATAGTATATAGGGTACACAATTGACCAGTCGAAATGGTCCGGACCTTTTAGCCTGGTGGTTTTGACGCCCGATTTCTTCCCCGGCGATCGAGGTTCGAGGCCAGCTCTGGTTGGATGTTTTTATTTACAGGTCTATATTTCTCCTCCTACTGTAATGTGCAGCCGAGCAGAGCCACAGCAAACCCCGTCGGTGGAAAAGCATGCTCATCCACCAAGGGTGGTTAACTGCGCTATATACGCAACACTTACTCACAAAGTCTCGAGTTTGAAATTTGCATATTTCCAAGGGAGGCTAACCCGTCACATTACTTCCCCCTCCGAGAAGACTCGCCCCGAGTCTTGGCCTGGGGATTTCATGGGTAAGGCAACCCCGGTCTGGCAATTGTCATTATCCCACCGCTGCCACCAAATGTAACGTAACGCGTGCAGCCGTGCAGAGCCACAGCAAACCCCGTCGATGGAAAAGCATGCTCATCCACCAAGGGTGGTTTACTGCGCTATATACCCAACACGTATAACAATTAAACGTAACTTTTATGCAGTGGGGCTTCCACAATCCTAATCGGAATGTTGGCAGTATCAGACTGTAGTCGACGTTTTACCAGATGATCTCTGGGTGTCCAAACCTTGGGAGTTAATACGAAGACAAGAAGAAGAAGAAGTATCCCATATTCCCATTAATTTTGAAGAAAGTAACCCTTGTCCCTAAAAATAATTCCAACATCATGTGGGATTTGGGGTCGAAATGACTAGAATCCTGCACCAATGTTAATCCGGCTGACAAAAGATATTGGCGCGAAAGCTGCACGGACTTCTCATGTGCCTGAATGCGATGAGACGTGGACGTGTGAAGAGCTTGCTGTGAAGTGGTGTGGTTGCTAAATACTAGAGAAATGTGACATATTATGGGACCAACGCTACCTTGGGACGTTTTGGTAAGTTGTTCCAGTCCCTAAAAATACTACACTTGGTGGCAACGTAATTCGAATCCGCGCTATGAAATTTTGAATTTTGTAAATTCTGTTTATTTTTTCGCCGCGGCCATCTTCCCTTTTTTTTTTCGTCGGCAATGCAAATGTGCGGTCGACTATAAAATACATTGAGCGATTTGAATATTTTCATTTGACCTGTACACACCCACATTTTGCATTTCTTTGACGACTCACGAAGAACATAGCCGATGAACATAGCCTATGAAAGTTTGTCAGAAACGAAGCGCCGTGCTCGACAGAAAGAACAGGTATTTTAGAGCCAGTACAGAATTATACATGGCTAGTTGGACATAAAAAAGGACAGGTATATTTTTCAGTATTCATTTATATAGTCGCAGAAAAATTAACAACAATTTTTGTGTTTTCCCTACGCTTCTCTTTTCATCAAAATGAACGTAAATGTTCATCAAAACGTACGATTATTAGTCGGCCCTAATAAAGAAGGGGGAGAAGGGTAAATTGAATTTGGAAAATATAGCAAGGGGTTATTTATTTATTTATTTATTTATTTATTTGTTAGAGCTAGCATACCTGTCGCAGTTGTGGATGGTCCGATTTGGGGTTATAAAGCAAAATAGGGAATGGATAAAATGGAATTTTAAGATGTCACAGATACCAGAATGCCTAGCATTAGGCCTACACGTATCGTGGTGTTGCCTAGCATGAGGCCAACGCTGTCCAGCAAGCACCTTTTCCTTGTAAACAGTGGAACATTTTTGAGACAGAATCAAATGGTTTATGATGACCGACCCATTTACCGTGGTATACCAGTAACCGGTGTAGTTTTGATATTTTTTGCAGGAGCTGAGTTGCGTTTTAATTTCTTGGCAAGGCATGCCAGTCGACAGAATGAAAATTGGCAAACAGACTGCCTGTTGTGATTACGCAAATCAGTTGCTCGGTTTGGTATATTGGTAATAGGTGAATGATAGTACCGCGTACACGCTAAAATTGGCAATAAGAAAATAAAAATGATATTTATCAGACTTGAGATTATTAAAAATTGAAATTCCGAAATTCACTGATTTTTTGTCGAAAAAGGTACAAGTAGGCAAAGATCAGGAAAAGGCGCAATCAGAAAAAGATTCCCACTCCAAAAACCGAGGTGGGAAAAAACAAACTAACAATCAGGTACTCATACCATGAAACATATCGTAAGCCGAATGAGCAGCTAGTTTCCCAATAGGTGGCCACTCAGTTACCTTAACTAAAAATATGAAAACATACATAACAGCACAAAAACATTTTTATACACCATGACATAAAACAAAAAGAACCACCACAGAAGTATCGACTTGGAACGACCAATAACACAAAGCCACTGGCGGGCTTAAACCGGTTTTACATGGCCATAACCCCACCCTCAGCTTCTGCAGTGGTTCATAACATTAAGTTAGTTATTCGGTCCTCGTGGTGAATCTCTAACTAGTCAATGAATCATCAAGAACAAACAAATAAATCATGATAAACATCCTGATGAATCGAAAACCAGGACTCACAGACTGAGTAAGCTGCCCGACGATGGAGATCCCTGGGCGCCGAATAACCTACTAACTCCGGAGCAAAAGAAAAACACCAGTTGGACCCCGGTGGGCCAAGCAACAGATTTGATGAAATCCTGTTAACAAGGGAGGGGGGAAGAAAGGAGTATTTGGCTGTGTCCATCGGGTGACAGGGGTTTGCTGAATTTGACGATGAAAAGGAGCTGTAATTATATAGATGCATTGAAATTATCTTAACATGACATCCAAGATGGCCGTCACATCGATGCTCAAACTGGAGGAACATTTTCTCTGGTGATGAGTACAAGGGGGTTGCTATCCAGCTGTTGCTTGAAGATGAAACAGACCATGCAGTTGACCGCTGGTTTCTTTGCATATGAGGTTCTAGTGGGTCTAGGCAGATCTTGGCTATGGCGATGTGAGAGGGGACATCACGTGATGGAGCGTGAGCATACAACACTGATGCTAGCAGATGAGAAGTGGACTACTTCAGTGTACAGAGACAGCATACTGCCAGAGGAGTATTTGGCGAGGCTACAGTAGTATGTGGGTCTGGTAGAGGACAATGGCTTGCGCTAGAAATCACTGATGTTTCATCGCAGTATTGTGGTGTTTCATCTAGTTCGATAGTGTTGCAGAAATAACTGATGTTTCATCGCAGAAATGTGGTGTCTCATCTAGTTATATAGTTGCAGTGTACTATATAACACTGCAAACTATTATACACAGTTAATAATTGTGGTCGAGGTACTTGGACTGAAGATCAGCCAGAAGAAGAACTAAGAAGTTGGTATGGTATACAACTCGGTGGGAATTTACTGAGATGGGTTTCATTTACTCTGTAACACTGCTAGATAAGAAAGTGATGAGCAGGGTACGAGCATATAGATGATGGCTGTATTTGGAAATGACAGATTGATACCAAACAGATATTATCTTGAAAGAGGCTGGTGCATGGTTGAATGGAGACTGTGCTGGTGTTGCACAAGGGATTTGGCTAAGAAGGAGCTTCTTTGTGGGTAAATTGGTCGATGTGGTGCAGAAGCCATCGGTGGTCATGTGTTTGCGATAGGTTCATGACCGAGACAGATGAGATTCGGCAGTGCTAGGAGTTTGATGAAATCCACGACATCCGAGTAATTGTAGGTGCCACATACAGGTATGTGTTGTCGCAATGATAGTGGATGCCTGAAAGTGGAAACAGATTGCACATCAAGAAATGGTTGCTGGTAATAATTTTATACAGCTAAAGGATTGCGTACAGAGTTAAAACTCTTTACATTAGATCTAACCATTGGAGATGAATATTGGTTGTTAGGGCAAAAAGTCATGGTCGCGTTGAGACTGCGTAAGGGCTGATAGCTGGTGGAGAACTCGACCCGGCGGGTTTGCGCGTCAGTAGTTGACGGCGAGGAATCTTGGCATGAAATAGTTGCCAAGATAGGTCGTGTCAAACTGCATCCGGAGACTGGCGCACATCAGTTGAGATGACACAGCTGGAGAAGATGCAGATCCAGCAGGAGCAGCAGTGATGTGTCTGTGGATATCAGCGGAGACGTGGGTCAGGCAGAATAACCATATTCAAGAAAATGGCAAGCCGGTTCTATTTGTGATGGGTAAACCTGTACGACGACGAATATTGAAAAGAGCCGACTACAGAAGATGACTGCGTAATAACAGATCATCTGTTGGAAGACGATGGGTCAGCAATTATATCAAGGTGTGCACAGACGGTTCATGACTGGCTATGGAACAGGAAATTGTTCGTACAGATATGCTTTGGATCTATGGGACAGGACTACGGGTCATGGTTTGAGGCTAGTGTTCTATGGTCATTGGCAATGCTGGGAAATGGCTACGAGCTCAATGGCATAACATACTGCTGAAATTTGAGGCTAGTGTTCTACGGCCATTGGCAATGCTGGGAAATGGCTACGAGCTCAATGGCAATACATACTTCTTAAGTTTGAGCTACTGGTTGAGTGCACACTCCAGTAGTAGCAGAAGTATACTTAACGACACTTCCAACGCTACCGATAGAGTTTTTGCTATAACTTCAAAACTACACAAGATATTGAAATGAAAATCGCAGGGACGATCGAAAAATTCACGAGACGTCTGCTGAGGGCAAAATCATGCCAGCGAACCTTTATTAAGAAACAGCCCGGGCGTTTAGACAAACTACACTTCATTTTCAAAAGTCGCAAAACTTGAGGGATTAAACAAAACATCATTTCAGCAATAAACCTACGATATTTATTGCCATAATGTATTAAGTATTTCTTTTTGCATCTTTTATTCACGAAGAGAGAAGGAAAAAACAAACAATTGAATCTAAACAATTGAATCTGAAATTTCACACCAAAATATTCATCTGATCCGATGCAATTACCTAATTAGGCTGCCATTTATTCGAACAATTACGCATCGAAACCACGTACCGCATACAAATACTACTGGCGCTGCGCTATACCCTTCCACCCATACCTTACAAATTGCTAAAACTGTATAACATTAGCAGGGAACCGTCCTCCCTACACAGCTGATAATGTCCCAGATGTGGGACAGATAGGGTCGATTTGATTTAAGTCGATGATTTGGATGGCTAAATAATTAACTCTGTTTGCTTGCAGAAGGTTTACAGTTTTGCGTGCTGTTTGAAACGTCGCACCGTCGTGCGTCAGATGCATACCCCTGTGAGTCCATGCATATGATTTGTTTTTTTCTGAGAACTGTTCTTCCCATCATGTGCTGTGGCAAAAAAGAGAAAACAAAACGAGGAAATACGGAGGAACTGTTACGAAGATCTTTGTTCGCTACAAATTGTTTTGTGACTTTTGAAAATGAGGGGTGGTGTGTCCAAACGCCCGGGGCGTTTCTTTATAAAAGTCTGCTGGCACCATTTTGCCATCAGTACACGTCTAATGAATTTTTCTATCATCCCTGCAATTTTCATTTCAATATCTTGAGTAGTTTTGAAATTATAGCAAAAACTCTATCGGTAGCGTTGGAAGTGTCGTTAAGTATAGTATGTTGGTGCACTTTCCAATATTAATTGAAGTGAGTATGTTGGTGCACTACCGCTAAGTAATGAGTCCGGTCAGGTGTATGTCCTGTAGAAAAGATACAGTTCAGCTACGTGGCGTTACTGTGGAGATAAATTGTACGCATTGTACCCCCAGTCAGCGACACAATTTGGGATGCGCGAAACGATGGTCTGTGTATAAAGACGTACACAGAAAGCTTGACGGTTAATGCTATGAAGAGGAATCTGTGGACGACCGGGTCATCAGAAGGCAGTAGCATTAATGGTGAACGTCAAGATGAGTTACGACAGTTCGCAACAAGCGTCTGAGGAGAGCATGAAATTGACTTGCTGAATGGTAGTGGTAACCATGAAATGATTGATGCTAAGAAAGCTACAGCAAGAATGTGGAAAACTGTTGCATATGCAGTCGAGTACAGTTCGGGCTTCCTCTTATCCTAGCATTTGGGAGAGTAAGAGAGTTCCATCGCAAGATGAAGTATCTCATCCCAGTATCGGGGTGGATAAGAGTTCTGCATGGCCTCGAAGGGAGGTACACTTAGTACTGGTGATCTGCTTAGAATGGCTGAGTTTGCCCAGGAAAGGTGTGGAGCACTTCAACGGCAGGTTAAGCCCTTTCCAAGTATTGGGTAGATAGAGGTAAAAATATGGTGATCTACGAATGCACAGCTTCTCCTTTCCCAGCATCGGGGAGGAGAGAGAATGAGGTCTGGTGCGAGCCATGAGGGAGGTGCCACGGTAAATGTTTTTTTCTGGGGTTCTAACTAGATCGACTCCACACGCACCTTGCACTCCTCTGAAACAAAGAGGGGAGGAATGTGGGATTTGGGGTCGAAATGACTAGAATCCTGCACCAATGTTAATCCGGCTGACAAAAGATATTGGCGCGAAAACTGCACGGACTTCTCATGTGCCTGAGTTGATAACGGTGTGTGAGCGATGGACGTTCGAAGAGCTTGCTGTGAAGTGGTGTGGTTGCTAAATACTAGAGAAATGTGACATATTATGGGACCAACGCTACCTTGGGACGTTTTGGTAAGTTGTCCCGGTCCCTGAAAATACTACAATCCCTAAATCCCCTTTCAGGGGCTCACGAGTTAAATGCGTTTGTTTACCAGTGTATAAGGAAAAGGTGACCCAACACATTTCTTTACAACTGCAACTGCACTCAGCTTACAATAGCAACTGCTAATTACGTCTTGGTACGTCAAACAGTTGGCTGTTTGATTTCCGTTTCCCTAATTACCGACAAGAAGTGACAAAGGGGTGACAAGAAGTAAAAATTGCCGACAATAAGTAGCCTTTTAAAGCGTTTTTTTATTATTATTATTAAACTTCTCCTTTTTACATACGAGGTATGGCAGGAAAGTTCGTAGACACCATTTGTATTTTCAACAGGAAAAGAAATTCAGTCAAAATGAATATAGCTGGTTTTGCAAAAATATTTCATGAGCAAATAGACGAAATATTATGAAAATCTGGCCAACACGACATCTTCTACAGCCCTTTATGTGCACCTCCCTAACCGGGAGCGGGGCAAGGGTCAACGTCTCAGTGACGTTACTTGATGTTTATTGCTGTCAGTGCTTTATATATTTGTAACAAGTTTAACCATGTTTCAGAGTTATTCCACAAAGAGTCCTTGGATATCAGTACAATATTATTATGTGTATCCAGCTGTCAAATGCAGATTTGTGCCAACTGTCCTCAGGTTCTCTGATGACCGGTTGAACATATGAAACCATTTCCATTCGCTGAGAATGTAAGATGAGTGCCCCCGTTGCCGTTTATCATCTTAGATGATCTATCGAGCATCCAAAAATCATTTCTGCCACTTGTAAACTGGTGACAGACAAGCTGATAGTTTTTATGTTATTGTTTATATCATTTCAATCGTGTTTGTTGGCCATTTCCATAACAAAAACACGCACTTTTATGGTTATCGGCTGTTCTCCGACGTCAAAATTACGCCATTTTTTTCAAACAATTCTTTCGGACTGCATCTGAAATTTTATTCACATATATCAAACTGTACTACCGCAAAGGCCCAAAACATTCAGAAAACGTTGTTGATTGAACATTCTTTCAGGATCAAAATATTTTATCGTTACAACACACTTCCGTGCCGTTTCACAAGCAAAAACAAATTGTGAAAATCGTCACATTTTATCACGTTTTGACACCTGCCCCGCACGGCCCTACCCTCAAACAGAAAAGTGGCCACTGCAAGCGTGTTATTACTTCAAATTGCACATTTCTGAAATACACTGAAACAAAGTTATAAAGAGGCCACTTTTCAAACTCATTTTTTGTTTCTAAGCCAAGTTCAAAATTGCACAATTTTTTGCCAAAAGACGTGTCTTTCAAGTAAGTAAAGTTCCAAAGTGTTAAGAAATAATTTTCTTTTACTAAAGGCGTTTTTGGAGTAAAAATGCAAAAATCAATGTTTTTAAATAAAAAATTGGATACAGCACACCATTTATTGAAATTAGGAACGGGTGTCATCAAAGGGGTCGTTACGGCTCGGAAAAACATCAAACATTCGAATTTTCTCTACTGGTAGAATTTTTATGCATTTTTAAAAATCGCCAATTTTGAGATTTTTTGAAAAAATCATAAATGTGCCTCTTAAACATGTTGACCCCTATTAAATTCACTTGATGAGGCCTGGAAATGAGAGATATAATTCGACTGAACTGTTTTTGACCATTTTCGAGGACCAACATGTCAAGGCTGCCGCACACTTCCGGTTTCAATGCCAATTTTTAACGAACAAAATAACAAAATTTGTGGACGATTTTTTTAATTTTCAAAGTTTATCAGAGTCTAGTATTTGACATAAATAATCGCTGAAAATTTCAATGCCGTGCTGCTGATAATAACGCAACCGGAGAAGAACAAAGTTGGTATGCAAATTGCATACAAAAGCTGAATTCCTGTTATTCAGGTTGTTGTCTTCTTGCATGTGCAAAACAGAAACGAAGATTCTTACTGCAGCAACACTTTTGACTTAATTTTATCTTGCATCATGGCAGTCAGTAGCACTTTCAAATAAATTAAAATGTAAAAACACAACGTCATAATATGACATTTAATTTGATGTTAATAAAGTGTGACTTTTTGAAATAGGGTACCTTTACACATGCTTCGTTTGTGTGAGAAGTATCACGCATTTTGGAATGCAGAAACTCACAGAGCCACTGTTAGACATTGGTTTATTCATATGATCATGAATTTTAATTGATCGTATTTTACTTTCTGAACTAGAAGACAAAATATGAGGTGGCCTCTTATAACTTTTTTTCAGTGTATACCCATAAGATATTGCTGCTTGAAATTGTGCAAAACGCTTCTTCAACAACGCGTTACTTTTTCTGATAGCTGAAGTGTCTACGAACTTTCCTGCCATACCTCGTATTAGTTTAGTGTTTTATAATCATATCATGTCATAAGGTTGCTTTTGAGGACGAAAAAAAAAAAAAGAGAAATTATGAACACCCATGTTACTCTAGATTTATCTATCTATCTCTTTATACTGACATACGCCCTCACGGACATTCTAGGCAGGCTAGCGCAGCGACAGAAAAAAGGGGATTATAGTACAGAGGTTTAAAAGTTTAAAAGTGAAGGATAAAAACAGATGATAGGTTAAAATAGATAAGGATAGCTAAAAACAAGCAATTTGGGATCTATGGGCGTAAGTGCTGCAACTTACAGACTGCTGCCTTGAAGGCATCAAGGCTCTGCAAGGTTGCAACAGACTCAGGGAGGAAGTTCCACTGTACTATGGCCAAGGGAAAGAAGGAGTATTTGTAGTAATCCTTTGATGTGTAGACCTGCCTGAAGGTCATGGAATGGCAGCACCGTGATATTCTGTTTGAATACTGCACGTGATATGGGAGGGATACAGCTACTAAACAATGGATTACCTTGTAAAACAAGCAAAGACGGGCATCAGCCCGTCTTTGTGCCAATATTCACCATCCCAGTTCTTGTATGATCCGAGTTACACTTGCCTGCCTATCGAAGTTACTGACAGTCCAGCGGGCCGCCCTTTTCTGGATTTGTTCAATCTGGTTATCCGCCTGTCAGTATGCGGGTCCCATACAGCTGAGGCATACTCAAGCTGTGGCCTGACAAGGGTGTTATATGCAGTTTCACGAAACCTTGACATCTTCGTTTTGATATTGCGACGGATAAAGCCTAGGGTCCGGTTTGCGTTTCCTGTTATGCGGTCAACATGGGAGTTCCAAGAGAGATCACTGGAAATATCAACCCCAAGAGACTTGGCACATGTGACAGCCTCCAAGATTTGGCCATGCAGTAAGTAGTCTGTTTTAATCGGCTTTTTTTAACTTGGAGCCTGTCACATGCACAACCTGACATTTCGAGGGGTTGAACTCCATATCCCACCTGGACTCCCATGCCGATAGAATGTCAAGGTCAGACTGGAGTGTGGAGCTGTCATCCTCGCTCTCCATGGTGAGGTATAGGGCTGTATCATCTGCAAACAACCTCACCTGGGAGCGGACCTCATCGGGCAGATCGTTTATATAGACAAGGAAAAGAATCGGGCCCAGGACAGAGCCCTGGAGGACACCGGACGTGACAGGTATTGATCCCGATTCCTCTCCGTCAATCACTACCCGCTGGGATCTGCTCCCAAGGAAAGCTCGGATCCAGCTCAACACATGCCCGCGAATGCCATACTGATGCAGCTTCCAAATAAGTTTGCTATTGTTGACCTTATCAAATGATTTTGAGAAGTCTAAAAGTATGATGTCAGTTTGTCTCCCCGCACTGGCATTCCTCGCGAGGTCCTCAATTAGCATGATGAGCTGGGTCTCACATGACCGTCTCTCCCTAAACCCATGTTGGAGGTCATACATGAGGCCCTGCTCATCAAGGTGCTTAACAATATTTGATGCCAATATGTGTTCAAGAACCTTACAAAGAATGCAAGTGAGGGAGATCGGTCGGTAGTTTGATGCCAGAGATTTATCGCCTTTCTTAAACACGGGCATGACATTGGCCTTGGTCCAGTCTGCTGGGAACTTGCCAGTTTGCCATCAAGAAGCCTACCAAGGGAATTAAACATAGATTGATAGATTGTGGATACTGGTTAGAACCGCCTCGGTAAGGCAGTTCTAACGTGTACCCGTAATCAATGTTTTGAACAAAAATGTCAAAAATTTTCCCATAAAATTTTCCATTTTTGCATCTGAAAAAAAAACCCACCTCTGTTTATTGCATGGGCATGTTTTCGTGTGTGTGTGTGTGAGAGAGAGAGAGAGAGAGAGAGAGAGAGAGAGAGAGAGAGAGAGAGAGAGAGAGAGAGAGAGAGAGAAGGCCATTCAACCGAGTTGCTCAATTAGGACTAACAAACGCCAATAATAGAGATAATTACCTTAACTCATTTTGAGCCATTCGGCTTGCTAATCAGATATGTAACCTTTGAAAGTTAGCTTTGAGGTATCCCATAAGCAGATTTGGTAATAGAGTTATACAGCTTTGATATCGATGGACTGCGGTTTTGCAAGTCTTCCTTCTCTTATTACCTTTATGACAATTTGTTTCTCTTGTCGGCATCTGGATGCGATTGACGTTAGCAATATTGTCGGTAGTACGCTCGTATAATATTAAAAAAGACTATGTAAACCACATGCACGCCGGTGGGTCGGACGTCTGACTCTATGATGGCCCCGACTTACAGCACAGCTATTCATTTCTGTTGGTTAGGGCCGGATCTCCTTGTCTGTTGCTTTGTCTACCGGGGTCCAACTGGTGTTTTTCTTATGCTCCTGGTTTCAGTAATTTATTCGGCGCCCAGGGATCTCCATCGTCGGGCAGCTTACTGAATCTGTTGAGTCCTCGTTTTTGAGTTCTGTCATCAGGGTGGTTATCATTATTTATTTGCTTGTTCTTGATGATTCATTGATTAGTTAGAGATTCCCCACGAGGACCGAACAACTCACTAAATGTTGTGAACCGCTGCAGAAGATGAAGGTGAGGTTAGGCGCCTGCGAAATCGGTTTAAGCCTCCAGTAATTCTATATTTCTGATCGTTCCAACGCGATACTTCTGTAGTGGTTCCATTTTTTATGTTTTGGAGTTGATTTTTTTACTGTTTGAACCTTATGTACGTTTTCATATTTTATTTAAGTTCGGGTAACTGAGTAGCCACCTATTGGGAAATAGCTGCTCACTCGGCTTACGACATGTTTTATAAGTACCTAATGGTCAATTAAGTTTTTCCCATCTCGGTTTTTGAAGTTGTAATTTCTTTCTGATTGCGCCTTTTCCCGATCATTGCCTACTTGTACTTTTTAAGGGACCTGACCACTACAATAAGTTTGTTATCTTAAATGCTCAGAATTCTCGCCCAGAGATCCACACGTTTGGTTTTATCTGGTTCTAACTATTCTTATCTATTTTAACTTATCACCTGGTTTTATTCTTCACTTTAATGCTTTTAAACCTCTGTACCATAACTCTGTCTGATATTAACAGACGATGCGCTACCCTGCCTAGAATGTCCGCGAGGGCGTGCGGCAGTACACAGAGATAAATCAACCTCTCAAGATACCAAATACTGCTCATTCTACCTGCTTTGTGTTTGGGAAAACATGCATGTGTCTCAAAACATTGCGGACAACCCACGCATCTGTTGATAAGCCATGTATCTTGTCTTTGTCCCTTCTAAATGGTGCGACGAACATCGGAGCCAGCCCATAGCTCCATTTTCACGTTCATTCTAATTTTTCGCAGGGGAGATGGACCAGACAATAAATTCATACATTTTGGGCAATCAAAGGTCTTAGATTAGTATATTTTAAACGGGAACAGCGATAACTTGCTTGTTCTCATTATACAAATTGGCGTTTGTTTACATTTTGGCAATTGATTTAGACAAAAACTAGAAACAGTGCCTTAAGAGGCACGTATACCCCAAGCTAGTAGCCGCCCCCTCCCCCATCCCTAAGCCCATCGCCCCTGACCCAGACATGTTCCCTGACACTTTGAACTTCAATTACCGAATAAAAGAGAGCACTCTCAACAAGTTCATCTTATAAATTTGTGTTTGCAAAAAGCACCGTCTAAAACCATTGGGAGGGGGAGTGTAGTGTAGTAGAATGACAGATCTGAGCCTGTGCGTGAGAAAACCACCAATTTGGGTTTCGACCAGGTCTGGCACAAACTGGCCTGTACAATCTCAGGAGCAGGCTAGAACCTTGAAATTTTGGATTTTGAAGAAGAGGTATTGTATTATCTATGGAGTGAAAACAAAGGCGCTGATCAGCCGTGCAGTTACTGCACGGCTGATCTGCGGCTTTGTTTCGCATTATGCAGATTGCTGGTTTTCTTATGCATATCTACTTTGTACAGAGCTGACTTGTAGACTAAATCTAGGACTTGATCGCGGACATTGAGGGGCAGGTCCTTGGTCCGAGATGGACAATTGAATGCCATTCTTCAAAAATCTAAATAAAACAAACATAATAAATGTCCTAGATCTTGACCTCTAGCCCCACCCTGGGCATGGACCCTAGAGTCAAATGGTATTAGGAACAATGTAAACCTAATAGTTAGTATGAATAATTTCTAAACATAGTGGTAAAGAAAGGTACAGAAAATACAATGGACCCTAGAGTCTGAAACTTACACGGTACCTACGGTCCAAGTATGAATGCTTTCTGACAAGTCTTTGTTGATGTCAAGATTACAGAAAATTTATCATGGTATCTATCATATTATAAATGTATCCTAGATGGTACCCACGATTTGGTGACATGGAATATGAACTAAATAAGCATACATCCCTATGAGCGTTTGTAAAGATATGGACTTAGAGAAGAAACATTGACATTGTAAAGTAGCTATGGTCCAAATATGAAGAGTTTCTGACTATTGGTTCATGAGATATACACCTCTAGAGAAACTTTAACCAAAACTTTGACATAAATTCTACGAACGTTCCGGAATTACGAACGAAGAACTAACTAACTAACTAAGTCAGAAAGAAATTACCACTCCAAAAGCCGAGGTGAAAAAACTAAATTGACAATCAGGTATTTATACTAAGAGAACATATCGTAAGCCGAGTGAGCAGATATTTCCCAATAGGCGTTGGCTGTCCCACTACAGGTGCGTTCACTTATTAATATGCCCCTGCGATATTCAGAAATAAATTGACAACTTTTCTTGTCTTTGAACAATCGTCACTGGCAAGAAATAGACTACTGAATGAATTTGTATATATACTATCTTAAGTATGTCTATAAATATTTACTCTGTATATAAAACTTCCAGATCGTGTGATGTTGTATGCCTAAATTGATCACATAACATATGGAGCCAAATTTTTAACAAAACAAATCGCTGATGTTCGAGTTTCAAAGATTCCACAAGGAACCATGGTTAATGGTTTGTAATTTTGTTTGTAAATTATAAAAGAATAGCCATTTTTGTTTTACGGCTGAAAATTTGGTGTCTTTATGAGCACTATTTACAGAGTAACAACCTGATTTTCATTTATTGTACATTTTAGAATTTCATGATAAAGCGGTTGCTATAATATAAAACTGAGCATGTCAGTGTTATTTTGCAAGAAAACATATATTCTACTAGGACGGTTATTCGACCAAAGCTTGCTAGTGGGTTCCTTCATAAGGTAAGCATGTCTTTAAGCACTATGGAGTCATCCATGACTTTTTATTCTGCCAAAACGTGGGTTGGCATTTCATCATACAATTCATGATTGTTTCCTACGCAACGAGGGGCTAAGTGGGCTAAATTTATTGTTGGACAATGACTCACATCTCCTCTTCGTGATATTCAAAACCTCTTCTATAGCGATTAAGTCACAGAAATTAACATGCCAATAAAGGATGGCAAAATAGTATTTATGCAAAGCAAATGTTCTTTGTATTCATTCCTATTATAGATATTAGAGGAACGTCTGTCATTGAATGTCCTGGTGATTTCCTTGATTTTATGCCTAAACAAGAGGATTTAAATATCATGAATATAAGCATTGAGAGATAGCCTAACTATGATAGTTTCTCTGTGAAAGTCCCAGTCTCCTATGGTATTCTGTGCCGAGAAAAAAAAACAACATGAATTGTATGATGAAATGTCAGTCCACGTTTTGCCAGAATACAAAGCCATTGTTCTTTAAGGCATGTTTACCTCAAAAAGGAACCCACTAGCAAGCTTTGTTTGTAAAACCGTCCTGACAGAATATTAGTTTTCTTGCAAAATAACACGGACATGCTTAGTTTTATATTGTAAGAACCGTTTTACTACGAAATTCTAAAATGTACAATAAATAAAAATCAGAGTGTAACTCTGTCAATAGTGCTCATAAAGACACCAAATTTTCAGCCGTAGTACAAAAAATGGCTATTCTTTCATAATTTATAAACAAAATTACATATCATTAACCATGGTTCCTTGTGGAATCTTTGAAACTCGAATATCAACGAAATTTTTGTTAAAAATTTGGCTCCATATGTTATGTAATTAATTTAGGCATACAACATCACACGATCTGGTAGTTTTTTATACAGAGTAAATTTTTATAGACATACTTAAAATATTATATGAACAAATTCATCCAGTTGTCTATTTCTTGCCACTGACGATTGTTCAAAAACAAGAAAAGCTGTCAATTTATTTCTGAATATCGCAGGGGTATATTACTAAGTCAACGCACCTGTATTAGCCTGAAACACAGGCTTCCCAGGAACTCCCATTTGACAGTCAGGTACTAATACTACGAGAACAAAAAGGCTTTTGAAGTTTCGTATCAAAAATGATTCCGAAATTCACTGTCCGGACATAACCTAATTAACATGTTGAACGGGTACTTGGGAAAGATCCTTACGCAAATAAGCCTAAATGTCATTCTGATGAGGCTGATTGTCAAGTATGCAAATACTTAACTTTCCATTTCATTGATTTCCATGAAAACATGAGACACTAGAGGACAACTAGACAAGAAAGGAATACAAACACAAAAAGAAATCGCTTTGTATCAAAGACTATCAAAACTCTCGTGGAATCAACAGTATGATCTTTTAACACAACACGATAAGCAAATTATTTCATTACATTATTATGAACATTAATTAAGTGAGGAGGAACCTCGAACAAACCAAACCAAAACAGATAGAGGAAGAGAGTATGTCTGGTGGTTAATGTGTCGGATTATTGATAGACAGATTGGGACGTTCGAGCCCATCTTGGGTCATACAGTGTCCATGGGCAAAAAGGTAAAAGTAGCAATGATCTGGAATCGACGCAATCAGAAAGAAATTCCCACTCCCAAAACCCGATGGGAAAAACTAAATTGACAATCAGGTATTTATACTATGAGAACATAACGTAAGCCGAGTGAGCAGATATTTTCCAATAGGCGTTGGCTATTAGTCAAAAACACTGGCTTCTGAGACTCCAAATTGTTCCAGTGGTGAATAAAACCCAGTTATCGCTATGATCAAACACTGTTTAGTACCCAGGAAGCTGTGGTAAGGTCCGACATTGCTTAGGTTTGTTGATTAAAAGACACAAACAATTTAACATTTAAAACAGTGTTTACAAGTATACAAAAGGAAGTTTCAGTTAATATACAAGCTGCCTATACATGTAGCTATAAACCAATGTCAGTTGAATAGGTGTATCATGTTTTCCCATCGTTTGGTAACGCTTTCTTCACCATAAAGACGTTACGTTCGTTTTTAGGGTAAAATTCGCTTAATTCATTGTCTATAGGACAGTCCTGATTGTGCAAATGTACTTCCAATATGTTTTATGTTGCTTTATCATACTTTAGCACAGCCGATACTATTCTTATTATTCGACTATCACAATGGATATGTGTTATACAAACACGGCTTTAAACGATTATTTCTCACATCCTAAGGTGCATTGCTTTATGTTTTCTTTAAATCTGGGTTTAAAAATCCAGAATTTTATGGTGACTTGGTTTACAAATTTAAGAAACTTATAGGAAGGAATTATTTTTCTTTTCAGTTCAGAAAAATCATTACACGTTACAGACGTATAGGTTATAACTTGAATGTTATGCGACAGTCTGCATGCTTAGTTTTTAACCCAGTCATGGTTGATAACTATGCTGCCTTCTTTAATTGCACGCCGGTGGGTCGGGCGTCAGACTCTATGATGGCCCCGACTTAAAGCTATTCATTTTAGTTGGTTGGGGCCGGAGCTTCTTGTCTGTTGCTTGGCCCACCGGGGTCCAACTGGTGTTTTCTTTTGCTCCGGAGTAAGTAAGTTATTCGGCGCCCAGGGATCTCCATCGTCGGGAAGCTTACTGAATCTGTTGAGTCCTCGTTTTTGATTCATCAGGATGTTTATCATGATTTATCTGTTTGTTCTTGATGATTCATTGACTAGTTAGAGATTCACCACGAGGACCGAAGAACTAACTAAATGTTATGAACCACTACAAAAGCTAAGGGTGAGGTTAGGTACCTGTTAAATCGATTTAAGCCCGCCAGTAATTTTATATTACTGATCGTTCCAAGGCGATAGTTCTGTGGCGATTCTTTCGTTTTATGTCTTGGTGTTTGAAAAGTTTTTGTGCTGTTGGCGCCTTATGTATGTTTTCATATTTTTGGTTAAGTTTAGGTAACTGAGTGGCCACCTATTGGGAAAATAGCTGCCCATTCGGCTTACGGTATGTTTTCATGGTATAAGTAACTGATTGTTAAATTAGTTTTTTCCCATCTCGGTTTTTGGAGTGGGAATCTTTTTCTGATTGCGCCTTTTCCTGGTGTCTACTTGTACCTTTTTATGTGCAAACCCGTTTTACAAAGTCCACAGCAAAAAATAAATAATCGTATGACCGGTAGTATAATAAAAATATTTTTTCGAGAAACTGAATGCACACACGTTTTATCAAAAGAGTGAAGAACCGTATTGCCAGATATTTTTTGTTTGTGTTGCGACAGGTGTATCTCCAGTGTAGAAAGCATATGCTCTGAACAGGGTTCGAAAAACCCGAGTATTAAACCATAAAACCCAACCCAGTGGGTTTCTGTAGGTAAACCCGTATACCCACTGGGTAGCGGATAGTGACTAGTATTAGAAATTTTATGATCTTTATATCTAATGATGATACTCGAGTATTGAGCAAGGTATTAAGGCATTTTAGAAATGAATGTACAAGTAACAAGATATTGAATTTATCTCATTTGAATAACCTATTTAGTTTGTGTGAACCAATCCCAAAAGAACAATCAGCTATCTAACCAAGCTGGCAAGATTGCATTAGGGGTGTTTGACGATTAGACAGAATTGAAAAGATACAGAGGTTTTAACTTCTCGTTGAGTTTTTGAGTTGTTGTTGTTATTAAATGGCTGATCCACATGCACAGAAGAAAGACTTGGCCTGTGACAGACTTTTGATAAGAGAATGGTGAAATAAGAGAATGGTGAAAGATATTTCTACTGCCATAAAAATAATCAGATAAATCTAGCTAAGTCACATTTAAATTTTACCTATAATTCATCATTTAACTACCATGCCAGATGTCGTTACAGCTATAGACATACAAGGCAGTCAACTACCAAACAATTAGTTAACACCTCATTTTAGCAGTGCCTAAATAGGTGTCATATGGGGTATTGTTATAAAAGTGTTATCAACACTTCCTATAGCAATAATTAGGTGAAAACACAAACAAAGGATTAAAGCAATTGTCTATTAAATGTGAGAGACTGATTGATGACATACTTTCATTGCTAGCTTTCATTGAAGTACAGTTCTAAAACTATCATTAGCTCCTACTAATATTCAAAATTGATGGTGTCATGGAATTTTAGTGGATGTAACATAAAGTACACATTAGTAGTAAATTTTACTTAAGTGTATGTTTTTAAAGAAAAAAAAATTTGTCTGTCAAATTACTGTAAAATACACTAATGTGAACATCAAAATTAGTGAGGACCCACTAAGTACCCACTTTTTCAAAATAAGGCTTAAAGCCCACCCCGGGTTTACCCGGGTAAAACCCATGGGTAAACCCGGGGAGATATGGGCACTTCGAACCCTGGCTCTGAAAGACCGTTCCTCTGTGTTAATAAGGTATGTGATTTATCTCCTGTGTAAATACGCAAATACTTTTTCAAAATGCCTCTCTTGGTATTTTGCTTTTCACAAATCGAGCATACATGCTTTCGTTCTTCAGTTGATATGACTAATCATATGTCTATTTAATTCATGCTTTCGTTCTCCATTTGATATGACTAACCATATGTCCATTTCATTAACATTTGTCTATAAATGATCTTCGTCAAGATCTACAGATATATATCGTGTGTCCTCTGTAAATTATCATACACCTCGTTTGTTTCTTTTTGATCATTATCCACAAGATTAATAGTTTTCGCAGTGTTCACATATTTTCCTGGTCATTGCATATTTGTACCTTTTCACAAGTATGTTTTCTTTCCCCGGTGTGACTATCAACATCTCCCCAAAAAGTATAGTCATATACTATATGGATTATCTCTAGATTCATTGAACAAGCAGGTCTGCCGTAAAATACTGTACACATGTGCGTTCATTCCCCATAGTGAATAAGCATATACTGTGTAAGATTGCTTTTCTGCCTGAATGATTTTCCACATGCTTTACAGTGATGCGGTTTTATTCCAAGGTGAATAAGACTATGCCGCTTTAGAGTTCCTTTGTCTCTAAATGATTTTCCACATTTTTCACATTTATGCGGTTTTTCTCCAGTGTGAATAAGCATATGTCTTGAAAGACTGCTACTAAGGTGAAACGATTTCTCACAAATAAAACAAACATACTGTCTTTCCCCAGTATGACTTATATGACTATTTAATCCACTATTGTCCAAAAAAGATTTTCCACAAAATCCGCATAAATATGGCCTTGGTTTGTCTCCTCTGTGAATAAACATATGCTTTTTAAGAGAGTGTTTACTTTGTGTTACTGATCGTTCCAAGTCGATACTTCTGTGGTGGTTCTTTTTGTTTTATGTCTTGGTGTTTAAAATATTTTTGTGCTGTTGGCGCCTTATGTATGTTTTCATATTTTTAGTTAAGTTAAGGTAACTGAGTGGCCACCTATTGGGAAAATAGCTGCTCATTCGGCTTACGAAATGTTTTCATGGTATAAGTACCTGATTGTTAGTTTGGTTTTTTCCCACCTTGGTTTTTGGACTTGGAATCTTTTTTCTGATTGCGCCTTTGCCCACTTGTACCTTTTTATATGTTAATGGTTTTCCACAAATGTTACAGCTGTTTGGTTTATTTCCTGTGTGAATATGCATGTGTTGTAATAAACTACCTTTATGAAAAAATGATTTATCACAAAGTTCACAGCTATACTTTTTTCTGTCAGTGTGGATAGCCATATGTACAGTAAGACTATTTTTGTATCTAAACGTTTTTCCACACTTTTCACATCTATGTGGCTTATCTCCAAGATGAATAAGCATATGCCGAGACAACCTGCTACTCAAGGTAAATGATTTTTCACAAACTGTACATATATACCGCATAGGCTTTCTTTCCCCTGTGTGAATGATAATGAGCTTTTTAAGAGAACCCATGTCTCGTAAAGTTTTCCCACATGTTTCACAGCTATGTGATTTATCTCCAGTATGAATAAACATATGTTGTTTAAGATTACTTTTCACTCTAAATAATTTCCCACAGATTTCACAGCGATGCGGTTTATCTTCAGTGTGAATGAGCATATGGACTTTCATATTGCCAATCTGAGTAAAGTCTTTCCACAGACTGCACAAGCATGATTTCTTTTCCCAGTGTGAATAAACATATGTCGTGCAAGATTACCTTTGTCTCTGAATGTTTTTCCACACGGGGTGACACCAGTAAAAAATTGTCCATAGGCCACAATGCAAATTGAGTCCTCCGTAAAACCACCCATCATTGATATTCATTTTTATATTGACCATTCAAATCTGCACATTAGCTAACGGTCAATGACGGTTAGACAACACGTGGGTTAGACAAACAAACCAACACGTGCTTTTTACAGGTAAATACAGGTGCAAAAACACAATGTTTGTCTAAGGAAATAGGGGTGGGCGTGGCTATACCTTGCTGGCGGAGGAGTCAATTATCGCACTTTGTGACACTCCCAGCTGTTACCAAACACTTTATGACCAAAAGGACTCCCCTCGCCTTATAGCTCAGCCATACATCTACCCAACGAGCCTGTTCAAAGGGGGGTTGACCGTTGAGTTTTTCCGGTATTCCGTTTTGCAACCACCCTAGGGTTGGGTTTTACCCTCTAGAATGGTGCAGATTTGAGGAGGGGGTAGTTTCCGACGAGAAATAGTCTCTTTTAAGATCGTGTTTTGTACACCCAAATGTCGTACACTAGTGATACTTTGCAGTGCATACTAAATATAAAACAGACACAAATAAATGTGCTCGTAATACAGTGTCAAACTCACCTAGGCAAAATTTTCAAATGCACTATTTTCGTGGGGTACGGCGGAGTGATAAATTTTGAGCGGTGTCGCACCTTGAGGAAAATTTGTTTTTATCGCGAACAAGAAAATTTCTTTGCGATACACTCTTCCCCAAAATATAAGATGCTTGATAAGTATTTTGTTGAGAAAGAACACAAAATGAGGATGCATGGGGTCTTTCAATTCTAGGTACCCCCCATGCAAAAACATGCTATTTTGACCAAAATTGCAAATATGGTGGTCAGACATATTGCCCAACAAGCGTTCAAAACAACCAAACCTAAGCATTAAACTGCTATATTTTTAATGTTAAGATATTTATGTACCACATTTGACCTTCAAATGACCTTGACCTTTGACATCTGAACTGTGACCTTGAACCAAAACAGCTACACAAGAAGGAATTTACAACCTAGAAATTGAGCAAAAATGCTCTTTTCGTTAATTTTTGTGGCCTTGACCTTTGACCCTGGATGACCTTGACCTTTGACATTCACTGTGACCTTGCCCAAGGTAAGTACAAAGGTTTACCACGGTTGTTGCTCATGTCCCAATGTCTTCTAAGTGCTGAGTGACAGCAATAGCACTAGAAAATGGGACCGAAATGACCCTCTGAATAACCCAATTTACAGTCCAAACTTATCAAAATGATGACTATCCGCGTCCAAAATTGTACAAAACTCTAACAAACAGCGTAATTCAACATTATAACATGACTTAGGCCAGTTTTAAGTCTACATCTGGCATAAAATCACATTTTTAATCGAATTTTAATGGATTTTAACTTTTTCAATTTTTCAAAAATTCAAATTTTTGTAAAATTTTACAAAAAATGATAAAAGTTTGAAATTTTTGTCATAATCAAAGTTTGAGCCAGATCCGATGAGAATTCCACTAAGCAACGACTGACTATACCAAAAGTAAAAATTTTGACATTCAGCTTCTAAGGGGTGACACCAGTCAAAAATTGTCCATAGGCCACAATGCAAATTGTCGCACTTTGTGACACTCCCAGCTGTTACCAACCATTTTATGACCAAAAGGACTCCCCTCGCCTTATAGCTCAGCCATACATCTACCCAACGAGCCTAGTTCAAAGGGGGGTTGACCGTTGAGTTTTTCCGGTATTCCGTTTTGCAACCACCCTAGGGTTGGGTTTTACCCTCTAGAATGGTGCAGATTTGAGGAGGGGGTAGTTTACAGACAGAAGCTTCCGACGAGAAATAGTCTCTTTTAAGATCGTGTTTTGTACACCCGAATGTCGTACACTAGTGATACTTTGCAGTGCATACTAATTATAAAACAGACACAAATAAATGTGCTCGTATTACAGTGTCAAACTCACCTAGGCAAAATTTTCAAATGCACTATTTTCGTGGGGTATGGCGGAGTGATAAATTTTGAGCGGTGTCGCACCACACGTTTCACAGATATGCGGTTTTTCTCCAGTGTGAATGAGAATGTGTGTTTTTAGATTGCAACTATGTGTAAATGATTTTCCATATAGTCCACATAAATGCAGTTTGTAAGCTCCTTCAGTATGGCTCATTATAAGGCTTGAAATGCAACTTTTTATAACTTTTTGATGAGTCTTATTTAAAGCTCCAGTGTTAAGGTTTATCTATGCAATGATGGGTACTTCTGTGTTTGTTTGTCAAAAACGACAACATAGGTAGTCTATCTAAAGTATCAGCACAAATATAAGAGGTACAGAAACACAATCAATGCACTTTGTCTTTAACACGCTATATACCATGTATACGTATGTAGTAGTTTTATTCCACAATGAATTTGTGTCTGCTACTTGACAGTTCTAAGCAACATATTGGCTTAAACTATGAAGAGGTGCAATGCTCTGTGTGTTTAACGTATCCTTTTCATTTTCTTTATTTTTATCAACAGTCTCCAACTATGTTTCCTTCAAATCTGTAAAAAAAAATCATAGTTTATTAGGCATTCGATCATTTACGGACATTTCGGGTCTGCGGACATTTCGGTCCCTTTGGGGCGTCCCGGAATGTCCGCAAGGATTTTTTTCTTTTCGGTCCCTTTGGGGCGTCCCGGAATGTCCGCAAGGATTTTTTTCTAAGTTCTTTTTTCGTTTTCATGAAAATTATTTCCCCGAATTTTTGCATTTAATAGACTTATTTAATGAAAATTTATGTGTTTATACATTTTCAAAACAACTTAATTTTTTGCGGACATTCCGGTCCGCGGACATTCCAGTCCCCTACATTCGATAACCTTGTTTATTTTACTCTAGACCGTGACGCCTCTCGGGCTAACTTTTATTATTATTTTTCATCACCTCTTAGCTTACCAACTTGACTGAAAATTTTTGACTGAGTGGTTAAGCCACATTGTACATTAACATCTTTATTCCTTATCTATATGATTACACATGTACATTTGGACTGACAAGTTTAAAATTACGAGTCATTTTGTTTAAAAATAAAGTATAATGGTTTGATCCTTGAAGCTAAAACAAGGAACTAAAAATGTCTCTACCTCGTGCACGCCTAGACCCAACCGACTTCATTCATGACGTCTTCATTCACATGAAAAAAAAAAAAAAACGGCGAAAAGGGTGATATACGTTATGTAGCGTTCTGTAGTTTACATATAAAGCTACCATATATCACTATAATAAAAGTGTAATGTACAGCCGAGTTAAGCGACAGCTAAACCCTGTCGGTGGAAGAGCATGCTTAACCACCTGCAAGGGTGGTTTATTGCGCTATATAGTCAACACTTATCCGCTTCACAAAGTTTCAAATTTCTAATTTGCAGATTACTAGCACTCTAGATGCCACTACGTACATTGCACCAACATATTCTACCAAGGGAGGCTATCCCGTCACAAAAGATTACTGCCCAAAATACTTACGAGTTTACTCTCTGACCTTGACAGCCCTCGGTTTGAAGTCAAAATGCAGACTTTCTAGCAAGGTAGGCTATACCCTCAGAGAAGATTCATGAGTCGTCACGAGTCATGGCCTGGGAACTACATGGGTAAGGCAACTCCGATCTGTCAATAATTTGTCATTATCCCACCGCTGCCGACAATGTATCATACAGCCGAGCCAAACCACAGCTGAAAGGCATGCTCACCAACCAAAAGCGAATTACTGCGCTATATAGTCAACACTGATGATCAGAAATTGATCGACTCAGTATCACAAGATAGACAGCGGATAGAAGACTTACTCGCTTCATTCTAAATTGGATATTACTAGCACTCCAGATACCGCTAATACGTTGTACCAATTAACGTATTCTACCAAGGGAGTCTACCCCGTCACAAAAGATTACTGCCCAAAATACTTACGAGTTTATTCTCTGACCTTTGAAGTCAAAATGCAGACTTTGTAGCGGAAAAGAACGTTATCGATATCCAAACTATACCCAGCAGGCACATGACGTCAGAATGACGTCAGATCGACGTCGATGCGACGTCATGACGTCGCATCGACGTTGATGTGACGTCATTTTGACGTCATGTGCCCGCTGGGTACTGATGAGATAACTCAATACAGTCCTGTATAACTGCAACCAACTGGTATTTTCAGCATGTTACGGTTGTTCCCGACTTCATTACTGATACGAAATGAATGTAACTATGGTGCTTGTCAGATGTTTCTTTCAGTTTTGGAGAAAAAAAAAACACTTTCAAGTGGTATATTGTTTACGCATATGCCTTTAGATATTACGTATGCCTAGCCTACATGTACATTCAATAAATTAACAAATACTGCCATCAATACGAGGGTCATTCAATAAGTAATGCAATATATTGACCATAATTTTTTGTTTGAACACGTTATTAAAGTATGAGTTAGCTTTCTTGAATTATAAATTCAATACGCCCTCTGCGAGACAGTTCAACACCTAGTCGCATGCTCGACTTCCTGTTGCCTAGCAACAATAGAACACTGTGTAAAGGCACTTGGCCACGACTCTTAAAACCGTTGCCATGGTGACAGGAAACCCAACATAAACATATTCACTTTATTTTCTTACACCGAACTTAAAATAGTTGCATTTGATGTTAAAGATAATGTAATCTGATTCCCAGCAGGCACATGACGTCAGAATGACGTCAGATCGACGTCGATGCGACGTAGTGACGTCGCATCGACGTTGATATGACGTCATTCTGACGTCATGTGCCCGCTTGGTTGAAACATGACACCCAATCAAAGTTGAAACAATGACTAAAATTTCCTCGATCGAAGGGTAAAAAATGGGGGTAGAGATACAATGTCTGCTTCAATTTGACATCTAGTTTATTAAATCGAATATTTATACGCCTATTTGTATCTGCCATTGACACTTTGTAAACTACTTGCTATAAAATGCAAATCTCAGATACCAGTTTTCGTTGCCTAGCAACCAAAACCTATGGAAAATGTATAAAACCTAAATCGCATAGGTTCCGGCGTTGCTAAGCAACAGTTGACACGTGTGGGGCTGTATGAACATTGCAGTTGCGTAGAAATTTCTGGCTAAGGTGACATTACACAAACATGTATAAAGATAGCTTTTTAAATTACCACCAAAGAAATACCAATGCTTTATGTTTATTTATTTAATTTTTGAAAAGTGGTTTTCGCGGCCATGACACCTTCGCTGTCATTCTATGGTTGCTAAGCAACATAAAGTGTATGGTCCGATTTAGTTGATGTTTATTTTCCTGAATGCAGATTGAATCAGACTTTCAGAAATTAAAAACATTACTTCTGTCAGATAAAAATACTAAAAAAATACGCTACATATTGCATTACTTTTTGAATGACCTACGTAATTGATCAATAAAAACACACATTACATTTTTGAAACGTTCGGCAGTACAGATGAGACAGTATTCATCGCTTACAAATGAAGTCTCACCCGACGGACCCCTTAGTCAAACACTTTTGAACAAGAGGACCAACGGTCATGTAAACGCTCACCTGAGATCTGAGATATACTATTCTTGCACACCAGACAGAGAAATCCTACGTTTTACCCCATGTGAGAAATTCTTATCTCACCCTCGTTATCTCACCCCGGTCGCACCCTGCGTTCAAGTGTTCTTTTTTAACATTGGTTGAATAGGACGTCACGTAATTTCGTCGCTAAGCACACACGTCACAATGACGTCAAAACGTTTTAATTCAAAATGACGGACGCCGCGATTGTAGCATTTTTCTAGGTAAATAACATAAAAATCAAGCTTCGCCGCATTAAATCGTGCAAGAAAAAGAATCCATCATTCGTGTAAGGTATGGATAGACAAATCTGTCCCTCGGGTCACAATTTGGCATCACTCGGCGAGCCTCGTGATGCCAAAATGTGACCCTCGGGACAGATTTGTCTGTCCATACCTGACACTCATGTAAGATTCTTATAGTATATACATGTACAAATAAATTTGTTTGGCTATATGGCCATATACAAGATATACATGTATATACACCCTAGGCAGGGTCAGAATTCTCAGAAGGTCCCGGGTCGTTTCGCCCGTGAGTTGTTTCGCCCATGAGTCGCTTCGCCCGTGAGTCGTTTCGCCCTGGGTCGTTTTGCCCTGGGTTGTTTCGCCCGTGAGTCGTTTCGCCCTGGGTCGTTTTGCCCTGGGTCATTTCGTCCGTGAGTCGTTTCGCCCCTATTTGGTGAGTCGTTTCGCTCTTATTTTTCTGCCATGCCCAAATGTGTAATTATTTGTTATTTATAACTTAATGATATGTCTTGGGCTGATCATTCAAAACTGTCTTTTGGGTATATACCCGGGGGTATATATACCAAGGGGGAGAACGTACGTCACAGTCACGTGACCAAAACATTGAAACAGGCTATATTTCAGTGCTGGATATCGGAAATTTTGTTCACTTCGAACCGGTAAGATAGTTTTTTTCAAGTCATTTTATTGGGTCTTTATGGTAATGTCATCTGTACCGTACTGAGAATGCTTCATGCTGGAGATCTCGGCAAAGAATATCAATGAAAATATCTTTCTTTTTGTAATCATCCAACTACAAATGCGAAATTGTCCCGGATACTTTTACACCCTTTGTAGAAACCATATGAAATTTCACTTTTTGCATAACTTAAAAGGATGCCGAATTATCGCACGGCTTTTGACCAGTCCAAAAATGACAGAGATAAGTCTGAACCCTGAAAAAAATTGTTAAAATGAATTTTATGAGCATTTAGAGAAAATGATACCGTTAACACCACAGCAATTTGGAGATACCTGATGCACATTCTGTAATACATTTGATACCATTTACATCTTCATATCTACATGTACGTACATTGCTTATAATTTATTGATTTCAGATTCGATCTTAATCATGAGGAAAAAATCCAAATTGAATCTACATAGGCGGAAGAAGAAGCACTTTTGCCCAAAACAGGCTTTTTTGGGATTACCGACTGGCGCCAGTTCGACCAAAAAGTGCCATCAGCGAGAAAAATCAGAAGCACGCCTCTGAAAACTTCTCCAGTGTTGAAACGTATGAACGCAAGCATAACCTCACCCATGAGAGTATCTTCGAAAAAGAAGCTAAACTTAAAACGAAGTCAAGTGAAAGGATCGCCACGTAAAATACAGTTCACGCCAACAAAGTCACCACACCACAAACGACTCAATCCGTCGAAGTTGCCCTTTACTGGTATACATACAGAATTAAACAACCCTAAAAGTGTCAGCTTTTCAGGCTTTCAACCATTTATTGATTCCGACGCATCAGACAATGATGAAATACAGCTCCGTTTCATAAGTTTAGTACATACCGTAATCGCATAGCAGTACCCGTATTTGAAGTTTGGCCAAATGTTATTGGGTGTTTGCAGATTGGAACGGATTTCGCTAAGTCAGTCCTAAAACATAGAATTATTCACTGATTGTAACAATTTAGATTTTGATCGATTTATAAATAGATAATAACAAATACAATATGATAAACGAAATAACATAACTTCTGTGACACAAATATCAATGTTAACTTTGATTTCTCACATTACAGGAAAGTTTGAACTACAAATTTATTATTCCAATAAAATGACAGAGCGTCCAGTATACTACACCTTACATAATATTTGGTCTACCCTATGTACAGTCTAGGTTATTGGAGCTTGAAATCTTGCTTCCTACTAGGCTGCCTTACCTTGTTTGGACTGTCGTTTCGCCATTTTGTGTCCCAGTACCTTTTCGAGCGGCTTTCTTTGGATCAAATATTCAACTGTTTGACCAGTGTTACTTGTAAATACAAACTGTTTTATGTGTAATAATGAACCAAACGCTGACTGTTTGTATAATTTGGCGTACCACGGCTATTTGTGTGCAATATTTCAAGCTTCAATAAACATGCATATACACAGGGTAGACCAAATATTATGTTAGGTGTAGTATGCCGGATGATATGCCAATTAAACGATATAATCTGTTTTTGGTTAAAACTTTCTTGAAGTGTATATGAAATCAATGTTAAAGTTGATATTTGTATCCCAGAAGTTATGATATTTTGCTTGTCATTTTAATCGATAAATCAATCGATTAAAATCTAAAATGTTACAATCAGTGAATAGTTTTATGTATTAAATCGAATTGATGAGAGGATAATCAAACATGGATAAACGACGTAACAAGGCCAGAAGCCAGACGCGGGAATGGACGAAACAAACTTAGAACGTATAAACTCTTTTCAAAACCGCATATAAAGAAGAAAACTATGTTAAAATAATCATGCAGAGAAATCACAGAAGCTCGTTTGCAAAATTTAGAATGGGAATAGCACCTTTGAGAATCGAAACGGGTAGATATGAACGCTTAAATGAAGAAGAAAGAACATGCTTTCTTTGCACGGATACCGTAGAATCTGAAGAACATGTCCTGCTAGAGTGTCCGTTATACAATCATATTAGGGAACCATGCTTTGCAAAATTAAGACAGCATGTACCAGACTTTTATACAAAAAACAGGCAGAATAAATTAATTTGCATTTTTAGCTGTGAGTAATTCCCGTTATAAGGTTAAGTGCCAAAATCTGCAACGACATTTTATCAGAAAGACGAAAACAATTATATAAATGATCACATTACTATTTCAGCAGGTTGTACATATTAGGTTATTACAGGTTCCTCCTTGCAGTGCGGACATTCGCGGGCCCCTATCTTCACATGCAAATAGCTGCTTGCCTACGGACGGGTGGTGTGGGTTGGGGGCGACCTTTGTAGAACCACTCCCTATAAGACGCGCACCTTTTACTCTGTAGTTTCTTTAGCTTCTCATACCAGAATATGTGGGGTTTGGGCCCGCGTGTGTTTGTGGTGCGGGACGGTTCGTTTTATCTATATTCATGTAAAATATTTTTATAATGAATTGTATATAATCATTTGTACTGTTTTCTTGGGTGTATGCATCTATATATGTTTGTAACGTTTTATGTATAGTTGAGGCTTTTGAGAATAATAACTGAACTGGACGGGCTGTGCACCTCTGCGGCGGTCGGTGTGGTGACATGCTGTCTGGACATTGGTTTCCGCCACATGTTTCTCGCACTCGGCAGGCGTGAGTGGTGCATGGTTCGTTCGGCTGATATTATTTCCACTGACCGCGTTGGTGGTGGTCCGGATTGGTGGCTCCTTTTGGTAGGGAAAGCACTATCACTTGGTTTGCGTGTCTTGGCGGCGCCATCGTGGGAGGTGGAAGCATCTTCTTTGATGTACATATAATTTTTAGATACTTATTGTGTAATTTATTCTATTTATTAATTCAAGAAGTCTCTCATAATAGAATGTTTCTATCATATATTGCTGTATGTACATCTATATATATTATGTGGAAGTGAGACTATAATAAACTATTGTCTGTCTGTCTGTCTGTCTATTAAGTTTGACATTACGAAATCCGTTCAAATCTGCAAATGGCCAAGCTTCAAGTACTGGTACTGCTATGCCATTACTTGTGAAACAAATCGTTATGTACTAAACTTTTGAAACGGAGCTGTAGGCAGTCATAAGCTATATGTGTCAAGTCCGCACCAAGAGTCAGATCAAACAGAATAAATGACAGGGATGATTTTTCACTTCGTTCGGCGAACATTTACTATTTTGTTGTCTTAATATTCGCTGTTTTGTAGAACTGAAAATAAAGTGTCACGGGTATCTATGTGTGTCAACGGTATCATTTACGTGTTTTCAGGTTTAAACTCCCAAAGAAATCGCATTTTTAGTACCAATTTAATAGAATTTCTTTCTTTAGAGGGTTTGTATATAGAACATATAGAACATGTGCATTAGTGGTTTATTATAGCAATTTATGACAATTATTCCCAAAACTAATAGATTCTATTACAAGAGTGTAAGGGTATCCGACACAAAAAAACCATTTGTAGTTAAATGTTCCAAAGAACAGAAATGGGTCAACTTATCGAGGATTCACGGGTCATAAGGTAGAAGTTAGTATCGTACGGTACCAGTGTCATTTGCTCCAAAAACACAGTTATTAGCGGAAAAAATACGCTTACCTTATCCGAAACGACTCCTTCATCACCTGGATTTTCAAAAAATATAGCATGTTTCAATGTTTTGGTCACGTGACTGTGACGTACGTTCTCCCCCTTGTATACTAAAGGGCTTTGAAAACGCCTCACTATAAATTGGTTGTGATGATTATCATTTCTTTTAGAATACATGATGTTTCGGCAAAAATAATATCGAACAGAAAATACAATCAGCCTGCTTAAATTTCATACCAAAACAGGATATTCAACGCCAGTGCTTTACGTCATACAGTATGATTTCAATGGTTACTAAAAGTTCAACAAAAACGAATTATACAGGGGCGGATCCAGGATTTCTGGAAGGGGGGTTCAAATCCACAAAGGGGGGTTCGTTTTCCAACATTTTACCCGATTTTTCATAAATTTTCCCATGAAATTGAAAGAATTTGCTTCCAGAGGGGGGTTCAAGCGAACCCCCTCTAAATCCGCCATTGGCTGTGTTTTTTTGGCACCAAAACGGCGTACGCCGCTGTCTCGCCGGTGCCTCCTTCACGCCGTACCGGCCTACGCCGGTCTAAGCCGATCACGTGACCGGCTAAACGGCGCGTTCGAGTAAAAGAGTGCCACCGGCGAATAAAGAAAGCCCCCCCCCCCCCCCCCACATACACACACCCCAAAAAGAAATAAATCAGGTTCTCAGGCCCTCCTTTGTCGATTTTGATTGCCTCTCACTGGTCTCTTCTTCTTGCTTCGATAAAAAAAGCACCCACATCAGGTCAAGCTCAAAATTTAAATGCCATTATATAATGTTTTACTGACCTAAACACACACTGAATAAAAGGCGGTTTTACCATATCTGAATGTACGAAACTGCATTTAAACTATAGTGTGTATTTGGCCTTGTGATAATGAAATTTTCGGGATTTTATGTGGCTGCATTATAGATAGACAAATTTGTTATAGTCAGAGTTTGGTACTAAATTTGTCGTAAAATATGCAACAAAAATTTTGAAAATCGGCCAGTAGATAAAAAAAAGTTATGCAAGAAATAATTTTTGAATAGGGATTTAACACTGACAGGGGAGACAATTTAGTGAGGCGAACTTTCAGGTCCGGTAACCCTGTTGAATTTTTTTGGAAGTTTTTGTCTCTGAAATGTCATTTATGATGCCCAGTAGACATTCAAAACATTTATAAGGAAGTTATCAGCTTTTAAAAATTTTCCGGGAAATTAATTACTTCCCTTTCTTGTTGTTTTACTATAGAAAAATTCCTATTCAAAGATGTTTTTGCTTGTAAAATCCTTATTTGTTGACCGTTTTTGAAAGTTTTTGTTGCTCATATTGCGACAAACTATAAATGATCATCCGATAATAAAAGTATGTGTCTTTTTCTAATTTAAGTGCAAATTCTTCGCGAAAATCCAGTTTCAAAACTTGAAAACCAGACTATAAAACAAACAGCCTAGACTGAAACTAAATTCAACAAATCTGAAACCCCTTATTTTGGCCATATCCGATTTCCAGACATCACGCTTTTAAAAAAAGCTATTTCTTGTTTGAACAATGACAAATTAAAAACAGTTTCAATAATCTATTTCAACAGCACAAAATTGGTCACATATGACTGAGCAGTAATAGTTATTTAGGCAATATCTTTACTCAATATGGCGTCAATATGGAGTCGGGATTTCAACAAAATGCTGAAAATAAACTTCACAAATTTACCAGGCCATTTTTTGTTTCCCCGCTTCGCCGCTTCCACGCCTTGGTCAAAATTCGGCGAGAGCGGCGTACGCCGGTATTGCGCCGATTTGAGCCGCCGGTCACGTGACCTGACCCAATAAAATGCGCTCGCCGTTCGCCGGTCATGTGATCAAAATCAATCGAGTGTCTCGCCGGCTACGGGGCACAACCGGCGTACGCCCGGCGAGACCAAAAAAACACAGCCATTGTTATAAGGACGAAAAATATTCACCAGGTCCAACATGATTTCTGTAAAGAAACACAAAAGCCAAGCAAATGCTGTTAGTTGACATTCAATTGCACTAAAACTGCGGTAATTACATCACTTGAACGTTTATGAAGAAAACATTCATTTTCTTCTTCCTTCCTTCCTTCCTTCCTTCCTTCCTTCCTTCCTTCCTTCCTTCCTTCCTTCCTTCCTTCTGTTATCTTTTTACATCATTAAAAGCCACAGAAGCGGAAGCGCTCAAATGTTTAAATAAGTATTATATTAACAAGATACGTCATGATCCTTCCTTCCTTCCTTCCTTCCTTCCTTCCTTCCTTCCTTCCTTCCTTCCTTCCTTCCTTCCTTCCTTCCTTCCTTCCTTCCTTCCTTCCTTCCTTCCTTCTGTTATCTGTTTACATCATTAAAAGCCACAGAAGCGGAAGCGCTAAAATGTTTAAATAAGTATTATATTAACAAGATACGTCATGATACTCTTTTTAACCAAATCTATCAATCTATCTACACGGTAGGTAACCAAAACGGATCCTTTCAGAGGAAATGTGCGTTGCCCGATCCTTTCGGATGAAGGGACGGTTCCTTTCGGAGGTAAACGTCAGTATCGTCACGGTTGTGTTTAGAGAAACGATTTGTTGAGGTTTCATCGTGAACAGTGAGTACAAAACGTATGCGCACGTAATGACGTGGTAATCAAGGTACAATCTCAGCGTTTTCTTTATGTGCACAAATATTTCGTTATTGTTTACAAGATAAAAAAAAGTTGGCCGAGAACTGGATTTTTTGACGACAAGCAGGTGAAAACCCTTGAATATTTGGAAAAACGTCATTGATCAAAACGTTTTCGCACTTCTTTTCACAAGATATTGTATTTGCCAATCTGAAATTAAATAAATAAAGTGGTAATATACTTGTATTTGATAAATAAAGACGAAAAACAACCTCTGTTGGCGGTAAGGGTTCCTCAAGGAGACGGGCACAGGATCCTTTCGGAGCTGAGGCTATGGATCCTTCAGATGGAAATGTGCTTACAGGTATTTCCTTCACATTATACTACCACTTCCGAGTTATTCTTTCAATCATCGAAAATGATGACGGATAACAAAATGTTTGGTAATACACGTATGCACTGTAAATAACTTAGACGTGTAAAATTAAGAATGTTTCTGCTAGTTTGTCAAAAATAAAGTCGGAAAAGAGAACACATTCTGATATTTTCATTACTCCAAATTCTTTTGAATACTGTATGTAGACATTCCGCATTGTAACAAACGAGTTTTTATTTATAAACTTTAAGGACAGGAAGTAAGTAAAGAAGGTCCGGGAATTGCAGATGTCTATAAATAGATCAGGGGAAACAATAGTAGAATTAGCGACTCAAAGCCGAAAATCGTTTAATTTTACTAGTTTTGTAGGATATTTTATGTTTTACTGGTCGGTTTTTCAGTTCGACATTTGTTTAAATGCAACTAATGCTGTCACGGAAATGGAGCGTGGTCACGAAGTGCAGGTTTGCTAAACAGTGCAAATAGAAAATATGGCAATAAGACTTTAAAACGCACAGCCCCTTAAATTTTTATTTTTCGGTGCACAAGCATTTCATGTTTTTGATCAAGCCTTTCGTGGAGCATGTTTAGGGAACCACTGGACAGTATTGCTGGATTGTAGGTGTCTACAGACAAATTATTTGTTTGCTCCTTGATTGGCGCATTTAGGACTTTGTGGCGACTTGAATGGAATGACAGTATCAGTGGCTATAAAAGATCTTACAGAAAAGAAGAGCTAGTGAATATGCCATTAAGATATGCTTTAGTGGTAAAAGTTCTCCTAAAGGATCCGGTGCCAGATACTCTGATCACAGCCGGTGCCCAAAAATCACAACTTCATGTGTGCTCCGAAAGGATCCGTTTCTACATGACTTTCTGGTGATGGTTAATATTTTACTTTTTGTGAGCGGATTAGTGTATTTTGATTGAGTTTTACTCTGTGCTAGTATAAGAAATATATTTTATATTGTATTTCGAAGACATTTCGTTGCAAATATCTTCATTTGCGATTAAACAATCGGCTTTGAGTGCAGCCTGTACTGTCGCATTCTTAAAGAATGGTACTTATTTCATTTAAAACGGCGATAACAAAGAAGCACATTGCGAATTTTCGCTTCAGCTAGCAAGCATTACGTGTACTATTTATCTGAGGATATCACCCAACGATTGTTTATGTTTCTAGTGTCTAAAAGTCTTCGTCTACCAATTTCCTCTGAAAGGAACCGTCCCTTCCTCCGAAAGGAATGGGAAACGCATATTTCCTCTGAAAGGATCCGTTTTGGTTACCTACCGTGATCTATCTATCTATCTATCTATCTATCTATCTATCTATCTATCTATCTATCTATCTATCTATCTATCTATCTATCTATCTATCTATCTATCTATCATTTTTTCCTTCCTTCCTTCCTTTCTTCCTTCCTTCTTTCCTTCTTTCTTTTATCTTTCTACAACATTAAAAGCCACAGAAGCGGAAGCGCTAAAATGTTTAAATATTATGTTATTTTAACAAGATATGTCAAGATACTCATTTTAACAAAACCTACCTACCTATCTACCTACCTATCAGCATCATCAACAATAGCAATGTCAACCACAACAACTACAATAATAATAATAATTATAAACATAATGGGCGAAACAACTCACGGGCGAAACAACTCACGGGCGAAACGACCCACCTAATAAGGGCGAAACGACCCACCCATAAAACCAGGGCGAAACGACTCAGGGCGAAACGACCTGGCGAAACGACCCGGATTCGGTCAGAATAACGCCTGGGGTAAATTTCCTTTTCAAAATCATAAATGTTCTGTCCGTTTGCCCATTACTTGAAGTTTTCCCCTTCGATGACATTTTAACAGCTTTCTGTGTAATGAGCTAAGTAAAACTTTTTCCTGTACATTGTTTGGAGAAAAAAAATCAAGAGTGATGTAAACGCCGCACAATCTTGCCTATAAGTCATTGACAAATGTTCGTTTTCTTAAACTGTATTTTGTCTGTATTTTAGAAAGTACGGAACGTTTCTGTAGAAATCTGCAAAATAGGTTTGGACCGAACCTTGTTTACCAACTTCGGATCGAATCTTTGGAGAAATTATATATGAAATGGCAGCAGAAATACCAAGTCCAGTTAATTCCCCACCGGATGCGCTATTTACATCATCGCAAATATTTGTATAACAGCGCAGAAAAAAAATCTTACCGGGTGTGTTCGCATCCATCAATATTTTGTAGCGAAACTACCGTACACCGGTGTTAGGATAACGTTTTACCGATGTTGGGGCCGTTCCACCGTCCGCAACGTTGGACAGGGTGTAAAAAGAAAAGGCTCGACGTCTTCTGAAATAATATCAGAAATTGACTGGGATATCTTATATACGAGGGTTGAGATTTAGGTTCGTAGACTTTCTATTTAAGCTGGGTAGGTAGCATACTTTAAAGGTGATATTTTGAATTTTTGAATACGACAAAAGTCCGCATACTTAATTGGAATCAGACCACAACTACTTCCCTTGACTCGTTGTACACGATCCGGATATACTTTCACACAAAGTAGTTCCCCCATTCAGTGGGGTGTAAGACTGCCAGTTTATGTGAACACTCTGCTTGTTGTAGCATTCTGAATAGACCATTGCATGAGCTTTCAGAAAATGTTAGAACAGTCCAGGTATCTGTTTATTTGGTGAAATACTGGGGGCGAATTACCTCCCTCATGTTAGTGCTAGTAAACACGGCGCACGAGCATCAGACCAATAGTCATATTTGAAAAGTTAAAATAGCTCGAAAACAAGAATAGCTTTTAAAAAAGCTAGAAGCGGCTCGTTTAGCATTTTGTATTATGACCACACCATTTTCGAAATCTATTCATTTTTTAAACAAATAAACTTGTATGCTAGTGGTTTATGAGAAAACAAATTTCTTATTATGATGTGCATGAGCTCAAGATTACTCTCACACTGATCTCATGAGAATTACTCGTAAAGTAAATGTGTGTGTGTGTGTGTGTGTGTGTGTGTGTGTGTGTGTGTGTGTGTGTGTGTGTGTGTGTGTGTGTATGTGTGTGTGTGTGTGTGAGAGAGAGAGAGAGAGAGAGAGAGAGAGAGAGAGAGAGAGAGAGAGAGAGAGAGAGAGAGAGAGAGAGATATTCCGTTACACTTTTATAGGCTAGAAACGGCTCTGGGTGCATAAACATAATGGACAAGTGGGATAAAAATATGTTGATTTCCGACCCACACTAATCAGTCATTAAGTAGGCATATGCCACAGTACTGCTTGCAATGAAATAGCTATAGAAATTAGAGGTGTTTCGGAGGCGAACAGACACGGTCCAATGTATGGAAGTCGTGTACATCGTTTACTTGGTGTGAATTGTGTCAGTGAAAGTGGGGTCCCTTTGATCACGGTGCGAGACCTTCTGCTTGCGGTTTGCCAGATGGTTTTTCTTGTGGACCTCCCGTTTTCGTTCCACCCACTTATATGAGCTGAAATCATCTTAAAAGGGACATAGAATTGAATTAAAAAAGAAAAAAAGGCCGAGTAGACTTGGTAAGACCGAAAAGTAAAAAGGCAGAGATGACCTGCTTCCTGGATTTCCTGTTCGGTAATTAGTCGACCCATATGGCCCCGATCTCAGCATACGCAAAATGGTCTACATCCGAACTTTGCTTAAAAGAAAAATGATGATTGGCTGGATTTCATCAAACCAATCACTGCTAACGTTTAAAACATCACATGTTTTCGGCTTACCGGATGACTAATTAGTGTAGATCGGAAACCAACCTGTGTAGTCATGCGGAGTGTTCGGTATTTTTCGTAGGTTTCCAGCCAAAATCCTATCGTATATTCGGCTCGTCGAGACGAGCCGAAAAGAGCAGGTCACTATATACTTTAAACTTGATTAAAACATCTGGCATGCCCTGCTAGCTTGCAGAAAAGCTTCAAAACAAAGCCAGCAATGTCAGTAAGAAAGGTAGGAGGCATAACAAATGATTAAACTATATAATTGTGGTCTGGCAGAATGTTGTCCGGTCGATCGCGCGTCTTTAGATGATTAAATAGCGTCAACCGACAACGTATTTTTTTTTTTTTTTTTTTTTTTTTTTTTTTTTTTTTTTAATTCTGTGTAGCATGCGCATGAGGGCAAACGTTGGCTCAGGAAGGTCTTAAGCGGAACTTTGGATCACTTTATTTTAATCGCTTGAAGAGCAAGAGAAGGGTACTTACTACTTATGTTAATGTGCCCTCGTCTATCACGCTCTAGAAGATACCATGCAGTTTGATGTCGTCAACATGAACCTATTTAGCTAGTACATTATCATCTGTAGCAGTCGAAGAAACATAATTTGGCCGGTATGCTTGCAAGCAAAATTATTATTCTACCAAATATACTGCGATAATACGCTTACAAAACTAAGTAGACTCATGAGGCAATGCTCGGCTACATGTATGTATATATCTTATAAATGTTTGGACACCAAATTACAATGATATTTAAACGTAAACTTTGATCATATAGTCAAAGTAAAAATGGTATATTATAGCAATATTATTTTAACTTTTAAGGCAAGTGCCACTGGTGTTTTTGGATTGCATTTGTGCGGCTTGAGCTTAATTATATATAGATCGAAAACAAAATACAGAAGCCACTCTTTCAGTACAGGTCGTGCTCGCAGCCTTGTCCTGCCGACCAAAATATCGGTGAAAGATAAGAGAAAACTGACATAGGTCAGACCTTATATAGGCTGTGTGTTGATAAAACTACCTAAATTATGGGATCATTATGGCATATTTACGCGCGCATCCTAGACGCTCAGCAATGCAATTCTATATGCGTAAAGTAGAGAAACAGACGACAGTTGCCAAGAAATTCCAGCTATGTTACGCAATGCTCTTATTGTAGGGTGTTTTGGGACAGAATAGCAAGTTCTCCCTATTTTGGAAATCGAAAGTACGCTTTCTTGCTCAAAGCTCATTCATTTTTGCTATAAACCTAGATCACCGTCTTAGAACTTACCAATATACGTATGGGATATCATTTTTAATTCTGTCTGTTTCGTGTCAAGGTAATCTTTATACTCGCCATTTCGTTTCAATTCATTACAAAGTCATTAATCTAAGGGTGAACGATATATAATATGCATTGGATGATCAAAACGAATGGTATTCTTGATTATTTTTGCTGTATTTACATATTCTAATTGTATCATATTGAAAATGACATAGACAATCATTGTTAAATAGAAACAAATACGCCACCGAACAAACAACGCACAGATCAAGAAAAGTGGGGTTTGTATGATTAAAGAGTTTTAGTTTTGTAAAAAAGCATGTTGGAACTTGGTTGAGATTCCATCTAACCACTAAACCGCCCATCACACGTCGGAATTTCCCCACGCCGTTTGGCGTCGTTAATGGGCAAACATGAAGGTAGTGGAATGTCGCTGCATTTTCATTTTAAAATTATTTTAATTATTCAGATAAAATACGATTTATGAAGGATGACAATATTTTATAGAAAATGCCATGTATTCCTCTGTTAAAATGATTGTACATAGCCATAGCTTCAGGTTTGGAAACATATGATAAGTCATTATGTATTGCATAGGATTTTTCCTCAAGAACAAAATGGAGAAAGGCGATCGCCTCTGGTCCGTGCTTGCTCTGTTATTAACAGTTACTGGGACAAGTTGTTTCCTAACAGCGCCATCAAACTCCGGGAAGCCTCCGCATATTATTTTCATAGTAGCCGATGATCTTGGTAAGCTATTAAATGTATTTGTATGTGTTCAATAATGAATATTTGAGTTAATCCGAGATGCTGGCCCCAACCGGTATAGGGAAGTTAGAAAGTGCATGCTTATGAAACAAAAGACATCCGATTGCCATATGTATGTGGATGACGTTCTCATAAAACTGATCTATTTGCATCCAGAAAGAACATCTTCGGATAAAGCTTCTGCTTTCCCAACAATTAGATCTGAAACGATATTTTTAGAATGAATATGGATCTGAAAAGCATAACATATGGGGAGAGAAAATGCACACCATGAGTATGTTGATAAAATTCAAACGTTAATGGGCAGCTTAAAATTTTCATAGCTGACCACATTAAAATCAAAACATAGTTTATCACACCTGTATATGAAATACAATAATACAACAAAACTTCTTTAAATCAAGCATTTACAAAAAGTTTCTGGCCGTTTCAAAATGTATTTAGTCCATGCCTGTGTAACAGTTTGAATTTTAGCCGACAATTAAACGTTTCAGATGCTAGTTGCAAGGACGAGGCGACACGCGAATTGAGACAAAAAAATGCCCTCTATCGGCCCACTGGTCTCTAGAAAGTGTGTGTGAACGCATAAACGGCGGACTTTTCATTAGTCTGTCAACCCTTTGATTTAAATAGCTCATATATCCTCTTAAACGTATTATTTCCAAAAACGTGTATACTGCATGTGTGTGTTTTTTGTAATGTACAGGTTGGAACGATGTCGGTTGGCACAACCATGATATGTACACACCACACCTTAACAAACTTGCACATAATGGTATCATACTCAACTCATCATACGTCCAACCACTTTGTAGTCCGTAAGTATCCAACTCATGCTATATCCAACCACTTTGTAGTCCGTAAGTTTCCAACTCACTCTATGTCCAATCACTTTGTAGTCCGCCCGGTAAGTATCCAACTCATCCTATATCCAATCCCTTTGTAGTCCATAAGTAATCAACTCATCCTATGTCCAAACCCTTTGTAGTCCGTAAGTATCCAACTCATCCTATCTCCAACCATTTTGTAGCCCGTAAGTATCCAACTTATCCTATGTCCAATCACTTTGTAGTCCGTAAGTATCCAACTCATCCTATCTCCAACCATTTTGTAGCCCGTAAGTATCCAACTCATCCTATGTCCAACCCCTTTGTAGTCCGTAAGTATCCAACTCATCCTATGTCCAACCACTCTGTAGTCCGTAAGTATCCTACTCATCCTATCTCCAACCATTTTGTAGCCCGTAAGTATCTAACTCATCCTATGTCCAACCATTTTGTAGCCCGTACGTATCCAAATCATCCTATGTCCAACCCTTTTGTAGTCCGTAAAAATCCAACTCATCCTATGTCCAACCACTTTGTAGTCCGTAAGTATCCAACTGATCCTATGTGCGTACGTACATCCACTTTGTAGTCCGTACGGATCCAACTCATCCTAAATTCAAATTCTTTATTCTCTCAGTTTTACAATTCTGTAAACAACATGAGAATAATAAATAGTTGTTAATTCATGTATGAAGCGCTCAATAGTGGTTCTTTAAGGACTTATGGGTGGTCACTGTATATACATAATTGAAGATTTACCTGTATAAAAAGCATTGTTTATTTTGTCAACAATGCTACATTCTTTAGCATGCTTTATCATGGGACTATTGAATATGTTGCAAATACATGGATTTGTGTATACATGATTGTGGAATGAGTGGTCAGCTCAGAGCAAGTGAGTCATTTTTCAGTTACTTCCGGGTTGAAATCGTCGGACCCATTTTTCTTAGCTTTTTGAAAACAATAAGACAGATTTTTCGATGTAGTCATTGACTTCAATCATATAAGAACCTGAAACAAAAGGCATGTCACCTTTCAGCAAACAATAAGCGCACACGATCCGCCCCAAGTTACCCACTTTCAGAATTTTCCAGAAAAACATGTTTACACTAACTTTTCCCAGAGTAATACATTTCCATGACCCCAAAATAACTTTTAATTTGTCAGATTATGTATCCTAGACATTTAGGCTTTGCGTAATTTTTATTCAAATGCATTCCATTTTCCAGGAAATGGGTCCCACGACAACCAGTTACATTTCCAATTTTGCACCAAGCTATTTAAAATTTTAAAATAATAACTATATTGACTCATTCCTAGTGTCAGTGACGTCTATTAGCAATAAATACACATCATAATTTGATGGACAGATTCAAGAAAACAGTAGATTTCTGTTTTACATACCCCACCCACTCATGTCAATATTGATAAATCCTTAAGCTATAATGTAAATTCATCCAAATGATATATTAAATGCAGTTTGGAAATTAATTTATATGTTACTTATATAATGTTATATATTAATTATTATTATTTATTTTATACTTAGCAGTGAAATTAATGTATATCAAAAGTGGATAAAAGTGATATTTTCACTAGTGATTGATATCAGCCGATATTTTCACTGTAGAGTTTGGATTACTTCTGACGTTTCCATTCACTTGACGTCATTAAATGTGCCTCACTTCAGAAATTCAAATGCCTATAACTCCGTTATTTACGAACGAAAACATAAAGTGTGGGTATTCATTTTCTTAGTTAGAACGTTAGGCTGAACAATGTGGTACCAAAAGTATTTGTGTTTTCAAAAATTTTTGGTTTTTGCATTTTCACCGCCTGCATTGTGAATAGGAAAATGCCCGTGTATTGTATAAAATGAAAAGAAAATTTACTTTTTATCGGTAAATACCAAATATATTTCATCTCGTGACTTGAAAACATCTAAATGTTCACTCGTGCTACGCACTCGTGAAAATTTTGATGTTTTCAACTCACTCGATGTGAAATATATTTGGTATTCACCTCAAAAAAGTAAATATCCTCTATATATTAATTTATATGTTACTTATATAATGTATCTTACTTAATCGAATTCCTCTGGGAGGACAAGTTGTTTGGATCGTTTAATTAAAAATTAACAGTTAAATGAATCAGTGTGCCAATATAAAAGCATATCTCTTGTAGGTTATAAAATTAATGCTATCTTTGGTATCAATTACATATGTACTACTCATCTTTAATACTCATTTGGATAAAGTTACTGATTTAATAAACTCTCATGCACATACATATATAATATATATACACATTTCTACCATATAAAATATATACAACTTTAAGTTTTGTGCATTATATACAACAAAAAACGAAATACAATCAACATATTCTCTAGAAACTGCTGTTATTCTTGTTTTCTTTATTTAGTAATTAGTAGATTAATAGTTTCGTTAAGGTTTAAGCACAGCCCCGTCCTCCTCCCAATCCTTGCTCTCCGACAAGAATAAGCGGGTCGACACGCAACGGGCACCAGGCGCCGAGGCCCCGACGCCGAGGCACAAGACCGAGGTGCAATCTGATGCAACTCGGTCACCGAGTTCAACGCCCGCACAAGACCCGGCACCCGGAGCCCCCGCCCCGCCCACTAGGGACAGGGGACAGAACCTGTCGCTCAAACAATATGCCTCCTTTACCACTACACCACTCTTGGCGAAACAAAAATCAAGAGAAGCATAGAGGACTGGCTGCAGTTAGTCAGTAATAGATATTTATTTATTCTTGCGTATCTATACATACTCTAAACAATGTTTAATATATATATATATATACATATAATACAGTCTTACAACCTTTATCGACATTAGTTACCTTCAAAAATATGCTAGCATATCGTTTTTAATAAAAAGTCAATAAACCGACATAATTGTTTTAACATTTTCTCATTGTTAGTGTTCATAATTTCAGAATATTTCACCACATTTGGCCTTTTGTAATAATAGGGTTTTATGTATTTTTTTCTTTCACTTTCAAATTCCGGGCAAATAAGCAAAATAATAATGGTATTCGTCCCCAAGATCGTTATTACACAAATGACATTTACCTTCATTAATCCGTGTATTATACCATCTGCCAACTTCAACCGGAAATCGATGATTTCTCGTACGAAAAGACAATTCAATTCAATTCAATTCAATTCAATTCTTTATTCAGATTGCCAAATACATTTTAGCGCATCTACAAAACATTCAATACAAATACACAAATACACTAACTTGACATATTTTATCGTGAGTACTGGATGACCGCAAAGCAAATGTTGAGGAATGCTGATGCAGTGCCCACTGAGCAGTTATACTAATATGGCATCTCTGATCTAGGCTGTGTCTGCCAGCAACCGTACGAAAAGACAAAAACCTGCGGCAAAAATATTTTGACATGCAATTAATATAACTACTTGTTTCAAATTTTGTCTTGAAGAGACGGTGATTATTACTGCCAGATGAAGTATCTATTTTTGAGTACCGTTCTTGAATATACGAATCTTTCAACTTTTGTGTGAAGGAACGGTTCAATCATATAGCATTAATAAAACTTTGAGTACCATACACCGGAATAACCATAGATACACAATAAACTTTTTACATTGTCGAGCCATTGTGATTTAAGCTGCTTATGGTCGTGCATGTAGTAAATGATATTGTATAGTGCCGATGATAACTTAGGTGTGGGTGAGTTTTCAATAAGCTTACCTCAGAATGAAATAATACGAGCCTGTATTTCTGTGATAATGGGAAATATTCCAAGTTCACCATAAATCATATGGGCTGGCGTTGATTTTTTTTATTTTAAAAATATACTTGATAAACCTCAAATGCACTCGTTCTATAATCTTACAATTGCCAAAACCCCAGATTTCGGAGCCATAAAGGAGAATGGGTTTAACAGTTCTGTTAAAAACATCTAATTGAAGATCGTAGGGCAAATCTAAGTCATTTATTCTGTTCAGTAGTGCAAACATAGCCTTATTTGCTTGTTCAGCTATATGTCCAACCACTTTGTTGTCCGTCAGTACTCAACTCATCCTATGTATAACCACTTTGTTGTCCGTAAGTATCCAACTCATCCTAAGTCCAACAACTTTGTTGTCCGTAAGTATCCAACTCATCATAAGTCCAACCGTTTTGTAGATCGTACGTAGATCCAGCTCATCCTAAGTTCAACCATTTTGTAGTCCGTACGCATCCAACTCATCCTATGTCCAACCACTTTGTTGTCCGTCAGTACTCAACTCATCCTATGTACAACCAAGTATCCAACTCATTCTATACTGAACAAAATAAGAAAAGCAATCATTATATTCCACCAAATTTTGAGTAAACTATAATACACTCAGATATCATTGCATTTTAGCTCACCTGAGCCGAAGGCTCACAGGTGAGCTAATAGGATAACCATGCTCCGTCGACCGTCTTCGTCGTTGTTGTTGTTGTTGTTGTTGTCCACAATGTTCAAACGTCTTCTCCTCTGAAACCGCTGGGCCAATCAAAGCCAAATTTCACGTGGAGCATCCTTAGGAAGGGGGGACGAAATTTATTTGTATAAATGGTCCAAGTCACATGACCAAGATGGCCACCATGGCTATAAATAGCAAAAAACTTAAAAAAAAATATTCTCCAGAATCAGAAGGCCTATGAGTTTGAATCTTGGCATGAAGCTTTAGGCAATATAGCTCTACAAAGTTTTTTTAAATCATGACCCTGGAATGATCTGACCTATTTTACGGCAAGGTCAACTTAGGTCCCCAATGCATTTGAATGGAAAAAATTAGTAAAATGTAATTAAATGGGGGTAAATTTACTGGGAGTATGCAAATGGACAGTAGATTAGTGTTTATAAAAAACTTTTGTCCCCAGGGGGTTTTCTGTCCCTGCCCCGGGATATATACGTGTATATGACCATAATGTTCAAACATCCTCTTCTCTGAAACCGTTTGGCCAATCAAAGCCAAACTTTACACAGAGCACTGTTAGGAAGGGAGAATGAAATGTATAATGGTCAAGGTCACATGGCCAAGAAGGCCACCATGGCTATAAATAGCAAAAACCTTTAAAATCTTCTTCTCCAGAACCAGAAGGCCTTTGATTTGGAAACTTGGCATAAAACATCAGGGAATGAAGCTCTACAAAGATTATATAAATCATGGCCTTAAGATGACCTTGACCTATTTTACGACAACGTCAACTTAGCTTGCCTATGCATTTGAATGGGGAAACTGGGGGGAAATGTTATTTAATGGCGGGAAACTTGCTGGGAACGAGCAAATGGACAGAAGATTTATGTAAACCCAGGGGGGTTGTCTGCCAAGTTTATTGGTACATGTGTATATCCCAGATCTCAAGTGAGCGTTTACAGGACCATTGGTCATCTGGTCTACACCTGCATTAGATATCAGACTTCCGAATGCAAGAAACCGATTTTCATTTTGATGAGTATTTCCGGAGTTATTCGACCAACTATTCATGATTTATTTGTTCGTCCTTGATGATTCATTGACCAGTTAGAGATTCACCACGAGGACCGAACAACTAACTAAAGCTGAGGTAGAGGTTAGGTACCTGTAAACCGGTTTAAGCCCGCCAGTAATTTTATATTACTGGTCGTTTCAAGGCGATACTTCTTTGGTGGTTCTTAGTGTTTTGCGTCTTGGCGTTGAATTTTTGTGCTCTTTGCACCTTATGTGCGTTTTCATATGTTTAGTTAAAAGGTAACTCATCGGGAAAATAGCTGCTCTCTAGGCTACTACTCGTACTCGGTTTCTGGAGCGGGAATCTCTTTCTGACTGCGTCTCTTTCTGATCATTGCCTACTTTTACCTTTCTAAATGTAATAGCCCATTTTTAATACTCAGACCAAGTGCAGCACTTAGAGGTTGTTTCATTTCATGATATACGTCTGTGGCTTCATGCCGAGGATGTGTTATGAAGTGATAATCAAAAGTGTGACTCCTAGTGTGTGTTATTGCTTTTTTTGGCAGATATTTTACAACAGAAATATTTTCTTGGTACAATTGAGCATCTAGTTTGTCGCAAAATGTGCAGCAAAAATTTTGAAAATCGGTTGACAAATAAAAAAAAGTTCTGCTAAAAAAAATTGAATGGGAATTTCCTTTACAAAAATCCCATGTTTCACCATGATTGCATCATGATTGCTCATCATAAGACGAAATCTTCATGATCAATGTAAAAATTCTCGAAAGAAATATGCATTTTCATGATCATCTATTTTTGGCCTCAGATTTTGCAAAAATAAATAAATAAATAAATTTTTGGATTTTAGGTGAGAAAACTATCCCTAAAACAGCCATATTTTAAAACAGCCATAGTTCTTTTAGAAACCAGAACTAGAACTTCATTTATCCTTCAAGCGTTGTCATGCCAACGCGCAGAAGAACCATAAATAGAGTACATTTTGCACTTTGGGTCTATTTTTGACCATTTCTGAATGCATTGTTTTTAATTTTTAAGTGCCGGCCCACACGACGAACAAAATGATACTTTCTGGATGATACTCCGGGATGATACTTCATAATTATAATAAGAAATTGTTCGTCGCGTGGGCCGGTAGTTAAAAATGATGTTGACGACACTTATCGTTTATGCCGCATTGACAGTTATTAATGTTGGACAGTTATCGGTAATGGACAACAATGCTCAAAATCCCCGAAGACCGGTTTTCCCGCGTTGTGCCTCAAATGGTTTCTTTCTTTCCACTTTTTGCGTCTATGCATTTAACATAACATCTATGATTCAGTGTATTGTAGCATGTAGAATTTACACAAGTAAGTGTTGTTGGAACGATTTGAGAGGCCTTGGGTGTTTTAGGCCTATTTTTGGCCTCAGATTTTGCAAAAATAAATAAATAAATACATTTTTGGATTTTGGGTGAGAGAACTATCCCTAAAAACAGCCATATGTCTCCTCTTTTAGAAACCAATACTACAGGGTGTTAAGAAAGTTCGAAGACATTGTAATATTCCTTATAACTTCATAATGAATAATAACACTATCTCAAAAATCAACACAGTTAAAACCCATTTTAATACCAGTTTGCACAGTATAAAAAAACTTTTACAACTTCTGTTTTGACTGGTTTATATTAAAATTTCTAAGTCAGGGTGCCACAGCTTTCTGCATTTTCTATGAGATTTGCCTAAAAGGGGGGTTGCATATTAAACATAATTTAAAACATTCACAATTTATATCAGGGAGCATAAAGTAACTTTAAGTGATAGTCACTGTCCTAAAGATCACGATGAACATAATAGTTATCTTAAGATAGTTCAGAACACATTATTTTTCATCAGATGAAAAAAACACGATTTTCGATCAGAAAAACTGTGGGTGTTTCGATAGGGGGTAGGGGTAATGAAGACTAAACGGAAACAAAAAATGAAGCAAATAATTCCCATAAAATATTTCATATCATGTATGAAGTGTCTGGATAGTGAACGGAATTGTTAAAAATGTTCATTTTCTAGATTATGTGGTAAAAACTCATCATACATTAAGGTTGACCCCAAAAAGTTGCAAAAAAGGGTAAAATGACGAAAAATTGAGAAGTTTGTTAACAATATAACATTTTTACTGGCATGGGCACCGTAAACCACAAAAATACACACCCCTGTATCAAATATTACCACGCAATTCTGAATAAACTACTGTTTGTGTATGTTATATTCAAAATAATGACGTTTTTAACGCAAAATTTCATGTTGATGAAAGTGAGGGACAGGCTAAGGTATAACAAGTTTTTCATGGAGTTTTGTTCAAAGATAAGGAAGGGGCGTCATCAAAAATGATTTTCCGTTATGCCACGACATATCTAATAGCATTATGTTAGAAAAAGAAATGACAATAACCACGCAGCTTCAAATGTCCATAAAGTATTTACCTATACCCCCCCCCCCTACTATTTGTGGCCTATTTCAAGAATGGGGGTACCCTAAGGATTTGCTGAGCAATTCCATATAGTTTACTAGACAAAAGCAAATGATGACTCAAATAAGCAGAAAACATTCCTGAAAATATTTGTTAGCAATGTATTCAATGTGAGTCCACTGGTATTCGAAATTTAAACTGTTTCTTGGACAAGCACTGGTTAAACCCACATTTTGCATTTTATGACACTCAATTCAGAAGAGGGGTCACTTATTTCCACGTATATTTTTCTTATCTGTTTGCTATAAAAGAAAGTTTTGTCCATAATATCTTGTATGACATATTTTCAAGATTAAAATAAGAGTATATAATTATATCTAAATGCTTTATCTAACACCCAGTGTCCCTTTGAGTGGTGTCTTCGAACTTTCTTAACACCCTGTAGTACTTCATTTATCCTTCAAGCGTTGCCACGCCAACGCGCAGAAGAACCATAAATAGAGTACATTTTGCACTTTGGGTCTATTTTTGACCATTTCTGAACACATTCTTTTTAATTTTTAATGCCGGCCCACACGACGAACAAAATGATACTTTGCATACAATATTTCTGGATGGTACTTCATAATTATTTCATAATAAGAAATTGTTCGTCGCGTGGGCCGGTAGTTGAAAATGGTGTTAAATGGTGAAAAATATACCAAAAAGTGCAAAAAAGTGGTATTTCTATGCTTTTTTTTAGAGCGTTGTCATGTCAACATGTGTATTTTGAATGTTATAGTTGTGTTAAAATTTATAAGCAGGGACCTATACCTGCTATTTGCAATACTTTTCTCCTCAAAATTCATTTTTTACCAACGCATGAGGCCAAAATCAGGCCTTTAATCACATAAGCCTTTAATCCCATAGGCCTCTGTTGCCAACTTTTACAATATGCGTTTTGTTGTCTTTTAAACCAAACTCGTTTTAATCACATAATAAAATCATTATCCCTGTATTTGGGGTGCTTGGTGGTTTACATTATTTTCTTTCTTTCTTTCTTTCTTTCTTTCTTTCTTTCTTTCTTTCTTTCTTTCCTTTTAATGTACATGTAATAAAAGGCATCCTTATGCCGCCGTATTTGTTTTCTTTGTAGGTCGAGAAATGCTTTCATGTCAGGTTACTATCCTTACCACACAGGCCTACAAGTAAGATATTATATAATAAACCACTATTCCTTCTTTTTTGCATGTTTAGTTTAAGGGTTGGTCAGTTTTCTGGCCAAGGTTTAGGGTTTAGCATAATTATTACTTAAAATTTCTAAAATTCGGGAAGAAAAGTGATTGAGAAAAATCCAAGTGGAAAAAAAATGCCATGGGTTCTATCCGATGTCATGTATACCAAGGAAACGATGTGACGGCGATTTAAATCGGACCTCTTCTCGTAGAGGCACTGGTGGAAACAAACTTCATACATATAGACAGATGAAAAGTGATTTTCATGTTGAATCTCATTGTCTAGACATATTGTCTAGAAAGCATAGAGGATCTCTAGCTAAGTTTCGGTCAGGAACAGCCCCTATCAAAGTTGAAACAGGCCGCTACCAAAATTTGGACTTGAGCGAACGGGTTTGCTTCCATTGTGCCTCTTGCATCGAAGATGAGGAACATGTTTTGATGGTATGCCCTATATATGAGGATTTAAGGCTGAGTTTAATACGCGAAGCTGTATTGATCAACCCTGATTTTGAGGGCCTCAGTGATATTCAAAAAATGTGTTTTCTTTTGTCTGATTCACAAATAGTTAGATCGAGTGCTAAGGTTTGTACACTGATACTCGAACGAAGAAGGAATTTTCTAAGTCGTACTAGTATGTGAAGCTTATTCCAGAAAATTATTTTCAACTTTTTGTATAGTCTCCTGCCAAAACCCTTCTGCATTACTGCTTTTTATGTAAAAAGTTGAAGCCAAGTAGTCTTTGTGTGTGGTGCGTATGTACATGTAGTTTCATACCCACCAGCACAAACTTAAGAGATTTTTATTTCTTTTGTGTTTTATGAGTCTGTGTTTTAATGTTCTATGTGCATATGTGCTATGACTTGAGAAGGTCTGTCTTGGCATTCCACCAGTGGTGTGTGCTGGTGATGATCCAAATTTAGTAAAGGCTTAGTCCTAAGACAGTTTTTCTCTGGGCAGGGCCCATATGTTTATATGTCATTTCATGTGTAGCCGGTCACTGTATATACATAATTGAAGATTTACCTGTATAAAAAGCATTTTTTATTTTGTCAACAATGCTACATTCTTTAGCATGCTTTATCATGGGACTATAGAATATGGCCCCACGTTGGGCGCCAAAAAAATATGTAACGTATGCGGGGCTAGCTTGATAAATATATATATAATTTTCCTTTGGGACTACTTTGTCCTGTGATTATAGACCAATGATTTTACAATGATTGGATGAGCAAAACAAAAATCATAGGAATCAACTTAATATGCATATAAAACAAATGTGATGATGATCTGCACTTGGTATATGAGCTCAGCCTGAACCTCTGCTGAGCTAGCTCTGACTATTAGTATCAGCCTACACTGCTGATGCTCCGTGAGTGACCAGCATACACTTCTGCTAGGCCAGTCCTATGCTAGTAACATAAACCACCTTAATCGCCTAAGACTGTTCACTGCTTGGTTATATTAATCGATGCTACTTGGATGGACTGTGTCCACTTTTCGCTATTGCTACTGAGATGGATAAAATCCACTGTTCGCCACTAAACCAAGCTTGCAATCAGTCTTTAATAGATTTTATATTGGTTTATTTACTTTATCTGTACTCTCCGACGACTTCTTGCTAACTGAACAACTCGCAACGCGAAACACAGGTATTTATACTGTCTGTGACGTCACACACATTGGACGAATCTACTTTGCGGGCGAGTCTATGTTTTGAATTACCTTAGAAACGGGGTTGTCAGGCTACTCAGAGTCGTTTCGACCAAGTAAATTAATCGCCGGTACTTTCCTATGAAGACCGACTTGCAAAAATAATGATTTTGTCACACTACCCACGCCTCCGGGTATATGCGTCCTCGCATAAAATAACTAAAAAAAATCATGACGTAAACATTATTTTCCATACAACATCTTTCAATCATCATCATCATCATCATCATCATCATCTTCATCATCATCATCATCATCATCATCATCATCATCATCATCATCATCATCTATGTCTGTCCGCATCGGACTATGCCTTACTTTAGGCGTATAGACACTGATCTATTATTACTCTTCTTTTTTTATGTTTATTTCCATATCATAAACCTGATCTTGGTCTAATTTATGTCATGTCAATAACACTGAACCACATTGCCTTCCTAGTAGCACTGAATTTGAACACTTTAGTCATCAGACTCAGGGCAATATGTAAGGGTTAGTTCAACATTCCCTTCTCCTTTCAGCTGCAGATTGATATCATTTGCACAAATACTTCCGTCTGGAATGATATCGCCCATATCTATCTTAACTGGCCCTGTCTTCTGCTTCTTCCTTCGAACTCTATCCCTATAGGTTTCCTCACCATTCTCTGTCACTGTTGTGACAGATTCAGACGATCCCTCTTTTATCATACTCTTGCATGTCACCTTGATTTCTTTCTTTCTTTTCAGTATCACGTTATCTTTCTTCACCTGTACAGCTTCCCCTTTCTGTCCGATGTCCTCGTTCTCTGGCTTTTCATCTACTTTCTGTTTCTTAGGTGCAACTGGGATGGCAGGTGTGATGGCTTTCCGGATCACCCCGCCAAGCCTCAGCTCTTTTTCCTTATCCACACTGCTCTGATCAACTTTGTCTTTCTTAATTTCCTGTCTTCTCGAGCCATTGTCACTTGAGCTGTCTTATTCTGACCCCTGGCCTCGGGTTTATAACTACCATTATTAACCCTTTGTCTGTTTGTGCCATTATCAGTCCTCGGCTGAGCAGGCGGTTTGTTATTACTCACCGGACCTTGCTTAGAGTGCTGATTTTCTTGACGATTATTACTGTTCCGTTGCTGAAACAACAGCTTGTTCATAACTTTCGTCATCTCATCTAACCTGTTGTTCAGAGACGAGAAAGCTTCTGCCAATTTCTTGTCATCAATTTGTTCGCTTGAGACAGCTGTATTTATGAACTCCTGTCCAGCTTGTCTACTTTCTGCTCTATAGAAAGCCTCTAATTCGACAGCGTGTCTCACAGCGTCATTAAGATCAATAGGCCTTGCCTGCTTGATCTTCAATCTCATTTCCGTGTTGACTAGCGAGTCGACAAACTGTTCTTTAGCTAAGGTCTCCCTCACATCGCTGGGAGCTTTAGGATATGCGAGGTTGGTCAGGCGTCTGATATACTGTCCAAGCTCGGCCATGCTTTCTGATGCTTTTTGGCGGCGTTCTCGCAACTGGACCCTATACAGCTCTGTCTGGTTTGGAGGTGCAAAGCGCTCTTCTAAAGCCTTGACTAAGTCACCATAATCATGCTTGCCAGACTCTAAATTGCCAAACACACCTTGTGCTTGTCCACGTAGTGATACAGAAAGGTACAGACCTTTCTGTTGATCCGTCCAGCCATTTAGCTCGGCACAGGCATCAAAATGTGCCTTGTAGTCCATCCATGCTACACTACCATCATAAGTGGCTGGTTTCATAATTACGTCCTTAGATTTCGAGCCGGAGCTAGTTGGCTTCTTTCTCTGAGTCACAAACCTATCAGGTATCTCTTCACTGTCTATGCCTTCCGCCTCAGACAGTCCGGTCTCAGCACCATGAGCATCATCTGGTCTACCCTTAGTTATATCTGACCATACCTTCCTAGAACCTAGACCTTGCTCATCTTTAACTGGTGCTGGGGTAGAAAGTAGCCCAGACATTTCGCCTAGCTCTTGTCTATAGCTCCTGAGCTCATGCTCGAATTTTAAGATCCGGTTTTGCCTCTGAAGCTCCTCAATCTGACGATACATTTCTTCGTAGTATTTATCGTCCATAATGCAGTAATACTAAATAACAACTGATGATAGATGGGTAAGCCTATTGATTAATGCAATAGAAATTCGAGCCCCACGTTGGGCGCCAAAAAAAATATGTAACGTATGCGGGGCTAGCTTGATAAATATATATAATTTTCCTTTGGGACTACTTTGTCCTGTGATTATAGACCAATGATTTTACAATGATTGGATGAGCAAAACAAAAATCATAGGAATCAACTTAATATGCATATAAAACAAATGTGATGATGATCTGCACTTGGTATATGAGCTCAGCCTGAACCTCTGCTGAGCTAGCTCTGACTATTAGTATCAGCCTACACTGCTGATGCTCCGTGAGTGACCAGCATACACTTCTGCTAGGCCAGTCCTATGCTAGTAACATAAACCACCTTAATCGCCTAAGACTGTTCACTGCTTGGTTATATTAATCGATGCTACTTGGATGGACTGTGTCCACTTTTCGCTATTGCTACTGAGATGGATAAAATCCACTGTTCGCCACTAAACCAAGCTTGCAATCAGTCTTTAATAGATTTTATATTGGTTTATTTACTTTATCTGTACTCTCCGACGACTTCTTGCTAACTGAACAACTCGCAACGCGAAACACAGGTATTTATACTGTCTGTGACGTCACACACATTGGACGAATCTACTTTGCGGGCGAGTCTATGTTTTGAATTACCTTAGAAACGGGGTTGTCAGGCTACTCAGAGTCGTTTCGACCAAGTAAATTAATCGCCGGTACTTTCCTATGAAGACCGACTTGCAAAAATAATGATTTTGTCACACTACCCACGCCTCCGGGTATATGCGTCCTCGCATAAAATAACTAAAAAAAATCATGACGTAAACATTATTTTCCATACAACATCTTTCAATCATCATCATCATCATCATCATCATCTTCATCATCATCATCATCATCATCATCATCATCATCATCATCATCATCATCATCATCATCATCATCTATGTCTGTCCGCATCGGACTATGCCTTACTTTAGGCGTATAGACACTGATCTATTATTACTCTTCTTTTTTTATGTTTATTTCCATATCATAAACCTGATCTTGGTCTAATTTATGTCATGTCAATAACACTGAACCACATTGCCTTCCTAGTAGCACTGAATTTGAACACTTTAGTCATCAGACTCAGGGCAATATGTAAGGGTTAGTTCAACATTCCCTTCTCCTTTCAGCTGCAGATTGATATCATTTGCACAAATACTTCCGTCTGGAATGATATCGCCCATATCTATCTTAACTGGCCCTGTCTTCTGCTTCTTCCTTCGAACTCTATCCCTATAGGTTTCCTCACCATTCTCTGTCACTGTTGTGACAGATTCAGACGATCCCTCTTTTATCATACTCTTGCATGTCACCTTGATTTCTTTCTTTCTTTTCAGTATCACGTTATCTTTCTTCACCTGTACAGCTTCCCCTTTCTGTCCGATGTCCTCGTTCTCTGGCTTTTCATCTACTTTCTGTTTCTTAGGTGCAACTGGGATGGCAGGTGTGATGGCTTTCCGGATCACCCCGCCAAGCCTCAGCTCTTTTTCCTTATCCACACTGCTCTGATCAACTTTGTCTTTCTTAATTTCCTGTCTTCTCGAGCCATTGTCACTTGAGCTGTCTTATTCTGACCCCTGGCCTCGGGTTTATAACTACCATTATTAACCCTTTGTCTGTTTGTGCCATTATCAGTCCTCGGCTGAGCAGGCGGTTTGTTATTACTCACCGGACCTTGCTTAGAGTGCTGATTTTCTTGACGATTATTACTGTTCCGTTGCTGAAACAACAGCTTGTTCATAACTTTCGTCATCTCATCTAACCTGTTGTTCAGAGACGAGAAAGCTTCTGCCAATTTCTTGTTATCAATTTGTTCGCTTGAGACAGCTGTATTTATGAACTCCTGTCCAGCTTGTCTACTTTCTGCTCTATAGAAAGCCTCTAATTCGACAGCGTGTCTCACAGCGTCATTAAGATCAATAGGCCTTGCCTGCTTGATCTTCAATCTCATTTCCGTGTTGACTAGCGAGTCGACAAACTGTTCTTTAGCTAAGGTCTCCCTCACATCGCTGGGAGCTTTAGGATATGCGAGGTTGGTCAGGCGTCTGATATACTGTCCAAGCTCGGCCATGCTTTCTGATGCTTTTTGGCGGCGTTCTCGCAACTGGACCCTATACAGCTCTGTCTGGTTTGGAGGTGCAAAGCGCTCTTCTAAAGCCTTGACTAAGTCACCATAATCATGCTTGCCAGACTCTAAATTGCCAAACACACCTTGTGCTTGTCCACGTAGTGATACAGAAAGGTACAGACCTTTCTGTTGATCCGTCCAGCCATTTAGCTCGGCACAGGCATCAAAATGTGCCTTGTAGTCCATCCATGCTACACTACCATCATAAGTGGCTGGTTTCATAATTACGTCCTTAGATTTCGAGCCGGAGCTAGTTGGCTTCTTTCTCTGAGTCACAAACCTATCAGGTATCTCTTCACTGTCTATGCCTTCCGCCTCAGACAGTCCGGTCTCAGCACCATGAGCATCATCTGGTCTACCCTTAGTTATATCTGACCATACCTTCCTAGAACCTAGACCTTGCTCATCTTTAACTGGTGCTGGGGTAGAAAGTAGCCCAGACATTTCGCCTAGCTCTTGTCTATAGCTCCTGAGCTCATGCTCGAATTTTAAGATCCGGTTTTGCCTCTGAAGCTCCTCAATCTGACGATACATTTCTTCGTAGTATTTATCGTCCATAATGCAGTAATACTAAATAACAACTGATGATAGATGGGTAAGCCTATTGATTAATGCAATAGAAATTCGAGCCCCACGTTGGGCGCCAAAAAAAATATGTAACGTATGCGGGGCTAGCTTGATAAATATATATAATTTTCCTTTGGGACTACTTTGTCCTGTGATTATAGACCAATGATTTTACAATGATTGGATGAGCAAAACAAAAATCATAGGAATCAACTTAATATGCATATAAAACAAATGTGATGATGATCTGCACTTGGTATATGAGCTCAGCCTGAACCTCTGCTGAGCTAGCTCTGACTATTAGTATCAGCCTACACTGCTGATGCTCCGTGAGTGACCAGCATACACTTCTGCTAGGCCAGTCCTATGCTAGTAACATAAACCACCTTAATCGCCTAAGACTGTTCACTGCTTGGTTATATTAATCGATGCTACTTGGATGGACTGTGTCCACTTTTCGCTATTGCTACTGAGATGGATAAAATCCACTGTTCGCCACTAAACCAAGCTTGCAATCAGTCTTTAATAGATTTTATATTGGTTTATTTACTTTATCTGTACTCTCCGACGACTTCTTGCTAACTGAACAACTCGCAACGCGAAACACAGGTATTTATACTGTCTGTGACGTCACACACATTGGACGAATCTACTTTGCGGGCGAGTCTATGTTTTGAATTACCTTAGAAACGGGGTTGTCAGGCTACTCAGAGTCGTTTCGACCAAGTAAATTAATCGCCGGTACTTTCCTATGAAGACCGACTTGCAAAAATAATGATTTTGTCACACATGGATTTGTGTATACATGATTGTGGAATGAGTGGTCAGCTCAGAGCAAGTGAGTCATTTTTCAGTTACTTCCGGGTTGAAATCGTCGGACCCATTTTTCTTAGCTTTTTGAAAACAATAAGACAGATTTTTCGATGTAGTCATTGACTTCAATCATATAAGAACCTGAAACAAAAGGCATGTCATCTTTCAGCAAACAGAAAGCGCACACGATCCGCCCCAAGTTACCCGCTTTCAGAATTTTCCAGAAAAACATGTTTACACTAACTTTTCCCAGAGAAATACATTTCCATGACCCCAAAATAACTTTTAATTTGTCAGATTATGTATCCTAGACATTTAGGCTTTGCGTTATTTTTATTCAAATGCATTCCATTTTCCAGGAAATGGGTCCCACGAAAACCAGTTACATTTCCAATTTTACACCAAGCTATTTAAAATTTTAAAGTAATAACTATATTGACTCATTCCTAGTATCAGTGACGTCTATTAGCAATAAATACACATCATCATTTGATAAACAGATTCAAGAAAACAGTAGATTTCTGTTTTACATACCCCACCCACTCATGTCAATATTGATAAATCCTTAAACTGTATATACTTGAAATCTGTAACTCTTATTGTCTCTCGCAATTCTTTTAGAATGGCAGTCGTATATGTATATGTGAGTTTTATATGTAAGATATGTTTTAATGTATACACCGGTGACGGCGTTTTACGAATGCGCGAATCGATATATCAAATGCGCAGATTCTTTTTTACGAATGCGCGAAAAAAGACTATCAAATGCGCGTTTAAATTGCGCGGAAATTAATTGCTTTTACAGGTATTTTAAGGTATACCGATGGTATCTCGCTATCAAGACCGAAGTTATGATAGCGAGATTCATCGACAGTTCTTCCGTTAGCCAGCGTTGAATTCAATGTCTGTTGCCCCCTGCTAACTAAAGGGGAGGTGGAAGTCAGAGTACAACATCAATTCTATAACTGTAACCATTGTGTAACAAGCTTTTCTTTCCACTATTAGTGTCTGAAATTTTAAAATCCATGAGGTTAAAACAATATTCTTGGATAAAATACAAGTTAAAAACAATTAAAAAACGTCTAAAAACCTATAAAAGCATGTTAAAATATGACTCACATAATGGTCGTATCTGTCCAAAGCCAGTGTGAACATTGGTTACCTGAGTGATTATCGGCTAATTACCCTAAAGGCCATTCGCGCAATTGATACCTCGATTTCACGCGCAATTCAAACAACGTCACGGTATGATTTTCGCGCAAATTGTGTATACGGCCACTGGTGAGACACAAATAAACGATACTTGACTTGACTTGTGAATTTGGTCCGATTTAAAATTGACAGCAAGGTAGTCCCCAAATGACAAAAAAAAAAAGTAATCCTGCTATCAGGAAATTCTTATAATCTTGTTCTTTCCAGAATTATAGTGTTTGGGTTAAGCAATCAGGATAACATGTCTGTGAAATGTTTACCCCATACTGGGACTTCCAGGGGTGTCCTATTTTTCTTATTTGTGCCCTAAAACATAGATTGTCGGTACTCGTTAGAACCCACAATCGATATTTTGAGCAAAAATATTAAAATATCATAATGTTTCTAATGAAATTTTCAATTGTAGACACACGTCACTTTTGCTTCATAATCATAAATGTGAGTGAAATTTTAAAATAGAACAGGCATGTTTATAGTCATAACGGAACAATCTGTGACGCGACTTTACGATGAAAAAATATTTAACGATTATAATTATGCCACAGGTGTTTGTATTAACCCATAGTAAGATTTTCTTATTATTTACTTGACAGCATGGTGTTATAAAGCCTGATCACGCCGCGGGTATGCCGCTAAGCATAACAACATTACCACAGCGATTAAAAGCTCTAAATTATACAACCCATATTGTGGGAAAGTAAGTATAATTAGAAAAAATAATGAAATTTGAAATGCGAATTCTATCATATTTATAGCGTAAATTTTATTTGCTAAATTAAGGTCAGGCACGCATGCATCTAGATTTTTTTTACAAAAAAGCTCCCGTGGTCAAGCGGTTAGGAGCGCTGTTTCTTAACCACTCGATCATCTCACCTCTGAGTCAGTCTGGTGTTGGTTCGTGTCCCGCACTGGCCACGTGAGACAAGCAAAATTCTGCTTTCGAGTGTGTCAGGTGTTTTTTCTCGGGGTTCTCCCGTTTTCGCCCCACCTACTGATTAGCCCGTCTCATATGAGCTGAAATAAATCTTGAAAGGGACTTTAAACTGAATTTACCAAAAACAAAAAGCTATCTAACTGCATGTCTAACGCAATGTTTAGTACAGTACAGTTCCAAATGGTTCAAGCCTCTTTACTTACAGATTCTTACATGTATAATGTCACATAAATTTTGAACTTTCTGTCAACAAATAGAATTTTAGCCCAAAACTGTTTGAACTTTGCCTAATATTATTATTTTTGAATTCCCGTGTGAATAGTATTTTGACCTGGGTGTCATTAACACTACTGCATTTATTTTTACCTATTATATCAGGTGGCATCTAGGCTTCTGTAACTGGAAATACACTCCGACATATCGAGGGTTCGACTCCTTTATGGGGTTCTTGCTTGGTGCCGAGGACTACTATAACCATACTAGAGGTACACTACGAAACCACGCCCATGCAATACATGAGCCGTCTCGTGGGAAAACCAACAATGTGGTTTCCCAATAGGTCCGACACAAACAGGGCTACACAAGCACGGGAGCAGGCTAGAAGCTTGAAATTTCGGATTTAAGAAGAAGAGAGGATGTACTGTTTAGCGAAAACAAAGGCGCTGATCAGCTTCGCGGTTACCGCGAAGCTGATCTGCGTCTTTGTTTTCGCATATGCAAATTGCTGGTTTTCTCATGAGGCGGCTCAAATAATTTTTTTTTTTCAGATTTTAAACCTTGAAAATTTTCAATTAAATTTTTGGATTATTGTAACATTGGTTAGAGGGAATATACATTATACGGGCTTGTTCTCGTCATGCATGTTTATTGCGACAATTCTCAAAACATTCGTCTATAACAATGTCTGCCTTCTCCATGTTAATGTTAAATCGTTTTCCAACAAGATAGCATAACGTCGTTATCAAATGTGTTCTACATATGCAAATATTTTGCCTCAAGTCGATTATGCCTGTTTGTTTGATTTTTTGCTTTACATGTTCGTCCCAGTCAGCGTTTTGCTTATGTGGGGACGTTGTCTCCATTTTTGGATCCCAATATGAAGGATGTCATGGCACTCGGAATGTGCTTTTAATATGATTACCTAAGTAATACATGGATGGATGGATGGATGGATGGATGGACTGCCTAAACCTCTTTACCTGGACAGGCTCACTTAATCAGTTGGTCGGTCATTCGGTTATAAGCTCTACCTTGAGGCACAAGAGCCCCATCTACCTCTCACGGCCCCAATGGGTGGGCTCCCAAATTCCAACCCGGCCACCCTTTAAAGTCAATTCAACCAGCTCCTAGTATATATTATACCTGACGGGATGGTTATTATGTTACAGAGAATGGTTATGATTTCCGATGGAACAAAACCGTGTACACGAAAGTGAAAGGAGAATACTCAACGGTTAGTGTGGTATAAAAGACCCTAGTGTTGTTTTGACTTAAATCCAACTGGGTCTTCTTGCTAAATAAGTCTATTTTGTGATCATGTGGTTTCTATGGTTACCGGTTTACGAACGACATAGGAAAATTATAAACATGAGGAGATGACTCCAAGTATTGAACATAAATGTGCTCATTTTTTTAGTAGCCCAGTGTTCAAATCGTCAAATACAGTATTATTTCTAGAACAAATATCACATGATTTTTCTGTTTTGGGGCTTTAACGTCAGAATGTCCGAATGCACATTTTGTCGCGTTGTGGTTCATTATTATATACTTACAAATGCCAACATGTACCCGGTTTTGCAATGATATCCTCATTTAATCGTATAAAATGGTGTTTTCAGGAGGGAAGTGTTTAACCGTAGTATTGACCTCTCCATATGTTTTCAGTATTCTGTCAATCATTTGACGTAATAAGGCTCCTTATGGGTTTATGAAGGTGCATTTTTCTACTCTGTATACAACATTACCACATAATCTAATTAAAGAAAAACTTCTGGATTTGATAGAGTGGACCTTCAAAAGGGCATTAAAAACTATGGTTCACTTTATTTGGCATGTAATGACAGAAAGGCTATTTTCACTTCCTCTGACCAAAGTCGGTATACACTTTGGTCATGTCAGAATGTATGCGACGCCTTATCCTATCTCCTTGATAATATTTATATAAGATTTGGGACCAAGTTATACAGACAAATTGTTGGAATTCCGATGGGTACAAATTGTGCACCTCTCGTAGCTGATTTATTTTTATACTGCTACGAAAGAGATTTCATGGATTCTCTCAACCATGATAATCAAGCTGATGTTATCGAGGCTTTTAATTCCACATCTAGGTACCTCGATGACCTTTTGAACATTGACAACCCTTATTTTGGAGGTATGGTCAATCAAATTTATCCACCTGAACTTCAGTTGAACAAAGCCAATATCTCAGATACTGAAGCCCCCTTTTTAGATCTACATCTTTCTGTTGCAAATGGATTTGTTTCTTCTAAAATTTATGATAAGCGCGATGACTTTGATTTTGATATAGTAAATTTTCCTTTTTTGGACGGTGACGTTCCTCGTCGTGCTTCTTATGGTGTATACATTTCGCAACTTATTAGGTTTGCTAGAGTCTGCAATCATGTTACAGACTTCAACGCTCGAAATAAATGTTTAACGGCAAAACTTCTCCAACAGGGCTATCGGTATCATAAACTTCGAAAAACATTTTCTAAATTTTATCGTAGACACTATGAATTGATTTCCAAATATAATGTTGGGTTAAAGACGCTTTTAAGTGAGGGCCTTTCGGAACCTGAATTTTATGGTGACTTGGTTTACAAATTTAAGAAACTTAAAGGAATTAATGATTTTTCTTTTCAGTTCAGAAAAATCATAACACGTTACAGACGTATAGGTCATAACTTGAATGTTATGCGACAGTCTGCATGCTAAGTTTTTAACCCAATCATGGTTGATAACTATGCTGCCTTCTTTAATTGCACGCCTGTGGGTCGGGCGTCAGACTCTATGATGGCCCCGACATAAAGCTATTCATTTTAGTTGGTTGGGGCCGGAGCTTCTTGTCTGTTGCTTGGCCCACCGGGGTCCAACTGGTGTTTTTCTTTTGCTCCGGAGTTAGTAGGTTATTCGGCGCCCAGGGATCTCCATCGTCGGGCAGCTTACTCAGTCTGTGAGTCCTGGTTTTTGATTCACCAGGATGTTTATCATGATTTATTTGTTTGTTCTTGATGATTCATTGACTAGTTAGAGATTCACCACGAGGACCGAATAACTAACTAAATGTTATGAACCACTGCAGAAGCTGAGGGTGAGGTTATGGCCATGTAAAACCGGTTTAAGCCCGCCAGTAACTTTGTGTTACTGATCGTTCCAAGTCGATACTTCTGTGGTGGTTCTTTTTGTTTTATGTCTTGGTGTTTTAAAAAAAAATTTCGTGCTGTTGGCGCCTTATGTATGTTTTCATATTTTTAGTTAAGTTAAGGTAACTGAGTGGCCACCTATTGGGAAAATAGCTGCTCATTCGGCTTACGATTTGTTTCATGGTATATGTACCTGATTGTTAGTTTGGTATTTTCCCACCTCGGTTTTTGGAATGGGAATCTTTTTCTGATTGCGCCTTTTCCTGATCTTTGCCTACTTGTACCTTTTCATAGCTGTTGCAATGCACGATACTGAATTCCCTTTCTTGGGCCCCATGCACTTCGAGGCTAGACTAGGCTACAGTTTCTTTTGTCGGCCATTTTTGTCACTTTTCATCACTTCGATACGAGATCAGTAAATACGATGCTTATGATAAAATTAAACTGGAGATGTATTGTTTAATGATAGTTTCTAATGTTTTTAAATTATAAGATTTGGACGAACTCTCTCGATCGTTGACCTATTTATCGGAAAACGATCCATATGAAATTATGTTGTTTCCAATACAGTGTTCTCGTTCACGTCCGCTTTCATAGATGATTGACATCACGATCTACCGGAATGGACCGAAACTGTCCGAAACGAACATAGATTGTGATAACAAGAAAATTATAGCATGTTACTAAAAATTATAGCATAAAAGTTTGATTTTGCTAGAGCCAATCAGAATAACACTACCACAGAATCAAGCAATAATGGAAGGACAAGGTGAATCCAGTATGGTTCGAATTTTCTCCACATAGTAGCATGTGAGGCATTTTATGTGCACAACAATATTGTGATTTACTTAGAAGGCAGGAAAACCGTACCCGAAGAGTTATTGCACCCTGCATGCATGCCCGCATACATGTATCCGTCATGTAACCAGATTTCTTATCGTACGGATTTATGCTACATCACACGACGCCACAAAAAATAGTTTAACCATACGTTTAAGAATATACCATTTGATTCACGTGATAGCAGATTTTGGCTTATGCCACATAACCTTAGATATTAAATGATTTATAGCACAGCTTTGAAACTGGATTCACCTTGTCCTTCCGTTATTGCTTGATTCTGTGGTAGTATTATTCTGATTGGCTCTAACAAAATCAAACTTTCATCATGTATTTGAAATCTTTGTTTGGAGACTCAGAGAATCTAATCAAGTTAGGCACAAGCACGCTATACAACTTTGGGTCACTTGGAATTTTGAATAAAATCTTCTTTTGCTGGTGGAACTTTACATATGTTTGTTTGTTTCTTTTAAGTTTTAAAGGTCAAGTCAACAATTTTTCAGACGTGGTGATGAAACCATTACGGTTCAACAGAGTATCTGTTTTATTTAGTATCAAAATGCACTAAACGTTACTAATTAAAATGAATAATTCTTCTTGTCGGTGTAGATTAATATCACAATCTCATATTATTTTAAACTTCCAAATTTCTATGAACCCCTCCGTATAGAGGGGTTACTAAGAACATGCTATAATTTTCTTGTTATAGTAATAGTATGTTTAATGTTTTGAACGTTTCCTTTTAAGTCTTAGTATGCTCATCTAAATGTAATATTAATACCTCTCTCACCACTCTTCAGACGGTAATAGCCAGACACGCCGTCGACCTTATTAACACCATTGATCCAGAAAAGGAACAGTTGTACCTCTACCTGCCATTTCAAGCAGTCCATGGCCCGCTTGAGGTGAGTGCCTGAAATCAACGATTATGAAAAGTATTTTTGCATCTGTGAAAATGATAATTTCTCATAGAAAACTTTTTGACAGTTTCTGAATATGTGTCATAATATCGATCGTGGGTACATGTTAGAATTTATGTTTTGGATCAAAAGTGGAGTATAACATCGTCGGGAAACAAAGTGTATGCTATCATTTGTGTATACGAGCGCGCGCTCGTACTGCTCATAATTTTGCAAATCGCGTGCCAACAATGTTGATACTAATCTGATTAGAAAAGATTGAGCTTTCACCACATATATATATAAGCAACATTCTCGTTGTTAGTCCACGGGAAAAGTAATCAAGCAAATGACAAGAATTAAAGAACACCCCTCGTACGCCATACGACAGAGCGCGCGCTCGTAAGTTGTAGTTGCTCATAATTTCGGAAATCGCGCGTTGCCTATTTCATATCCTATTATATGCGGCATATTATAATCACTACTTTCTTTCAAACAATGGTCAACATTTAGAACACTTCGGAACTTTAAAGTTTCCGAAGTGTTCTCAGCGATCAGGTGATGAATTATGAACGTTTTTACAGTTATACAACCAAAAATGTGTGCTGCATATGATAGGATATTTAAAATATTTCACAAGTTATTAATGCAAACGGCACCACAAGCTTTCCGAACTTAGGTTTAATCCGAACCGTGAAAAATCTGCATTAAATCTGACTTCAGGATGATACTGACTGTGTAAAGGTGTTTTTTTAAAAACGGTATGATAATTTTTGTCTTATTTTTATTTAGAAGATACTTTAACATGTTTTGTTTTGCACTGAGTAAATAAAAATGGGGGTCACGAGGCTTAAAGTTTGATTTATACCAGTTGAAAGAACACCCATTGCGTGTACCGAAAAAAAGGGCTTTTTTCGCTACTTGCTACTACATTTTGGCAATAAAAATTCGAAAAGTACAAACAGCACTATCCAGATACCATACATTTCAACAAGACTAGACGTTGTTATAAGATGGACTTTCATTGAAAAGTTTTTCGCGGAAATTTATCAGCGAGTTCTTGTGGGTATGCAATCAGATATGCTATGTTAAGGGGGATTTAAAACATAAAAGCACGAATTTGCCAAATATCTGTTAGTAATACCACTTGTAGGCTCACACTCGATGATGGTTATGTACACTCAACAGCATATAGTCTTATCGAAATGTATGGTATTTCGATAGTACTGCTTGTACTTTTCGAAATTTCCATTGCCAAAATGTAGTAGCAACTGCAATGGGTGTTGTTGTTTTTTTCAAGCGGTATAAGTCAAAATTAAGTCTGGTGACACCTGTTTTTTTTTTCTCTCTCTCTTTTTTTCTTTTCTTTTTTTTTTTTTTTTTCCTCAGTGCAAAGATAACATATACGCATCTTCTAAATAAAAATAAGAAAATTTTATCAAGCCGTTTAAAATCACCTGTACGGTCGGTATCATCCTTAAAAAATCGATAATTTCATACCTACCCCTGATTTCTACTATATGCATGGTGCAAATCTGGGGTAGCGTTTCCCTGATGTACGTAATCAATTAGACCACCGTGACCGGTGAGTGTGACTAGATAAGATTTGACGATAATCTATGATAATTTTAGTTATAAATTAGCTAATTTCTTCATGGAGTCTTTGATGGTGGTACTCATAGGCGAGGCGGTTCTAACGAGTACCCACAATTTACGTATTGGAACAGAAATAAGAAAATATCTATACCGGGGTAAACCCCATTTTAACTATTAAAAAGTGGGCTTTAAGGAGGTATAGTTTTTATGGACATGATTTTTTTTTTAATTTTACAGGTCCCACACCGATTTCAGCATTTGAAAAAGTACCGAGGTATCCATAACTTGAATCGAAGAAAGTACTGTGGTAAGAAAACGTTATAACAAAGAATAGACTCATACCGCGGTATGTCTCATTACTGTGTCCACTGCTCTTAAAGGAGCTGTTTTGATTTTTAAGTTAAAGTGGATAACAGAGAAAATGTGTAATTTTGCAAAGTCCAGAAAATTCATGACAAAAACACAAGCTCTAAAGAAATCCATGACGGAATTACAGTCACTTACACTAGATACTTTCATAATCAGCAAAATCTTATGTTAGAGTTAAAGTATAGAGAAGAAAAAATAAGTGAAATAAAGCGAGTTGAAAAAGAGCTTTTTTTTTCTTTCTTTCTTTAGCTCACCTGAGCCGAAGACTCACTCTTTAGCTCACCTGAGCCGAAGACTCACAATGTGAGCTTATAGTATAGTAGTCGAGCCGGCGTCCGTGCGTTCGCGCGTCCGTTTACAATTTCAATCTTGAATATCTCGAAGACAACAAGGCCAATCGCAATCAAATTTGAAGCATCATTGAGGAGGGGGAAAGGTTGCATTAGGTTTTGGGCCATGTCGAATCAGAACTCTGGCTTCCATGGCAATAGATAGCTCCCATTGAGTTATAATGGGGAAAATGTTGTGGCCACTCTAGCAACTTCATTTTTTGAATGGATCAACCATAACATCTCAGATGAGTTCGAATTTCGGCTAGGTCCGACCTCAGATTACGGAGTTAGCTGCCCTTGAGCGTCTGGAAAAATCCTCAGACTTATAATGGGAAAAATGTTGTGGTTACTCTAGCACCATTATTTTTCGGTGGATCTTCTTCATTCTTGCAGGTAACAAGGACAACTATAATATCTCGAATGGTTTCGAATTTCAGCTAGATTTGACCTCTGACTGTGGAGTTAGCTGCCCTTGAGTGTTTGAAACATCATTATTTTGTGTTGTGGCCACTCTAGCGCCTTCAATTTTGATCGGATCTTCTTCATACTTGGAAGTAACAAGGATAGCAATAACATCTCGGATGAGTTCGAATTTCAGCCTGACCCGACTCTTGACTGCAGAGTTATCTGTCCTTGCTGTGCGAAAAATCAATATGTAGTGTTGTGGCCACTCTAGCGCCTTCATTTTTATTCGAATCTTCTTTATTCTTAGAAGTAACAAGGATATACGTAACATCTCGGATGAGCTCGAATTTCGACCAGATCCGAGCTCTGACCGCGGAGTTATCTGCCCTTGAATGTTTGAAAAATCAATATTTAGTGTTGTGGCCACGCTAGCGCCTTCATTTTTATTCGGTTATTCTTGATTCTTGGAAGTAACAAGGACATCTATAACATCTCGGATGAGTTCGAATTTCGACCAGATCCGACCTCTGACTGCGGAGTTATCTGCCCTTGAGTGTTTGAAAAATCAATATTTTGTGTTGTGGTCACTCTAGCATCTTTGTTTTTCAGTGGATCTCCTTCACTCTTGCAGGTAACAAGGATAACTACAATATCTCGGATGAGTTGGAATTTCGGCCAGATCCGACCTCTGACTACGGAGTTAGCTGCCCTTTAGTGTTTGAAAAATCAATATTTTGTATTGTGGCCACTCTAGCGCCTTCAATTTTGATCTTCATTCTTGAAAAGTAACAAGGATAAACATAACATCTTGGTTGAGTTCGAATTTGAGCCAGATTCGGCCCTGGACTGCGGAGTTAGCTTCCCTTGAATGTTTTAAAAATCATTTTTAGTGCTGTGCCGTCTTCAATTTTGATCAGAGGTATCACCTTCAATTTTGATCGGATCTTCTTCATTCGTTTGAAGTAACAAGAACTTTCATAACATCTCGGTTGAGTTCGAATTTCAGCCAGATCCGATCTATGACTGCGGAGTTAGCTGCACCTGCTCAGGTGAGCGATCGTTGCCCTTGGCTACTTTTTTTTCCCTATGACAGAGCAGAAATTGACTTATCCGTGATGTAACTTCCAATATCCGGAAGTTAATGTACACTATTCAGCAAGCCTCCTTGTTTATTATTTAATATATGTTTGATATCCAGTTGTATTGGATTTTGTAGTATGACTTTCTGTTTTTCCTTTGAAGTTTTTATAACATTAAATCCAATACAAGTCAATATGAAAAGAGGCGGGCCCACATATTATTACAAAGCAAAGAGGCGGGATGAAAGCCGTGTATTGTATTGTACAGTGAAAACCAATGTATATCAAAACTTGATAAAATTGGTATTTTCATTGATATGAAATTTCACTGATATCAAATCTCACTGATATCAAAAGTCACTAGTGACTGATATCAGCCTATATCTTCACTGTAGATTTTGGATTACTTCTGACGTTTCCATTTACTTGACATCATTAAATGTGTCTCACTTCAGAAATTCAAACGCCTATAGCTCCGTTATTTATGAACGAAAATATAAAGTGTGGGTATTCATTTTCTTAGTTAGAACATAAGGAACAATATGGTACCAAAATTATTTGTGTTTTCAAAAATTTTTGGTTTTTGCATTTTTACCGCCTGCCTTGTGAATTGCAAAATGCACATGTATTGTATAAAATAAAAAGAAAATTTGCTTTTTTTCGGTGAATACCAAATATATTTCATCTCGTGAGTTGAAAACATAAAAATTTTCACTCGTGCTGCGCACTCGTGAAAATTCTGATGTTTTCAACTCACTCGATGAAATATATTTGGTATTCACCGAAAAAAAGCAAATATCCTCTATGTATTTTCTACAGGTATGGTATCAGCTCTGGATGAAGCCGTAGGAAATATCACTGACGCACTGAGGAATAGAGGCTACATGAACAACACTCTTATTGTCTTTACCACAGACGTTAGTAGTCATTATACCATGCGATAGTATTTACTTTTTCTGCGACAAGAATGATGATAATTGTATTGCTGCTGTTTGATAGTTTATCGTGTCCGTAAAATGTACATGTATAACTGAGGTTTACAGGGGTCTGTTTATTTTTCTTATTTTTGATCAAAAACATAGATTGTGGATATTCGTTAGGTTTGGAGCGAAATAGGAAAAAGAGTTTACCCCTGCATATCCCTGTTCTTCTGAGGTAAAAGGGCGTGTACATTACACGGACATGTTATGGTGATGATTGACAATCTTAATGCAACATAATATTTTGAGTACTATTAAATTTGTTTATCATTATGTAGAGCGGGTTAGGGCATTTCCGAACAGCTAAGGCATAATTTCCGTAAAAACTGAAAACAATACTAGTCTATCCTTACTTTGTGTCAAATGACAGAAAATCCAATGCCGAACATTAGCGGCATATCGCGGATGGTTAAATCATTCGCCCCTTCTGATCACGTGACTTTAAGTGAACTTGACCATCGCCGGGTATTTCCGAACGGGCCGGGTCAACCGGACGAATGCGTCGTCTAATTCCGAACAACTGTTTACTTGTTTTATATATTCTTGAAAGATAAACATGAAAATGGAATTATAAATGAGTTGAAACGATATTATATGTTGTAACTTAACTATTTTAATGTAAAAGACAATCATTATCCAGAGATCCGTAACGCGGGTTTGTGACAGAAGTCTTTAGTGTAATACTTTAAATTGTATTTAGGAACCCATGATAACCCGGAAAATGCTGTAATTTTTTATCAGCATTCTAACCATTCACCTAGTCTTTCCAAGAGATTGATATTAATTCATTTGACGATGAAACGTGAAAGATCAAGTCCCTTTCCAGGTTCCGACTCGAATTCATCAAAACATACACACACTTGCGACAACGGCGAGTCGTTCGGAATTAGCCGGCTAATCAATTTCCGAACGGTTGACGATAACAATAATTATAGGTCATAAGTGATGGTCGTAAACTGGAATCAAGAATTCGTTTATTTGGTGGGCTGATTTTGCGTAGTTCATTGGATAACAACTCTAGTCATCAAAACGAGAGCTTATATTAAGCCCAATGACAAGTGGCCTTATGCACTCGCACAAGGCGGATGCGTGGTCGTTACTAACACACTGTATGCAGCAGCAGCCGATGCAAGGCAGTGGGGCAGGAAGGAACTAAACAAATATCATTTGCAAAGAAAAGTCTGTTGAAGAAAACGTTGAGCTAAGACAAGGACTTGATAAAATCGTTCGGAAATTGCCGGCGTTCGGAAATAGACGGACCCGCTCTATTTTGTTTTACATAACTACAACGTTAGATGTAGTTATGTTAGATCCTTTGGAATCAGTAAAAAAGTTCAACAGATTCATGCCAATTCGTTTAAAACTTTAAATGTGTTATGGGCATGGTCTGAAGATATGCATGTGGTTTGGATGCAATCCTCGGATTATTTTTGTCATTTTATATAAATATATATATATAATTTGAACTTAGTCATTTTGGGAGCATTTTTGTGAATGGATGGAGGAAACCTTGTGGTGTGCGCAACTCCTCCCTCCTAGAGTTAAATACCGATTCATTTGAAACTTCACAGATGTTGTGACCATGCCTTTGAAAATATGTATGTGGTTTCAATATAATCCTCAGATTGATTTTTGTCACTTTTGTCGCAATTTGAATTTAGCCATTTTCGTGCACTTTGACAATAAAAGTTAATGAAAAATGGGTACCTTGTGTGCGCAACTCCTCCTTCAGTTTCATACCAATTCGCTTAAAACCTTCAATGTGTTATGGGCATGGTCTGAAGATATGCATGTGGTTTGGATGCAATCCTCGGATTGTGTTTTGTCATTTTTTTTTTTTTTTCAAAATTTGAACTTTGTCATTTTTGGGGGCATTTTAGTGAATAGATAGAGAGGAAAATCTGTGTGCGCAACACCTTCCACTGTTTAATACCGATAGTTTCGAAACTTTACAGACATTGTGACCATGCTTTGAAGCTATGAATGTAGTTTATATATAAGAAGGGTTATCAAAAATTACGTGGACTTTTCCTATACCTAGACAACGGTTCAGGCAAACATGTTCAAATTTCAGCTGACAATAAACTTGCTTAACTCTACTAGATTCTGAAAGTTTGGTTGATCTAAAACGTTTTATTAGCAGTTGTTGGTGGTTTTTCTTACCCCACCCACCCCATCACGGAGCACGTCAGAAATGACGTTAAGTTTGGCACTGCATTATCGCATCTTCAAAACGGTTTTGCAGATCACAGCCAAACGTGCCATGTGTCTTAATGAATGCATAACAAAACAATTTATGCTTGCTCAAAATTACGGAGGACCGGTTGTGCACCTATGTTGTTTTGCTTAGACATACATGTTTGATTTTTTCATAATGTATAAGCGATGTCTGAATTTCATGCAACACAGATCAACCGGCAATATTGTACAATTCCCTATTTGCCGGTAAAACTTCAAGGTCCTTCGATAAAGCATCACAAATGAAACATTGTGTGCACGTTTGAACAAATAGGACCCATATAACGATATCGAAATTCATATCCGTCATTTAAAATGTTCTAACGTCTAAATCATAATGTTAAAAGTCATTCTCAAATCAAGGCAATACATTAATTTTTTAATACAGATTGGTAATTTAAACCATGCTCCAATTTAAAACAATCTTTTAACATACTTTGAGCAGTAAAATTGTAAATATCAGTAGCCCTATAAAGCACATTTTGTGGTTCAAAATCAGTGTTTTTGCGTCAACATTACTGACGTCATCGGAGTGCTCCATGGTGGCGAAAGTGGGTGTTTTCATTTCACAATAATTTTGTAATGGATGAAGAGATTGTGATAAAGTTTTGCACACTGCTGCGTATTACATAGGTCCATGCGGATTGAAAGTTTGAGTGGAATCGAGTCATATAATCATAAGTTATAAGAAAAGTCCACATAATTTTTGGTAATCCCACGTACTCCTCAGATTAATTTTTGTCACTTTTTTGCAATTTGAAATTTTCATTTAGGGGATAACTGTATTCAAATTTTTCATTTGGGGCGGTATATCGTCGGATATACGGTCGGAAATTTTGTTTTACGGCGACGCGTTAGCGGAGCCGTAAAACATGATTTCCGACCGTATATTCGACGATATACCACCCCAAATGAAAAATTTGAATATTGTTATCCCCATTCTAATGTACTTTTTAACTATAAACATCGAAAAATGCTTTGTTTTTCACGAAATGTGAGCGTGACGAGCGACGTATAACCACGACGTTAACCAATCAGAAGCGACGTTGCTCATGACGTTAGGTTTCCGACGGTACATCGCAGAATATACTGTCGCAAATTTTTGACGTTATCCAATAAGACGTCGCGTAACATTCTCGAGTGCATTAGAATTTTGGATATTTTCACATCTTGAAAGTGACCGTACTAGTTGGGGGCATAGTGTTTCATAAAAACGTTTTCTAGTTATGTCCGACTTGGGATTAGTGTGGGTCTTTGGTTCTGATTGCAACAGTTCTTGATTATTGTTTATCATTAACTTTATTGCACGTGTGCATGTATGATTGTATTTGACTGTTTTTACTTTAGAACGGTGGTCCAGTAGGACATTCCGCCAACAATCTACCTCTGAGGGGATCCAAGGCAACTCTGTGGGAAGGGGGCACTAGAGGAGCTGCATTTGTTTACAGTGAAAACTTACTAAAGAAAACAAAATACGTAAACAACGAGTAAGTTCTTGAGATGATACACGTATTGATCATTTAATTGACCTCATTTTGGTACTTTAGAATGGTGGTCCAGTGGGCCACTCTGCCAACAACCTGCCGCTAAGGGGTACCAAAGGATCGCTGTGGGAAGGGGGCACTAGAGGAGCTGCATTTGTTTACAGTGAAAACTTACTAAAGAAAACAAAATGCGTAAACAACGAGTAAGTTCCATGAAATCTCAAATCTCACGCGTACATATCTGCATATGGATGGTTATGTTCCTGAAGCACATGCTGGATACTTGATCTCTTGATGGCATAATGTTTTGTAAATGTCCCGTTAACTGATGGTAACGTTCCGACATGACCATAGCTGTTGACTGGGATGTTAAGCATCAAAACAAACAAAACAGAACCAAACAAAACCGGCCGCTCGTGCTCATGTACACAACCCAAACAGAAGTAACAAGTCCAATCATGAATGCTGACTTTCCTCAGAGTGACTAGGACGAGCAAAAAGAAAGACGCCAAAGCAGAGCAGTTGGTGTTATAATTGAAAACGCACTGTGCCTTCGGGTTTATACACAATCCTTTTTAATTTGTTTTGTAGGATGATTCATGCTGTGGATTGGTATCCGACTTTGCTATCGCTTGCCGGAGGAACACCTGGTACGGCATGTTTATTCCGTTTGGTTTACTTTCGATCTTAAAATCTACATTTTTCAGGTGAAAACAAATACCGAAATAATTCTGTCCAGCGTATTAAGGATTTTCCTCAACGTCGGAAACTCCCTAGACTTCAATTATTTTTTATAGCTTCAACCCTTCAATGTATTATTCTATAGCTATAACTGTAATGGAAAAGTTCCATGTAGATATCCATCCGAGAAAAAAAGAAGTCCGGTTTTAAAAGATTATTTATTCGTCAATATGATTATTTTAGGATGTAAAGCTGTAGACATACAAAAAGTATATAGATTGTTTTTTCAACTGGGACACTTAAAAGTTTGAAAGTTACTAACGTTTCAAATTAAAAAGACTGCTTAGAGGCCATGGGTAGTGATTCGGTCGGCGGTCATCAGTCTGCGGTCTTTGCAAGCCTTAGGCATATTCGTCCCCAATTATTTCGATACAAATTGTTATTTCGGTTTCTAATCTATAAACGACATGCTTAAGACATGATTTCTATCATTGATTATGCCTGTAGTGCCTGTCTGTTCTTCATAATAATAATAGTTCATCGCGGTTTGTATTTAGCGCTACACTGCCGTGGTCACTTCAATAGTTTTTTTATGATAACCTCAAAGGTACGAATGAAGCCGAGATAGCCTGATTCTCTTTTCTCTTCTAATCAAGGGCGGGAAAATGATTCGGTATCAATTAAGCATGGCACTGGTTCCTATTCCGAATATATTTACATATAGCATAAACCTGATAACGGGAAACCAGCCGATAATGGCAACTATTTTTAGATTATTATTTATAGACCATAAATATTAATGATAACATGAGTAATGCCGTTAAATTTCTGGCGGCCCCATTAGCTCAGTGTGTTAAGCATCGATCTTCTAATCAGACTCTTACACGTTCGAATCTCGCCGAGTATCCGCTATTCATTTTTTTTTTTTTTTTTTTTTTTTTTTTTTTTTGTTATCATAATAAGCCTCTTTTCTTTCTTCATTCGTTTTTATTCTTCCTTTTTTATGGAGTCTATTTAGCAGTACGCTGAAAAAAGTTGTTCAGTACTGGCGATAACTGGTAGACCCAGACAGATGAATGTTGCATTATCAAATGAGCCGCGTCACAAGAAAACCGGATTTTTGCCTATGCGAAAACAAAGGCGCAGATCAGCTTCGCAGTAACTGCGAAGCTGATCAGCGCCTTTGTTTTCGCTACACGGATAGTACACTTTCTCTTCTTATTAAATCCGAAATTTCAAGCTTCTATGCTGCTTCGGGGACTGGTCATGTTGGGATGTTGCCTCCATTTTACAGGACTTTTACCCAAAATGAGGATGTCATCACATCCAACAAGTGCTTGAAATATAATTATCCAACTAAGACACAAAAGGCTTATACGTATGGATGATTTGACTTGAAATGTTTCCTCGGCAGGCTCAGACAAGCGCGGTTAACCAGTAATCAGTCAGCAGTGTATTTAGCTTTACCTGAAGGCACAAGTAGCCTATATCTATTTCTTTAGGCCCCAATGGGAGGGGGCCCATAGTCTCTATGGTGAAAATAACAGTCACAAATGATTAGCGTGTGTCTAAGGTATGTACAGGTCGTATAATAATCTCAGCATGCTGAAAATTTTGGATTGCATGTACTTTTGTACAGTTATGTTAAGCACACAATACAGTATAGGCGCGTATCAAACGTTTAATGTAACGCGTGTTGAACTTATTCGTATAAGACACATACCCGAGACACGTCGAGCTTTAAGCATGCTGCATGCTTAAAATACTTTAACGTACACCAAGCGTACAGAACGCACATGTACGAGGTTTGTGGACACCTTGGCTAGCAGGAAAAGTAAAGTGCTGTTGTTTAAGTTTTTTTGTTTTTGTATAAATATAAGCAGCAATATCTTATGAGCATATTTGAGGAATTTGTTTCAATTTGAAGTATCAACACGTTAAATATGACATATTTTCTACTTAAGCGTACGTAGGGCCACACGGGCCAGGTGCCAAAACGTCAACAAAATGTGACGATTTTCATATTGTGTTTTTTCCCTGTCAAACGGCACTTAAATATGTTATAACATTAAAACATTTCGTCCTAAAACCAAATAACACTGACTTCAGTTTCAGAAAGATTCCGACTTGGCGGCAGTGTTGTTTGATTTATGTGAAAAAAAAATCAGAAGCAGACCGAAAAATCTGTTTGAAATAATGGCGTAATTTGACGTCGGAGAACAGCCGACGCCGATTGTATGTTTCGTTAAGGAAATCACCCACAGATACGATGCAAATGTTACAAACAACAGAAACGTCATCGGTCTGTCAGTTACTATTTAGTTCTCAGTAGTTGTGGCACAGACGATTTTCAGCTGCTCAGAAGTCCACCTATGATGATAAACGGAAGATCACCTGTCTGGCATGCTCGCCGCAAGAAATTGTTACACATGTTCAACAGGTGGACGAACAATTTTGCGAGAATTGGTACGGCGTATCTGCATTTGACAGCTGGATACACAGACATAAAAATGTTGATAGCCAAGGATCTTTTGTTAAAAAAAAAACACCCTGAAACAAATGTATAGCGTGCTGGCGGCTTAAAATGTCAAGTAACGTCATATAGAGGCGTTGACCTTTGCCCCGCACTCGGTTCGGAAGTGCAGGGAAAGGCTGTAGATGACGTGTTTTTGTCAGATTTCAATAAAATTTCTTGTATATTTGCTTATAAAATACTTTTGCAAAAGCAGATATATTCATTTTTCTGTTGAAAATATAAATGGTGTACACGAACTTTTCTGACAAACCACGTATGTATGTCTATGGAAATACATTGGTTGAATTTGCGGCATATTTTTCCACACGCTCGGTGCGCGCTTTGTCTTATACGTTATTGACTGCGATAGAAAATTGAAGCTATTGATATGACACTTGTGTCATATCTTTTCTTGTATACTTCTGTAGTAATTTACAAGTTAAATACACAAACAATAAATAACGTAAAGGCATATGAATGAAGTTTGGACAATACACTTATCATATAAACCTGTCTGAAATTCAGCGAATTTTGAAAGTTACTTGATAATGACGTCGTTGCCTGGCAACAATTTTGCAATTATTTTAATATTTGAGCCGTCTCGTGAGAAAACCAACAATGTGGTTTCCAAATCAGGCTGTGCAGTCACAGGAGCAGGCTAGAATTTTTAAATTCCGGATTTAAGAAGAAGAGCAATTGTACTATCCATGTAGTACAAAGGCGCTGATCTGTAACCGCGAAGCTGACCTGCTTCTTCGTTTTCGCATATGCAGATTGTTTATTTTCTCATGAGGCGTCTCATTTGCAGATTTCAGACCCATTTATAGAATTAAACGAAACAAAACTATTGTTTTAAAACAGCAGTCACACATTAGCGTATAAGCCAAACGCGCCGGGCGTGTTGACAAACAAGTAAACTTCAACATACGCCAGGGGCGTAAATCGGAGACACGTTAAAAGCGCGTTACACGCGCGTTTTGTACGCTTGGTGCACGCTTGGTGTACGTTGATATACGTCGCAGAAAGTCGCTGTGTGCGCTCCAGGCGCGTTTGGGCTCAAAAAACTTTTAAACATGCTTAAAAATTTTAAAGAAGCTCGGCGTGTCCCGGGCGTGTGGCTTATACGTTTCGAATAAGTTCCAAACGCGTTCGGCGCACGTTTGAGGCACGCCAGTGTTCGCTACATGCGCGTTCCAATTTTATGAGGTATTGCTTCAGTAGCGTGCCCCAAGCGTGTGTGAGACGCGCTGCGCGCCTGTGTCGCGTGCATAGCGTGTTTGGGACGTAACACAAACGTACTTCAAAACTTTGAGATTTTCTATACATCCGGCACACGTCTCAGTCACGTGCTAAAGCGAGTTAAAGGAACAAATCAATTTTTATACGTCCAAAATCTTCAGCGTGTTGAATTTTTTCGTGGGTTATACGCTACAGTGTGACTGCTGTTTAACATTTTAATGCCATCAAATACTTAAATTATAAAATGTAAACCAGTGGCGGTGTAAGTATGATGCCCATAGAATTTCTGACATTTTGGGGAATAGGCCTACTGTTGACATGTTGTCAGTAAGTTTTGGGAATTTGATAAAATATATAAGTACGTATATATGGAAAAATAAAAATATTGCCATGGTAATTTAAGCAGTATACATTTTTTTTTATTTTTAATTTGTGATAGATCCTGCAATGGACGGCGTCAATCAATGGCCAATGATTAGCGAAGGCCAAGCGTCGGCGAGGACAGAGTTTATATACAACATAGACGACGTTGTCAACAACTCGGCTATCAGGTATCCAAAACTTATGTAATAATATTTACATTTCTGATGCAAAGTCTTAAATGAATCTATAGAATTGAAATGCAATTCATAGTTCCATGAACAACATCGTGCCGCGCCGATGATCAATGATCAATGCTGACGTCATGGAACAACATAGCTCTCTTCAATGTGATTGGACGTTGTAAACGTCATGACGTCGTCGACGCCTTTCCGCTGTTTCAACACACACTGTGTGTAAATTCTCTATTTGCTTATAAATTTGATAGCCTTGATAATTTTTCAACAAGCGATAGAGAGAAATGAATGTAAATATATGCTTGTGAGTTTAATTCATGGAGCTAAGAACCACAGTGGGTAGCTAGCAAAGCTTAACACGAACCCCTTTGGGGTTCATTCACTTTGCACGCGACCCACTGTGGTCCATAGCTCCATGTACATCAGAAAAATGAAATTCGTTTCTTAAATATACAAGAAGCTAATGTTATATACATGTTCTTTATATTAAGCTTTCAAATTAATAACCGTTTAGATGGTCCTTATGTCTGTATTTTTGCTCGTCTAAACAGCAGATAACTGACAATATGGTGTTGGTCGCACCACGTGCGTTATCTGTCGTTCGTTTTTGCATTAAACATGTAACATGTTGGCTGTTGAATAAGTAAATATTAACAGTATACAATGTTTTTTTCTCCTATTGTCATGATTATAGAGTTGGTAAATACAAGCTGATTCAGGGCAGCCCCGGACATCAAAATACCTGGACGCCTTTGCCGTCTCGTCGTCGTGAGGTAGACCAGGATGATTCTGCTGGGCCACAACATTTCCCGCCATACCAACTCTTTGATATTGATGGTAAGTTTGTCAGATATGTGGATGAATGTGCCAATCAGCATTTGTTCAGTCATGCCTGAATCACTAGGTTACCGCGCCCCCCTTGTAGGTAAAAACATAAACAGTTGAAACATCAAACAGTTTGCGTCTTAAAATATACTGAATCACAAAAATTACTTACCTATTAACTGTTCGTAATTTCGCAAAGGTTCATTCTCATAACTCGGTGATAAAATATGGACAGGTTGTATCCAATGGCTAGTTCCTCAGCACTTTTCGGACTATTTTGAGGGTGGGACTAGATAGCGAAAAGAGGCTCTTTTGGGAAAAGATGCGAAAAGATGCGAAAAGTGTTTTTGAACGCCAAAAGAGTCGTGCTTATGATGCACTACAAATTAGTTATTTCAGGGAGCAAAATAATAGCAGCATGTCATAACACAAGTATAAGAATTTCTGAAATATTTAATGTCGACAAAAAGGTGTGATTGCTCTTTAATTACTCTAGGTGTGAATTAATACGGTATGTGTTGGCTGGCACGCGCATATATTGCCGTATGACACCTTGGTTGATATACACATTACTTACTCTACAAATAAAGATTATCCTCGTATTGTTAAGAGGAAATATTAATATTTTAATTTAAATACTTGAATGGAAAAATTGGAAATAACACATATTTTTTGTCTCTATTTTAAAATAGTAAAATGCCTGTTTTTGCCTCTTTTCGCACTTTTCCGCCTCTTTTCGCAAAAAACCTCTTTTCGCTATCTAGACCTACCGCTATTTTGACATTTATTTTACATCTAATGCCAAAGAAACCAGGAGACGTTCTCGATTCTTTTTCGGTAGGAATGGATAGACATAGGTGGAATGTATAAATAGATACCAAAACAATTTACATCATTACTGACAGATTCAGTGAAATAAAAAAAAAATCAATTTCAAAACTACCTTTTTGACATAGTCCGAGTAATGTTTTGAACATATCCCAAAACTTTCAGAACAGTGGCCACAGTCAGTGAAAACCAGTATTTCACCTGCATGAACATTATTGAACTGTTTAAAAAGAAATGAATTGACATATGCACATGCACAACTAGACACTGGTGTCTTTATTGGTCACACATTTAGTGTCATACGCTTGCTTGGACCAGACAGAAATGTCTGCTGTTGCTGGTCTACGTTTGACATACATGTATAAGTCATAAATTGAGTTTTAATGATACATGCATGCTATGGCCATAAAATGGGCCATTTTATGATAAAACACTAGTGTGCTTAGCAACGACTTAACTTAGATCACCCAAATCAGCATCACTAGGATATTTTCTATCTGTTCAAAGAGACCTAGGACCAATAGTTTAGAAACTGAATGTATATATACTCAACAAAAAAAGTTAAGGAAAATGTGTTCAAGCGCTTATTACAATAAATCTAGCAAAGTTTTAGAAATTCAAACTTCAGGGTGGTATATAGAGGATATTTGCTTTTTTGAGGTGAATACCAAATATATTTCATCGAGTGAGTTGAAAACATCAGAATTTTCACGAGTGCGCAGCACGAGTGAAAATTATTATGTTTTCAACTCACGAGATGAAATATATTTGGTATTCACCGAAAAAAAGCAAATTTTCTTTTTATTTTATACAATGCACAGGCATTTTCCAATGCACAAGGTAGGCGGTGAAAATGCAAAAACAAAATTTTTTTGAAAACACGAATAATTTTGGTACCACATTGTTCCTTATGTTCTAACTAAGAAAATGAATACCCACACTTTATGTTTTCGTTCATAAATAACGGAGTTATAGGCGTTTGAATTTCTGAAGTGAGACACATTTAATGACGTCAAGTAAATGGAAACGTCAGAAGTAATCCAAAAAATCTGACGTCATTACAGTGACGATATAGGCTGATATCAGTCACTAGTGACTTTTGATATCAGTGAGATTTGATATCAGTGAAATTTCATATCAATGAAAATACCAATTTTATCAAGTTTTGATATACATTGGGTTTCACTGTAAAGTATAAAATAAAATGTGTCTTTTAATCTTTCCAACGTTGCCTTATTTGAACTGATAGCACCTGGAGCGGCCTGGAAAATCATTGTCAAAGTTGAGTAGTCGTCAAACCAGTTTTCACAAAATTCCAGTATTGTTTGGTTTGAGTAAAAAGTGTCAATATGACTCATGCTTTAAAAGCATAGACTCTGAAGACTAATTTTCTCATGACAACTGACCAGTGCACAAAACAAGATGTTGAGGCATGTCAGTCTGCTTTTCCTGAACCAGCATCAATACCTAGATGACAATATCACGCTGCAACGCACCACGACCAACCGACTTTCTTTAATTTGACCAACAAGATGCCCAATTTGGTGCTGAGAAATCAGCCTCCTTTACCTCTGAAGCATCATAACAAGAGCCTGGGGAGTTCTTGGTGACAATATTCCACACCAAAGCCTACCAGGCTATCCCCGAATGTGCAACGGGAGGCATGTCTGGTGAGTGGGTTGCCTAGTCCTTGACCACAACGCTGTTCTGATGTAAGTAACCTTGGGTGATCCTGGGACGATTTTCATCTGACATTGCAATCCTGGTGCCACCAATGACACTAGTGCTGAAAAAGCTTTACAACAGGTCTGCTCTCACCTCAGTTTGTGCACTGTACAGCTTTTCATGAGAAAATGTGTATATGGAGATACGGTTATTGTGTGAAAAAAGCTCCAATGACAACTGATACACAAACCGAACAATTTGGCAATTTTGTGAAAAATGGTGGGACAACCAGTCAACTTTGATATTGATTTTCCAAGCTTCGGTAAGGGCTATCGTCTCAAATAAGCCCTCATTTGAAAGATAAAAAAGACAATTTATAATAATCTGAAGTTCATATTTCATGAAATATAATGGTGCTTGTGTTACAGGCTCTCAAACACAATTTCCTTAACTTTTTTGTTGAGTATAAAACCAAGACAACCAACAGATGCTCAGCTAGGCTGGTTTAGTCTATTCTTTTACACTTCACTGTGGTATACTATACATTTTGTCAGGCAGTTCCATATTGTAAAAATGTGTGGGGATGTTCAAAACATACATGTACAGATAGAACTTAGAATATTCTGAAAAGGTTCTTCTGGAATTCAAAAAGATATTTTATTGTTTCTATCAGCATTTATGATAATATTTGTGGCATTCAGATATGCATGTAACTTGTATCTATCCACTCCTACCAAATAGGATTCGGAAATGAATCTGTGTTTCTTTGAAATCAGATGTAGAAAACATGCTGAAATATGGCAAAGTATGCCGAGGAACCTTAACTTCAATTCAAGAGTTCAAACGCTATCACTTGAAATAGAAGCATGGCGTTTTTACGTGAAATTCGTTGTTTATTTCCGAAGCATTAATTTGGTTGAAATGTTGAATTTTAAAATGATTCGTTATTTTGGTTGCAAGTATATTATTTACATTTATAACAATGTAGGACTGAATACTTGGTAGTGAAACAATTTTAGCTTAATAGAATATCAACTACATTTTATGCAATATAATATAAATTATCTTAGAGAGCTCAGTATTCAGAACCAGCAAAAGTATTTTTCATGTAACCGAAAATGAGAAAGTGAGATAATTGTAAATAATACAATGAAAACGAAAGCACCGAATGTACACATTGCAGATAGATGTACACTAATGGCGAACAAAACGTTTCAAGTTTTTGCACAAAGCCATATATGAGGCCCTCCCAGGGGTTTGGGGATTCAGGGAGAAGGGCTATTTATTTTCAGGGATTAGGGGAGAAGGGTCATTTATTTTCAGGGATTTGGGGAGAAAGCATAGTTTTAGGGAGCAGGGAGCAGGGGGCTGAGGAAAAACATTTTAGGGAGCTGGGGAGAAAGGTCATTTTTCTTTCAGGGAGCAGGGAGCAAAGACCCCCCCCCCCCCCCTGGGGAGGCCTCATATATTGTGGGTCTTGTTAGAAGCGTCTGACCGATGCGGTAACAATGTGTTCCCAAAACCTTTGTTTTGGGAAAAAATTATTAAAACTTGAAAATATTTCGATCTGATGTTTATCATTCAACAGCCGTACGGATGGCCAGTAATATTTTCTTTACTTTTTATAGCTGACCCTACGGAACATCACGACATTGCAAACCAGCACCCACAAGTGGTGGAAAGTATGAAGAAGAAACTGGACCATTATAAAGCGTCTCTGGTAAAGGCCAACTACCCTCCATCCGAACCCAAGGCAAACCCAAATCATTTTAATGGAATTTGGTCACCAGGATGGTGTTGACATATCGTCATTTCAGTGATGAAATAAACTTCGTGACATTCTTCTCTTTGTTGTTCTTCATGTATGTTAGATATTTATCGAGTCATTCAAACTGAATTATGTGACCGCTATTAGAAGACAATATTATATTGGTTGTCTGGAAAGTGTTAAGACTGGCCTGACTGGGTCTACGTACATGTATCAAGAACTGTTCAAGAGAATCAACTGAAATGATAAATAGTGACATAGAATTTTATTACGACTTTAAATATTGATAAAATTTCAGAAGATTAGTTTATTTGGAATGATTTAATACTACAAGCACCCTTAGAGCACTTCAAAAATAAAATATTTCAAAATCGTTACACATTTACCAGAATTGTTCTGCTAACCTGATGCGTCTTGGCAATCGTTCAAGCCCTTTTTCATTTGATAATTCAACGGATTTTTGTTTTGAGAACAGCAGTTTTATTCAAATAAAAAGAACACATCAGCTACCATTTGGCCACCTGCCAACTGCTTTGTATTGGTTTTAAATTCAGTTTTTATTTTGTTTTTGCTTTTCTCACGCACGAGACTGTACATCAATCTGTTGTCCTTCCTTTAATTATCCGTATTTTTGCTTAAAGCGTTACGACAGCGAAAGAATAACATTGTGGTTTTGTTTTATCCAACAACATGAAAGACACGCCCATGTGATATACAGAGATTTTTTGAGCTTTAAAAAATGATTTTTTTTCTTCTTATTTTTGCTCAAAACATAGATTGTGGGTGTACGTTAGAACCGCCTCGTCGAGTACCCACAATCTATGTTTTGGAGCAAAAATAAGAAAAATAGGTAAACCCCTGCATACCCCAGTTTTGCTATATAAAAGTGGGGTTCAAGGGGGTATACGGACATGTTTTCCTGATGTGAAGCTGATCCAGGCGTTGCGCCAGCGACGTTTCTGTCCGACACCGTCTGCGGCGATCGAAAAAAGTGGTACGGCGGATACCATGGTCGGTCTTGCTCATATATAGACTTCAAAAGCAAATACACTGTCATTTTTGTCGAAAAATGTGAGATTGCAAAGGATTCTCATATTTTTTCAACAAAAAAAAAAAAAAAAGAAAAATAAAAAAAAAATAACAGTGTATTTGTAATATTGCCGTTTGAAATTTTAATGAATCGAAGGCTAACGACATCGTTAATTTTGAACAACTGGTCTCTGATTTCTCAGAATAGGCCTACTCTCGCTGTCTCTTGATAATGACAAATACATGTACCTGACCCCGGCACCCAACCTAAGGCGTACTCGGGCATCTCGTGAATCACAATACACAAGACCATTTGCCTATAGTGATGCCCTGAAAAATTCCTTTTTCAGAATCAGAATCAGAATAGTTTACTGGTGAAACTCAGACCCACCCCACACCTGAGGTGATGATCAGAAATTGAGTTGACTCAGTATCAGAAGATAGATAGAAAGGGTCAAAAGGAAAATATAATCTGCACTATGGAAAAAATAACATTAACAACTCTTCACCGAAAGATGGTGCGCCTATATACAGACGAAAAAAAAAAAAACATCTGAAAAAAAGAAAAAGTGAGATGATGATTAGAAATTGATCGTCTCAGTATACCACATGCAGTTGCAGTTATAGATATTAAATACGAGTTACGTTCCAGTACTTCTGCAGTTGCAGTTATAATAAATAAAAAAGAGTTACAATCTACCGTTCCTGTCTTTATACTTGTTATATTTATTGTCTTGAACGATGTCTTTAGGGCCATATTCATTGTAAAATGTGTGACGAATTGTTTGACGACCTAGCTCCGGAAGAAAAAACGGGTGAACGACTTTGGTTGAAAACATCAATCGCGGTACAACAGGTACAAAGTACCAACATTCTTTTATCAAATGATTGTATCACATAAAAGATACAGCACTGCAGTTTACCATACATAGATCTAGAACGTCGGGCTAAAAGGCCCCAAACATTTTGGAAAAGTTTAAACTCGTACAGCTTTAGATACAATTATTGACTATTTTGGCAATCTAACATCGTCTTGTTGAGTACCTGGTACCATTTAATGCATTTGGTTATGGCGTGGTTATTGTGTGGCCAATGCTTAAACCTGCAGTCTCCAGACCCCAAAGCAGACACTCTACCATTTGAGCTGCTGTTACTGGTTTAACATTGATCAGGATTACATGTCCATGTAAAGTCAGTCTGCTAGTCTGACTGGTCAGCCGTCAAAATGAAGTATCATACCCAGTGGTTCATTTTGCCTGACTGGTCAGCCGTCAAAATGAAGTATCATACCCAGTGGTTCATTTTGCCGTCTGACTCAAGCACATTATCAAAAAGCCAAGCTGTCAGCCACTTTTTGGCGATAGTCATTATTATAGAATAACAATTTTTTATGCAGAACAAATGGTGTAAAACACTGTAAAACAAAATAATAAACAAACCTCCATTTGAAAATTCATAAAATATATCCAAATTTTGTATATTTTGATGATTTTTTAAGGATGTTCGCTGCTAACATTTGACATTTCGGAACTTCCGGTTTTCCTTTTCTTGAATATCTCGTAAACGGTTGCAGATATTTTCCTAATATTTTATACTTGGATACATATTGATGATATGCATTGAATGAGCCATGAAAATTATCAATCTAAGAAACTTCATTTTTTCACCCCATTTTCTGCAACTTTTCAGAAAATTTTAGTTGTCAGTAAAATTTAGGGGGTAGGGTAGATTAAACTTGAATATTACACATCTTAAAATTAATTGCGCTAGTTCGATGTTTATTTTAACAGCAGTATATGTGTACATGGTCTTCTAAGTCAGTCTTTGTGTCTTTAGTGTGCTGGTTTTAAAATTTTAGGTGGTTTCATGAAATGGGCTTTTAGAAACAAAACAGCCGAAGAAAGGCTGAAAACGGCGATTTTCAAGTTGTTGGTTCTCTCTTATATGCTCACTACCCTATATATTTCTTTCTTTTATTCAAACAATATTACCAAGTTCTATGTTGTGTGAAAATACAAGAAAAAGTTTGAATCAACAAACATGAATTTGCCACATTTCAAAATATTGATTTTTTCCAACTTTTCAAGTATGGGGGTAGGGTTGAAAAAGGAATCGTAAAATTTTGTCATCTACTCCAAGTTGCAATTTTTTCTATGCTTTTGGTCCAAAATAGTCTGCGTTACGTAAATATTATGACTTTTGAAAGCATTCTAGGTGCATCTTTGTTCAAGACAGGTATGTTTCAAAGAATTAAAAATTAAATTAATTTTACCAAATTTAAAACATGGTGCTCAGATGTCTCATTCAGAGGCCTGTAGCTTGAAAAAATGCACACTACCCTATATTTATTTTGTTTTCAAATGTCTTGTGTTGTATTTTGGAATCAAAAAAGAGTGGTTAGAAAAAAAGTTTGAATACTTTTTCATTGGCAGCGAACATCCTTAAAAGAATCCTTCAACATGGCTGACATGTTTTTCTTCAAAAAAGTCATCTAGAGAGGGGAGACAATTCTAACTGCGAGCTTCTGATTGGCTCTAAGAGAGTGCATGACCTCAGCACCCAGCCATCAACCAATCAGATTAAGAATTCCCATAAAATCAGTGTCTAAAAACAGCTTGCAGAGATATTAATAGAACTTGGGAAATTTTGATAGTGTTGAAGCCAGACGTCAAAATGTTAAATCAGTTATCAAAAATTCATTTTGACGGCTGACCCGCCAGACTATGTAAAGTCTACCCCCTTAAACTTGTATGTATAGTAAAACTTGGGTTGATAAGGTATGTATACCTATTTTTCTTAATTCTAATCCAAAACATAGATTGTGATTACTCATTATAACCGCCTGGAAAAGGTGGTTCTAACATGCACCCACAATCAGTGCTCTTAGCCAAATAAGAAAACTATCAAAATTTTCTCAATTAAATTTTTAATTTTTACAGTAGCAGCTGAAGAAAAATCTCTGTGTATATTGCATGGGCAAGTTTTCGTAATGGAGCATTGAAATTCTCTGTTAGATATAACATCAAGTCCTATAATATGAAAGGTTGGTTTGTGATGCCTATACTTTAGAAATGGTGCAAGGCTGTAATGCTATTTTTCTCAGATATCATACCCAGTCCCTGGGCACTGAACTTTGTTGTAAATTATTCTATTACAGGTATCCCAAGGGCAACAATCGCTCACCTGAGAGTCAACAAGTACAGTCACTGGACATAGTGTTTTTGTTTTTTGTTGTTATTGTTGTTTTTTTTTACCATATATGGGTATGACGGCCATCTTGTTCATGTGACTGGGAATTCCTACTTTACATCCACAGAATAGCTCTTGTCTGAATTGTCTATTCTCATATCCACCATTTTGGTTCACTTGAAAAAAAAATCATCATATAATGTCAGGGAAGATCATCTTTTAATTTTAGGTAAAAGGTAAAAAATGACCTCGACCTTAATCACACACCTTCATAAACTCCATTAGTTTTCTGTCCATTAGTTTTCTGCATCTACCATGTTTGAGGTCTATGGCTGCAATAAATTCCATAGAACCATTGGTCCTGTAAACGTTTACCTGAGCCTAGTTGTCACTTTTTCCCATGTAAAAGACTATGTTTCCAAAACTGACCTTGCTGTAAAATAGGTCAAGGTCATCCTAGGGTCATCATTTGAACAAACTATGATGGGCTGGAGTCCCAAATGCTGCATACCAAGTTTTGTGAAAATCAGCCTGCAGGTTCTGGAGAAGAAAATTTTTGAGTGTTTTTTACCATATATGGGCATGGCGGCCATCTTGGTCATGTGACCCGGATTTCGCAAATAAACTTTAGTCCCCTCTACCCATGGATGCTCCACATAAAATTTCACATTGATTGGTCAAGCGGTTTCAGAGAAGAAGATCTTTGAGAAGTGTGTTTGGCCGACAGACTGGCCAAGGTCAAGAGATGACCTTGACCTAAATTAATCACATACCTTCATCTACTCCATTAGTTGTTTGCATCTACCAATTCAGGTCTCAGGCTGCAACAGTTTTCAAAAAATCTGTAGTTTTCACTTTTTCCCATGTATTATAAAAAGCCTATGTTTCCAAAATTGACCTTGCCATAAAATAAGGTCAATCTGGGGTCATCATTTGATCAAACTATGATGGACTGGAGTCCCAAATGCTACATAACATATTTCGTGAAAATCAGCCTGCCGGTTCTGGAGAATAAGATTTTTGAGTGTTTTTACCATATATGGGCATGGTGGCCATCTTGGTCATGTGACCTGGATTTTGCGATCAAACTGTCGTTCCCTCTACCCATGGATGCTCCACATAAAATTTCATTTTCATCGACCAAGTGGTTTCAGAGAAGAAGATCTTTGAAAAATGTGCATGGACGACAGACTGGCCAAGGTCAAATGATGACCTTGACCTAAATTAATCATATACCATCATCTACTCCATTAGTTGTTTGCATCTACCACTTTTCGGGTCTCAGGCTGCAATAGTTTTCAAAAACTCTATACTTTTCACTTTTTCCCTTGTAAAAGCCTGTTTCCAAAATTGACCTTGCCGAAAAATAGGTCAAGGTCATCCGAGGGTCATCATTTGATCAAACTATGATGGGCTGGAGTCCCAAATGCTACATAACAAGTTTCGTGGAAATCGGCCTGCTGGTTCTGGAGAAGAAGATTTTTGAGTGGTTTTTACCATATATGGGCGTGGTGGCCATCTTGGTCATGTGACCCGGATTTCGTGATCAAACTTTGGTCCCCTCTACCCATGGATGCACCACATAAAATTTTACTTAGATTGGCCAAGCAGTTTCAGAGAAGATCATCCCAGGGTCATGATTTATACAAACTTTGTAGAGCTCCATTGCCTGATGCTGCATGCCAAGTTTCAAAATCATTGGCTTTCTGGTTCTGGAGAAGAAGATTTTTAAAGGTTTTTACTATTTATAGCCATGGCGGCCATCTTGGTCATGTGACCTTGACCATTTATATAAACTTTCATTCACTCTTCCTAAGAATCTCCACATAAAGTTTGGCTTTGATTGGCCAAGCGGTTACAGAGAAGATGTTTGAATAGTATGGTCATACACATGTATATAGCCCCGGGGCAGGGGCAGAAAACCCTCTGGGCCCAAAATATTTTCATAAACATAAATCTTTTGTCCATTTGCTCATTCCTAGCAAGTTTTTTGCCATTAAATGACATTTTCTTATTTTTTTTTCCCATTCAAATGCATGTGCGGCCTAAGTTGACCTTGCTGTATAAAAGGTCAAGGTCATCCCAGGGTCATGATTTATACAAACTTTGTAGAGCTCCATTGCCTAATGCTTCATGCCAAGTTTCAAAATCATAGGCCTTCTGGTTCTGGAGAAGAAGATTTTAAAAGGTTTTTGCTATTTATAGCCATGGCGGCCATCTTGGTCATGTGACCTTGACCATTTATACAAACTTTCATTCACTCTTCCTAAGAATGCTCCACATAAAGTTTGGCTTTGATTGGCCAAGCGGTTTCAGAGAAGAAGAATTCAAGATGTTTGAATATTATGGTCATACATGTACACATGTATATAGCCCCGGGGCAGGGGCAGAAAAATATTCGCTAAACCTAAGATAAATTAAGTAAGGATATCAGTGAAAGTTTGAGACATTTTTTTTTTTTTTTTTTTGCTTTATAACACTGTATTTGAAAATAAAAAAAATCTATTCAGAAAAACTAGAATAAAATCGTAGCCAGCTTAGGCCTAAATGATTAATTTATGTAAGATTCAGGTTTCCCTGCCTACCCTATTTTTTCACCCTACCCTAAACATTAAAATGGTCTTTGGAGAGAAAAAACAACTAAAAATAGCCACATTTTCTGATTTTGATGCCGTTTTCTGTGTTTAATGTTTTGACTAAATTAAATAATACTCCCTACCTACCTACCCTAATTTTTTAGGGCATGAAGCAGGGACCACACATATATTTTGAGATTTAGGCCTCATATGTAATGTATACAACGGCCTATTGGATAAAGCCAGAAAGCCTACAGAAGGCCTTATTACAACGGGTATTACGGAAATTCTTATCATTGCATGGCATTTCTGTATAATAAAATAAAGCCTTAGTATAAGAGCACAGTGTGCTTTACTTAATATGTAATAATTTGAGCTGCCGCATAAGAAAACCATCAACATGCATTGGCAAAAACAATGGTGCATTGTAAAAAATCACAAATAGTATGCATATATATTTTTTTGCCATTTTTGTTCTCTGTGAATCATTTGTGCATATATTAATTTTCTGGTATGCCTGTGATTTCCTGTGACTGTACAGTCCAGTTTGTGTCAGATCAGGTCGGAAACCCAGATTGTTTTGTTTTGGTTTTTAGCTCAACTGAGCCGAAGGTATAGTGGTCGAGCCGGCGTCCGTTCGTCGTCCGTCGTCGTCCGTATCGTCAACATTTTCAAACGACTTCTCCTCTGAAGCTGCCAGGCCGAATCTTTTCATATTTCACATATAGCATCTACAGGTGGGGGGAATAAATATTTGTGTTTTTTATTTCGATCGGATAAGAACACTGGTTGCTATGGCAACTTATGCTTCCCATAGACTTATAATGGAAAAAAGTGAAAATTGCCAGTTTTTGCTGTCTTGTTGGAGATATTTGAATTTTGTTTTTGCAGAAATGTGTAGTCCTCTACGTTTTATGTGACTTTTGTCCTAATCCTTCATTTTGATTGGTTGCAGGGGCCCCATATAGGGCCAAATTTCGAAAAACATTCAAAAATCTTCTTCTCAGAAACTGTCAAGGGGACGAAGCCTATACTTTGTATACATGTTCCTGACAGTGACCTCTACATAATTTGTGTTTTTTATTCCAGGCGGATAAGAACTCTGGTTGCTATGGCAACTTAAAATTTCCATAGACTTATAATGGGAAAAGTGGAAATCGGCTATTTTTCTGCTAAAATTGCAGACTTTTGAATTTTGTTTTTGCAGAAATGTTTATTGAAAAAAAAGTACAAGTAGGCAAAGATCAGGAAAAGGCGCAATCAGAAAAAGACTCCCACTCCAAAAACCAAGGTGGGAAAAAACCAAACTAACAATCAGGCACTTATACCATGAAAACACTTCGTAAGCCGAATGAGCAGCTATTTTCCCAATAGGTGGCCACTCAGTTACCTTAACTTAACTAAAAATATGCAAACATACATAAGGCGCCAACAGCACAAAAATATTTTAAACACCAAGACATAAAACAAAAAGAACCACCACAGAAGTATCGACTTGGAACGATCAGTAACACAAAGTTACTGGCGGGTTTTTGAGTAGTGTTTGACGTTTCTTGCGAGTTTTGTCCTAATCCTTTATTTTGATTGGTTGCTGGGTCCCCATAAAGGACAAAATTTTGAGAAAAAAAAAAAACATGCAAAAATCTTCTCCTCAGAAACTGTCGAGTGGATGAATCCTGTACTTTGTATACATGTTCCTGACAGTAGCCTCTATATAATTTGTGTTTTTTATTCCAGTTGGATAAGAACTCTGGTTGCTATGGTAACTTTAAGTTTCCATAGACTTATAATGGGAAAAGTGGAAATTAGCTATTTTTTGAAAACTATTGCAGCCTGAGACCTGAAAAGTGGTAGATGCAAACAACTAATGGATTAGATGAAGGTATATGATTAATTTAGGTCAAGGTCATCTCTTGACCTTCGCCGGTCTGTCGTCCATACACACTTTTCAAAGATTTTTTTCTCTGAAACCACTTGGCCAATCAAAGCCAAATTTTATATGAAGCATCTATAGGAAGTGGGAACCAATGTGTATATAAATAATCCAGGTCACATGACCAAGATGGCGCCATGCCCATATATGGTAAAAACCCTTAAAATATCTTCTTCTCCAGAACCGGTGAACTGATTTCAACGAAACTTTGCATGAAGTATGGATGACTCAAGTACTACAACGTATATATAAAACATGACCCTGTGGTGACCTTGACCTATTTTATGGCAAGGTCAGCATAGGTCATCAATGCATTTGAATGGGGAAAACTTTTAAAATGTCATTTTAAGTGAAAGTCTTGCAGGAAATGGGCAGTAGGACTGAAATTTAATGATTCTGAAAAAAAAAATGGACCCCAGGAGCCCATCTGCTTTCAAAATGTTATTTTTTGAAAACTATTGCAGCCTGAGAACTGAAAAGTGATAGATGCAAACAACTGATAGAGTAGATGAAGGTATGTGATTAATGTAGGTAAAGGTCGATTTTGGAAACATAGGCAAACATGGAAACATGGGAAAAAGTGACAACTAGGTCTCGGGTAAGCATTTGCAGGACCAATGATCCTATGGAAACCATTGCAGCCATAGGCCTGAAACTTGACCAAGATGACCGTCATACCCATATAGAAAAAAAACAACACTTTGTCCAGTGACTGTACTTGTTGACTCTCAGGTGAGCGATCGTTGCCCTTGGGCTACTTGTCAAAAGACTTCTCCTCTGAAGCTGCCAGGCCGAATCTTTTCATATTTCACATATAGCATCTACAGGTGGGGGGAACGATTAATTGTGTTTTTTATTTCGATCGGATAAGGACTCTGTTTGCCAAGGCAACTTGGGAGTTTCCATTGACTTAGATGGAGAAAAAGTGGAAAATGGCATTTTCCTTTGTCAGGCTGGGGATATTTGAATTTTGTTTTTACATAAATGTTTATTGAGTAGTCCTTCACGTTTAAGGCAACTTTTGTAAAAATCACTATATTCGTTTGGTTGCTATAGCAACACAAAGGGTAAATTTTTGAAAAAAATATTCAAAAATCTTCTTCTCAGAAGCCGTATGGGGGATGAAGCTGAAATTTAGCATACATGCTTATGACATTAGCCTGTACAAAGTTTGTGTTTTTTATTGTCTTTGTCCAACTACTTTGGTTGCTATGGTAACTTGAAGTTTCCATTGACTTGTAAAGCAAAAAGTGGAAATTTGCAATTTCTGCCGTTTCATTGAGGATATTGAAATTTTGTTTTTACATAAATGTTTATTGAGTAGTCCTCCCCGTTTTAGGCAACTTTTGTCAAAATCGCTTTGTTTGGTTGCGATAGCAGCGAAATAGATAACGATGCGTACTGCGTATGTACGCACGATTTTTCGCCCTGTACGCATAGAAATATCAGACCTGTGCGTACCATGTACGCAGTAAAAATCAGCGGTACGCAAACAGTTTACGATTTAATGCGTACACAGATAAAAATACCTTTAAAATTGTCACAAAATGACAATTTGTCAACTAGTATTGTGAGGCTGCTCTGTCAACAATCGAAAAGTAGTTACAATATGAATGCAGCTTCTGATCGTTTCATATTACATACCCTGCAATATTTTTTTTTTTTTTTTTTTTTTTAGCTATATATTATGTATCTTCAGTAGTTATACCATAAACGTGTATTCCGTTCAGTGTCTGTTAACCAAAGGTTTATTCATAAATTTATTAGTAGTGTGTCACTTTTGTTTATTGAATAGGCATTTTGCATCGATTTCTGGTCATATTTTTTTAATTCAAAACTTGATGTATTCCATGTTCTACAGCCATGCCAGTTATGTTTTTCCTCACTTTTGCTCTCTTATTATCTATACTGGATACAAAAGTATGGTTTAACAAGCCTTAATGACAGAATAACAAGTAATTTTAGGATTATCAACCAGTTTACTTGATTTTCATGCTTGAATAAGTGGTCTTATCCATACGTGTGCATATCTATAAGTTTGATTCTGAATGAGAGGTTAGAATATGAACCTTCCGAAAACGCGTACACAGTAATATTGTCGGTACGCACTGTACATTTGTTCTGGTGCGTACAGTACGCATTGCGAAAAATAATTATCTACATCACTGGATAGCAACGTAAAGGGTAAATTTTTGAAAAAATATTCAAAAATTTTCTTCTCAGAAGCTATAAGGCGGATGAAGCTGAATCTTTGCATACATGCTTATGATATTAGCCTCTACAAAGTTTGTGTTTTTATTGTCCTTGTCCCACTACTTTGGTTGCTATGGCAACTTAAAGTTTCCATTGACATATAAGACGAAAAGCAGAAAGTTGCATTTTTTTGAAAACTATTGCGGTCTGAGACCTGAAAAGTGGTAGATGCAAACAACTAATGGAGTAGATGAAGGTATTTGATTAACTTAGGCCAAGGTCATCTCTTGACCTTGAAGGGTCTGTCATCCATACACACTTTTCAAAGATCTTCTTCTCTGAAACCACTTGGCCAATCAAAGTGAAATTTTATGTGGAGCATCCCTGGGTAGTGGGGACAAAAATTTGATCGCGAAATCTGGGTCACTTGACCAAGATGGCCGCCATGCCCATATATGGTAAAAACCACTCAAAAATCTTCTCCAGAACGGGCAGGCCGATTTTCACGAAACTTGGTATGTAGCATTTGGGACTCCAGCCCATCGTAGTTTGATCAAATAATGACCCTAGGATGACCTTGACATATTTTACGTCAAGGTCAATTTTGGAAACATAGGCTTTTACATGGGAAAAAGTGAAAAATATGGATATTTTGTGAACTGAATGCAGCCTGAGACCTGAAAAGTGGTAGATGCAAAACAACTAATGAAAGTATGTGATTAATTTAGGTCAAGGTCATCTCTTGACCTTGGCCGATCTGTCGTCTATACACACTTTTCAAAGATCTTCTTCTATTCTGTGAAACCGCATGGCCAATCAAACTGAAATTTTATGTGGAGCATGCCTGTATAGGGGTAACGAAAGTTTGATTCCGAAATCTAGGTCACATGACCAAGATGGCCCCTGCGCCCATATATGGTAAAAACCACGCAAAAATCTTCTTCTCCAGAACCGGCAGGCCGATTTTCACAAAATTTGGTATGTAGCATTTGGGACTCCAGTTCATCATAGTTTGATAAAATGATGACCCTAGGATGACCTTGACCTATTTTATGGCAAGGTCAATTTTGGAAACATAGGCTTTTACATGGGAAAAAGTGAAAACAATGGATATTTTGTAAACTGAATGCAGCCTGAGACCTGAAAAGTGGTAGATGCAAACAACTAATAGAGTAGATGAAGGTATGTGATTAATTTAGGTCAAGGTCAATTTTGGAAACATAGGCAAACATGGAAACATGGGGAAAAGTGACAACTAGGTCTCAGGTAAGCATTTACAGGACCAATGATCCTATGGTAACTATTGCAGCCATAGACCTGAAACATTACCAAGATGGCAGTCATACCCATTTAGGGTAAAAAAAAAAAAGAAAAAAAAAATCACTTTGTCCAGTGACTGTACTTGTTGACTCTCAGGTGAGCGATCGTTGCCCTTGGGCTACTTGTTGTAGTTGTTTGCTTTTTTTCATGTGAAGGCTCATTTTTGTTTGTCTACAGGAAGGCTACAGAGAAGGACACAGTGCCGGAGAGGAACTCAGTTTACAGGAGGGCTTCAATCAGGGATTTTCCTCTTCTACTAGAGCACTCTTCAATATTGCTGAACTGAGAGGGGAAATCGGGTTAGTTTATCTGTATAACAAGTCAGTGTAATATATACCCCCTTATACCCCACTTTAATATAGCAAAACTGGGGTATGCAGGGTATACCTATTCTTCTTTCTTTTGCTCCAAAACAAAGATTGTGGGTATTTGTTAGAACGGAATCAGTGAGGCGGTTCTAACTGTTTCTAACTTGTATCCACAACCTATGTTTTGAGCAAAAATAAGAAAATTATTTTAAAAAATTCTACTGAAATTTTTCACATTTTACAACTTTGGTGGAAAATTCTGTATATAACATGGGCATGTTTTGGTAATGGACCTAATGGTTAAATAAATTAAATTAAACTCAACTGACCAAGCAGCTCTATTAAAAACACAACTGATGCTGTCATGAGCTGTAGAAAAGATTATTGTGATACTTACTGTTGTATATGTCGTAAAAACATGAAAACAATTTTAGCTCAGCTGAGCAGAAGGCTCATAGATGAGCTTATAAGATAGACATGCTCTGGCGGCTGTCTGCATTGTCGTAGTCCACATTGAAAAAGCATCTCCGCTAGAGAACTGCTAGGCCAATCAAAGCCAAATTTTATATGTAGCATCTACAGAGAGGAGGAACCAATGCATACATAAATAATCAAGATCACATGGCCAAGATGGCCACCATGCACATAATTATATGGTATAATCGTTTCAAAAATCTTTGCCAGAGCCTGTGGACCAATTCCAACCAAACTTGAAATGTAGCATTGGTACATCGAGTACTACATGTGTATATAATTCATGACCCTGTGATGACCTTGACCTATTATATGGCAAGGTCCACACAGGTCGCCTTGAATGAGGAAAACTGTAAAATGTTATTGGAAGGAAAAAGCTTGCAGGAAATGGGCAAATGGACAAAATATTAGTGATTCTGGAAACAAAATTGACCTAGGGGTCCATCTACCCCTCCTGCTTATACATGTTTATGACCAGAATGTTTTAAACATGTTTATTGGTATACACAAGATCTCAGGTGAGCATTTACAGGACCCAGGGTTCGCACAGGCTTGAAAAGTACTTGAAAATACAGGGCAGACTTGGAAGTCCTTGAAAACAGAATTTGCCTTGAAAAGTGCTTGGAAACTGAGCATAGACCTTGAAAAGTACTTGATTTTCACCTTTTCTTGTGCTCCAGACAGCTGTCAGACAGCTTGAAAAAATCTTAAAGTGATATTTTGACTTTTCGAAGCAAAATCGACACATTTTAAGCAAAAGCAGACTTGCAACGGCGTTATAAACATGCTGAGTGCGACAGTCAAGGAGGAAATTGTTTTGGACTGAAATGACCTGAAATCGTATACCGTTGCTTCCCTTGCGCAGACTGGTTTACGATCGATTGCATCATTTTATCTGCCATTGATGTGAATAACAGTTTCCAGACTATTCAAACCAAATGGCGCAGAAAAAATGTTTTCAGAGCCTGAATTAACTTTGGATCTATATTTTATCGATATGGGAAAGTGTATCTTCTTGGAAAGTCCTTGAATTTTACTTGTCCTTGGCTGTATGAACCCTGGGACCATTGGTCCTCTGTTTTTAATGCAACAGCACAAATTATTTGAGCCACCATATAAGAAAACCAGCAATATGCATAGACGAAAACGAAGTCGCAGATCAGCTGTGCAGTAAATGCATAGCTGATCAGTGTCTTTGTTTTCGCTACACAGACAGTAAACTCCTCTTCTTTAATTCAAAAATTTCAAACCTGCTTATGTGTCTGTACAGACTGGTTTGTGTTGGACCTGATCGGAAATACAATTTCTCATCAAGAAAACATGTCCATGAAATGTATATCCCTTATCTATTAAACCCCACTTTTATAAAGAAAACTGGGTTATACCTGGGTTTCTATATAACTGAGTTTCTATATAAAAAAACTGGGTTATACTTTCTTATTTTTGATCCAAAACATAGATTGTGGGTACTCTATACCCACAATCTATGTTTTGTGCAAAAATATTAAAAATAGCAATATTTTTCTGATGAAATTTTCAGTTTTAAAGCCGATAAAAATCTCTGTATATTGCATGGGCAAGTTTTCGTAATGTCATAGGAATGCTCAACCATATTTCAGGGGAATCCTATCTCTCAACTTAATGAAAAATAACACCTTGGATAAATCAACGAAATCAAAACTACAGGAACTTCTTGGGGATGTGGTGCTTTACGAGACCGAAATGTTAACTTTCAACAAAACTGTTTTTGAAAATCTCAAATTCAACAGAGTGTCTTATCAATTAGAAAAAGGTGACGAAGATGGAATTCATAGAGAACCAGACAAAACTGAACAAGCATACAAAGGTGAAGATCAGAGTGATTATGGAAATAGTGATCTTAAATTTGAACAGTTTAAAGAAAGATTAAAACAGCTCCTACAAACTGGTGGATAGAGTTGTACTAATAGATGAATGAATTGAAATGTCTAATATTGTTATAATGGCACTAAAGGTTGCTGCATTGTAACATTGAATTCGACATGATGTTGCTTTAATTAAACATTCTGACATATTCAGGTTTCCACTCCATCTGGAAAACATGTCGGTGTAATGTATACCCCCTTGAACCCCCTTTTATATAGCAAAACTGGGGCATGCAGGCGTATGTCTATTTTTCTTATTTTTGCTCTAAAACATAGATTGTGGGTACTGGTTAGAACCGCCTCGCCGAGGCGGTTCTAACTTGTACCCACAATCTCTGTTTTGAGCAAAAATAAGAAAAATATCAAAATTTTTCAAACAAAATTTTCAATTTTTACTGCTGAAAAAATTCTTTGTATATTGCATGGGCAAGTTTTCGTAATGTAAACATAAACTTTATTATTGAATATGAGTAAACAATATTTCACAGTAAACTAGGTACATCATGCTTAAGAGCATGTTTTTGTTGTTGTATTACATGTATTGCTCTGTCCTTTATATTTGAATATACTGTTTTTTTTTGTGTAAATTTAACTAATGTATCTTTTCTAAAATCATTTGGCCAGTCAAAGCCAAATTTTCTGTAACCATTCCTTGGTTTAATAGTGACTGCTTGAATAGGAAGCAGATTTGCCCGAGGAAAAATTTCATGACCCCATCTTGATGAAAGAAATGTTATGGATGTAATGCTCAATTATGGCTTCAATTTGATACATCATCAGGATAACATGTCCGTGAAATTTTACCCCCTTAAACCCTATTTTTATTTGAGCCTGTGAGTGAGAAAACCAACAATTTGGGTTTCCAACCAGGTCCAAGACAAACCAGACTGTACAGTCACATAAGATAGCTAGAAGCTTGAAATTTTAGATGAAGGAAGAAGAGGAATTGTACTATTTAGCGAAAACAAAGGCGCTTATCAGCTTTGCGGTTACCACAAAGCTGATCTGTGTCTTTGTTTTCGCCTAGGCATATTGTTGGTATTCCCATGCGGCGGCTCATTTAGTAAAACTGGGGTATACAATGATATACCTATCTTTCTAATATTTGCTTTAAAACATTGATTGTGTGTACTTGTTAGAACCTCCTCGCCGAGATGGTTCTTACGTACCCAGTCCAAATGTTTTGAGCAATAAATTTTCAATTTTTTACTGATGAAAAAATCTCTATTGAATGGGCATGTTTTGGTAATGTATCAGTCATGCTGTAGACCTAGCAACTTGGCCCCAATGGACCCAAAAGTGAAAGAAGGCTTAGATGCATGGTGAATGAAAGGATTTAAGAAAACAATATAAGGAGGAATGGACTTTATTTCAATGATGAAAACATTTTTGATTTTGTAGTGACTCTACAAGTACAATCTTTTTTATAATAGAATAAACCAGGCATTAGAAAATTTGTTGAATACCCTAGGCAAAAAAATATAATAACAAAGCTTTCTGCTTGTTTGCGACCAAGGCTATTATTTTTTTCTTGTTTCTGTTATTATTACATGGTATTAGTATCATAAGGAGTGAAAATATTACCAAAATGATCAACAGTTGAGGGGACTCCGAAATAATTAACTTTCAATCTTTTGTATAATGACGACTTGAACAAGCTAGAATTGTTTTCGCGGCATTAAAGATCATAAAACTGGTCCCGAGGTTATAAAACTTTTTTCATGCTCAACTCAGCTGAGCATAAAATTTGAACTTCTCATGAGTACTAAAATAGTCCAAATATTCCTGTAATTTATCCTGTTAATAAATGTTAAAATGCCATCAATTGTTGGCAGTTTAACATTTATGAGCAGGATGAATTTTAGTCTCAGCTGAGCTGAGCTTGAAAAAAGTTTTATAACCTCGGGGCCAGATCTTAGTAATTCAACATCGTTTATTCTTGAAATTTTACCTATTGCTCTTAAACTAAGCAGAGCCTTCCTTGAAAACTAACAATGGTGGAAATACTGCATTTTGGCTAAACCAAATGCTATATGATATGGCAGCATACACATTAAAGCAATATGGATATAATAGATTCTCTTAATAATATTTAAAATGGATACTAATTTTAAATATTCAATATCATAAAAATACCCCTTTTAACAATTCAATATGAAGTGTCAGTGTACATAAAATAACAACTACAGTTTTGTACAGAATTGAATTTTACAATTTTTTTACAGGTTTTGATGCCCTTTCATTTGAGGACATCAATAACGATTACAAGTTTTTATTTCATTTTCTTTTTCAATGAAATGTCTCTAAGCTGCCTGAATATTTCTATCACTCTTAATTCAAACATTTTATCTTTGCTTTTATTTATGTTTCAATGTTGATGCTACGAAACTACATGTAGGCAAGTTTTTGGCTTGGAGATCTTAGTTCAAGTAGGTAAGGAATTGGATAAAATAATTTACAATGTACAAAGAAACAATAAATAAAACAGTGCAGTTGAATGGTTTGCTAACTTGGCACCTATGTCATAGTATAATGATACCTACACATACACAGGACACATACAATCCACATGCCCAATGGAATGATACGTGTCCAACTGTCACAATGCAAGCTAATTTCTGATTGGCTGTTAAGTGTATCAAGTGTCTACTGTATAATGACGAGAAACACATAACAAAGGCAAACAATTTTTAACCAATCAGAATCCAGAAAACAGATAAGTTTTCTCTCACTCCCTTGGTCAATAAGTGTTTCTCCCTGAACTTCAACTATGATGTTTCTATGCTACAATTCAATGTGTGATAGAGTGAACTCCCTTTTTTGACAAAATCTCGAAATATGTATTTGAAATTTTAGAAATTTCCCTATATAGCTTATGCATCTCCCTATTTGAAATTTCAGATCTCCCTACGAAAATTCATGAATTCCATCTTAGTCTAATTATTCTTCCTATTTGGAAAATGAAATTTCTCTATTTATCACCTCAGATGTATCACATGTATGGCTGCTATACAAGATTTGATAAAAGCTTAATTGCATAAAAATCATTTTAACAGGCATGTGGATTAAGTACATGTATATCATTCTATTGGCCATGTATTGCCTTGCATAATATGATAATGTATTGAATCAAACCTGTTACAAACACACAAACCTACTTCACTTAGTGAGGCAACTTTGGTTACCACTACACACACAAACATACTCGAATATGGCAAGGGGCTCTGTGCAAATACTGAGTCCATCAAAGATCTCTGTTTTAATGAATATAAAATAATACTGCTCTTCTGATAGGATTCTTTTCATGTATTCAAGCCTCTACCACAGACATTTACAACACACATGAATAATGAACAGATGCACTGTCAACAGAAATATCAGTGATGAAAGGTATCTAAATCAAGTACGACAATTTTGTTATTTTCTGAATTTAAACTTTTGTGTTTTTGGCCTAATTGATGATGCTCAAACTTTTTATAGCCTATGTTAACCGCTAACTGTCATTGAAGTGCTTTTCTGAAATATGAGTGATGCCTGTAAAACTTCAACAGGCAGTTTCTTTAGCATTTCTCATATTTCAGAGATTTGAAGATTCTGTTTGCAGTAAAAAAGATGAAACTAAATCTCCTTATGACATCAAAGGTCAAATATTATGTCAATAATCCAAACGATAGAAGTGCCGAAAAAGAGAAAAGTTGCTGAGTTACACACTGATTTTCCAATGACAGAGCTTGATTCTGGAGTAAAGAAAAGTCATTCATTATTGTACAATGGATTCTTAAAAATGGCGGCTCAGCCAGTCAAAATGGTTGCCAAGCCAATCAAAGTGGAGACTATGCCAATCAAAATGAAGGCTCAGCCAATCAAAATGGAGGCTCAGCCAATCAAATTGGAGGTTCAGCCAATCAAATTGGAGGCTCAGCCAATCAAACTGAAGGCGGCCAATCAAATTGGAGGCTTGGCCAATCAAAGTGAAGGCTGACAGCCAATCAAAGTGGAGGCTCAGCCAATCAGATCTTTGTATTTAACTGTAATCTTCAAGTTCTGCAGGTTTTTTTTCAAAGTTTCACAATAATCTGGAGACTTCACCTGAAAAAGATTGGAACACATATTTTAGAAATGACATGGAAAATTCAGACAAAGTTTCAGATTATTCCATGTCACATCTCTTGCAAGAATAATACTTGAATACATGTACATGTAATCTGAACAAAGCTAAGATCATGTATAAAGAAGCAAACTGACCATAAGGTATGGGTATAATTATTGCTCCATCCCTCATTAAAATCCAGGACAAAATAAAGATTAACCTGCATTCATTTTACATGTAACATGAGTTCACAACTAGGCATCTGCATTAGTTTTGTTTGTTTGAATTGATGCTTTACGTCCCAGTTAACAGCAAGGGTCATGTTGGGATGTTGCCTCCATTTTATGGGACTTTTACCCAACATTAGGATGTCATGACACTCAAAATGAGCTTCATTAATATAACCATCCAACAAAACCAATCAGGCTTATATGTATGGATGGTTTGACTAAACCACTTTTCCTGGGCAGGCTCAGACTTGAGCGGTTAACCAGTAATAAGATGGTTGGTCAGTAGTTTAGAAGCAGCCATCTATTTCCCCTAGGCCCCAATGGGCGGGGGCCCATATTCCCACCCGACCACCTTTGCATTAGTTTTGTCAACTTTTGTGACTTTTGTCACTTACCACTGGTCAATGTATATTTTGAGCAACAGTTGGTGATTTTTTTTTTTAATTCAATTTTACATCCCTTTCAAGATTATTTCAGCTCATATGAGACGCGCCAATCAGTAGGTGGGGCAAAAACGGAAGAACCCCGAGAAAAACCACCTCCCACACCCGCAAGCAGAACTTGGCTTGTCTCACATGTGGCCAGAGCGGGGCTCGAACCCACACCAGACGCGGTGAAATGATTGAGTGATTAAGAAACAGCACTCTTAACCGCTCCGCCACAGGGGCTGCCAGTTCGCCATCAGTGCATGCAAGTAAAACCAAGCCTGGTTTCCATGGAAACCTACCTGAGGTAAATCCTCAGTTGTCAGCATACTACTCCGCCTAAAAATACAATATACAACATAGTTACTATATCATGCTTACTGTAAGAGCCACGTCATTAGAAAACCGGATTTTTGTGCAGTAACTGCACAGCTGATCAGCGCCTTTGTTTTTGCTACACGAGTACAATTCCTCTACAACCTATTCCTCTACATCCTTAATTCAGAATTTCAAGCCTCTATCATTCTTCTGTGACTGTACAGGCCATTTTGTGTCGGATCTGGTCGGAAAACCCTAAGACTGATTTTCTTGTGTTGCAGCTCTTATCACAGTTATATGTATCATGCAAGTATTATGAAATTTTCTGCCCCTTTAATCTCAGTTTTGCCAAAGGAGAGGAAAGAGCAGAAGGACCAACAGGGACTTGAATAATGTCAGTGTTTAGACATAATAGGCCTGTGTCCATAGTGGCGTATTTTATTCATGTAATTTTTTGCTCCAAAATTACCTGAAGGTACTAATTAGAAACAAGATCAACATTTTTGAAAATTATCACCTTAAAATGTGGAGAGTCATTACCCTATTTGCATGCTAATATAATGCAAATACAATACATATATTTACTAACACGGCTACAATTATAGCGATATGACTGCTTTTACAACATATTTTATGCATATCATCTTGATACAAAGACTCACTACCTTCACTCACTACAATAATTTTGCCCTAAAATACTGAATTTTAATAGACAATAACTTTTCAGACATTACATGAGCCAAGTCACAAGAAAACCAGACTTGCATTTGCTAAAACAAAGGCACAGTTACCGCACAGCTGATAACTGCCTTTGATGCCCCTTCCCTCTTTTTATATCCGCTATTTAAAGCTTCTGGCATTCTTTTTTGACTATACAGGCCTGTTTGTGTTGGACGTAGTTGGAAACTCTGAAGACCATTTTTGGCATCACTGCTTATATGAGCCACCTCGTGGGAAAACCAACAACGTGGTTTCCGAATAGGTCTGACACAAACCAGGCTGTATAGTCACAGAAGCAGGCTAGAAGCTTGAAAGGCATTTAAGAAGAAGAGGAATTGTACTATCCGTGTAGCGAAAAAGGCGCTGATCAGCTTCGCAGTTACTGCGGAGCTGATCTGCACCTTTGTTTTCGCCAAAGCAAAAACCCTGTTTTCTTACGACGCGGCTCATATCTGTGTAATGTATACCCTCTTACACTCCATTTTTATGTAGTAAAACTGGGGTGTACAGGTTTTTACTTATTTGTGTTTCAAAACATTGGGTACTCGTTAGAACTTTCTTGGCAAGGTGGTTTTAAAGAGTACCCACAACCTATGTTTTGGAACAGAAATAAGAGAAATATCAAAAAATTTTCTACTTCACATTTTCAATTTTTACATCTTTGGAAAAATCTGTATATTACATTGGCATGTTTTCATAATGAATACCTGTTCCTCATCATGTTTGCTCTGATCGGTAGATTTCAACTGATCACGAAAATCTTCAATCTTCTGCTTGTTCTTCTTAATTTTGGCAAATCTAGAATTTAATACAAAATTGACAATCAGGGCCCAGTTGTTCAAAATTAACGACATCCGTTAGTTAACGATTCCTTAAAATTTCAAACTTGAATATTACAAATACACTGTTATTTTTTGTTGATAAAATGTGAGAATACTTTGCATTGCAAAGGATTCTCACATTTTATCAACAAAAAATAACAGTGTATTTGCTTATGTAGTCGGCATTTATTTAACAAGTTGACGTCTTAACAATGCCATTAAGCTAACGAAGGTTTGAACAACTGGCCCCAGGACTTCTGCTGATCTCAAACTCTATGGCTTACTGATGCAATTTAGTTTAATTGACACCATTTAAAAGGAGTACCCTAAGTTAAATTTAAGTCTATCTAAAATTAAGACCATTGGCTGATGCATAAAAATAATGTATTCCATACAAAATATATTGTATTTTCAACAATTTAATGATATCGAAAAACTGCAAACACAGAAATTTCTGTATATGGATTCTCTGGCTTCAGAGACCACCTGCCTTAAAAGACCACTGCTCGCGTCTCACGAGTGGTCTCTTAACACAGGTTTGACTTTGACAAATGGTCTCTTAACACAAGTTTGACTTTAAAATTGGTCTCTTAACACAAGCTTGACTTTAACAAGTGGTCTCTTAACACAGGTTTGACTTTAAAAGTGGTATCTTAACACAGGTGTGACTTAAACAGGTGGTCTCTTAACACAGGTTTGACGGTACTTACTTAGATTCTGTTTTATTTGTTTTACGTAGGACTGGTTTAACGCTGAAATAAAAAGAAAACAAAAATAAGGTCTTTATATGGTACATGTACTATATTTGAAACCATAGAGGGAAACAAATTTTGATTCTTTCCATGAAGGAATAATGCTGGCCACAAAGCAAGGCTCTTTTTCAGCACCATTAAGGAAGCGGACACGCTAAATTACATTGTACTTGTATGCTTTTTGTTTGTTTGTCTTCTTGCTTTACATCCATGGTCAACACTGTACAGGTCATGTCATATCAGGATGGTCAGTTATCTTAACCGCACTGTACCTTGGGGCAAGCCGCCCGGCACATTTCTTGCCTCACTAACTGGATTATGAAAAGTGACAGTAACAATGCAACAAGGACTTACAATTTTCCCTTAGAATCATTGACTTTGAGTGTTAATTCATTTACCTGAAATTAAAGAAACATAATATGAGACGCCGCATGGGAAATCCAACAATCTGCATAGGCAAAAACAAAGGGGCACATCAGCTTCGCAGTAACTGCGAAGCTGATCAGCGCCTTTGTTTACGCTATTCGGATAGTACAATTCCTCCTCTACTTAACTCCAAAATTTTAAGCTTCTAGCCATCTTCTGTAACTGTACAGGCCGGTTTGTGTTGAACCTGGTCGGAAACCACATTGTTGGTTTTCCCGCGAGGTGGCTCATATGTTATGATTGCACCTGAAAGGGAATACCATATAATACTCAAAACTCCAAAGTAATCATTAATTGTGATAAAAAAAACTCACTCTGACGACTTTAATTACAGCCTCAACTGAGTATTTCTTGTCATTTTACATTCTAAAAAGGTACAAGTAGGCAACGATCAGGAAAAGGCGTAATCAGAAAAAGATTCCCACTCCAAAAACTTAGGTGGGAAAAAACTAAATTAACAATCAGGTACTTACACCATGAAAACATATCGTATGCGGAATGAGCAGCTATTTTCCCAATAGGTGGCCACTCAGTTACCTAAACTTAACTAAAAATATGATAACATACAACAAAAAATAATTTAAACACCAAGACATAAAACAATAAGAACCACCACAGAAGTATCGCCTGGAACGATCAGTAATATAAAATTACTGGCGGGCTTAAACCGGTTTTACAGGTACCTAACCTCACCCACAGCTTCTGCAGTGGTTCACAACATTTAGTTAGTTGTTCTGTCCTCGTGGTGAATCTCTAACTAGTCAATGAATCATCATGGACAAACTGACCTCAGGACTTTCTATGTTGCCATATAAACAAGCATAATCATGATCAGTATATCTTTGTCAAAATGGAACTTAAATCATCAGTCTCTCTGCAATAACATTGCAAACTCAATATTCAATTTAATCTTACTTCTAATTCCTGTTTTTCACACTTGAACTCCCAATCGTAGACCTCGCCTTCGAATTGAGCAAGTTTATCATGCAGTTGTTTACATAATTTCTTCAATTCAGCTGAAAAAAAAAAAAAAAACAGAGAGAGGCACATGATTATCAATGTAAGGCTGACCAGGATAATTGTTAATTTATTGTATTGTTAATTTATTGTTGTATGAATTTCTCCATCAAATATGTGTGCTTCAGCTTGTATTTTATGCAGCTGTTTGCAGTCTTTTCTGTTACTAAAAATGGTTACTTGTTGCCTATCCCAGTTTGTCTTAAAAGTTGAATATATGAATACTTTCAGTTTTTTATATGAATACGCTAAAGATCATATGAACTGTGCAAAGTAAAATGTTTGTTCGAAATGAAAAGAGCATTAAATAAAGCATTTTCATCCCCTTAAACATGTTAAATTCAATATTTTACACCTTTTTAACATGTCTAATTCCTATTCTCTTTTCTATAACAAAATTACTGTTGAAAGTGCAGTTTCCACCAATTTAATTCAACAAGATAGCACACTTAGCCTAGATAAAAATAAATAAATCAAAATGAGAAAAGGACTACCGTAGTCATTCAGTCATGGAAAACACAGTTGCAATACTTCAGTCTTCAGTGCTAATTGAGCCACAACGTGAGAAAACCGGTATTTGGGGTTCAAGCACAGAAGATGGCTAGAGGCTCAAAATTTTAGATTTAGGAAGTAGAGGAATTGTACTACCAGTGTAGTGAAAACAAAGGCGCTGATCAGCTTCACAGGTACTGCGAAGCTGATCTGCACCTTTGTTTTTGCATATGCAAAATGATGGTTTTCTGATGAGGCGGCTCAATTCAAAATGCACAAAATATTATAATTATAACTGCCTGTGTCTGAAATAAGTTCTGAGCAAAATAACATAGAAAAAACTATTTTAACTACATGTGGTATGCTTTTACTACAGACTTGTCTCAAATGTCCATGCATACAGAAATGCTAAATCCAGAATAGCAAGTGATTTACAATTTTAAACACTAGTAGGCAAATACTAAACCAAACTGTACAGGTGAAACAGGACTGTATTAAAAGACTGTATTAAAAGACTATATTACAGCGAAAGAAGACAAACTTTGGCCAATGTGACTGATTGGTGTTCTGTGTGCTTCTTTATCTTAAAATTGGTCAGTGTGTCCAACTCTCCAACAATTCAACTGCCAAATGTTATGGTTAACCCTGAAGAGAATCAAAAATAAGTGACCAAACCTGAAACCTGCTGATTCCAATGGTGTACCAATCTTACTTGCTTTATAAACTAATCTCTACACGAAGATTGCTAGGAAGGCTATTTCTGGGTTCACAAGTTGACTGGGCAATCATTATAACTTTGCAAAGCAGTTAACAAATTTAAATAGAATGTTTGTTCATTTCTAACAACATTGGAAAGAACTCTGGTGTTTTACTGGCAAAACTTTTTCCTCCTCCGCTGTAAATACAAGAATTAGACTTCAGATCTACAAAATAAAACCCACTAAAAATTCCCTCCAAACAAGTCACTCCACTGACCACATAAAATCTAAATCAAGCTGAGCAAGTGATAGAAACTAATGTGCATGCAAAAAATAGGTTCATTTTGACCCCTACAGATGGAGGGTAGCTTCAGATCACACCCAGAGGGACAATTTCCCCATACAGGCAAATAGATGCTTGTTCTGTCTGATTAGGACAACTTGCATGCTGATCTGCTGTAAATGTGTGACCATAATCTAGATACTTTTCAGAGGGGGCATACATGTGATACCTCCCTCATCATCAGGGAGACTCCATGAAATATTATTAAAACAGTAAAATTGGAGAAAATTCTTCTAAAAAGTACCACTTTTTAAACAAAAATTCAAAATCTCCCTGAAATGAACCAGGAATTTCCTTGTATATTCTATACATTTTTGAAAAATCTCCCTAAAATAGGAGAAAAATCTCCCTGATTCCTCTTTTGCACTCATCACATGTATGAGGGAGGGGGGGGGGGCAAATTGAAAGGACATTCATATCATAGTTTGAAAAAACTTCAGAAAACTTCACAAACATGCATGCTGAACTACTGTTGTTGAAATGAGACAATGTTTCACCAACCGCTACGGCCATGCACGGAGACAATATCTCAGTTTACAATTTCATCCTGAAAGACTGGAGAAGCCAGGGTCAAACGTATGACCGCTGTTTATAGGACAAGTGGCTTAACTATTATAACAAGGCTTCTCATACTGATCTGTGTCTTTCTTGTTTGCATGTGTTATGATATGAGCTGCGTCATGAGAAAACCAGAGTTTTTTTCTATGGGGAAAACAAAGGAGCAGATTATCTGTGCAGCAACTGCTCAGTTGATCAGCGCCTTTGTTTTCACTACACAGGTAGAACAATCCCTCTGCTTTGTAAATCAGAAATTTCAAGCTTCTAGCCTTCTACTGTGACTGTATAGACAAATTTGTGTCGGCCTGGTAGGAAACCCCCGAAGACCGGTTTTCTCGTGCCGCAGCTCGTATGTCCTTATTCTAAGCACATCAACTAAAATATCTCAAAAGGGAGGACAACCATCTACAAACTATACGGGCAAAGTTCTCAAACTATGGACAGACAACCATCCACAACACTGCAGGCAGATGCAATAGAGTACCTTCCCCTAGTCCGTCAATATGTAAAGGTTCTAAATATTTGTTGATATATTTTTCCTTAGCTTCGGCTTTAGCAAGTGCTTCTTTCCGCATCTCCTCCGCAGCTTTTTGCATGATAATTTGCTATAAAAAAGGAGTTAAATATGATAAAATATCATGATAATAACAGCATACAACTTTCTAAGTAAACTTTAATGTTTGAGGGTTGATCAAAATGCTTTCTGCCCATTACTTTTGTCATTCATGACTGAAATGTTGTATCATTACAAAATTAATTACATGCTTATACATTTCAAATAAATTCCACAGGAGAACACTTGACTTGCTATGGACTCTAAACACTTTGATTAACCCTCATATGGTAATTGAAAAAGATGAAAAAAATTCTCCCTAATTCTACTCGTAGTAGTAACCTACCTGTGCTGAGATTGTCAAAATCATCAGGAAGTGGCGTCAATCGTTCTGACACGACCCGCCATTTCTCCTCTTCCTCCTCTGTATCATAGTCAATAAAGCTAACCTCCTGCATGCAAACAACCAAAAATTTCATGCAAACTAAAAAGAGCTTGATGATAAATCTTAAAATCTGAATCAACTCAAAATAATAATCATTTCAGCTAATGTCCTGCAGGCAAACACAACTTCATGCCATTATTAAAGAACTTATCTGTCAATTTTGAAATAAATCAAATTAATTTAAGATTTAACTGCATGCAAATTCATTAATCAGATAGATGTGTATATTGTTAACTGTTAAGCAATCAATCAATCAATGTTAAAATCAATCAAATCATAATACTTTATCTTAAATCACATGCTTCCAGGAACTAACCAGACAAAATTTCATGCCGGTTTGTTTGCATAATTTGTTGCTATATATGTCATGCCAGGTGGGTCTTTAATCCCCATCACACTGTCAGTCCTGTGCAAATTTCCAGGAGACAGATTACCACTATTGCATGAACATTCCTTTACCATTAACTGACAACAGACACTGATGGTCTTTCAATATAGCTAAGAATAACAAGAGGACCAATGGTCCTGAAAACCCTCACCTGAGATCTGCTGCATATACCAATAAACATGTTTGAATATTATGGTATTTAATCCCAGTGCAGGGGCAGATGAAGCCCTTGGGCCATTTCCTTTTTCAGAATAATCAATATTTTGTCCATTTGCCAATTTCCTGTTGGCTTTTTCCTTCAAATGACATTTTAACAGTTATTCCCATTCAAATGCATTGGCAACCCATGTTGACCTTGCCATAAACTGGGTCAAGGTCATCACAGGGTCATGATTTATATATACATTGTAGTACTTGAGCCATCGATGCTTCAAGCCAAGTTTCCTTGAAATCTGTCCACTGGTTCCAGAGAAGAAGATTTTTTAGAGATTTTTACCATATATGGGCCTGGCGGCCATCTTGGTCATGTGACCAGGATTATTTATATACACATTGATAACCCCATCCTTTAGATGCTTCACATAAAATTTGGCTTTGATTGGCCAAGTGGTTTTAGAGGAGAGATGTTTGAATATTATGGAGATATACATGTATATTGCCCCGGGGTGGGGGCATATGAGCCCCTGTGGTCCATTTTTTGTCAGAATCATTACTAGTCAGTCCTATTGCCCATTTCCTGCAAGACTTTCACTTTAAATGACATTTTAAAAGTTTTCCCCATTCAAATGCATTGGCGACCTATGTTGACCTTGCCATAAAATAGGTCAAGGCCATCACAGGGTCATGATATTTATATATACACTGTAGTGCTTATTTAGCCATCAATGTTTCATTGAAATTGGTCCAACTGTTCCAGAGAAAAAGATTTTTGAAGGGTTTTTACCATATATGGGCATGGTGGCCATCTTGGTCATGTGACCTGGCCCATGCAAGACTTTCACTTTAATTGTCATTTTAAAAGTTTTCCCCATTCAAATGCATTGGCGACCTATGTTGACCTTGCCGTAAAATAGGTCAAGGTCATCACAGGGTCATGATTTATATATACATTGTAGTGCTTTTGCCATCAATGCTTCATGCCAAGTTTCATTGAAATTGGTCCACCGGTTCCAGAGAAAAAGATTTTTGAAGGGTTTTTACCATATATGGGCATGGTGGCCATCTTGGTCATGTGACCTATGTTGACCTTGCCGTAAAATAGGTCAAGGTCATCACAGGGTCATGATTTATATATACATTGTAGTGCTTTTGCCATCGATGCTTCATGCCAAGTTTCATTGAAATTGGTCCACCGGTTCCAGAGAAAAAGATTTTTGAAGGGTTTTTACCATATATGGGCATGGTGGCCATCTTGGTCATGTGACCTGGATTATTTATATACACATTGGTTATCCCTTCCTATTGATGCTTTACATAAAATTTGGCTTTGATTGGTCAAGCGGTTTCAGAGGAGAAGACATTTGAATATAGTGAAGATATACATGTATATTGCCCCGGGGTGGGGGCACATGAGCCCCTGGGGTCCAATTTTTTTCAGAATCATTAATATTCAGTCCTACTGCCCATTTCCTGCAAGACTTTCACTTTAAATGACATTTTAAAAGTTTTCCCCATTCAAATGCATTGGTGACCTATGTTGACCTTGCTGTAAAATAAGTCAAGGTCATCACAGGGTCATAATTTATATACACATTGTAGTGCTTGAGCCATTGATGCTTCATGCCAAGTTTCGTTGAAATCGGTCCACTGGTTTGGGAGAAGATTTTTGAAGGGTTTTTACCATATATGGGCATGGCGGCCATCTTGGTCATGTGCCCTGGATTTCTTATATACACATTGGTTCCCCCTTCCTATAGATGCTTCATATAAAATTTGGCTTTGATTGGCCAAGCGGTTTCAGAGGAGAAGATCTTTGAAATTGTGGACGGACGGACGACGGACGGACGCCGGATCATGGCCATCCTATAAGCTCACCTTGTGAGCCTAACGGCTCAGGTGAGCTAAAAATGGTCATAGAAATTTATCATCAGGAAAACATGTCTGTGCAATATATACCCCCTTAAACCCGCTTTTATAAAGAAAAACTGGAGTATGCAGGGGTATACCTGTTTTCTTATTTTTGCTCCAAAACATAGTTTGTGGGTACTCGTTAGAACAGCCTCACCAAGGCAGTTCTAACGTGTACCCATAATCTATGTTTTGAGCAAAAATAAGAAAAATATAAAAAAAATCTAATGAAATTTTAGGGAGTTTTTTTACAATAAAACAAAATCTGTACATTGCATGGGCATGTTTTCGTAATGTTCTTTGTGGGAGAATGAGCTGGACATGGCTGTCTATTAGAAGTCTCCTTTCATATGACTCTGTCATGCATTAAAGCATTAGTATCAAAGTCAAGCTGTTTGGAAACAGACTCAACAGTTTTTGGTCAAACTGTAAAAGAATTAAAATCATGCTTTCATTCAAGCAGGATCTTACCTTTTATATAAAGCTTTTCAGACATCAAATTTTAAAATCAATCCAACAAGTTATATTAAAAGCTTACAAAATTGCTTAACTCTGTTTTCACCTTTATATGTGGTGTTCACTTTTCTACTGCAGAAAGCTTCGTTGTCACAGCTTCTAAAGTTATACAATGCAAAGTCTCTAAGATGAGAGCCCGCCGAGACCCCTCCACTTCCAATTATAATAAAACTGGGGTGTACAGGGGCATACTTTTTTTTCTTATTTTTGCTCCAAAACATAGATTGTGGGTACTCGTTAGAACCATAATGTGTATCCACAATCTATGTTTTGAGGACAAATAAGAAAAATATCAGAAGTTGGCCACTGAAAAAAACTGAGTACCTTCAATTTCTTCTTCTTCTCTGGTGAGAGCCCACCGAGGCCCTTCCTCTTCCCCTTCTTCTTCTTTTTCTCTTCATCTGCTGCCATTCTTGCTGCCTAGAATAAAAAGATACAATAGCTGTTCGTGAAAGCTGGTGCCTTGCTGGCTAAGGTTCCCAGGTTAATAATAGTCTATACATTAATTTTTTGTAAAATATTCTATACTTGCACCTAGGCACCTTTATAGTCCCAAAGGGATAACATGTATTTAGCCTTGTCCCTGACTAGTTCTACCTTTTCAGTGCAGATCCAGGATTTCCTGAGAGGACATTCCAACTTCCCAAAGGGGGTTTCTAGAGGGTGCTTCACTCAAACCCCCTCTAATCTGCCAACACAAATGCACTGGAACACATTAGTATATGGGTATGCAAGTGCCATGTCAATGATTTACATTATTTGATTGTAAATAACCTGGAAATATTCAATCCTACTCCCTACAAAACCTTTAGAGTGAATTATAACTAAGGTTTGCTTTGATAAGGTCATTAAGTGCGTGTTTTCATAATAAAAAAATTCTGTACCTCTTCCTGTCTCTGCCTCTCCTCTTCTAGTCTCTCTTGTTCAAGACGAGCCTCTTCTTCCTACAGGAAAATGTAGTTTTTTTAATTAAAATTAAAATCACTTAATGTTGATTATTTAACTTAGAAAATGCTTAAGAATACCACAAGTTAATCAAAATAATAATTCACAGTAAAATGTGGTAAGAATGTTCATAAAATATCTCAACTCTTCCTTTTAAATTTAAAAAACTTTGAAATCAGTCTCACAACACTCTGTCATCATCTGCCACATGACTCTCACTTTTCTCCATAGCTGACCTCTCATAACTCCACAAACAATGCAAGTTACAATCAATGTACCATGCATTGTAATGCAGAATCAATGCACCATGCATTCTAACGCAGAATCAATGCACCATGCATTCTAATGCATACCACTTTTATAGTCAATGACCATTCTACAATTCATATGTGTTTGGTGTTATACTCGTACAGCTAAAATCATACAAAAACAAATGGCAACACAACATGAAAATGTGGCCATAAGCTAGATCACGGGGACCCAACTGTTAATCGTGATTATTGATGCGACATGGAATGTTAATGCATGCTATTATGAAGTTTTGTATGGGTCGGCGAGATCGTTACGAATGCGACGTTCCACATCCTCTGCCCTTGGACCGTAAGTAGCACATGTTTTGCTCTCGTGAAAATAAACAAAGCCGAGTTTGCAAAATCGGCGTCCACTATGATCTGCCAAATTCTCTATGTTCCCACTTGAAGTCAATTGGAATACTTACGGCACTTGTGTTTTTCAGCTAAAGGTTTATAAAGTTGACCTGTAGATACAATTTTGCCACGGAAACTCATTACATTCTTAAATTCCTTTTGTTTTTCTTTGTCTTGGTCGTAAACTAAGAAGTATAACACAGTCCTGTGGATGTCTTTCCAAATGGCTTTGTAAATGCACATTTATTTACTGAGCGTCAAAAACAGTAAGATAAGCATTTTTTGTATGCATCGAATACTACTAGAATGAGGCATGGAAGAATAAGCATTTTTGTTGTGCTCTTTCAAAAGTTATTTACGTACATGCAGAAGCATAATGAGTGCCTTTATCAAGCGAAATATTGCATGGCGTTTTTTCCTTGGACTACACGCACTTCGTTGAGCGAGCTTCAAAGCATATACCACTTTTATTTTGAATGAGGTCACAGAGTGGGGTTTCTGATTCATCTTTGTCAAACTTCGAGTGACACAACTGATTTATTATTGTCTCGAAACAGCTAATCATTTTTGGACATATCAGTGACAGAGCTTATAATGTGTTTCTTACATTAAATAAATCTAAGGCTTAACCAAATAATTTTTGATCATTGAATATGGGTGGCTCCATGCATTTCTGATAAGCAGGGGGAAAAACAACAGAATTAAAGGTTTATGCGGTTTTTAGGTGTGGTGTGTTATACAAGAACAGCGATCAACTATGGTTATTTCATTGCATTTACATTAGAAGAATCTTTGGGAGCACTTTGAACCCTCGGCCTCGGGGCTCAAACAACTTTCTCCAGCCTCTGCAAGTAATAATACAGTATAATAAAAGAGCTGCAGGCATGCATGATACCCCGCCACGCAAATTTAATTTAGCAAAAATGTTTGTCAATAAATTCTCAAGATAAAGAGCAGAACAAAATTTTGTCATAAATGAAGGACCATAACTCTGTAAACATTGATAAAATTTACCCATCTTCAATCCCAAACCACTACTTCCTGATTTGAACTTTTATACAAAGTTTGAAGAAAATTGGTTGATAAATGCACAAAACAGAGGTAGGAAACGAAATTTTAATGTAAATCATGGGCCATAACTATGTACATATTTAACGAAATTTATTCATTTTCAATCCCAAACCACTCCTTCCTGATATGAACTCCTATACAAGGTTTGAAGAAAATCGGTCAATAAATGCTCAAGATAGAGTCCGGAAACAAAATTTTAACGTAAATCAAGGGCCATAACTCTGTACTTATTTGACAAAATTTACCCATCTTCAATCCCAAATCACTCCTTCCTGGTATGAACTCCTTTACAAAGTTTGAAGAGAATCGGTCAATAAATGCTCAAGATAGAGCCCGGAAACAAAAATGTAACGTAAATCAAGGGCCATAACTCTGTACATATTTGACGAAATTTACCCATCTTCAATCCCAGACCACTCCTTCCTGATATAAACTCCTATACAAAGTTTGAAGAAAATCGGTTAATAAATACTCAAGATAGAGCCCGGAAACAAAATTTTAACGTAAATCAAGGGCCGTAACTCTGTACTTATTTGACGAAATTTACCCATCTTCAATCCCAGACCACTCCTTCGTGGTATAAACTCCTATACAAAGTTTGAAGAAAATCGGTCAATAAATACTCGAGATAGAGCCCGGAAACGAAATTTTAACGTAAATCAAGGGCCATAACTCTGTACTTATTTGACGAAATTTACCCATCTTCAATCCCAAACCACTCCTTCCTGATATGAACTCCTATACAAAGTTTGAAGAAAATCGGTCATTGAATGCTCAAGATAGAGCCCGGAAACGAAACGCTGACGGACGGACGGACGGACAGACAGACGGACGGACGGACAGACGGACGGACGGACACTCGAACGCAATTTTTTTTTGGAGGGTATAACATAATACCCCGCACTTTTTAAGTGGCGGGGTATAAAAACCATGGTTGACCCCTTTAACATGTATCTAAAGATATTTGTTGAAGAAAATGCATCACTGTCTCCATATCGCAACATTTGCTTTTTTATTTAACTAAATCATCGGCCTCATTCTTCCACGATGCATTTCTGTGTCGCATATTAAATTTTAACGTCTTCGATGCATACAACAGATGCTTATCTTACTGTTTTTTTCACGCTCAGTAGATAAATGTGCATTTACAAAGCCGTTTGGATACATATTTCAATGAAAACACCCACAGGACTGTGTTATACTTTTAAGTTTACGACCAAGACAAAGAAAAACAAAAGGAATTTAAGAATGTAATGAGTTTCCGTGGCAAAATTGTATCTACAGGTCAACTTTATAAACCATTAGCTGAAAAACACAAGTGCTGTAAGTATTCCAATTGACTTCAAGTGGGAACATAGAAGAATTTTGCAGATATTTTGTAAACTCGGCTTTGTTTATTTTCGCGTGAGCAAAACATGTGATACTTACCGTTGAAGGGCAGAGGATGTGGAACGTCGCATTTGTAACGATCTCGCCGACGCATACGAAACTTCATATTAGCATGCATTAACATTCCACGTCGCATCAATAATCACGATTAACAGTTGGGTCCCCGTGTAGATGCATTTACGCCAATATACATCTTGCCTTCATTTGGCTCAAGTGTCTTATTTAGGGACTAATAAATCACTATATACATCAGGGTTATTCATAAAAATAAGATGTGTTGCATCATGAGAAACTATGTCATCCTTTTTGACAAGTTTTGTAACAAATCTACGAGCCACTAAAATGGCTACTAGTACAAGCTCTTAATTTGTTTTCATTTATGAGAAAGTAAAGGGACGCATATCTATATCAGAGGTTAAGTGGCACGGTCAAAGTATTTTACCTATATATGTCAGTGGTAAAGTGGCATTGTCAAAGAAAACAATAATACATGCATGTGATTAGAAAACTTGTGCATAAACAACTAAACTAGCGACAACCTAAATAAAATATTATGGTAACTTAACATGCAGGTTTAGATAGTACTATCTTTAACACACTGCAAACAAATAAAAATGTCTGTGACTAGCATGCATTTCAAGTCAAATTCAACATTTCCACAAAAAGGTAAATTGTATGAAAATATCATTATCATAATCCATATACTGTACCAAGACTGAACTCTAACCGTGCTAGCAGCCACTTAATAATAATAAAACTGCAAACTCATGTTAAAAATGCTAAAAATCAACAATGTAAAAAAAATACAACATCCAAAAAAAAATCATGCAAACACCTATGGAGAACCTGAAAAACAGCATGCAGTACAATCTCTTGCTATGAGGCTTCAGCAATCTTTCCTGGAACAGAAAACAGTACATAGAGGTGATAGTTACCAGAACTGAGATAAAATAAAGCCTAGTTTCCATGGACAATTTTTCTTTGACAAAAATTGTATGAGTTTGCGTTTGCACACAGCAAAGATTACTTATATTACTTAGCTCACTCACCTTCGTCACAGATATTTCGCAATGAAACTTTGCCACAGAATTGAATTTACACAAGCACATTTTTCTGCAACAAACCTATTTTGTCAAAGAAAAATTGTCCGTGGAAACCAGGTCTAAGATCAGTGTTAAATGTGTAGAGCTAACAACCTGGGCCAATTCCCACAAACTGGGCCAATCCCACTACCTGCAAAATTTGGAGCCATTTTGTAGGATTGGCTGTTTAAGGGAAATGTCCCCTTTGATCACATGTTTCTAAAATCACTTTCATGAATCACTCTTAACTTATACATGTATACCGGTATATATTCTTAATTCACTGTATTCTAAAATCACCTCAACATTAAATGGTAAACTGCTAAGGTCATGTCAGAATGCCAATTATCTTAACCACAGTACCTAAGAAAGCCTCCCAGAGCCAAAATACCAGTACTTAGTGTTATCTCTTTCACAACTAGCAAATTTTCTTTTTTCTGAATCAGCGTCAAATGGCACTAGTAATATCTAAATTGCCGCAACTTCATCATCACGAAAACATGTCCATGCAATATCAGCATTTTTTTTTGTTTCATCTATTATTTTTTTTGGTTGTACATGCATTTTTTTTGTTATTATTTTTGCTCAAAACAAAGATTGCGGGTACATCTTAGAACCCCCTCATCATGGCAGTTCAAAAGAGTACCCACAGTCTATGTTTTGAAGCAGAAAAAAAATCATACCCCTGAACACCCCAGTTTTACTTTAATTAATTAAAGTGGGATAGTGGGATATAAGCCTGGGTATAACATTTCATGGACTTGTTATCCTGATGCTGACAGAACTATCAGATATGGAGACTGAGCTCCAGTCTGCTTCAATACATGTAACTTTGCCTGGTCACCTGAATTTTTACAAATCCTTAGTTTTGTTACCTGATCTGAATCTGTTTATTTACTAAATCCATCCTGAACATGACCATTCCAAGTAGAGTAAATATATGACCTTTCAAAATATTTCAGGCCATGTTGATTTTTAACACTTTCACATTCACAGCTTACCTATATTTGTCACACTTCTTGTCACAAGCAGCTGAGCTGCGGCATAAGAAAACCAACAACATGCATAGGCGAAAACAAATGCACAGATTAGCTGTGCAGTAACTGCACAGATGATAAGCGTTTTGTTTTCAAATGGTCCCTCTTCTCCTTAAATCTGAAATTTCAAATTTCTAGCATGCTTCTTTTCCTGTACAGGTGGGTTTGTGTCGGACCTGGTCAAAAACCCAGAAATTTTCTGGTTTTCTCATGCAAAGGCGCAATTGTTGGAATCACTGATAAGGTAAATAGGAGATTCTTTCATGAACGAATGTACTCAAAAAACATACGTAACACTGGTTCACTTTTATGGCCAGCAACCTCCCAGTACTGATTTATTTCTTGCTACACATCCATGATCCAACTGTCATGAAAGAAGTTCTTTTCAAGCTTCTGATAGAGCTTGATGTATTCTTGATCCTGGTGCAGCTGGTGTTCCGTGACAGGTCTTTTCTTATGTTTCCCTGACCCTCTAGCACCACTGTGAGTTCAGCAATTTTCACTGACTTGTTATATTTCTCAAATAGTCTATTTCCAAATTACATGTATATGCATTTACTCACACAGTCTTAGCACCTAATATAAATACATGTACCGGTAGTAAGTCTTTAATAGGTTGTATTTGTAAGGCCAATTAAGAAATAAATAAAATTATCAAATTTCAAAATAAAGTTCTCATTCACATTTCCTAATTTTTGGGAGCACGGTGGCGTAGTGGTAGAGCGTCGGACTCCGAATCGAGATGTCCTAGGTTCTATCCCCACAAGCGGCACTGTGCTGTGTCCTTGAGCATGACACATTAACTCCCAACAGTACTGGTTAAACCCAGGAAGCATTGGCTCCATCCCGACATGACTGAAAAATTGTTGACTGAGACGTTAAGCCTCAATACAAACAAACATTTCCGAATTTGCAATATCATCAATATCATAGATCGTGAAGTTCCAATCTAAATAAATCACTGGTACAAACTGACTATCGTAACCCATTAGTGACGAATGGACTTGCCTGTCATTATCCTTGGGGTGAGTCCACTGTCATTTTTAGGGGCATCAGGAGTGAGTTTAAATTTTCATATAAATTTTTGATGAAAATCCTCTAAGCAAACAGTATAGCCCCAGATGGGATGCTACATTCTGCAGCATTACATCTGGGGCTATACTGTTTGCCTATGTCCCACAAATAAGACGCCAGTCTTATTATAGAAATTAACTTCAAACTTTCACTGTTTGTAACTAACATAATACATGAGCCGCGTCGTGAGAAAACGGGATTATTGCCTATGTGAAAACAAAGGCGCAGATCAGCTAGGCAGTAACTGCACAGCTGATCAGCGCCTTTGTTTTTGCTACACGGATAGTACAATTCCTCTTCTTCCTAAATCCGAAATTTCAAGCTTCTAGCCTTTTTCTTTCTGAGACTGTACAGACCCGGGTTGTGTCGGATCTGGTCTGAAACCCCGAAGATTGGTTTTCTGGCATCACAGCTCACATAAAGTCTGAAAACATATAAATTTACAAGACTAACATTCTAAGAAAATACGGACTTGACAGATATGTAAATTGTCATTTCCATTTGAAAAAAAAACAAAAAAAAAACAACACTTCAGCCTCATTGTAACATTATCTTTGGGGCTCATAGAAATAAAGAATGTCTTAGGTGAAAGGTGTTATAAGATTATGATATTTGCAATCAAAGTGTTGGAATAAGTATGTGTCTGCCTCTTATGTACACTACCACAATGTAAACTAGTCAAAATAAGTTAACCCCAGCTGAATTTTTTCCATAAACTTTCTGCGAAAACCTTCAAATTTGTTTTGTCATAACATTTGAATGAATAAACATTTTTATGTGCAATTTTCTGCAATTAAGCCTGAATCATTCTCCCAAAAACTGGTTGATTTTCATTTATTTCAGAAAGTTTTTTATAGAGTGACACGTTTCAGAAGACACCACAAAAAGCTGCCTATTATACCTATGTTAAAATTGGCAAAAATCTGGACACTAATTATGTATAATGAAAAACATTCTGTATTCAATTGCTTCTGAAATTTTCCAAATAAACAGTTAATTTAACATTATGGCTATAGAGACAAATTTACATGGGGCTTAACTTATTTTGACCAGTGTATATAGTAGGAAGCCATGTTATGATGAGACTGAAGAGTAGGAGTATATAACGAAAGGTTACACAACGGGATAAAGGACAATTTCAAAATAGTATACTGATTTAATAAGAACAATTAACATTCAGATAACTGAGGAAAATTTGTGTATGCAGTGGTCACGTCTCGAAAATATTTAAGTCTTTGTCCGTTCAAACAAGAAGGGAAATTACTGTGCAAATATCTTTAAGCTAGTTTCTAACTAAGTTTCTACCTTATGAAAAACTAATTTCTGTTATCTACCAATCCCAAAGTAAGGTTAGACTTGTTCCTGAGGCTTGGCTTGTTTCTACAGTTGTAACAGTTTCTAAAAAGCTCATGAAATAATAGATAGATAGATAAAGTAGAAGATAAAATAGCAATAGATTGATGCTCACATTTGAGCTTGTTCCACTGTGCGTGTAAGAATGGTCGTAGTCAAAGCTCGATCCTAGACTGTGTATTGCTGAATTGCTTTTGGAGGATTTCTGTGAACTATCTGCTTCAGCTTCGTAATAATGCTGTATCGTTGAAGATTCACTTTCCGTACTTTTGAAATCCCCTGTATGCTGTTGCTGTATGTTAGAACTTTTCACGTCTGGTGTTTCATATCCAGTCGCACTCGAACTGTCCGACAGGTTCTGATGATCATGTGACTTAGAATCGATTCTCTCAGTTGTCTTGCTAACTCCTGCTGCACTAGACCTGCCCAACTGAGTTTCAGAACTCTGTGATTTTGAACGCTGAACACTGTTATCACGGTTAAAAGAAGCACTACGTTCCAACACATTGGTCCGCGGAGAGGTTGGTTCACTGCTGGAATTTTCTTTGGCTTTTTGCATAAATCTACTTGTGATAAATTCTGTATTTCCACTAAGTCGTGTCCCCCAACCCTTTGGTGATTGAGAACTTGCAGAGATCTGTAAACATCAAAAGAACAATCAGGTAAAGATTCTGATTTATAGTGTTTCTATAAATTTATAGTGTCAATATCGTGATCTATAAAACTATGGAACTTTCACCAAGCTATTAAACTTTCATTCTAATGTCCCTATTTTCAGGGGTTTTCTGTGCTATACTCAGAGTAGAGGAAAAGTTTCTCGTTTTGCAAAGCATGATCATATGTTCAAGTCAAGGCCCAACACTTAGAACTATTTGAGCCGCCTCATGGGCAAACCCACAATGTGGTTTCAGAACAGGTCTGACACAAACCGGTCTGTGCAGTAACAGAAAACAGCTAAAAGCATGAAATTTCGTATTTAGGAAGTAGAGGGATTGTACTATCCGCGTAGCGAAAACAAAGGCGCTGATCAGCTTCACGGTTACCGCGAAGCTGATCTGCGCTTTGTTTTCGCATATGCAAATTGTTGGTTTTCCCATGAGGCGGCACATTTATAGGATTGTATTAACAGACTCGCATGCCATTTTGCTCATAGAATAACAAAATTTAACTTTCCAAATGTACAAAAAATTAAATTCTAACACGACATTATCGTCTTTCCCATTGAACCTAATGGAAACGTCACAGTTTGCAAATAAACAATAATTCACTGTAAACAAAATGTAAAACGCGTGTAAGGTGGCGTTTTTGTGATGCTGCACATAAACATTCATGTCCACTGAGAATGAGTCCACTGGAAAACATTTTGAAATGTAAGCATTTATTTATACGTCAAGTTAGAAGAATTGAAATAATTTTACTTTGCGGTGAATTATCTTTGATTAATGTGAGATGTTGTCGGGCAGATGCGATATTTAATTCTTGCAATCTGCCTTCCAACATCTCAATCTGCCCTCCAACATCCCGCGTTAATCACGATAATTCACCCTGAATTAAAATTATTTCTTCATTCTAACACACCTCGCCTATATAGCCAATGATTAAAAAACTTGTTGTATTGTGCAACAATTCACTGGGCGAATAAACCTGAGCTTACTTTGCACCATTTCATTATCATTTGTGATGGCAACTATCCCATCAAGCACCGTTAGACGGTGTAAAATTCTTTAGCGAATAACAAACGTAATAAATGTGTGTAAATACCCCTATTGCAGTCAAATATTTGGCGGGATATCTACAATGCAATGATGGAAAGCTGAACGATATTGATGGTTTCAGCGACTTTTATTCTGCTTATAGTGTGTTAGAATCTAAATAGATCAGCTCTAGCAGTAAATTGTTGAGTAATAATTCACTGTTTGTTGACGCACTCGTGATTTGATCTTCTTTACAACTGACCTCCAAACAGTGATTTGTTACTCAACAATTTACTGCTAGAACTGATCTATTTCTTAAATCATAACCAGAATGTTCATAAGTGGAGTGGTAAATTTTGGTGAAAACTGGAAAGTACATAGAAGTCTATCGAGTTTTAGATGCTGTGACATAGTTTGGTCCCTGATTACTACCTTATGTTTCTCTGCTGGGGGCTTCCATCTGTCCAGTACATGTTTCTTGGAATCTATGCTGGAATCTGGACTCTGAAAAATATGAATTCCAATTCCGACCAACCGAAGAACTACCGACTTTCTAACTAGCCTTCTCAGTGTCAAGGACGAATGTCTATATTTTGAAACTTGTTTTGTTATTGATTTTCACTTCCCTCAAGATTATTTTCTCAGCTCATATGAGATGGGTCAATCAGTAGGTAAGATATTTACAGCATGTAAAAGAACAAGTTTCTTCTGAGTATTTTCTGGAAATCTGAAGAGACTATCTTCACTAATAGCAAAGATATGAGCGTTGAAAGTTGTGTAGTTGTTGCAATCTAAACATGATGTCATGAATATTGTTGATCACTTTTAGACGTTGATGACATTAACATATTTACATCACTGTGATGAAAAGAAGCAAGGACTAAAACTTTCAAAATTCTATGTTTTTTGAAGTTCAACATCTATACCACTGTAGAGATTATGCAATAGGCACAAAGTCACACACCGTTTGATAAAACATGCATTTCAAATGGGGTACCTGGTTTTTAATTGTGGGTAGTCCTTATTGCGCAACGGTTGCCATGGCAAAATACATGATACAAATAACTTTGTTTCATGTGTCTTTGATTGTGTTACAATATTAAAGCAGTTCGACATAAATATAAGAGCATGCCAAATATTTCAAATTTAGATGGCCTTTAAATTTTAATAGCATTGAATGTAAATGAATGCCTGAAGACCCCTTTTGTCAGATCCGCGCTCATATTGTAATGAAATCCGAAACATTAACAACTGGGTCATAGGGGGCACCTTTAGAAAGTCAAACAAATGTTCTAATTGCTTAAAAACGCAATACTTTACATACATTAATGTTTCTTTAACATTTATATAATGGAGCTTTTCTCAGTAACTGTATTGTAATCAATGAATAATTTTCCCAGAAATAGTTCAGTTTTTGTTTTTCATTCTAGAAAGCAAGCATAGCTACACTATTCTATGAGGCCCTCAATATATAATTTCAACAGCAGACAGTTACTATTACCAACAAATTGCCAAAGAAAATTTTCTATATTGACATCAAAAAGTATAAAATGCATACTCAGTCAGCAAAATTCTACATTTGGTGGCCTTATACAGCTAATGCACAAAATCTAAAGCAAACACTTGAGTTGAAGCCAGAGAACAACAACCATAACCAAACAAGTCCAGTTTTCAGAAAACCTCTCTTCTGGTTTTCTTAGCTGTACAAGTGAGCTTATGGAAGTTCTATAAAATGCCTCTCTCTTTAAGTCATGAAGTTAACCATTTAATACAGCCCAACACCAGTGACATAACTACATTTAAGCAGTATGTTATAAACACAGCTTATATTTATAATACGTGTATAGCCTTAAAGCAGACCTTCAAGCATCTTACATAAATGTTTGAGTCGCTGAATGAGTATATCACTTTATGATCAACCGACAGCCCAACACCAATAACAAAATTATCAAAGCAATACACTGAATATTATGGATAATACAGGCTTAAAGCAATCCTATCCAAACTTCTTACATATATGTTTGATTCGCTGACACTCCAGCGACTTAGCTGTGCTGAACGCTGACCAGGACTTGGATATTTTAGCCCATGCTCAAACTGAAAATACCAATATAAATTCTAATTCTTTTTTGGACCAAATCAATTTTTAGCTATTAAGGAATATTTTGAATACATGTATTGTGCATTTATTATTTCACCCATTTAATAATTTGGCTTTTTTTGTTTGTTGAAACAAAGCTTACAAATATGGTCCTGTAAACACTCACCTGAGATCTGAGATATACACCAATAAATGTTTTGACTATAATGTTCATATACATGTATATAGCCCCAGGGCAGGATCAGAATAACCCCTGGGGTCAATTTTTTTTTCAAAATCATAAAATATTCTGTACATTTGCCCATTTCCTGAAGTTTTCTCCTTCGGTGACATTTCAACAGCATTCTGCATTATGTGACCTACGTTGACCTTGCCTTAAAATTTGCCAAGGTCATCACAGGGTCATGATTTGTAAACACATTGTAGTACTCTAGTCCCAATTGCTACATGTCTAGTTTCATTGCAGTAGGTTCAGCAATTCAGGAGAATAAGATTTTTGAACGGTTTTTACCTGGTATGGGCATGGCGGCCATCTTGGTCATGTGACCTGAATTATTTATTTACACATTGGTTCCCACTTCCTAAAAATGTTTCATATAAAATTTGGCTTTGAAGTGGTTTCAGAGAAGAAGATCTTTGAATATTTGTGTTATCCAAACCCAGGATTCTCGGTTTCCTCCCAACCACCATATTCCACAGGGGGAGACACGACAGTCTCCAATCAGACAAAGGGAGGCAACACAATTCCAAACCCAGGATTTTCGGTTTCCTCCCAACCACCATCAAGGGAACCAGCAGAACAGGATGATACCCCAGTTTATGCCGTTCTATCCCCCATGGTTTCCTGCTCCACCCCAGCAATTTCTCCAGAACTGGAAGTAAACACTGACTGGCAGGAACATTTTGTTGGCATTTCACCTAGCTCTGTGTGCCATAAATCACAAAATACCAGTGACAATCTCATTCAGACACCTACCCTGAACAGTGACAGAACAGTGAACTTGGAAAACAAATATAAACATTCCAGTAAAATATCAGATTTTCAATTCAAACATTCAGAACTTGAGAATGACAGTTCTATACTGCATGAAACATGTTTGTCAAACAACTCTCTATTTGAAGCATTAAGCTCAAATGAAGATGAAATTTTGCTAAGCTTATCTACATGTTCTAATAATCTCCCTGAGGCTCAAAATTCTCTAAGAGAGCAAACTGCACAAGCTGAAATTTCTGACCTTGCAAATGTTCAAAGCACCCAACTACCTGCAAATACACCTCAAGATGATTGGTTCAAAAGCAAGGGGTTACATATCATGCACCTAAACATCCATTATTTATACTCTAAATTGGATGAAATAAAAATTTTACTGAGTCAACAACCCAATATTGATATCATGTGTTTCTGTGAAACTTTTCTAAATGACCAGTTTAGTGATGCTGAGCTGAGCCTTGAAAACTATGAGCTCTTTCGAAAAGACCGGAAAACCAATGGGGGAGGGCTGGCTATTTACATTAAAACTAGCTTAAATTGCACACTTAGAGATGATCTGCAGGTAGAGGGTGTTGAAGCTCTGTTTCTGGAGGTAAAACCTGAAAAGCAGAAACCATTTCTTTTAGCATATACTTACAGACCACCATCATCAACACAAGAGTGGACTGTGGATTTTGAACAAATCTTAGATAATCTCTATACAGAAAATAAGGAAATAATTTTGCTTGGTGATTTTAACATAAATCTTTTTGATGCCAGTAATAATGTTCAAAACTGGCTGCAAATCATGGACTCTGTAAACTTGACACAGGTAGTGAAAGATCCTACACGTGTCACACCAAGCTCATGTACTTTGATTGATCATGCTTACAGCAACAGAGCTCAAAATATCAAGGATGTGTATGTACCATGCTATGCAATAAGTGATCACTATCCTGTTTGTCTTACTCATAAACTGTCACACTGCAAAGACAAAGAACTAGATCACAAAACAATCACATATAGGGCAATGAAACACTTTGATCAAGATCAATTTCTACTTGACCTTGAATGTCAACCATGGTTCTTGTTAAAAATGTATGATGATCCAAATGATGCTATGGATTTCTTCAATAAATGCTTTGAAAAAGTGCTGAACAATCATGCTCCAAAGAAAACAAAACGTGTCAAAAATGAATTGCAACCAAACTGGTTTACTAAAGAAATTGATCAGGCCGGTAAGAACCGTGATTTTTGTAAGAAGAGAAATGACATAGATAATTATAAATTTTGGAGAAACAGAACAAAAACTCTTATTTTGCAATCCAAAAAATCTCTCTACACTAATTCAATTAACAACAACAGAAGAAATCCTAAGCAACTTTGGAAAAATCTACATGCCTCAGGGAAGATTGGTATCATATGCTAACTGTGTGTTTCCTCTATAAATAAAGACATTATTATTATTATTATTATTATTATTATTATTGCCCCAGTGTGGGTGTCATTCAACCCCTTGGTTCAGAATCATAAATATTCAGTCCATTTGCCCATTTCCTGCAAGTTTTCACCTTCAAATGACATTTTGACAGTTTTCTGCATTCAAATGTATAGGCAAACTATGTTGACCTTGCCGTGAAATATGCCATGGTCATCACAGGGTCATATTGAATTTATAAACACACTGAAATACTCTGGTCACTGATGCTACATGCCAAGTTATGTTCAAATCAGTCCACCAGTTCCAGGGAAGAAGATTTTTGAAGGGTTTTTACCATTATGGGGTATTTACCATTATGGGCATGGCGGCCATCTTGGTCTAGTGACCTTAATTATTTACAAACACATTGGTTCCCCTTTCCTGTATATTTGGCTTTGATTGGCCAAGGTGTTTTAGAGAAGAAGATACTTGAATATTTTTGTAATATACATGTGTATTGCCCCGGGGTGGGGGCAGACTGACCCCTGGGGCCCGAATTTGTTCAGATTCATAAATCTTCAGTCTATTTGCCCATTTCCTGCACGTTATTCCCTTCAAATGACAGGGAATAACGTGCAGGAAATGGTTTTCCCCATTCAAATCCATGGGCGACCTATACTGACCATGCCATAAAATAAGCCAAGGTCATCAGAGGGTCATGATTTAAAAACACATTGAAGTACTTCAGTCCCCAATGCTTCATGCCAAGTTTCACTGAAATTGGTCCAGTGGTTCTGGAGAAGAAGATTTTTGAAGGGTTTTTACCATATATATGGGCATGGCAGCCATCTTGGTCATGTGACCTGAATTATTTCCATAAAAAATTCCCCCCCCCCCTTCCTATAGATGCTTCATGTAAAATTTGGCTTTGATTGGCAAAGGGGTTTCAGAGAAGATGATCTTTGAAATTGTGGATGATAGCATTCTGTAAATGACACAATACTTACGAAGAACATAAAACCTGATGTGTCCCAAAACAAATAATATTTTTCCTCAAATTATGTTTATATGATCCCTACTGGTGGCACCCTGTTGTATCCTTGAGCAAGTCATATTAACTCCCTAGAGTACTGGTTAAATCCCAGGAAGAAGTGTCTCTATCCCAACATGACTGAAAACTTGTTGACTGGAACATTAAACCTAAATACAAACAAACAAAAATTATTTATGTGTCCCAAAGTTTAAGAAGCTATAAAATAATTATTTTTGAGAACATGGAAGGTGACCCAAATCAAGCATAGTGTCCCAATACATGCAGGGAATATCATAAAAACTTACATATTGCTGGATGTCTCTCAGTTTTGGACTTGGAATGGCTTTAACACTTCCAGGAGAACTTTGAGGACTTAACTGTAGAAAGATTAAAATCATTTGAGCCGCGATGCGAGAAAAATGGTCTTTGGGTTCCCGACCAGGTCTGACACAAACGGACCTGTTTAAGCATAGAAGATGGCTAAAGGCTGGAAATTGCAGATTTAGAAAGTTGAGGAATTGTACTATCCAAGTAACAAAAACAAAGGCGCTGATCAGCTGTGCAGTGACTGCACAACTGATCTGCCTCTATGTTTTCGCATATGCAAAATCTGGTTTTCTCATGGCGCGGCTCATTTACGAAAGGCTGCCACAAAGTTACAAAGTGATTAACTCTCAAACTTAAGGATAGGCTAGCTATGCACTTGCTTTATTGTTTATTTCTCTCGGCATATGGAGTATTTCCAAAAAAAAAAACAAAAAAAAAAAAAAAACATGTTTCTTAAACAACAAGCAAATTCAGAGAATTTATGTCCCCTGCCTTAATTGTTTAGTTACACAAATATATCTGACAATAATGTATATCCAAATCACATGCATTTACTTCATGTCACAGTGTCAAACATTAATCTGAGGATTATATTCAAACCACATGCAAATCTTCAATTCATGGTCAGGACATCTGTACAGTTTGAAAAGAATCAGAATAAAACTGAGGGAGGAGTTTGCACACAAGGTACACAATGTCCATTCACTTTCACTGTATAAATGCCTGAAAAACGACTAAGTTCAAATTGCGAAAAAGTGTCAAAAATTAACCTGAGGATTATATCCAAAGCACATGCATATCTTCAAAGCATCATCAAGACATCTGTAAAGTTTCAAAAGAATCTGAATTAAAAACTGAAGGAGGAGTTGCGCAAGGCACCCACTGTCCATTCACTTTCATTGTCAAAATACCGAAAAACGACTAAGTTCAAATTGCAAAAAAAGGGTCAAAAATTAATCTGAGGATTATATCCAAACCACATGCACATCTTCAAAGTATGATGAAGACATCTGTAAAGTTTCAAAATAATAGGAATAAAACTGTAGGAGGAGTTGCGCACACAAGGTACCCTTTGTCTATTCACTTTCATTATCAAAATGCCCGAAAAATGACTAAGTTCAAATTGCAAACAAAAGTGTCAAAAATTAACCTGAGGATTATATCCAAACCACATGCACATCTTCAAAGCATGATGAAGACATCTGTAAAGTTTCAAAAGAATTGGAATAAAACTGTAGGAGGAGTTGCGCACACAAGGTACCCACTGTCTATTCACTTTCATTATCAAAATGCCCGAAAAATGACTAAGTTCAAATTGCGAAAAAAGTGTCAAAAATTAATCTGAGGATTATATCCAAACCACATGCACATCTTCAAAGCATGATGAAGACATCTGTAAAGTTTCAAAAGAATCGGAATAAAACTGTAGGAGGAGTTGCGCACACAAGGTACATACTCCTATAGGGGGACAGAAGGACGGAAGGACGGACGGAAGGACGGACGGACGGACGGAAGGATGGACGGAAGGATGGAAAGCCAAAAACTATGTCCCTCCGCTTTTCTTCGAAAAGGCGGGGGACAAAAATGTACAATCAGTCAGTTAATTGTCAATGCCAAAAATAAAACTTCAATATATCTGTAGTTTGACAAAAGCTTACTCATATTACAGCACATCGATAATTTTCATGCTATAAATAATACCATAATGAAAAATTTAGAATCTTGAAAATTATCCACACCTTTGTTTTAATAACACGTTGAGCCGCCCCATAGGAAAACCAACAATCTGCATAGGCGAAAACAAAGGTGCTGATCAGCTTCGCGGTAACCGCGAAGCTGATCAGTGCCTATGTTTTTGCTACTTGGATTGAACAATTCTTCCTCTATTTAACTCCAAAATTTCAAGCTTCTAGCCTGCTTCTGTGCTTGTACAGGTGGGTTTGTGTCAGACCTGTTCGGAAACGACATTGTTGGTTTTCCCACAAGGCGGCGTGTAAGATAATTACCTCATGGTCGTCTTGACTGGCCCCTTTAACCTCAAACTGCTGTAGTTTCTCATTCACTTTCTTCACTATTAGGTTCACCTGAAATTATATACATGTATTTCAAAGTCTAAATATGTGACTCCCAAGTTGACTTTGAATCATCAAATTTTGTATTTGTTTGTTTGTTTGTTCATTTTCTCTTTAACATGCCTGTCTGCAATGCTTCTTATCCACACTAATATTTTAGAAATCATCTCTGTATCTCTGTGGCATTTTCAAGGTGGACAATCAGGTGACTAAAATTTGTTTTTGAGTACTAGTATTCAGACATAACCAGTACGAAAATTGGCCATAGATTTCTTGAAACTGAATAAAATTTCATGGGGTTAAATGCACATACCCCAGAATGCTATGCTCTAAAATGATATGACAACAGAATAAATTACCCTGTGCAATCTCGGAGTGAAATATGAGTCCATTTGCTCGGGGTAATCTATAAAACTATAGCGTGCATTGAACCGACTATGTATAACAGTTTAGAGACACAACATTCTGGGGTGAGTGCACTATAACTCATGAAATTTCATTCAGATATAAGAAAACTATAGCTGATAAGCTAACTGGTTCTGTCCAAATAGTAGTACACACTGATAACTGATTTTCCAACAAGAGATTAGGAGATATTCAAATGTTGTAACACTGCTCAGAATTTTTTTTTATGGAGTCATTCAAGTATTACAGAGAAGTAGGTCTGATTGAAAGAGACTTTTTTGCCTTAGTAGTCTATAGTCAAAGACATTCTGTGTGATCTACTTTTGCAGAATCATAGCAGTAGTGTTCTAGGTATTAAAATTCAACTATCAGTATGTTTATATGCATTTGATGCATTTGGCTGTTAAGCAATCAAAGAAAAGGAAACAAAATAAAATGGCTTTTGGTCTTACCTCTTTGTATCTCGGTGACCTGATTGAGTTGTCTTTCCTTGGTGAGTCTTGTGATTCTATCTCCTTTTCAAACTTTTCCACTTTATTCTTCGTTCCATCTTTGTGCAGCAAGTAATTGGCATTTCTGTCCTTCTCTCTATCCTTACCACTCTGTTCATTCAAGTGCTGAAACTTATTTATCCTTCCAGAGATTCGCCTATTTTCCTTATCGAAACTGTTACTCCGTCGTCTTTGTAAGGATTTTCCTTCTTTCACATTATCTCCCCTGTCTTTATCACTGTTGGTCACATGACCTTTATCAGTCACATGACTTTTATGACAAGATTTATCATTTACACTTGAACCACTATATAGCCTCGTAGAATCCGAATGCAGATTATCTTCCAACACATTCCGTTGCTTTCTACATTCTTTGACATCGTCCCAGCCATCTTCTGCGAATTCTGCTTCTAACGCTTCAAATTCTGCATCAGCCTCTTGTTTCTAACATGCAAAATGCAAAACAAAACACATGCAAATAACATGCACTGGAAAGGGAACATTAATACTGAAATTAAAAAAAACCCAAAAGATGTCTCTATCTATATTAGCGTTTATGTAAATCATTAACTTCATGCACATAAAACTAGAACATTTTTCTTCTTTATTTCTACGAAAAGATCACATTCAAACACAAACACACACATGCAAACTAATTTAAATCCCATTCTACATTTTCATAACCATGCAAAATGTCAGTAGACTACATATAATATTGTGGCATACAGACTTTTACCAAAAAATGAAGAGAAAAAGAGCAAATAACCTTCCAATAAAACCAAAGATTCAAATTTCAAATGAATGAAATAGTCAAATTCTAAATTAACAAATTATCCATCGGAGTTATGTAATAAATGCATCCAAAACTTACAAAATCTTGCCAGACAATGGAACAACTTCTATCAATGTGTTATACTAATTCCTCTGCAAAACTCATTAGTTTTAGTTGTTTTTTGCCAAAGATACTTCTTGTAATTAACCAAAAAGTTCATTGGATCTTATATTGGAGTTATTGTCTTTTAATCTGGTCTAAGGTATACAACACACAGAAAACTATTATGTTCTAAAAGCTTCATTAAGTCAGTGTTCATTGCATTGCAACTTACACTAACAGTTCTGTGCACATCAAAATAGAGCAATCAATTTTAAAAATTAAAAAAAATTGGTATTTTACGTAAATTTCACTGCGTAAGATACTTGCCAAACAACAGCTGCAAAAGGTGTTAACATGCTGAGGTTATTACATCAACAAAAAGTACAATAATATCAAAATAAGTGTATGTCATAGAAATTCTCAGTATGCATCAATTCTATACCAGATTGAATATGAGCCCCAATTTCTATGTTTGGAGCAAAAAAAAAAAAGTTTCATTTAAAATTGAAAAAAAAAAACCCAAAAACAAACAAGTTTGAATGTGATAAAATATAGCTTATTTTGTATGTAACAGAGCATACCGAAAGCATTAAAACATCTGAAGAACCATTTTTGTATGTCCTAGCTCAATTATTCAGGTACTCCAAAAATAATTACTTCATTAATATTCTCAAAGGTAGTTGTCTAAAGAAGTTCTTTGAAAGTTAAAATTAGCAAAAATTATCTTGGTTTACAGCCACACCACCATAGGGAATACTAACCCATTTTTGATGAATGAATCCCCCATCATTATCCATGGGGTGAGTCCACTTACATTTTCAGGGGCACTAGGAGTGATTTTTTATTTTCATCTAATTTTTCGATGGAATTCCTCTATGCAAACAGAATAGCTCCAGATGGGATACCGCCTTCTACGGCATCACATCTGGGGCTATACTGTTTTTGCCTATGTCACACAAAAAGGACACCAGGCTTATGTGAGTTAATAGGAGATACAAACTCAGAAAATATTCCTCAAAAAATTTCCATTCAAATCAGAACATTGTGACACATATTTCTGCCAAGGCTTTGCCAAAAGCTATATTGAAAACAAAACAAAAAACACTTTCAAAAGCTAATAATTGCAGGGTGTACTTCTTAACTACATATATTTTGTAGGAGGTTACTGAAACCTACAGTATGCCAAACCTTTCAGCTCAAGATGAAAGACATGTAACAATACAATACAGCATCCTTAGACATCAAATGCAACTTTTGTATATATTCTAACTGAACAAACAAAATGAAAAACATCACACAAATCAATGTTTTCTTTGCAATCAGGTTCTTGAATCATGCAGTAAAGAGATTAAAGATAGGCATGCCTAAAACAATAGGTATCTCTCTTTTCATTTCATACTTTTAAAATCACCTATGCACCATTTAGCACATTAAAATCTTACACATTCTTTCTTCACCCATTCACACCACTTTCAAATGCCATCTAACTTTTTCCACCATTTCATCTTTCTTAGAGACAATTCCATATACAGTTTTCTCATTCCATTGTTACAAAATTCTTAATTTCTCTCCCACATATAAAATTACCCGTCTGATTCTCTCTTCTTCTCTCCTTCTATCCTCTTCTTCCTCTCTTCTTCTGGCTTCTGCCTGCTCCTGTCTTCTTCTCTCCTCTGCTTCTTCCTTTTCCTGCTGTCTGCGGGCCTCCTCTTCTTCCTCCTCTCTCTGTCTTCTTCGCTGCTCTTCTCTGGCTGCCTCGGCTGCGGCTTCTGCTGCTCCTGAATCTGTGGTGTCAGTGGTCTCCTGTAATATTTCAATAAATATTTTTGATGAATTTGACAAAATGTTTTGCGGAAAAGAATAAGGTGTGAGGTTTTTTAGAGCCTCAATATCTTCTGGCTTCTTCTTTCATTGACTAAATACTTATTCTAGATTATTCATGTACTCTTTATGTACTCTTTATTATACATGTATTGCTTATTTAGCTTGAACTTTCAGTGGCAGATTTAGAGGGGGTTCAAGGGGTTCGCTCGAACCCCCCTCTGGACCCAAATTATTTCATTTTCATGCGGAATTTCAAGAATTTTGTGTGAAAATAGGCAAACGAACCCCCATTTTTCTACATCTGAACCCCCTCTACAGAAATCCTGGATCCGCCCCTGACTTTCTATTCACTAAGGAATGTGTGTGAATATTAATTTGCAAACTATGTTCTTACAACCATTTCCAAACTTATGGTATCTTGAGTATGCTTCCCCTACAGTACAGTCCAGGGGGATTTTAACCAGCCCGCCCACCCCCGCGGACGATTTCTCTGAGCCCCCCACAATCCTGCTCACCTGTCCGCTTATAATCCCACCGCGGAATATTTTAATCCCGCTGCGGATTGCGGCAGATCCGCGGAGGATCCTCCCGTTACCTGTATAATTCCACCGCGGGTTTGTGGAGGATTTTTCAATGAAAAGTAATGACGTCATAATGATTGACAGGTAAGCAATTACCTATGTTAACCTTGTGTCTATTTTTTGTCACATGAAAATAAGATTTTTTTTTGTGTATGATCTTGTAATTATTTCGCGTGAATCTCTTTATTACAATCGGCATGTTATTCATCCCGTTGACAGGATATGCGAATAACGATAAGTTATTCGCAGTTTGACCTGCAATAGTCTTTTTAGCTCACCTAAGCCGTCAGGCTCACAAGGTGAGCTTATAGTATACCCATGCTCCGTCGTCCGTCCGTCCGTCCGTCCGTCCGTCCGTCCGTCATCCGTCCGTCCGTCGTCCACCATTTTCAAAGATCTTCTTCTCTGAAACAGCTTGGCCAATCAAAGCCAAATTTTACATGAAGCATCTATGGGAAGGGGGAACCAATGTGTATATAAATAATCCAGGTCACATGACCAAGATGGCCGCCATGCCCATATATGGTAAAAACCCTTCAAAAATCTTCTTCTCCGGAACCACTGGACCGATTTCAACCAAACTTTGCATGAAGCATCGATGACTCAAGCACTACAATGTGTATATAAATCATGACCTTGCGGTGACCTTGACCTATTTTACGGCAAGGTCAACATAGGTCGCCTTTGCATTTGAATGGGAAAAATTGTTAAATTGTCATTTAAAGGAAAAATCTTGCAGAAAATGAGCAGTAGGACTGAATATTAATGATTCTGAAAAAAATTGGGCACCAGGGGCTCATCCGCCCCCACCCCGGGGCAATATACATGTATATTATCATAATATTCAAACATCTTCTTCTCTGAAACCGCTTGGCCAATCAAAGCCAAATTTTACATGAAGCATCTATGGGAAGGGGGAACCAATGTGTATATAAATAATCCAGGTCACATGACCAAGATGGCCGCCATGCCCATATATGGTAAAAACTCTTCAAAAATCTTTTTCTCTGGAACCGATGGACCAATTTCAATGAAACTTGGCATGAAGTATTGATGGCTAAAGCACTACAATGTGTATATAAATCTTGACCCTGTGATGACCTTGACCTATTTTACGGCAAGGTCAACATAGGTCACCAATGCATTTGAATGGGGAAAACTTTTAAAATGACATTTAAAGTGAAAGTCTTGCAGGAAATGGGCAGTAGGACTGAATATTAATGATTCTGAAAAAAATTGGACCCCAGGGGCTCATGTGCCCCCACCCCGGGGCAATATACATGTATATCTTCACTATATTCAAACGTCTGCTCCTCTGAAACCACTTGACCAATCAAAGCCAAATTTTATGTAATGCATCAATAGGAAGGGTTAACCAATGTGTATATAAATAATCCAGGTCACATGACCAAGATGGCCACCATGCCCAAATATGGTAAAAACCCTTCAAAAATCTTTTTCTCTGGAACCGTTGGACCAATTTCAATGAAACTTGGCATGAAACATCGATGGCTAAAGCACTACAATGTATATATAAATCATGACCCTGTGATGACCTTGACCTATTTTATGGCAAGGTCAACATAGGTCACCAATGCATTTGAATGGGGAAAACTTTTAAAATGTCATTTAAAGTGAAAATCTTGCAGGAAATGGGCTAAAGGACTGACTATTAATGATTCTGACAAAAAATGGACCACAGGGGCTCATATGCCCCCACCCCGGGGCAATATACTTGTATATCTCCATAATATTCAAACATGTGCTCCTCTGAAACCACTTGGCCAATCAAAGCCAAATTTTATGTGAAGCATCTAAAGGATGGGGTAATCAATGTGTATATAAATAATCCAGGTCACATGACCAAGATGGCCGCCAGGCCCATATATGGTAAAAATCTCTCAAAAATCTTCTTCTCCGGAACCAGTGGACAGATTTCAAGGAAACTTGGCTTGAAGCATCGATGGCTCAAGTACTACAATGTATATATAAATCATGACCCTGTGATGACCTTGACCCAGTTTATGGCAAGGTCGACATGGGTTGCCAATGCATTTGAATCGGAATAACTGTTAAAATGTCATTTGAAGGAAAAAGCCAGCAGGAAATTGGCAAATGGACAAAATATTGATTATTCTGAAAAAGAAAATGGCCCAAGGGCTTCATCTGCCCCTGCACTGGGATTAAATACCATAATATTCAAACATGTTTATTGGTATATGCTGCAGATCTCAGGTGAGCGTTTACAGGACCATTGGTCCTCTGGTTTGTTTTAGCGCAGCATTGTGTCTTAACTTTGATATGATTTTTTTCGAATAGAATCAGGTTTGCGTCTTACATGTGCTAGGCCAGTTTCCCAGATCATTAGACTCCAATCTGAATACGCCGTCTCGAGACATTTTTATGAGCACAATCCGTAAGGGCATATGTATTTACATAGCGTGAACATCTCAATACCTCAGGAAATGCTTACAAAATAAAAATCAACTTTGTTGGATATTGAACCTAAAACCTGGTCATTGCTTTTGCATTCTGAAATCTGGTCAATACTTCTGGATTCTGAAAGCTGGCATGCGCGGAGCCAGAAATTTTCATGAGAGGGGGTCCAACGAAAATGGTAATTTTTGGTCACAGACAAGGGGGGGTCCAACCCCCCAAAAATCCCTAAATTACCTTTTTTTAGGTAAAATTTTCAAATTGATTGATAAATGCACAAAACAGAGGCAGGAAATGAAATTTTAATGTAAACCATGGGCCATAACCCTGTACTTGTTTAACGAAATTTATTTATTTTCAATCCCAAACCACTCCTTCCTGATATGAACTCCTATACAAAGTTTGAAGAAAATCGGTCAATAAATGCTCAAGACAGAGCCTGGAAACAAAATTTTAACGTCAATCAAGGGCCATAACTCTGTACTTATTTGACGAAATTAACCCATCTTCAATCCCAGACCACTCCTTCTTTGTATGAACTCCTATACAAAGTTTGAAGAAAATCGGTCAATAAATGCTCAAGATAGAGCCCGGTGTAATATAATATTTTGACCCGCCTAAAAAGTGACCTGCGGGTCATAATATAATGACCCGGGGGTCACTTTTTCCCTATAATATTTTGACCCCCCTATAAAATATTGACCCCCCTATTTTTTTTATGTCAAGTGCTTAAAACAGCATTGGAATACTTATGTATGTACTCAATAAGAAGAATATAATATATTTACTAAGGTACGTCAAAGAATAAATTTCATGGGTAGGGGGGTCAAAATATTATACCATAATATAATGACCCCCCCATGTTCAAGTTACTTTTCTATTGATAATAGCTAGCCTTTTTTTCTCGTTATCACAAACGAAACCAAACAAGTGCAAATATGATTTACATTTATCTATTTCCATTATCACTGGTAAGGAGGGGGGGGGGGGGGGGGGGGGTCAATATATTATGGTATAATATTTTGACCCCCCCCCCCCCCCCCCCCTACTATGTGTATGGTATTTTTAGATGATGATAAATGACCACTTTTTCATTAAATTATACATGAAATTCAGACATCTGATTGAAATAAATAAGCTTCACTAGGTTACATTCACGGACACACCTTGTGGGGGGGGGGTGGGGGTCAAAATATTATAGGCAAAAAGTGACCCGCGGGTCATAATATTATGACCCCCTCCCTACCCTGTTTATGCTATTTATTTATCTGATGATAAATTGCTTTTTCTTCTGTAATTACACATGAAATTCAAACAAATATAACAGCTTCAACATGCATCTATTCATGATACCAATGGTAGAGAGGGGGGGGGGGTCAATATATTATGGTATAATATTTTGACCCCCCTGTTGGGTGTATGCTATTTGTTTAGATAATGATAAAAGACCAGTTTCTCCTGCAATAATGCATGAAATTCAGACATCTGATTGAAATAAAACAGCCTCACTATCTTACATTCATAGACACCACTTGTAAGGGGGGGGGGTCAAAATATTATAGGCAAAAAGTGACCCGCGGGTCATAATATTATGACCCCCCTACCCTGTTTATGCTATATATTAATATGATGATAAATTGCTTTTTCTCATGTTATTACACATAAAATTCAAACATTTAATCAAATATAACAGCTTCAACATGCATCTATTTTCATAATACTGGTACAGGGGGGGGGGGGGGTCAATATATTATGGTATAATATTTTGACCCCTCTGTTGGGTGTATGCTATTTGTTTAGATAAAGATAAAAGACCAGTTTCTCCTGTAATAAGGCATGAAATTCAGACATCTGATTGAAATAAAACAGCTTCACTACCTTACATTCACGGTCACCACTTGTAAGGGGGGGGGGGGGGGGTCAATATATTATGGTATAATATTTTGACCCCCCCCCCCTACTATGTGTATGGTATTTTTAGATGATGATAAATGACCACTTTTTCATTAAATTATACATGAAATTCAAACATCTGATTAAAATAAATAAGCTTCACTAGGTTACATTCACGGACACACCTTGTGGGGGGGGGGGGGGGGGCGGGTCAAAATATTATAGGCAAAAAGTGACCCGCGGGTCATAATATTATGACCCCCTCCCTACCCTGTTTATGCTATTTATTTATCTGATGATAAATTGCTTTTTCTTCTGTAATTACACTTGAAATTCAAACAAATATAACAGCTTCAACATGCATCTATTCATGATACCAATGGTAGAGAGGGGGGGGGGGGGTGGGGTCAATATATTATGGTATAATATTTTGACCCCCCTGTTGGGTGTATGCTATTTGTTTAGATAATGATAATTGACCAGTTTCTCCTGCAATAATGCATGAGATTCAGACATCTGATTGAAATAAAACAGCCTCACTATCTTACATTCATAGACACCACTTGTAAGGGGGTGGGGTCAAAATATTATAGGCAAAAAGTGACCCGCGGGTCATAATATTATGACCCCCCTACCCTGTTTATGCTATATATTAATATGATGATAAATTGCTTTTTCTCATGTTATTACAAATAAAAATTCAAACATTTAATCAAATATAACAGCTTCAACATGCATCTATTTTCATAATACTGGTACAGGGGGGGGGGTCAATATATTATGGTATAATATTTTGACCCCTCTGTTGGGTGTATGCTATTTGTTTAGATAAAGATAAAAGACCAGTTTATCCTGTAATAAGGCATGAAATTCAGACATCTGATTGAAATAAAACAGCTTCACTACCTTACATTCACGGACACCACTTGTAAGGGGGGGGGGGTCAAAATATTATAGGCAAAAGTGACCCGCGGGTCATAATATTATGACCCCCCCTACCCTGTTTATGCTATTTATTCATATGATGATAAATTGCTTTTTCTTATGTTATTACACATAAAAATCAAACATTTAATCAAATATAACAGCTTCAACATGCATCTATTTTCATAATACTGGTACAGGGGGGGGGGGGGGGGGGGGGGGGGTCAATATATTATGGTATAATATTTTGACCCCCCTGTTAGGTGTATGTTATTTGTTTAGATAATGATGAAAGACCAGTTTCTCCTGCAATAATGCATGAAATTCAGACATCTGATTGAAATAAAACAGCTTCACTACCTTACAATCACTTTTTGCCTATAATATTTTGACCCCCCTTCCTTACATACATCTAACAGGGGGGTCAAAATATTATACCATAATATATTGACCCCCCCCCCCCTGTACCAGTATTATTGAAAATAGATGCATGTTGAAGCTGCTATATTTGATTAAGTGTTTGAATTTCATGTATAATTACAGGAGAAAAAAAAAAAAACAATTTATCACCATAATAATAAAAAGCATTAACAGGATAGGGGGGGGGGGGGGGGGGGTCATAATATTATGACCCGCGGGTCACTTTTTGCCTATAATATTATGACCCCCCCCCCCCCCCCCCCCTTACAAGTGGTGTCCGTGAATGTAAGGTACCCTTATGGAAAAATCATGTCTGAATCCGTCTGAATCATCTTCTGAATCAGTCTGAATCCATGTCTGAATTTGTCTGAATCCATGTCTGAATCTTTGCTGAAATTGGGACAGATTCAGACATCTGAATCTCGTCTGAATCTTGTCTGAATCTTCTTCTGAATCTGTCTGAATCCATTCTGAATTTGTCTGAATCATCAAATTACTGCATGTCTGAATCTTTGCTGAAATTGGGACATATTCAGACATATTCAGACAGATTCAGACATCTGAATCTGTCTGAATCTTCTTCTGAATCTGTCTGAATCCATTCTGAATTTGTCTGAATCATCAAATCATTGCTTATCTGAATCTTTGCTGAAATTGGGAAAAATTCAGAAAGATTCAGACAAGATTCAGACGTCTGACCCTCATCAGCATATTATTTTCAATGGGCTGGTGACCTTGGAAATTAGGTCAAGGTCTACCTAATCTAATCTACTCTAGTCTTCTCAAAAAATGTTTCTCTGAAAGTTTTGTCATAATCCATCCATTTATTCTGAAGATATCCGCTCAGAAAAGCTGATTCAAATACTTTTCATGAGCTGGTGACCTTGAAAATTAGGTCAAGGTCATCAAAATCTAATCAACTCTTTCCCCTCTCTCAATCATGTATCTGTGAAAGTTTGGTAAAAATCCAACTACTGGTTCAAAAGATATCTGATATTCAAGCATATAACATGTATTTGATGTGGGTGGGGTAAGGATATTTAGGTACAAAAATGAATTTCAGAGCAATGCATGCATAATAGGTATATTCAAGCAGCCATTTCATTCTTAAACATGTTCTTGACATGTTTCTGTTAGTTTCCCTCATCAGTCAGATCTTAAGATTAAGTAAAAGCCTACTAAATAGAGATTTCTGTTGAGTTTGACCTCTCTTCTGCAGAAGACATTTAGAAAAGGACAAGTCCCAGCATGCCTTAAAGTCACATGACTTCCTTCTGAATCATTCAGAATGATTCAGACAGATTCAGATGATTCAGACATATTCAGATGATTCAGACAGATTCAGACATATTCAGACAGAATCCAGAAGCTATTCAGAAAATAAGAGAGAAGTGTAAATAAGCTCGACTGCACTGCAAAGAGCTATTGTAGTCATGTGGTCCTTGTGTCCTTGGCTTGGGTGGGCTAGAGTTTAAAATATAGAATACAGTTGTCAAAAATGTTTTACTGAGCACTGTATAATTTCCTTTTACCCACACTTTGACAACAACTTACATGTATCATAAAGCATTTTTACTTTAAACTGATTAGAGGTTTTATGACATCCTACCAAAGGGTTTGAGCCTATATAAATTTGGCAGTGTAATGAAAACTTAACAGACTAGGGGGGAATTAGCAGGGTTTTTACCCGTCATCATTAAATGACTGTCCCCCCCCCCCTCCCAGTGAAAAGCTTGCTGGATGAAAAGTCAAACTCCCTGGTATCCCAGGTCTGGGTGTGTGTTTGTATGTGTGGGGGGGGGGGGGGGGCTGGTAACACACATTCATAACCAATGCATAAACTGAATAATTTTGAGAGGATTCATAAAGATTCAGACCTAAGATACCTTAAAATTAATGTTACATTATTTATATAAGGGAGCGTGGTGCCGTAGTGGTGGAGCGTCAGACTCCGAATTGAGAGGTCCTGGGTTCTATTCCCACAGGCGTCACTATGTTGTGTCCTTGAACAAGACACATTTACTCCCTATAGTACTGGTTAAACCCAGGAAGCATTTGCTCTGTCCCGACATGACTGAAAAATTATTGGCTGGGACGTTAAGCCTCAACACAAACAAACAAACAAACGTTATTTACAATAAGGCCCATTATTAATCTGAATCAATCAGGATTGTCGATTCAGACAGATTCAGACTTCAGATAACTAATTACTTCAAGTAATTTAACATTTATATCAGTCTGAATCATTCAGAAATGGTTTCAGACCAATTCAGATCTCAAGTAATATTCAGAATAGATTCAGACAGATTCAGATCATCTGAATTCTTCTGAATCAATTCATAAAGATTCAGATGGATTCAGCATGGATTCAGAGACCAGTTAAACTGATTCAGTCAGATTCAGATGGAGTAATAATCATTCAGATTGATTCAGACAAGTTTCAGAAAAATTCAGACCGATTCAGCTTGATTCAGAATTTTTTATTCATGAGGGTAGTGAAGCTGTTTTATTTCTATCAGATGTCTGAACTCTATGCATTATTGCAGGAGAAACTGGTCTTTTATCATTATCTAAACAAATAGCATACACCTATCAGGGGGGTCAAAATATTATACCATAATATATTGACCCACCCCCACCCCTTTACCAGTATTATGAAAATAGATGCATGTTATATTTGATTAAATGTTTGAATTTTATGTGTAATTTCACGAGAAAAAGCAATTTATCATCATACAAAGAAATAACATATACAGGGTAGGGGGGTCATAATATTATGACCCGCGGGTCACTTTTTGCCTATAATATTTTGACCCCCCCCCCCCCCCCCTTACAAGTGGTGCTGTGAATGTAACGTGGTGAAGCTGTTTTATTTCCATCAGATGTCTGAATTTCATGCCTAATTACAGTAGAAACTGGTCATTTATCATTATCTAAACAAATAGCATACACCTATCAGGGGGGTCAAAATATTATACCATAATATATTGCCCCCCCCCCCCCCCCTGTACCAGTATTATGAAAATAGATGCATGTTGAAGCTGTTATATTTGATTAAATGTTTGAATTTTTATTTGTAATAACATGAGAAAAAGCAATTTATCATCATATTAATATATAGCATAAACAGGGTAGTGGGGTCATAATATTATGACCCGCGGGTCACTTTTTTCCTATAATATTTTGACCCCCCCCCCCCCCCCTTACAAGTGGTGACCGTGATTGTAAGGTAGTGAAGCTGTTTTATTTCAATCAGATGTCTGAATTTCATGCATTATTGCAGGAGAAACTGGTCAATTATCATTATCAAAACAAATAGCATACATCTAACAGGGGGGTCAAAATATTATACCATAATATATTGACCCCCCCCCCCCCCTGTACCAGTATTATGAAAATAGATGCATGTTGAAGCTGTTATATTTGATTAAATGTTTGAATTTTATGTGTAATAACATAAGAAAAAGCAATTTATCGTCATATGAATAAATAGCATAACCAGGGTAGGGGGGTCATAATATTATGACCCGCGGGTCACTTTTTGCCTATAATATTTTGACCCCCCCCCCCCCTTACAAGTGGTGACCGTGATTGTAAGGTAGTGAAGCTGTTTTATTTCAATCAGATGTCTGAATTTCATGCATTATTGCAGGAGAAACTGGTCTTTCATCATTATCTAAACAAATAACATACACCTAACAGGGGGGGTCAAAATATTATACCATAATATATTGACCCCCCCCCCCCCCTGTACCAGTATTATGAAAATAGATGAATGTTGAAGCTGTTATATTTGATTAAATGTTTGAATTTTATGTGTAATTTCATTAGAAAAAGCAATTTATCCTCATACAAAGAAATAACATAAACAGGGTAGGAAGGGGGTCATAATATTATGACCCGCGGGTCACTTTTTGCCTATAATATTTTGACCCCCCCCCCCTTACAAGTGGTGACCGTGATTGTAAGGTAGTGAAGCTGTTTTATTTCAATCAGATGTCTGAATTTCATGCCTTATTACAGGAGAAACTGGTCTTTTATCTTTATCTAAACAAATAGCATACACCCAACAGGGGGGTCAAAATATTATACCATAATATATTGACCCCCCCCCCCCCCCCCACTGTACCAGTATTATGAAAATAGATGCATGCTGAAGCTGTTATATTTGATTAAATGTTTGAATTTTATGTGTAATAACATGAGAAAAAGCAATTTATCATCATATTAATATATAGCATAAACAGGGTAGGGGGGTCATAACATTATGACCCGCGGGTCACTTTTTGCCTATAATATTTTGACCCCCCCCCCCCCTTACAAGTGGTGTCTATGAATGTAAGATAGTGAGGCTGTTTTATTTCAATCAGATGTCTGAATTTCATGCATTATTGCAGGAGAAACTGGTCTTTTATCATTATCTAAGCAAATAGCATACACCCAACAGGGGGGTCAAAATATTATACCATAATATATTGACCCCCCCCCCCCCTCTCTACCATTGGTATCATGAATAGATGCATGTTGAAGCTGTTATATTTGTTTGAATTTCAAGTGTAATTACAGAAGAAAAAGCAATTTATCATCATATAAATAAATAGCATAAACAGGAGGGGGGTCATAATATTATGACCCGCGGGTCACTTTTTGCCTATAATATTTTGACCCCCCCCCACAAGGTGTGTCCGTGAATGTAACCTAGTGAAGCTTATTTGTTTCAATCAGCATCTGAACAAATAGCATACACCCAACAGGGGGGTCAAAATATTATACCATAATATATTGACCCCCCCTTCCTCTCTACCATTGGTATCATGAATAGATGCATGTTGAAGCTGTTATATTTGTTTGAATTTCAAGTGTAATTACAGAAGAAAAAGCAATTTATCATCAGATAAATAAATAGTATAAACAGGGTAGGGAGGGGGTCATAATATTATGACCCGCGGGTCACTTTTTGCCTATAATATTTTGACCCGCCCCCCCACAAGGTGTGTCCGTGAATGTAACCTAGTGAAGCTTATTTATTTCAATCAGATGTTTGAATTTCATGTATAATTTAATGAAAAAGTGGTCATTTATCATCATCTAAAAATACCATACACATAGTAGGGGGGGGGTGGGGGGGTCAAAATATTATACCATAATATATTGACCCCCCCCCCCCTTACAAGTGGTGACCGTGAATGTAAGGTAGTGAAGCTGTTTTATTTCAATCAGATGTCTGAATTTCATGCCTTATTACAGGAGAAACTGGTCTTTTATCTTTAGCTAAACAAATAGCATACACCCAACAGAGGGGTCAAAATATTATACCATAATATATTGACCCCCCCCCCTCCCCCAAGCCCCCCCCCTCCCCCAAGCCCCCCCCCCCCCCCCCCCCCCCCCCCCCCCCCCCCCCCGTACCAGTATTATGAAAATAGATGCACGATGTAGATTACGGTGCCTTTTGAGACCCTATCAAGGGAAGAACAATTTATATTTTTGTTAAGTACAAATGACACAGAGATATTAACCTTATTAATTTTGTTTATAGAAAGGTGCCTGCAGATACACCAGTCCTCAGGTAGATAATGCAGCTGTAACAAATCTTTTTCAGAGACATTTACAACATTTTATTTTAGTAATTATATGTGTAGTTTGTCCTGTACGTTGGTATACGTCTTATATGTCTTTGAAGTGTCTTTTATGTTTTTCGGTCATGATTCTCTGTTAAGGATCAATACTGAATAAATTTTGACTTGACTTTGACTAGATGCATGTTGAAGCTGTTATATTTGATTAAATGTTTGGATTTTATGTGTAATAACATGAGAAAAAGCAATTTATCATCATATTAATATATAGCATAAACAGGGTAGGGGGGTCATAATATTATGACCCGCGGGTCACTTTTTGCCTATAATATTTTGACCCCCCCCCCCTTACAAGTGGTGTCTATGAATGTAAGATAGTGAGGCTGTTTTATTTCAATCAGATGCCTGATTTTTCATGCATTATTGCAGGAGAAACTGGTTTTTTATCATTATCTAAACAAATAACATACACCCAACAGGGGGGTCAAAATATTATACCATAATATATTGACCCCCCCCCCCCTCTCTACCATTGGTATCATGAATAGATGCATGTTGAAGCTGTTATATTTGTTTGAATTTCAAGTGTAATTACAGAAGAAAAAGCAATTTATCATCAGATAAATAAATAGCATAAACAGGGTAGGGAGGGGGTCATAATATTATGACCCGCGGGTCACTTTTTGCCTATAATATTTTGACCCGCCCCCCCACAAGGTGTGTCCGTGAATGTAACCTAGTGAAGCTTATTTATTTCAATCAGATGTCTGAATTTCATGTATAATTTAATGAAAAAGTGGTCATTTATCATCATCTAAAAATACCATACACATAGTAGGGGGGGGGGGGGGGTCAAAATATTATACCATAATATATTGACCACCCCCCCCCCCCCCCCCCTCCTTACCAGTGATAATGGAAATAGATAAATGTAAATCATTTTTGCACTTGTTTGGTATCGTTTGTGATAACGAGAAAAAAAGGCTAGCTATTATCAATAGAAAAGTAACTTGAACATGGGGGGGTCATTATATTATGGTATAATATTTTGACCCCCCTACCCATGAAATTTATTCTTTGACGTACCTTAGTAAATATATTATAATCTTCTTAGTGAGTACATACATAAGTATTCCAATGCTGTTTTAAGCAGTTGACAGAAAAAAAAATAGGGGGGTCAATATTTTATAGGGGGGGTCAAAATATTATAGGGAAAAAGTGACCCCCGGGTCAAAATATTATGGGGGTCAAAATATTATCTGACACCGGAAACAAAATTTTAGGGTAAATCAAGGGCCATAACTCTGTACTTATTTGACGAATTTAACCCATCTTCAATCCCAGACCACTCCTTTATGATATGAACTCCTATACAAAGTTTGAAGAAAATCGGTCAATAAATACTGAAGATAGAGCCTGGAAATGAAATTTTAACGTAAATCAAGGGCCATAACTCTGTACTTATTTGACGAAATTTACCCATCTTCAATCCAAAACCACTCCTTCCTGATATGAACTCCTATACAAAGTTTGAAGAAAATCGGTCAATAAATGCTCAAGATAGAGCCCGGAAACGAAACGCTGACAGTCGGACAGACGGACGAACAGACGGGCGGACAGACAGACGGACGGACGGACAATCGAATGCAAATTTTTTTTGGAGGGTATAACATAATACCCCCACTTTTTAAGTGGCGGGGTATAACAAAAAAGGCAACATCCCGACATGACCATAAATATTGACAACAAATCATTGTAAAAACATGACCATGCAATAATATACAGAGAAATATTCAGAAGAGATGAACATTGTGAAAACATGTCCATGAAATATACATAGATTTTTTCCGAAGAAACGTAAAAATCCCGACAAGAAATATATATATATCTCTCTCTCTCTCTCTCTCTCTCTCTCTCTGTCTCTGTTTGCCTTTAGGTGTGTGCGTCGTACCATATCTTATATCTTTCACTGAAGTGATTCTACAACCATGCAGAATATGGGATTTTCGTGACAGAAATGCATTTACACTTTATGATCGTAAAACATGTATTTTAATTAAGATACATGAAACAAACATAATAATCGAATTAGATTTAAACTCGGGTCTAAGTACAAATATGCATTACAATAAATTGGAAACAAGCCCCGCCCACTTTCCTTATTCATCCTCATTCCACCACGGGCCCGCGGTGGAAAGTTAGAGACAGGTAAGCGCGGACGATAAAATTTCTACTTCTTTACCCCGCCGCAGAAACTTCGCAATCCCGCCGACTAGGGCGTTTCCGCAGTGGATATTAAAATTTTAATCCTTTTTCTTGCAGCGGTGGGCAGGCTGGTGAAAATCCCCCTGGACTGTACTCTAGTTATAGCCTTTTTACGATTGTGCTTAACTGTCAAGACTGGTTGTGTCACCCTGGGGTTAAGTCTTACATATATCTACACCATGAAGAAAGTCAGTCACTCTGTTTTCTGTTAGATCTCCTATGTCTACTTGTTATTCTAGTTTACATCTCTGTTTTGAAAGTCCTTGACATTTATTATTCTTTACTTTTCTCAAAGTAAGGTGTGAATAAAACTTTGGAGGCTCCAGGAGCCACTTTTGGCAACTGGGAGCCACTTTTGGGGAGCCGCTTTTCACCACTACATAAAGCGCTTTTAAATGCCTTTTAAATATGCTCGAAGCCAAAAGTAACTTTACACTATTTTTGTAGGTAGTTTTTTCGGGTATAGGTGTATAATATTTATAAAGTGTTTGATACGTATTGAAATCCGATTAATTACGCATGAGGTAAGCGAAATTTAAGGATTTTAATTACAGAATGCTGCCGCACGTCCCTACAAAACATGCAATGGGTCAAAATAACGCTTTTCCAAATCGCATCACTTTTGAAGTGTTACTGTAGTTTTATGAATTAGCAATTTTAAAGTTTCAAGACCAAGTCTTTAAGAGATGATATTGTATTGCTTATTTAAGTTCAAACTAGAATTGTCAGAGGATCTGACTATAGCCCCGCTTCTGAGCTTTTTGCTAGGGAGAGACAAACAATGACGGGCAACAATGCCAAGTTAGATCTTGTTAATGTTGATGCACATAAAAAGATTGGTCAGATTCTGACAATTTGTTCTTAAGGTATTGAGCAGAAACAAAATTCTGGCATCAATCAAGGGCCAAAACTCTAAGATTTTGCAAAAAATGACAGGCAACAATCCCAAGCTAGATCTTGTCAATGTTGATGTGCATACAAAATTTGGTCAGATTCTGTCAATTCATTCTCAATATATTGAGTGGAATCTATATTCTGACGTCAATCAAGAGCTGTTACTCCGTCAAAATTTTGCGAAAAGTAACAGGCAACATTGCCATGCTAGATCATGTCAATGTTGATGTGCATATAAAATCTGGTCAGATTCTATCAATTTGTTCTCGAGATATTGAGCGGAAACAAAATTCTGACCTCAATCAAGGGCCATAACTGTGTCAAAATTTTGCGAAAAATGACGGGCAAAAATCCCAAGCTAGATCTTAACAATGTTGATGCGCATATTAATTTTGGTCAGATTCTGTCAATTTGTTCTCCAGATATTGAGCGGAAACGAAATTCTGACGTCAACCAAGGGCCATAACTCCGTCCAAATTTTGCGAAAAATGACGGGCAACAATCTCAAGCTAGATCATGTCAATGTTGATGTGCATATAAAATTTGGTCAGATTCTATCAATTTGTTCTCGAGATATTGAGCGGAAACGAAATTCTGGCGTCAACCAAGGGCCATAACTCTGTCCAAATTTTGCAAAAAAAATGACAGGCAACAATCTCAAGCTAGATCATGTCAATGTTGATGTGCATATAAAATTTGGTCAGATTCTATCAATTTGTTCTCGAGATATTGAGCGGAAACGAAATTCTGACGTCAATCAAGGGCCATAACTCCGTCAAAATTTTGTGAAAAATGACAGGCAACAATCCCAAGCTAGATCTTGTCAATGTTAATGTGCATACAAAATTTGGTCAGATTCTGTCCATCGGTTCTCGAGATATTGAGCGGAAACAAAATTAGGACGTCAATCAAGGGCCTTAACTCCGTCAAAATTTTGCGAAAAATGACGGGCAACAATCCCAAGGTAGATGTTGTCAATGTTGATGCGCATACAAAATTTGATCAGATTCTGTCAATTTGTTCTCGAGATATTGAGCGGAAACAAAATTCTGACATCAATCAAGGGCCGTAACTCCGTCAAAATTTTGTGAAAAATGACGGGTAACAATCCCAAGCTAGATCTTGTCAATGATGACGGGCATACAAAATTTGGTCCGATTCTGTCAATTCGTTCTCAAGATATTGAGCGGAAACGAAATTCTGACGACAATCAAGGGCCGTAACTCCGTCAAAATTTTGCGAAAAATGACGGGTAACAATCCCAAGCTAGATCTTGTCAATGTTGATGTGCACACAAAATTTGGTCGGATTCTGTCAATTCGTTCTCAAGATATTGAGCGGAAACGAAATTCTGACGTCAATTAAGGGCCGTAACTCCGTCAAAATTTTGCAAAAAATGACGGGTAACAATCCCAAGCTAGATCTTGTCAATGTTGATGTGTACACAAAATTTGGCCGGATTCTGTCAATTCGTTCTCAAGATATTGAGCAGAAACGAAATTCTGACGTCAATCAAGGGCCGTAACTCCGTCAAAATTTTGCGAAAAATGACGGGTAACAATCCCAAGCTAGATCTTGTCAATGTTGATGTGCACACAAAATTTGGTCAGATTCTGTCAATTCGTTCTCAAGATATTGAGCGGAAACGAAATTCTGACGTCAATTAAGGGCCGTCACTCCGTCAAAATTTTGCAAAAAATGACGGGTAACAATCCCAAGCTAGATCTTGTCAATGTTGATGTGTACACAAAATTTGGCCGGATTCTGTCAATTTGTTCTCAAGATATTGAGCGGAAACGAAATTCTGACGTCAATCAAGGGCCGTAACTCCGTCAAAATTTTGCGAAAAATGACGGGTAACAATCCCAAGCTAGATCTTGTCAATGATGATGTGCATACAAAATTTGGTCGGATTCTGTGAATTCGTTCTCAAGATATTGAGCGGAAACGAAATTCTGACGTCAATCAAGGGCAGTAACTCTGTCAAAATTTTGCGAAAAATGACGGTCAACAATCTCAAGCTAGATCTTGTCAATGTTAATGTACATACAAAATTTGGTCAGATTCTGTAAACTGGTTCTCAAGATATTGAGTGGAAATGAAATTTGGACGGAATAACGGAAGGACGGAAGGACGGAACGACGGAAGGACATGGTGAATCCAGTATAGCCCCACTTTTTCAAAGCGGGGCTATAATTAACTCGAATTTGTCTGCTCGAACAACACATCGGAGTGATGTTTTCAGGTCCATGACCCTTTTTGCAACATTAATAATGGTTTCAGTGGAAATGCCCATTACAAATTGATTGTCATTTCGGGACTTTTTTCACCAGCCAGTGTAGCCACACATTTCAATTGGGGCGGTAACGATTCACAATGAAAACAGTTCGATACAATTAAAGGAAAAGCTTTCAAAAATGGTTAAAGTTTGCTATTGGTTTATTTGAAAAGGGGGTAATTTCGATGCAAAGCAACTTTAACAGCCTAAAAAAACCTAATCAAATGTCGGAGCGAAAATGTTGGGCAGTATTTTTGAGGGACAATAAGTGGTCCTTGACACAGCATATTCAAATCTTCTGTCTACCTTTGATTTGGTGCAAAAATGCCAATTTTGCAGTTTTAATGAAAGCACAGATACCTCGCAAGTGGATTAAGTTATAATGACCGTTTTACATGCATTATGCTCGGACATGTGTTGGAGACACACTCCAATAGATGCTTTGTTACAATTCAAAACGAATGAAGATTTATTTAGGAATGAAATGTGTAAAGTTACTTTTGGGGTTAAGTATACTTTTGGGTATTTACAGATTCTGAACCATAGAGTCCACATCGAAACAGAACACCCCTGAAGACCTGAAGAGTCTTCATATAGATGAAACCTAGGTCGGGTTAAATGCGCTTTAACCATGGATAAGAACACGGAGCCACAGAGGGATGGCCAGCCTGTTCAGTCTCTAAAATTAACATATACATATACTTACTGTAGCACTTGTGTCGTTGTATGTAGGGGTCTGAAACATATACATACACATTATTAATTACTTTTACCTATTAACATGCTGGGTACATTTTGCCATTCGCTGATTTTTCAAAGTGAACCTACACTAAAATCTTTCAAGAAAGCCTGAAAGAACTGTCATACACTGTTTGCATCCAGCTCAGATATATGTAAAAACATGTTCATGGGGTTGATCAAATGATATTGTGCTGTTGTCTGAGTCATTTGTATACCATCACATGCAAAAACTTGCTGTTGTCAATGGCCATCATGATCACGTCTTTGACAACAGCCAAGTCACAAATATCATATTTACAGCCATGGACCATATACTCAGATGACAGGGCATGTGATGGTATACAAATAACTCAGATGAGCTCAAAGGTAGCATCATTTGATTTACTCCCTGATGTTGCATAGATTATTTAGCAAGAAAATAAATTAAGAGAAAATAAATCATGTACACATGTATATAAAACTAAATTTTAAATGAGTAAAAACAAACAAATGGTAAGTAGAAATTTAAAGTTCTTATTGAAGAAAAACTGTCTCATCTTCATAAGACTGAAGTTGTTACTATAAGCTAGACTTAAGAAGGCAGATGGTGATTGTGAATTGTAACCAATGGTTTCCAAAGGGTGATCGGTCCACGTCCATGGACTACATGTAGCTGATGTGTGTTTGCCTGAAATTTATGAGGTTATGCTAATTTACTGGCTGCATGCATTAACAATGGATATATCATAAGAATATGTATACAACAGTGTAAACAATTATCTCATCTGAAAAAAAGACCATAAAGCACAGTGTTGTGACATGAAGGTGCTATGGTAACATCGCTTATGGAGGGTGCTGGAAACAAGGTGATAATGGAAAGTGGATAGATTCAGGCAACAATATGGATGGATACTGATATATGTGTGGTTGCAATAGAAACAAACACTGTGGCAACATTGTAGTTGCTATGGACAGTGACAACATTATGGGTAAATATGGATGCATGTGGTTGCTATAGAGACAAACACCGTGGCAACATTGTAGTTGCTACAGACAGTGACAACATTATGGGTAAATATGGATGCATGTGTGGTTGCTATAGAGACAACTACTGTGGCAACATTGTAGTTGAAACAGACAGTGACAACATTATGGGTAAATATGGATGCATGTGTGGTTGCTATAGTGACAAAAACAGTGACAACATTGTGTGGTTGATAGGAACAAGAATCATAGTTGCTATGGACAGGAAACAATGGTTGCTATGGACAGGAATCATGGCTGCTATGGTTACCTCCTCCTCGTCTTCCCAAGCTCTGCGGCGGCGAGATCTATAACTTGGCGTTTCCTAGCAACAATAATGTTAATTGATATGAAATAAGACTTTATTACATTTAATTTAGTCTTCCTTCAGAAACAAATGGAGACATTAAAAAGCATTGGAATGGATTGTAAACAAGGATGTGTATTGTAAAACTGATGACCTAATAACACAAACAGCACTTTTCTATCACAGAATGGAATGAAATAAGATCTTAGGTTGAAGTATTTTGATAGTAACTTTTGTCCATTTAATTAATTTTCAGTCCTTTTAAGCTGGGCTCCTAACTGTATGAAATAAGCATTTGAATGACTATGATAATCATATAGCACCTTTTTTTGTATAAAAATGTATGAAATAACAAGATTACATTTTTTAAACAACAATGAAGGATGAAAAACTTGGATGGAGCGGAGAAACAGCAGCATGCATAGGAAATACAACAGCAATCAATATCACATCTGGTTGCCAAGGAAACAATTTATGCACCAGTCATTTGTAACCACAGCTCCCCATCTATGAGGAAGGGCTTAATGGCTTTTCAGTGCTCTGCTAAATGCCCCCCCCCCCACAGGGGACAAACGGACAAACTAGAGCTCTTTGCCCTGCCCTTCACAATAAAAAATTTGATATGAAGATCTTTCCCAGCAGGCACCTGACGTCAACTTGACGTGGGATATTGGTTGTATTTTGGTCACGACGTCATACAACCAATAACCAACGTCCACCCGACGTCCAGTTCTGACATCAGTGGACGTATTGATATGACGTCAAACTGACGTCAGATTCAAACGTCAGTCTAACGCCATATGTCAACAGAGTTAGCTGCCCTTGAACTGACATAATTTCTTACGCATATTATGTAACAAAATAATAATAATAATAATAATGACTTTATTTAGAGAGGGGGGCTCAGTTGGACAAGTCCAATCTTCCCTGAGGCCCTCTATTAAAACAATATTTACAAACATTTAAACATAAATATACAGACATACAAATGAATACAAACAAACAAAAGAGTTCTGCGCCTAAAGTGAATTATTTGCTATCCAATCTATCATGGATAAACCACTCCTGAAGTATTGAAGAGAAGTTGCACTCCTGAGATGGTCTGGAATGGAGTTCCATATCTTAGATCCTGAATATGCAAGACTGTTTCTGTAAAATTCAAAGTTTGGTTTAGGAACATACAGAAGATTTTCTGATGTAGATCTAAGGGTTCTATCATGGACTTCTTTGGAAAACTTGAAAAGACTAGTTAGGTAGGGTGGGGTCAAGTTATGCATAATTTTGTACATAAGGATTGCCTTCTGGTAGGTAACCCTCACTGGGAATTCCATCCATTTTAGTTCAGCAAAGAGTTGTTCTGATGGTGTGTCTATTGGCTTATCTAATATTGATCGTGCTGCTCTCTTCTGAAATTTGATTACTGCACTCATAAGCTCAGTATTTGCATTGCCCCATATTGAACAGCAATAATCTAAATGAGGGAGAATGTAGGCATTATAGAAGAGTTTCCTGGTTGGGACATTAATGTATTGTTTTATCCTGTTTAAGAGATAAAGTAATGAGTTACATTTTTTCAAGGTTGCCTCAATGTGGACAGACCAGGTTAGGGTGTTGTTGACATGAACACCTAGCAGTTTTTCAGTTTCAGAAATTTGAATTTGCTCTCCTCTAATGGTCAGAATTGGTGGTGCTTCCATTATCTTGTTGGCTGTATTTTTGGATGCTAAGAATAAAGCTTTGGATTTTGAAGTATTCTTTTTCATATCATTATCATCACACCAATCTGAGAAGTTGTCTAGATCTGCATTTATTGAGAATGTTATGGTTGGAAGATGGACACTAGAAGTGTGCAGTGTGCCATCATCTGCAAACAAGTCCAAAAGACAGTATTTAATATATAATGGCAGATCATTTATAAATCAAATTCAAATAATAATTTCAACATTGCCACTTAAAAGTCATATCTGGGTCTCATATCGGAAATCCCATATTTTGCCCTCCATACTTTATCAATTTAGAAAAATAAACATTTATTAATCAAAATAGAGTCTTTCACTAAATTACTAAACTTTCTATTAAGATGAAAATAAAATTTGTATATTTTAATACTTATTTCACCATTTTAAATTATTGATTGTTCAGAATATATTCTTATTTCTTACACTAATGTCTTATTGGTTTTAGCACCATATAGCAATAAAATTTTGCATACATAAGATGTACCAACATCAAAGTGATTTAACATCTTAAACATTTTGTATATCCCGAATAACTCTATCAAAGGAGTGAAAGGGAATAACAATAGTGCACCATCGCACTTCTGAAACCACTTCAGGATTTCAGAATGTTAATTAAACATTGCGAACAAATATTCACAATGAACTATCCCAGCGGGCACATGTCGTCAGAATGACGTCATATCAACGTCGATGCATCGACGTCGATTTGACATCATTTTGACTTTAAGTGCCTGCTGGGATGGGCGTAAAATTGACGTTTTGACATCCTGTAGACGTCGGATGAGATGATTGGTTTGACGTATGTCCCTGGACGTCAGACTGACGTTGTAAAGCAGACGTCAATCTGACATCACCATTAAGACATCAAAAAAACTTTCAAATTCAATGTCAATCCAACGTTAGAGTCTGACGTCAGCCCAACGTCTATGGGACGTCAAATGCCTGCTGGGTTATGTCAAATCCCCGCCACTTCCTCTATCAAAAAGTAATTACCCAGTACTTTAGTCCAGCTATTCCCCACTCTTCCCAATATGCAGAAGAAGTGGCTGTGGTGATAAATGACTGGTGCATTATGGTTCCTAGGGAAAGAACTGCAACAACAACACTCGGATGTCAAGGAAGCAACAGCATTTTGTTGCTAGGGAACAAGGTACAATGGCAATTTGTACTGCTTAGGAAATAACATAAAGACAACACTTGGTTTTCAAATGACAGCAGAAGACATTAGGGTAATAACAAAAAGTCTTGGTTTCAATGAATACAACACCAATGAAACACTAAGTCTTGGTTGCTAGAGACAACAATGACAATAGCAATGATTAGTTGCTATAGAAACACCACCACCATTTAAACCTTGTTGCTAAAGAAACAATACCGAATTAATACAATATCAAAGGTAACACATGGTTGCTATGGGTTACAAAGGACAGAAAACACTCTGTTGCTATGGTTACCTCTTCCTCGTCGTCACCGTAGTTTCTACGAGATCTGTAGCTTGATGTATCGTCCTAGCAGATAAATGATTCAAAATCTTGAACAAAATTTTTATCAAATTTTCATATTTGCTTGCCCAAATTTGCTTGCTTTTAGGCATTCAACATGGTCGATGCCACTGCAGATGCCAACCATATGCTTTATTTCTTATTGAATAAAGTGTTATAATTGCAGTTTTGGGAAATTTGTTTTTCACTGTGTTTTGCTGCTTACGAATTCATAGCGTGATTTGCACAGTTTAGCAAGAAATTCGTCAAATCGCTGATTTCCTTCATTTTATCAAACTGACCCCTTCATCGTTTTTTATGCAATTGTAGGCAAACGAAAAAACATTTGACGGTTGACATTCACAGGTTGTCTTTGAAAATGGTTGGACTACATACATGGATATGCGGAATTTCAGATGAATCAACTTAAACCACAAAATTTTAATGACGAGGAACTCAGTATATGTTTTTTTGTTTTTTTTTCCTTCAAATTCAATTACTTTTTACAAAATTTTCTTATCTTTTACTGTTTTTCATATCTAAGACTAAGTGCAACTTTTGAGAACTTCTAAAATTTATTGCATTTTGTATGATTGATATTGCTGACTGAGGAATTCCTGTTCCAGACACACTTCTAAAATCTATCTTCAAGTTTTGGCACCAAAATACCATCAATATTCACATTTTTCTGCAACAGTGTGAAAAGAAATACCCATTCATTCTTTAGATAGATACCTGTATTAGACATGCCAGATTTGTTACAGGTATAATTTACTGTTTTACAGATAAATCAAACAATTAAATGTGTATTCATTCATTAATAAATTTTTGTTTTTTATTTTTTTAGATAGATTTATCCATGTAAACCTATGTTATCTATGATTATCAGTATCTCACATTTTTTCTCCCAAACAAGTAAGTCCCGACACAAACATCACTTGTCCACTGTGCCCTCCTTGTTAAGAGAAGGATAATTAATTCTTGCACACCTGACAAGAAAATATCAGTATGTAATGTTTTGGTCAGGGTCAGAAATACTGGTTCTCTGACCCTACGTTCCATTTATTATAGGAAGTCAAGTAACTTAGTTGAAAGTGCACACATCATGACGTCAGAAACATGTTTCAAAATTGCGGATGCAACTGTGTTTTTCAATGCAAATGTTATAAAAATAAAGTTTTGTCGCACTAAGGCCTGCAAGAAAAAGAATATATCCTGCATGTAAGGTATGGATAGGCAAATATGTCCCTTGGGTCACACTTTGTGGAGCCTCGCGATGAAAAAGTGATCCTTGTGACATATTTGTCTCTCCCTTCCTTCTACTCATATAAGACAATTTCATCTCACCTCTACGTCTTCCTCAGTGGCTCTACGTCTGCTGCGTCTGCTTGTGTAACTGTCTTCTGTGTCACCACCGCCAGAAGCTCTGAAAATAGGTTGTTAACTGTCAATTCAGCTCTGAAAGTAAGTCATATAAGGTCAATTCCATAGTCAAAGTGAAAACTGATAAGATATTGGAATTTCTGGATCACTTCATTTGGTTAACAAAGCATGGGTGGGGTAATTTCACTCACTACAGGTAAATGAGGGTCACTCTGGTAAAATGTATCACAATCTAAGGAAACTGCATTTCAAAGGTGAAAACATGCCCTTTTTAAGAAAAATAAACTAAAACCACACAATCATGCAATTATGTCCTTTTCTGCTCTTTTATGTGAAAAGATACAATGTTTTTATGATGGGCCATACCTTTAAACTTACATAATGTAGCATTGCTTTGCCAATAGAATGCAAATGATTCAACCAGCAACGTTTTTTACATTTTCTTATGTAAATTAATGCCTATGAAAAATGGTAGTCATATTATGCGCTGTGACCTACTTTAATCGCGCTTCTCGTCTTTCCCGTCGTCGTCGCTCAAGATCGTCCTCTCCGTTCACTGTAGACAAACTTGCTGTTCTATAAATGGGAGGGAAAAAACCACTCTAATTAGCACACAAAACACATGGATTGATGCAGGGTAGAACTCTTCAAAAGAAAAGGAAATTATCAAAGATCGGATTAAAATTAATTCTGAGAGAAAAAATTAATGCATGCAGGAGAAGAAAATACATTTAGTATGAAAGATTAATATTATGTCACAAGTCTGATGTCTCTTTGAACACATGCAGAATTCATGTTCAAATCATGCATAAATAAAAAGAAAAAATCAAGGCATGAATTTAAATAAGCTGGTCAAAATCTGACAACTGTTCTACAGACACGGGTGGGCATCAGGGGAGCTACCTCGAAAATGTGTTAACGCAAATTTGTTCCCACGCCACATCCGGGAACTGTCGAGGTAGTGGAAATCCCCATAATTGGAAGTACACGCAAAGGTGAGCTCTTGCTTTTTTGCTTTGTTTCTTTCAAGGGGCGCATTACTCAGAAATCGGGCGATGCAATCCCATGTAAATATGGTTTAACAATGCATGAAGACCGAAAACCCCATTAAATAGTGGAAAATATGAGCAGGACGACCTAAACATCAGGACTGTCAGACTGCATTTTCGCCGTGTCTTGACATATCGGCGGGCATCTCAGACAGATTTTGTAGCTCAGATTCAGTTTTGGACCGCTGTCACATGTTTTGGTGCAAAACATAATCAAATTGACTACAATGACGCAAAAATTTCGGATCCCCTGTTCTCCTGAATAGATTACCTGCCCAAAAATGCATTCGTGTTGTTCCCAGACCAGCGAGGTAGTGGTAATCTAGCGAGGTAGTTCCAACGCGTTTCAAACATCTAGCCATTCGGTTGATATAAAACGGAATGGATTAACTGTATAAAATGTAAACTCAGTGCTTTTTGCCTCTTTTTTTTATTTTTCACTCACGGATATAATATTCAGCGTCAAAGAAAAGTTACCGGAAATTGATAGTAGATATTTTGGAAATTATTTCACATATCTTCATGTGTTGATATATTTTCATGATTCAGGACAGCGACCTAATGGTTTATTGGCGAAATTCAGTTCCGCTAGTCTCGGAGCTGTGACGCACGTGCGATTTCTGATTTTTGCAGTTTTTTGAGAACTTATAAGTTAAAGTGAAACAATGATCAGTAACTGGCGCAATTACAACATAAATCCCAACCAAAAAACCAAGTGGAAAACAACCAAAATTGATCATGTGTTAGACCTACCAGATTTACTGGTAACTTTTCACTGACCCTGAGTACTCGTATATACCGTTATATTGCCGAGAATGGAACAGCATAGTGGCAAAGGTTTTGCATGTTGTTTTTAAACTTAGTGAACTTTGCTTCATAAAAATACTGATTGATTAATTTTAGTGTTTTTTTTTTTTTCAGATAGGTGTCTTCAAAGGCAGAAAGAAAAAAGGACTCTCGTTATCGTAAAAAAAGAGATTTGAGGTGCTCTCAATGTATAGAGGGACAGTCTTTTTATGATTATTTGCTTTTAGCTGATGTAAGCCATATGGTTATCTTGTGGCTTTCACCAGCCAAACGTTACAAAATCCTATTCCTTAAATTGCTGTGAAGAAAGATGCATGTAAAATGTAACATGTTTAAGAAATAGATCAGCTCTAGCTGTGAATTGTTGAGTATTAATTCACTTTTTGGATGTCAGTTGTAAAGCACATCAATTCACGAGCGCGTAGCGCGAGTGATTGCTTACGACTGACCGACAAACTGATTTATTACTGAACAATTCGCGCACTAGAGCTGATCTTTTAACATTCCAACACACAATCATGGACAAAAATACACTTGAAGCCTTCAGTTGCAGTGCCATTTCGACGCAATTGCACTAAAGAAATCCCGCAAAAATAGACTGTTTCACTAATGCCTACAATGAATTTGTTACATCAGTAGAAATGACGTAACGCCCGTCTGTCGCAGTAACTGACGTCACGTTTGCATCTGAAATTGACGCCATAGCCCCGCGCTTACAAAGTGTGAAATTGTTGTTCAATGTAACACGTTTTTAAAGCATTGGCTATATAGGCGCGGTGTGTTAGCGCTCTTATTAACTCACACATATTTTAATGTTGTTTACAGCAATGGCATAAAGAACAAGTCACTCGACGTAGCCAGGGGTCTAGGGTTCGGTCCCAGGCTTCTCTAGTCTTTCGGCCGAGACTTTTAACCGAGATCCCGTCTCCATATGACCCTAGCTGCTGAGTGGGACGTAGAACACCAAATAAACCAAATAATAAACTGCTTTTGTTTTGCCTAGGTAAACGCGTTGGAACTGCCTCGCTAGATTACCGCTACCTCGCTGGTCTGGGAACAACACGAATGCATTTTTGGGTAGGTAATCTATTCAGGAGAACAGGGGATCCGAAATTTTTGCGTCATTGTAGTCAATTTGATCATGTTTTGCACCAAAACATGTGACAGCGGTCCAAAACTGAATCTGAGCTACAAAATCTGTCTGAGATGCCCGCCTATATGTCAACACACGGCGAAAATGCAGTCCGACAGTCCTGATGTTTAGGTCGTCCTGCTCATATTTTCCACTATTTAATGGGGTTTTCGGTCTTCATGCATTGTTAAACCATATTTACATGGGATTGCATCGCCCGATTTCTGAGTAATGCGCCCCTTGAAAGAAAAAAAGCAAAAAAGCGAGAGCTCACCTTTGCGTGTACTTCCAATTATGGGGATTTCCACTACCTCGACAGTTCCCGGATGTGGTGTGGGAACAAATTTGCGTTAACACATTTTCGAGGTAGCTCCCCTGATGCCCACCCGTGACAGATGAGGTCATGCCAGGATGTTAAGTTCCTCGGCAAGCCTGCTATAGGCAAATAACTAGTGTTTAGTGCACAGTTGCTTCACAACAGAAACTAGTACATTTCAGTACTATTACATTTCAGCTGTCTCAAAATGCCAAACATTTCTGCATTTAGCCTGGCAATAGAAATGTACATCTTTATGTTTACTTCCATATAAGGAAATGATAAAATGGGTGTCAACTGACAGTGACAAAAATAAACTTCTAGTTGTTAATTCCATGAAGTTTACAGGAGTAATTGTAGTCTGCTGCTTTGATAAAAATCTCAAAATTTAATTTCACTGAGAATTTTATGCACAAAACAAAATGTTGATTGAACATTTTTGTAAGGTTAGTGCATATACAAAATTATATATATACTTAAGGAAAAAAGAAACGCAACAAACACTTTGGGTTATTGTAGGCTGGCTTTGTAATGCAAGCCTGTGTTGTAACTGATGTTATTACAAGGCAGTAGTATCTAAACAACAAATTACAGCAGGTAAAGCCACTATGTCGGTCACGTATCCTTGATGGCGTGCGCTTAACCTCTCAGACCCACATTTGCACACCCTTGAAACAAGATCATTTCAAATCAAAGGGCTGGAGTCTATAAGACGGGATTTTGGCCTCAAAATTCGTGAAAAAATTATTGAATCATATTTCTGTGAGTTATACTCACACATGTAGTACAACGTACCTTGTTTCTAGAAATGACGTCAGAACGTCCGAAAAAGCACGTGACCACGCTATGGCGACGTCACTAAGCAAGATGGTCGCGCCATTTTCCTCAATTTTCAGCTATTTTCAAATGTTCATTTCGAAAATTAAGTACCGCACCACCCCTCGACCAAAATGAGATTTCGCATAATAAAAGAATAACGTCTGATCTTCTTATCACCAAAGTTTTGTTTTGGTCGAGGGGTGGTGCGGTATCTAAAATTAGTAAAAACGACATTGGCTTTCATGCAAAAAGACATAGAGCGTCCTTGACAACGCTACGGAAACGTAAGAAAACTATTGTGCAACGTGATAAATTTTGCTTGTAAAGTACTGTTACTTCTTTGTACGAGTAATTTTCTATCTATGCTGATCTTTTTAGCTCCTAATTCAGTGTTCTTTTTAATCTAATTTAGATCAAATCTATGCCTATTATTATCGTAGCCTACTATAGCCTATACCCATGCGCTTAGTGCAAATGTCAGCGGGCGCAGGTGTTTGACTGTGGTTGTCTTAGTCGGTTATAGAAAGGGTTCAACGTATACATCAATTATTAAATTTGCTATAAAAGGGCTACAAGTTACATGTTCTTTTTATTTGAGCATCTCTCACGGCCTTTCCAACAAATGACGTCACGGAGAAAAAAACACGCACGCTGTGCTTGACGTCACGTCGCACTTGCTCGAATCAATTAAAATTATTTCGCAGACTAATAATTTAGTCTGTTCTGTAGCCCTGTGTCGTTTTCCACGTACGGCGGTCCTTATAGCCATCAGAGTGGTAAAAGCCGTTGATGAATCATTTGACCATCTCATCTCGGGTTCGAGCTCAGTGTGTGTGGGGACACGTGAAACAAGCAAAGCTCTACTTACGGGTGTGCCGGTATTTAACAGTACTAAAAGCCGACTCATCTCATACGATGAAACATAAAAGGCAAATCAAACTGAATAAAAACAAAGCGGCGGCCCCCGTGGCCGAGCGGTTAAGAGCGCTGTCTCTTAATCATTCGATCATCTCACCGCTGTGTCTGGTGTAGGTTCGAGCTCCGCACTGGCCACATGTGAGACAAGCCGTTCTGCTTGCAGATGCGCCAGTGTTCTCCCGTTTTTGTCACACCTACTGATTGACCCGTCTCATACGAGCTGAAATAACCTTGAAAAGGACGTAAAACTTCAAATAAAAGAAAGAAAGAAAGAAAGAAAGAAAGAAAGAAAGAAGAAAGAAAGAAAGAAAGAAAGAAAGAAAGAAAGAAAGAAAGAAAGAAAAACAAAGTAAATAAACAAAATAAATGGTGATGCACCCCGTTTGATCTTTATATGTGACGCTTTCCGTTGGGTGGTCAGATGGGTATATGGGCCCCGCCAACTGGGGCCTAGGAGCAATTGATGGAGTGATTGTGCCTCCAGGCATATTTATGAAGCATATTTTCACTGGGTGCTTCCTTCGTCCCGATATAAAAAGATTTTGTTTGACTTTTACTATAGGTCCCGATAGGATTTGGTTTTTGTTTGATTCTGGTATCGGATTTTTTTTTCTACAATAATTCCTAGACTTTGGTCAATGATTTGATTTGATTCTCATTTGTGACGTCATTGAAAGAATTTAAAGTCATAAACATAAGTAGTCATAAACTAGTGCTTTGAATGCAATTTTATAGTAAGTTTTTATTTGATTCATTAAGAAGTGATATAAATTGTGAAATTAATGTTATTGCCGACTCCGTTTTGTGGAGATTTCCTCTGTTTACGTAGAAAAAGATCCGGTACCAAAACGTCAAACAAAACCTTTTTATATCGGGACCAAGGAAGCACCCAGTGATTTTGAGTGTCATGTCATCCTAATATTGGGTAAATGTCTCATAAAAGGGAGTTATCGTCCCGACATGACCATTGCTGTTGACTGGGACGTAAAGCATCACTTCAAACAAACAAACGAACAAAGCTTTCGCTTGGTTTTGGTATACTGATAGCGCATTGTTTTGTCTAGAATGAAACGTAAGAACAGACGACACAGAGATTATACAATGAAATTTACAATCCCAAACCAAACACAGGTGGGTACGTCACTGTGGCATAACTCGCTAATAAGGATTTCAACATTTCGTGAATTTCGGTCACAACAATTTCACGAAGGACACAACTTATTCGTGAATTACCTGGATGAAGATGTACCTGCTATGTTTGAAGCCACGCTTTGAAATGATTAAGGTGAAATCTAAACTGAAATAGTTTCATATGCCTTGGCGAGATATATGGGTGAATGAATATGTACTTTTTATGTTTGGGAAAGCTAATTAAAGATACTCATTCTCATTTTTCTAACAAAATTAGGTGTTTTCCTAGTTTAATTGCCAATCCAGTAAAAGTGTCATTTTGCACCAGAATTTGGGCATGCTATATGTATAAAAGGATACCTAAAGAACTTCTTGGTATAAAAAGATTGAAACTTCTGTAACAATAGAGTCTGTAATACACCGAGAATCCCATGTACCAAGTCAGCTAGTGGACACAACTATTTCAGGAGTGAGCCATGAGAATGCTACAAACATTTCTTGAGTCAGTCATAACTGTTTCTTGAGTCAGTCACAACTGTTTCTTGAGCAATACACTGTATTTAGCATACACGTTTCAACATTTGTGCACTGGAAATCTAGACAGTGCGTACAGTTTGAACCAAAATAGAAAAACATACAGGCATAGTACAAGCCACGATCGTGATGAGCACAGAAGATTTATAATCAAAAACCTCAGATATAACACGACATAACCTTGTTTTCACTTACGAATCACCGCAATATCGTTTTTTTTCTATTGTTAATAAGATCCAAACTCTTTAAGAGGAGTGAATTTTCAAAGGAGGAAATAAAAGAATCAATCAACCTAACTTTTTGGTGCTCACGGTGCGCGCAGTGCAGATCACTGTTCTTGTGCGGCCTTAACATTCCGCTGTACAATCTCCATACAACCGCACGGCTGACCACAGTGTTTGCAGAGCAACTTTCGTTTATGTCCGCCGAACCTTTTTTTTTTTTTTTTTTTCTTTTTTTTTTTCTTCTTCGTTTTAAGGGGCCATACAACGCGCAGTACAAAGAGCTGAGCAGCCTGTATAAATATTATATTGATCACAGGGCGCTGCTACCGTGATCTCAAGGCTAGGTCTAATCAACCCACCGTGTTCTTGTCAGCGCACAGACAAGGATGTTTCCACGGCGTTTCATTTTTAAAAATGGCCTTCTATGCGACCTTATGGTGCTTATCGGCGATGTTACTGTGTTGCTTTTCAAGTAGCCTATTGTAACAGACTAACTTGCGATCGTACTGCGCGCACCTCGGCGTTCCAATTTTCCTAGAGCGCTACGTATGTGATCGCCGTAACACTGCCGTCCTTATGCGAAATGGGTTTATATCATTTATAAGCAAACAAACAAACAAAAAAGAAAGAAAACCAGAGGACCAATGGTCCTGATATCGCTCACCTGAGATTTTGTCTTTGATGAATGACCTTTGGCTAAGGCCATGTTGGCCACATGACCTCAAATACTTACATAATTATTAACCCTATAAACTGCCTGTATCTACCAACTTTCAGATCTTTCTGGCAATATTTGACCTTTCTGTTTAAATTAATTGTTCAATAGGTCAATGTCAACCCAAGGTCATGATTTATATAACCTATGAAGGGCCACAGCTCCCAATGCTACATACCAAGTTTCATTGAAATCGGTCCACCTATTTCAGAGAAATTCATTTTTAAAGGATTTTACCACATATATGGGCATGGCGGCCATCTTGGTCCATTTATACAAACTTTGGCTCCCCTTCCTAAGGATAGCAATCATAGTACATATAAAATTTGGCTTTGATTGGTGCAGTGGTTTCTAAGATAATTGAGTTTTAAACATCATATGTAAATGACCTTTGGCCAATGTCAAGAGATGACATTGACCTTGAAGACTCATAGGACTTCATTAACTCAATAAGTTGTATGTATGTACCAACTTTCAGGTCACAGGCCACAAAACATTCTGAAAAATCCAATGTTTTCCATTGCGAAGCCTATGTGACCAATGTTGCCTTTGTCATAAAATAGGTCAAGGTCAACCCAAGGTCATGATTTATACAAACACTAATGGGCCAGAGTCCCCGATGCTACACACCAAGTTTTATTGAAATCGGTCTAGCAGTTCCAGAGAAGAAAATTTTTAAGGTTTTTACCGTATATGGGCATGCCATGGCAGCCATCTTGGCCATGTGACCTAGACCATTTATATAAACTTTGATTCTCCCTTCTTTAGGATACCACATATTCAATTTGGCTTTGATTGGTCAAGTGGTTCCTGAGAAAATTAAGTTTTAATTAAATTTATTATGTAAATGACCTTTGGCCAAGGTCAAGAGATGACATTGACCTTGAATACTCCTATGACTTCATTTAATCAATAAGTTGTATGTATCTACCAACTTTCAGGTCACAGGCCAAAAAACTTCCTGAAAAATCCAATGTTTTCACTTTTGTCCATTGAAAAGCCTATGTGACCAAAGTTGATCTTGCCGTAAAATAGGTCAAGGTCAACCCAAGGGCATGGTTCATACAAATTATGGTGGGCCTTCAATGCTGCATACAAGTTTCATTGAAATCGGCCCACCGGTTTCAGAAGAGATGTTTTAAGGTTTTTACCATATATGGGCATGGCGGCCATCTTGGTCATGTGACCTGGACCATTTATATAAACTTTAGTCTCCCCTTCCTAAGGATGCTCCACATGAAGTTTGGCATTGATTGCACCAGGGGTTTTAGAGGAGAAGATCTTTGAAAAGTGCGATCGACTACAACGACAACAATGACAACGACAGGCGACGGAGCATGGCCATCCTTTAAGCTCACCTTTTGAGCCATCGGCTCAGGTGAGCTTAAAACCCAGAAGACCAATCGTCCTGTAAACTCTCGCCTGAGATCTGAGATATATTTTGTGTTGAGGCTTAACGTCCCAGTCAACAATTTTTCAGTCATGTCGGGACGGAGCCAACGCTTCCTGGGTTTAACCAGTACTGTAGGGAGTAGATGTGCCTTGCTCAAGGACACAACACGGTGACGCTTGTGGGGTTCGAACCCAGGACCTCAAGATTCGGAGTCCGACGCTCTACCACTACGCCACCGCGCTCCCTCGATCTGAGATATATACCAATAAACTTGTTTGACTATAAAGGTCTAGAGCCCCAGGACAGTGTCAGAATACCCCTTGGGGTTAATTTCATTTTTCAAATTCATTAATATTCCGTCCACTTGCCCATTTCCTGGAAGTTTTTTCTTTTAGTGTCATTTTAACAGTTTTCTGCATATGTGAACTATGATGACCTTGCCATAAAATCTGTCAAGGTCATCACAGGATCATAATTTATACACACATTGTAGTACTCTAGTCTTAATTTTTACATATCAATTCCCGTTGCAATAGGTTCAGCAGTCCCTATGAAGAAGAATTTTGAAGGGTTTTTATATATGGACATGGTGGCCATCTTGTTCATGTGACCTGGTATATTTATAATCACATTGATCCCCTTTTAATACAGATGCTTTCTATAAAATTTGACTTTGATTGGCCAAGTGGTTTTAGAGAAGAAGGTCTTTGATGTTGGCCTTGTCGTAAAATAGGTCAAGGTCATCCCAGGGTCATGATTTATATAAACTTTTATATAATTCTTGATGATTCATTTACTACTTAGAGATTCACCACGAGGACCGAAGAACTAACTAAATGTTGTGAACCACTGCAGAAGCTGAGGGTGAGGTTACGGCCGTGTAAAATCGATTTAAACCCGCCAGTAACTTTGTGTTACTGATCGTTCCAAGTCGATACTTCTGTGGTGGTTCTTTTTGTTTCATGTCTTGGTGTTTAAAATATTTTTGTGCTGTTGGCGCCTTATGTGTGTTTGCATATTTTTAGTTAAGTTAAGGTAACTGAGTGGCCACCTATTGGGAAAATAGCTGCTCATTCGGCTTACGAAAAGTTTTCATGGTATAAGTACCTGATTGTTAGTTTGGTTTTTTCCCACCTTGGTTTTTGGAGTGGGAGTCTTTTTCTGATTGCGCCTTTTCCTGATCTTTGCCTACTTGTACTTTTTTGTAAAGCTCCATTGCCTGATGCTTCATGCCCAGTTTCAAAGCCATAGGCCTTCTGGATGTGGAGAAGAAGATTTTAAAGGTTTTTGCTGTTTATAGCCATGGCGGCTATCTTGGTCATGTGGCCTGGACCATTTATACAAACTTTTGTTCTTCCATCCAAAGGATGCTCCATCTAAAGTTTGGCCAGGGGTTTCAGAGGAGATATGTAAACATTGTGAACGACGACGACGGAGCATGGATATACTATAAGCTCACCGTGTGAGCCTAACGGCTCAGGTAAGCCAAAAAGAAAAGAAAAACGAAAACAAAACAAAACAAAACAAAAAACAAAAACAAAAAAAAAACAAAAAAAAAAAACAAAAAAAATATAACTAGAGCATTATTTTTGTATATTTTGCAAACCATTTTTGTGAAAACTGATACTTAATTATTTTGGCGGTAGTGGCATCTAAAATCCTCCATTTTCTGAAAACCAGGAATATCACAATGACTGTCATTCGATACACATAGCAAAAAAAAAAAAAGAAAAAGAAAAAAAAAAAAACTTTGCGAGATTTCTAAATTTTGGTTGCTTAGACAGCATAACATCTTAGATATGACATTTACATTTACTTGAATGTAAGGAGTCAAGAAACCTGAGCAGCAATGTCAGTCTTGCCTGGTCTTCAACCCCAAAGACAATTTTATAGGCCAAATGGTGGTTGGAAATAGTGTAGTAAATCGGTATTAAGATAATTTCTTGCATTTAAGTATTTGATCATGTCAATACTGTTGAAACAAAATGCGAAAGGCACATCGTGCTTCTGAAGTGACTTAAATCAGAGTTTTTGCAAATCATTGATCACGAAACGTTTGTGTCCAACAGTCATTAAGATCAAGAAACAGTTGTAACAGACTCATGAAACAGTTATAGCCTTCTCAAGAAATAGTTGTAGCCGCATCAACAAAGGGTAGTCATCTTTTCTTCTTTATTTCATGACTTATGCGTATTATTTTAAGACGGTTTTTGACAGGTGTCTTTGCAATTGATTTTTGTTCATTTTCAGTGCAAAATCATTATAGAAATGTCAAAGATATTCATGTATAACCCCAACAGAGCATGAATTACACAATTTTTCGCATAAAAAGGTAAAAAGAAAACAGCAAATGCGACTGCAGAATGTTATTGCTTTAAAACCATAACCCAATGACTATGTGCCACAGAAAAATAGTTGATTCAAACAATAATATACCTTTAAAGCACAGAAAAACGCGTAAAAAGAGAGTCACCTCCATGTTTCCACCTGCAATTCGCGAATAAGTTGTGTCCTTCGTGAAATTGTTGTGACCGAAATTCACGAAATGTTGAAATCCTTATTAGCGAGTTATGCCATTGTGTACGTACATCACAAAAATGTTATAACGACAGAATGACTGGCAAAGAGTCCGAGTAAAAATCTGAAAACGCATGACGACACAGAGATTATACAATGAAATTTACAATCCCAAACCAAACACAGGCGGGTACGTACATCACAAAAATGTTATAACGACAGAATGACTGGCAAAGAGTCCGAGTAAAAATCTGAAAACGCATTCAATGTGTAATTATTTATGTATGTCTGTGTTTTTAAAACAGAAAATGTTCTCGTTAACATGGTTATAGAATTTAAATATTTTCATCTTCATGATTGAATCATTTATGCATTTTATCATATTAAGGAACTTAGAGCATTGATTAAGATATTTCATCTAAAAGAAAACAATCATTAATAGTTTAAAGACTTAGATTTTCAAGGGAAGCAACTAATAGAACGCCCATAAACTCATCACTGTCGGTAAACTGTTCCGCGGGCAAATGTTTGGTGAGGCTGAAGTAGGCATATCCAGCTATCTTTTATATGGTCTCATATAAAAAGCACAAAATGTTGGCAGATCTCTTATGTTGGCAGATCTCTTAATCAATCTCATTCATTAAAGCAAAACGTGGACAGAGTGAGGCGACAACAACTGAATTTTTCCTCAAAATATTTGATTTGGTTTGTCGTACAGCGTCAAGATGGTCATGTTGTCCGAATCCCGAACTATAAAAGGCAACCCCGCTCCCCAGAGGCCAACAAAAAAGTACATGTAATAACAAACAAACCCAGAATAAAATATATGCCTTCATGTACATGTATACAACTCAATATCGAAATTATCCATGTACATGCACATTCCCGTGTCAAATATACGAATACCAATAAAAAAGATTCTCGTGAAAAACGTGTGTTCAGATTTGTTTTCCTTTCTTAGTTTGTTTATTTCATTGCATGCTTATAATGGTCATGTGAGGCTGCCTCCATTTATGGGACTTTTATTCAAAATTTGAATGCCATGACATCCAAAATGTGCTTTAAATATACATGTAACCACCAAAGTAAGCCACTAAGGTTTATATGTATGGCTGGTTGACTTGAAACCACTTTTCCTGGGCAGGCTTAGACCTGTGCTGATCTGCGGCGTACGAGCTTTGCCCTGCACCTATTTTGTTATGGCCCATATTCCCACCGATCGCCCTTCTTTCTTTCTTTCTTTCCTTCTTTCTTTCAGTTTAGATATTCATTGATTTATTTATTTATACTAAAACGCGCTGGGAAGGTCGGTGGGAGGGATATTGGCCGCCGCAAATCGGGGCCTTAAGAAATAAATGGGTAAAACTAAAAAGTCTTATTAAGTGGAGGGGGCGTCCCCCGACATGACCATAGTTGTTGACTGGGAAGTAAAGCATCAATTCATAATAAGAGCTGTCGCAGGACAGCGTGCTCGACTGCTTCTGACCTTTGTCAAACATAAGGCCAAACCCGACCAGTAACCCAAAGCATTATGCTCATACATCTTTTTGCCTTGATGCAATAAGGCAAAATCACTGAACCATGAAAGTTAACTATAACTACCTAAGATTTAAAGGTCTCACTCATATTGTGAAAGAAGTGTGTTCATATACCAACTGAGTGCCAAGACACAAGGCAAAATCACTGAACCGTGAAAAAAGATCACACTGACCTATAAGTATTGCAGGGTCAAAGGTCTAGTGATACTTACTCATAATGTGAAAGAAAAATGATCATATACCCATTCAGTGTTGAGATATAAAGCAAAATCACTGAACCATGAAATTAGGTCATAGTGACCTATAAGTATGTTTGGGTTAAAGGTGTGGTCATACTCATTCATAATCAGAAAATAGTATGAAAAAATACCAACTGAGTGTCGAGATATAAGGCAAAATCACTGAACCATGAAATTAGGTCACAGTGACCCAGGAATACTTTACGGTCAAAGGTCTTGTCATACCCATACATATCATGAAAGAAGTATGTTCATATACCAATTGAGTGCTGAGATATAAAGAAAAATCACTGAACCGTGAAATTAGGTCATATTGACCTAGGACTACTTTAGGGTCAAAGGTCTTGTCATATGCAATCATAGTGTGAAAGAAGTTTGTTCATAAACCACTTGAGTGCCGAGATATAAGGCAAAGTCACTGAACCGTGAAATTAGGTCACAGTGACCTATAAGTATATTGGGGTCAAAGGTCTGGTCATACTCACTCATAATCTGAAAAAAGTATGAAAATATACTAATTGAGTGTCAAGATATAAGGCAAAAATCACTGAACCGTGAAATTAGGTCACAGTGACCTAGGACTACTTCAGGGTCAAAGGTCTTGTCATACGCAAACATACTTTGAAAGAAGTTTGTTCATACACCATTTGAGTACCGAGATATAAGACAAAAATCACTGAACCGTGAAATTAGGTCACAGTGACCTATATGTATATTGGGGTCAAAGGTCTGGTCATACTCACTCATAATCTGAAAAAAGTATGAAAATATACTAATCGAGTGTCAAGATATAAGGCAAAATCACTGAACCGTGAAATTAGGTCACAGTGACCTAGGACTACTTCAGGGTCAAAGGTCTTGTCATACACAAACATACTTTGAAAGAAGTTTGTTCATAAACCATTTGAGTACCACGATATAAGGCAAAATCACTGAACCGTGAAATTAGGTCACAGTGACCTATAAGTATATTGCGGTCAAAGTTCTGGTCATACTCACTCATAATCTGAAAAAAGTATGAAAATATACTAATTGTGTGTCAAAATCACTGAACCATGAAATTAGGTCACAGTGACCAATAAGTATATTGGGGTCAAAGGCCTGGTCGTACTAACTCATAATCTGAAAGAAGTAAGAAAATATACTAATTGAGTGTCAAGATATAAGGCAAAATCACTGAACCATGGAAAGTAGGTCAACTGACCCTTACCGTCATGACACACAAGTCAGTGTCACAAAGTCAAAAGATGAATGACCAACCATCCTCCTAAGTTGTTTCTATTAAGAAATAAAAAGAAAAAAAAATTCGGGGAGTTCTAGATTTTGACCTCTAGCCCCGCCCCCCCCCCCGACTCCGACCCAGAGGTCCGATGTCATGGAACCTAAAGTGTATGAAGTATGAATGCTTTATGATAAGTTGTTGTCAAGATATGCCTCCTTGTAAAAGTTACACAGCAGTACATCTATTTTTAGTGTTCTAGTTTTTAACCTCCAGCCCGACCCCCAGGCATGGACCCAGGGGCCCGATGCCATGGAATAAAACTCAACCCTACAGGGTACCTATGGTCCGAGTATGAAAGCCCTCTGATAAAAAGTTTTCAAGATATAGACTTCTAGAATACTATATCACAGAAAAGCCATTATTATTAATGGTGTTCTAGATTTTAACCTCTAGCCCCACCCCCTGGCATGGACCCAGGGATCTGATGCCATGGAATGAAAGCCGACCCTACAGGGTGTCAATGGCCCAAGTATCAATGCTTTCTGATGAGTGGTTGTCAAGATATGGACTTCTAGAAAACTTTAACACAAGAATTGCCATTTTTGAAGGTGTTCTAGATTTTAACCTCCAGCCCCACCCCCTGGCTTGGACCCAGGGGCCCGATGCCATGGAATGAAAGCTAACCCTACAGGGTATCTATGGTCCAAGTATGAATGCTTTCTGATGAGTGGTTGTCAAGATATGGACTTCTAGAAAACTTTAACGCAAGTGTGACGCGCACACGCACGGGAACGGGAACGGGAACGTGGACGACAGGGGTGACTGCAATAGCTCTATGCACTTCGTGCAGTCGAGCTAAAAAAGCAGGGAAACTCTTTGCCTCGGCGTTAAAGTGTTTGACTTGCTCAATACTCCTATACGTCACTTTTATGATAATGCGGTACCAGTGAAGTTTATACCTACACATGTACATGTTATGACATACACACAATTTCACCTCTTTAATACGTTAAACGATAAAAGTAGGCAATGACCAGGAAATGGTACAATTAGAAAGAAATTCCCACTCCAAATACCGAGGTGAGAAAAAATCAATTAACATCATATGCTGACATCATAAATAATAAAATAAAAATAAGAGCTGTCGCAGGACAGCGTAGCTCGCCTGACTTGTGCTATGCCACTACATCTGTTAAAATCTATGACCCATGACCTTGACCTCAATGTCACTCAGGTGGGTCATGATGGTACAACATAAAACTTCAGACCAATGCAAAGTATCAACTTGATCAATTATATAGACTTATAAAAACATTAACTAAAACTTAAACACAAAACTTCCAAGTCCAACCTCAAGGTCATCCAGGTGAGTTGTGATGTACAGCATAAAACCTGAGACCAATATCTATCAACCTGCAAGTGTCAACTTTATCCATCAACATGTTCAAGAGATTTAGACTTTAACCAAAAAATTTAACAGAAAATTTCTAAGTCTGTGACCTTGACCTCAAGGTCACCCAGGGTAGGTCATGATGGTACTGCATAAAACTTCAGACCAATATCTAGAAACATACAAAGTATCAACTCAATCCATCAATATGGTCAAGAGATATACTAGACTTGCAAAAACTTTAACCAAAAACTTAAACACAAAATTTCTAAGTCCGTGACCTTGACCTCAAGGTCACCCAGGGTGGGTCATGATGGTACTGCATAAAACTTCAGACCAATATCTAGCAACATGCAAAGTATCAAAACAATCCATCAATATGGTCAAGAGATATTGACTTACAAAAACTTTAACCAAAAACTTAAACACAAAATTTCTAAGTCCGTGACCTTGACCTCAAGGTCACCCAGGGTGGGTCATGATGGTACTGCGTAAAACTTCAGACCAATATGTAGCAACATGCAAAGTATCAAAACAATCCATCAATATGGTCAAGAGATATTGACTTACAAAAACTTTAACCAAAACAAAAACTTAAACACAAAATTTCTAAGTCCGTGACCTTGACCTCAAGGTCACCCAGGGTGGGTCATGATGGTACTGCGTAAAACTTCAGACCAATATCTATCAACATGCAAAGTATCAACTTGATCCATCAACATGGTCAAGAGATATAGACTTCTAAAAAACTTTAACCGAAAGTGTGACGCGGACGTAAACGTAAACGTAAACGCGGACGACCGAGGTGACTACAATAGCTCTATGCACTTCGTGCAGGCGAGCTAATAATAATCGTTAGATCCTTCAGAAGGAGTGAAACATTCAAAGCGAGAAGATGGACCATATATTGGCCAGATGGGTCATAAAGGCTTATTTTTGATTGGGTGTGCATACTCCTCGTTGAAATGCAAAAGTTTTCTTTAGGCCCACTTGCAAACGAAGCAGACAGCACAGGCTGACCTACCGATTTTACATTGGCGTATATGTGGTGAAGGCAAATAATAGCTCATATATGTAATGGAGTAGTCATCTGCGCAAAAAATGAACGTACACGCAGGCAGACAAATTGGCCAAGCCGAACGAATGGATCGACGATCTTACCTTTATTTTGTTTGAATTGTTGCTTTACGCCCCAGTCAACAGATATGGTCAGCTCCGAACGTTGCCTCCTGGACCATTAAATGGGACAGCGTTCATGTAGAATATTAAAATGTTCTAAGCGATTAATCAGTACTCAGGCGGTCGGTCAGTAATTTATAAGCTTAGCAGCTATTTTTTATACCCAAAATGGGCAGGGTGCAATCTGCCATGCCTGGTATCGATGGAATTTGGGGTTAACGCAACAAAGGGAAGTTTTTAGTTTTTCTTAACTTATTACATGTAAAGGCGGCCCCCATGGCCGAGCGGTTAAAAGCGCTGTTTCTTAATCACTCGATCATCTCACCGCTGTGTCTGGTGTGAGTTCGAGCCCCGCTCTGGCCACATGTGAGACAAGCCAAGTTCTGCTTGCGGGTGTGTCAGGTGTTTTTTCTCGGGGTTCTCCCATTTTCGCCCCACCTACTGATTGGCCCGTCTCATATGAGCTGAAATAATCTTGAAAGGGACGTAAAACTGAATTTTAAAAAAAAATACATGTAAAAGGCCTCTTCACACATAATCGAGAATCTCTCGACGTAGACTTGCGTTTAATTACGAAAAATAGTTTTTGATTGTTAGATTTATTGCTATACGTCGCAAACAAGAGCTATGGACATGTCGGGACGTTAGCTGTTGAAAGGGACGTAAAACAATAAATCAAACAAACTAAGCTCCTCCAAAAGGTGACCAATAAACATTCATGTTATATGTGCAATATTGTGTGAAGTTCCAAGTAGTTACTTTGCAAGTATGTGTCATTGTTGACTTCACCAGCCATCATTTTAGTTTTCTATACGATATGTTTGGCGATACCCATCTTACAATATTTCAATATAACACTCAGTTGCCATGGGAACCACAATTAAAACATGACTCTCATCAGAATCTGGTGACTCTGCAACTATGGCATTGTTATTTATCCTTCTAAACTGTAAACATAAGTTAGCACCACGCTTATTTTGGCATGTATATTGAAAACATTAATCGTTGCTAAGGCATGTCACGCGTTGCTATGTGACTTTTTATGGAAAAAAAAATGACGTGCGTGAGGGTCATTCCTAACCTTAATGCATACTTTATCTGCTTTATAACATGCAATGGCAATTTATGTTTCGCATTGCTACTAAAACCTTAGAAATGACGTATCAACCTACCAAAACTTGGAATCATTGTAAAACACGTTGCTATGGTAACCGACAATGAAACGAATTAAAAACACCATGTTTTGACACATTACATAACCATTACTATAAAAAGGATAGATAATGAGTAATTTAAAGTTCAAGTCCATTAATAAAATAACCCATTTCTTATTTTCGTCATAATTGTGGCTATTTTTCATGTTGCTAAGGAATGCTACGTGTTGCTATGACACTATTGTTTTGGAACAGTGACTCTCATGGAGGTCATTTTCATTCTTAATGTATTCTTTATCTGCTTTAGAACATTTTATGACAAAATATGTTTTGTTTCTGTCCTAGCACCTGAGCGACACATGTCTTATCGCTTCAAAACAGTAATCTTCGAAATATGCGCGTTGCCATGGTAACCAGCCATGCAACGAATTAAAAACACCATTTTTGTAATTGACAAATCTAGTACTATCAAAACGTGTTACATCAGCCATTTTGAAGATGAGGCCAAAAACGGCGTCTATAGACCCCAGCCCTTTGAACCAAAACCAATTTTATTGCTTCCAATCCTGTTAAATGTGATTGCAGAAGTGACCATTGACCCATTGGTAACATTATGTTAAGCTTTGGGACGTTTAACGTCGCCAACGTCAATACCAAAACAAACACTAGGTGCCCAATATCTTCACTACCTGTGACGTCATTGTTGCTTGAACAGCATGCCGTGTTGTCTGTTGGTTCGATAGATACCGTTTAAGCACAAAATGGCCCACATCGAATAATCTAAATGATGCTAATGAATAATTGTTCCTTACTGTGCACTTATGCATTCCGTTCACCAGTTTTACAGTAACATGAGATGGACCCAACTCAATCTTTATGGCACAGTATCAAAACGACATCAGATAACCAAACGTACACAGAATTGGGCATATTCCACATCGCCCGGACGTTTACGTCACAATTTGCTTTTTCTATAGATTTTGACGTTTTGACGTTAATCTTATCAATAAAATGTCGTTTTCTCATTTCATCGCATGCCACAAGCAGTCTGCAAGGCATTTCTAAAAGAATTTTTTTACTAAAATGTCAAATACATATGTTACAGTTGAATTTTTATGTGTTGCGTATTTTAATTCCTTAAGTATATATATATTTTTTTCATTGGTTGATTTGCATATTGTTTCATGTAAACACAAAATGGCTGCCTGAACAGCATTTGAAGCCTATACAGAGTCAAAATACTTAAAAAGATTGTTGAGGCCTCAACAAAGACATCTCAGGCTCGTTTTCAGAATATTCGAGTCTCTTCATCGGCAGAGCCTCGTGTGAGACTTGAATAATCTGAAAACTTGCCTAAGACTTCCTTGTCTCGGCCTCAACCCCAACATAGATTCTTTTAGTACCCATTATCAATGGTTTGAGATAATATTAAAAATATCAATTTTTTCTCAATCAATTTTTATGCTGAAAAAAAAAAAGAACTGTCTATTGCATGAGCAATAGACATTAGTCTATTGCATGAGCAATAGACATTAAGTTTTCTTAATGGTTCACAAAAGGAGTTCTCAGGACACATCATGTATGCAAAGACTGCACTGGTCAACTCTTATCATCGGAATGTTATGTCATGTAGCATTTTCATGTGGAAAATCTCATTTGTATTCCTGATATAATCTTGATTATGTTTATTAATAATATTTTATCATTCCAATGCAATCAGAACATCTGCATCTGATCAGCTGATATCATCTATATTTAGAGTGTCTGGTCTACAATATTGTTCATGCATTTGCTTTTTATTTAAGGATTGAAATTCAGATTTTAGCTTTCACTGGATGATGAAAAACATTAGGCTGTTTTAATGTCTGTGAAGCCCGAAGGGCTTCTCGGAGACATTAAAACAGCTAATGTTTTTCATCATCCAGTGAAAGCTAAAATCTGAATTTTAATACTTATATTTACATTTTATATTATCAATCAAGTATCAGATTTTTAATTGCACACATCACTGCTCATTTTCATGTTATTTGACATTAATTCCGACTTAACGTAATTTTGGAACAGCCAAAACGTTAAATTTTCGCGCCTAACGTCATGGCGATACGCGACCAACGTCACGACAACAAGAGTAAACAAACAACGTCACTGGATGGGTTTTGACGTCGCCTCGCCCATAGGCGTGGCCTCTAGATCTCATGACTTAATGTTTTTCATTGGGAAATGAAGAACATCAAGAAAGATACTTTCATCTAGGGCGATTGCAATAAAAATGTAAATATTTGGTTTTGATGTGTGTTAGGCACCATGCAGTCATTTGTAATCATGCCCCCCAAACTAGTCCTGGGGGAGGGTGGGGAATAACTGTAGAAATGAGTGGGGGGTTACCTTCTTATTGTCCTCACAGTGTGAGAGAATTACCCATGGTATCGCGCTAAATATGTAGAAAACAAAGACAGCAGTGATTATAGAAAAGTCCAAGTCCCCACTATTCCCCAGGACTTGGCGGGGGGGGGGGGGGGGGGGGGGTTGGGGGGTTGAATCTGACTAGTGCATTAACATTACGTTGCCTATCTTAATTACCCCATAAATTGGTATGTCTAAGAAAAAATGCTTGACCACTGACTGAGCTATTACTGATGGAGCATTATGGGGATCGCTCAAGGAGTTACCATTATATAGATTAACACCAAGAGTTTGCTTATGTGGGCAGAGTTTTCCCTTACATTGAGTTGTAATTTTACTAGATTCTAGAAACTGATAAGCTGTAAGTTCTATAGGTATAGGGTTGAACCACTGACCTTTCACTCTGGGTGTCTGCCACTCTACCAGTGCATGGGCAGCCAAATTTATTATAGGCATTACATTTTGCAGATTGTCTGATTTGCTTTTAAAAATTTTGTGGCCTTCAGAAAATGGAGAAATTATCTTACATTTGCTGCCATTTTGCTCAAGGTAAACAGATTGATAATTATTAGACAAGACAACTAAGATAGGCACCTGTATTGGATTAGACACTGTACTTTTTACCATAATGTATGTAACCCTTGACTGAATGGTTTGTTGTTTTGTTTATTGATTTAGTGCTCAGTGTCCATGGTTAACAGCCATGGTTAAATCTGAGGATGACCATTCTATCCTAACCGCACTGTTCCCCGGCAAGCCTCCCATAGACAGATTACCAGTACTTTATGCAGATTACAAATAACTTACAACTAGTGGAAGCGGAAAAATGGCCATAGAATATTTTCATGACCATTAATCTTCATGAAAGAAACATGCTCAACTTGGGGATTGACCGGAGTCTGCCACTGGGGCAAACTACTGACAGTGCAAACAATGCCTGTTCAAGACAATTAATTAAAGTGATCAGTGCTTTTGTTTTGTTATTACTTTTAAAAATGTCATACTTTTCATGTCTTGGTGGTCATGTCCCTCTGTTGTGCATAAGAGGCTATTTTAGATAGAAAACCACTTTACAGGTGCACAATACCAAGGTACAGGTCAAACTCATGATAACCCTATCTTTGGGATTTTATAAGTGCAACCCTGTTGTAATGAAGTTCTTTACAACAGACATATATTATAGCAGAATAATCATTTTGGTACCCATGACATAGCCTTATTGTATTGCAACCCTGCACTATAGTGAGGCTGTTACTGTATCTATACCAATTTTTCAGTGTACAAACTACAAGAAGCATTACAAAAAACCTGAGAACAGTTTCCATGGCAATGTTGGCAAAGGGCCATCACTCCTGCTAAATGTCATTATTTTGTCTATACTAAATCCTCTCAAAGAATCCCAGGTAAATAACATAAGATGAAACTGCTCTAAATATTCTGCACCTCATACAATGAAAGCTTATGATTGAATCACTTACATGGAACTTCAATATGTTAGGGACACACTGTGGCGTACTCAGGGCAGTTCAGGGGGTTCGATCGAATCCACCTCTGAGGTGGATTCGATCGAACCCCCCTCTGCAACCAAATTATTTCATTTTCATGATAAAATTGGAGAAAATACTGGTAAAAGTATGAAAACGAACTCCCCTAAATATATTTGAACCCCCTCTCCAGAAATTCTTTAAGCACCCCTTGGACATACGCTTAGGGCCTTGGTAAAGTTAGTCCTTTCCTATGTTTGAAACCTGGTGACAATCAGCATGTGTGACTAGTGCTCTTCTGTCACTGAGGTCCAAGGTCTATGGTGTTATTCAGACTCTACATTGTAAGATCACACCCTCCCCTTAAATTCAGAGCCAAACATGAGCCAAAAAGTATACTGACTTTTCTAGCAAGCATCAAATTAAACTGAATGTCACTGATTAAAGTAAAAATTCTGTTCTGTTTGTTTTGTTACTTTACATCCCAGTCAACAGCTATGGCCATTTCGGGATGTCACCTTCAATTTTAAGAGGCTTTTGCCCAAAGGTGAAATATAAACACTTCAAAGCACTTTTCCTGAGCAGACCATGGTTCATCCGCTGGTTGCATGGAGGCATCAAATAGCCAAACTACTTCTCACAGCCATTTATTTCCAGGATCTCTATAAATTGTAAACAGTTCAGCCTCATTATAACATGCCTCACTATAGTTTTCCATATAACAGACCATACCATGGCTCCCAAAATGATTATTATGCTATGTCTGTTGTAAATAACCTCATTCCAACACAAAGATGGCATTATAATCAGTGTTACAAGCAAGAAATCTGCTTGCCGTGTATTTATTATGGAACTCCCTGGCAATTTAAAGTTTTTTAAAGCTTAGTTGCCTATCAAATTTACTTTGGAATTCCTGTACTCTTAGTTTCAGGAGTGTTTTCTTTACTGATGAGATACATATTATGTAAAATGTCAAGATCATTTCTAATATGCTTATTTCTTTTAGCAGAAAAAGTGCAACTTCTGCAGTGCTATGTGAAAAGGAAGTCACCTAGGGAAGTGTCAAGCAAAGATGCAGAACAGTTTGTACCTCTGTCCATTCTGGTGATAGTCATAAAATGTGGCTGCCCTGACTGGTCATAGGTTGATGCTCTATGCACTAGACATGATAGTTCCAAATATCTGAACTTGTCATGCAGTTGCACATACATACAAATTAAGCTTTATGAGCCTGTGTGTGAGAAAACAAACAATTTGGGTTCTGACCAGGTCTAACATAAACCAGCCTTTACAGACACAGAAGCAGGCTAGAAGCTTGAAATTTTGGATTTAAGATAAAGAAGGATTGTACTATCTGTGCAGCGAAATCAAAGGTGCTGATCAGCTTTGCAGTTATTGCACAGCTGATCTGCGGTTTTGTTTTCCCCTATGCAAACTGTTGGTTTTCTCATGCGGTGGCTCATATGTTAATGTCAAAGTCATCCTCCAAATCCTTAATTTTTCTGCAAAAAATGGCATATATTCATTCCAATAAAGATAAACATTTCTCTGATCTTCAAGCCTTAATTAATCATTTTATGCAGTTTCTTATGTTTTTATGCTATTACTTAGTCTAGAAATTTTTATAGATATCAGACTATAAAACATTTTTAACCAAAACAAAACACCAGAGGACCATTGGTCCTTATAACGCTCACCTGAAGCCTCATCCTGGAGTATTAAGTCATCATGAAATGACCTTGACCATGAATACTCACACACCTTTATTGAATTCATAAGTTGTCTGCATCTGCAAAGTTTCAGGTCTCAGGCTGCAATAGTTTCCAAACCCAGTGATTTATGAGAAAACCATAATTTTAATTTAAATATTTAAATGACTTTGGGTCAAGGTCAAGAAATGACCTTGGCCTTCATTAATTACTTACCTTCATTGACTCCATTGGCTGTCTGCATCTAGCAACTTCCAGGTTTCAGACTGCAACAGTTTCCAAAATATCCATTGTTTTTGCCTTTTCCCATGTAAAAGCCTATGTTTCCAAAATTGACCTTGCCGTAAAATAGGTCAAGGTCATCCTATGGTCATCATTTGATCAAACTATTATGGGCTGGAGTCCCAAATGCTACATACCAAGTTTCGCGAAAATTGGCCTGCCGGTTCTGGAGAAGAAAATTTTTGAGTGGTTTTTACCATATATGGGCATGGCGTGGCGTGACGACAGACTGGCCAAGGTCAAGAGATGACCTTGACCTAAATTAATCACATACCTTCATCTACTCCATTAGTTGTTCGCATCTACCACTTTTCAAGCATCAGGCTGCAATAGTTTTCAAAAAATCCAGTGTTTTCACTTTTTCCCATGTAAAAGCCTATGTTTCCAAAATTGACCTTGCCGTAAAATATGTCAAGGTCATCCTAGGGTCATCATTTTATCAAACTATGATGGGCTGGAGTCCCAAATGCTACATACCAAGTTTCATGAAAATCGGCCTGCCGGTTCTGGAGAAGAAGATTTTTGAGTGGTTTTTACCATATATGGGCGTAGCAGCCATCTTGGTCATGCGACCTGGATTTCGCGATCAAACTTTCGTCTCCCTACCCATGGATGCTCCACATAAAATTTCACTTTGATTGGCCCAGCAGTTTCAGAGAAGAAGATCTTTGAAAAGTGTGTATGGACGACAGACTGGCCAAGGTCAAGAGATGACCTTGACCTACATTAATCACATAACTTCATCTACTCCATTAGTTGTTTGCATCTACTACTTTTCAGGCATCAGGCTGCAATAGTTTTCAAAAAATCCATAGTTTTCACTTTTTCCCATGTTTCAAAAATTGACCTTGCCGTAAATTAGGTCAAGGTCATCCTAGGGTCATCATTTTATCAAACTATGATGGGCTAAAGTCCCAAATGCTACATACTAAGTTTCATGAAAATCGACCTGCCGGTTCTGGAGAAGAAGATTTTGAGTAGTTTTTACCATATATGGGTGTGGTGGCCATCTTGATCATGTGACCTGGATTTCGCGATCAAACTTCCATCTCCCCTTCCCATGGATGCTCCACATAAAATTTCACTTTGATTGGCCGTGCAGTTTCAGAGAAGATCTTTGAAAAGTGTGAATGGACGACAGACTGGCCAAGGTCAAGAGATGACCTTGACCTATATTAATCATATACCTTCATCTACTCTATTAGTTGTTTGCATCTACCACTTTTCAGGCCTCAGGCTGGAATAGTTTTCAAAAAATCCATAGTTTTCACTTTTTCCCCATGTAAAAGCCTATGTTTCCAAATTTGACCTTGCCGTAAAATAGGTCAAGGTCATCCAAGGGTCATCATTTTATCAAACTATGATGGGCTGAAGTCCCCGATGCTACATACCAAGTTTTGTGGAAATCAGCCCACCGGTTCTGGAGAAGAAGATTTTTGAAGAGTTTTCACCATATATGGGCGTGGCGGCCATCTTGGTCATGTGACCTGGATTTCGCGATCAAACTTGAAATGTCACTACCCAAGGAGGCTCCACATAAAATTTCAACTAGATCGGCCAAGCGGTTTCAGAGAAAAAGATCTTTGAAATTGTGGACGACGGACGGACGGACGCGGATCATGGCCATCCTATAAGCTCACCTTGTGAGCCTTCGGCTCAGGTGAGCTAAAAATGACTGAAATACTTGAGTATGATCCCAAATACAAATGATATATGAGAGCTTTAGCCACCCACGACATGTCTTACAAAAACATTTTCTTCTGTTTTTTGGTGTTTTTTTTTCCTTTGTTTTTTTCTTTAAAAAAATACATTTTATTTCTTGTGAAGAGTCACTTTGGTTTCAGATTCATAATAAGGCTGCTGTGATTTCATGCAATTTTGTTTACATGGAGAGCTATAGAACTAAGAGCCACGATGCAAGAAAACTGGGCATTGTGCCTTCCAACCAGGTCAAACACAAACTGGCCTGTGGGCTAGAAGCTTGAAATTTCAGATTTACAAAGAAGAGATATTGTACAGTCCATGAAGCGAAAACAAAGGCGCTGATCAGCTGTTCAGTTACTGCAAAACTGATCCACACCTATGTTTTCACATAGGTGAAAATTCCGGTTTTCTATGACACAGCTCATATAATTATGACCAAATCTTCATAATGGGGATCCTTAGTCAGGCCCACATGTTTGCAAATTCTAAAAATATCAACAACAACTAAAACCATGCATACATGGCACGTATTCGTTCCTCTCGTTCTTTCCTTCGTCGTGACAGTCGTTCCTCAAGGTCAGCATGCAATTCTTCTGGCGTCTTTGTACCATTCTGGAGATTTCTAAAACATGCAAAACACACAAACGCATGCAAAATGACAGGTTAGCTTATATGGAAGGTTAAGACAGACAGCAAAGGACTGTTTTAGAGTGCAAGACTTTTTCATAATTTCTTTTCAAATATAGTACAGCCGCGGTGGTGTAATGGATAGCATTTTCGCTTAGCAATCAAGGGGTTGCGGGTTCAAAATCTGGCTGGTACATATGCCTGTCATGTTGGTGACAAATGTTCATCCTGACGTAATAAAGGCAAACCGCTCATAGGGTGTAACATTTTAAAATGAAGAGACATGGGAAAAAGGGGTCTTCAGCATATGTGACCTGGTCCCGAGGTTATAAAACTTTTCTCATTCTCAACTCAATTGAGCATAAGATAAACAAAACCAATCTTTTTTCATGCTTATATAATGTTAAAATACCATCAATTATCATTTAAGCATTTATGAGCAGAATAAAATTAATGTCAGGCTCAACTGAACTGAGATTGAAAAAAAATTAATTTACAACCCTGAGACCAGGCCCCGAGGTTATAAAACCTTTTTCATGCTCAGCTCAGCTAAGACTAAAATTTATCCTGCTCATAAATGTTAAAATGTCAACAACTGTTATTAGCAGGACAAATTACAGTTCTAAACCTTCAATGTCACTATATTTGGGCTATCTCAGTATTTATGAGGAACTGAAATTTCAAGCTTAGCTGAGTTGAGCATGAAAAAAAGTTTTATAACCTTGGGGGCCAGGCCTAACACATAACCAGCTGTTCAACCTAGTGAGATGATTTGAGGCTTGTGTATGTTAAATCTCTATAGCAACAAAATGGCTCCGAAGCTGTGTGATAAAGCTCATGGTCAAACAATATGTGCCTGTATTCTCCTCGCATAAGCAAAACGCAGGATGCCACTACTAAATGACGCATTGGTTTCTGGTGCCAAGAAATAATATGCAGTTTATTATTTTTTCTGTTTCTCTGTTGCATATTAGCATGCATAAGTTTTTTGTTTGTTTGTTTGTTTGTTTTTTCTACAAAAACAGGTTGATTAACCTAATTAGGGATAAGACAAGCATGCCATTCTAATTCATCTATTTTGTTCAAAAATAAATTAAGTAAGCTTGTCAAAGATATTAATAATAGATGCTGTTATTTAAAGAGAGATATAAACTTTAACTCTGCAGATCTTACCAAAACTTCTTGGAAAATTTTAAAATCCTCTAAGAATAATGCAAATGTTAAAATCCTCAAAGAATCAAGACTATAAACACAGAAAAATATACATATCCATAAGGTTTCAAACAACAAATTTCATTGTCTTTCTTGTCATAAAACATTAATTTACATGTATTTTAAACAATATATATCCTCTAAAATAATGGAATAATAATTTGCACTTAAAAATAAATTAAAAATATCCAATTATCCCCGACTCACCAGTAGTCTTTCACAGCCTAATAACTGAAGATTCTCGAAAAATGTGAAAGGAAATGCAATAAGCTGCAGATGAATGCCAAGAAAATACTCTACATGTCATAATAACAACAATAATGACAAATACATGCCTACAGTTACGATGCCTTAGGGGGAGGTACAGGGAATGGCATTATCAAATCATGCACTATTTGTCTCAAACATGCAGATTCATAACAGAATCGGACAGTTATTTGCTTATCATGCAGATTCATAGATAGCGTAAACTGGATCACAATCCTCCTATAAGCTCTGATTAGGAGTAATCAGTAAAATAATTTGGGCTTTCTTTATTTTATTTTTTTTCTCCAGAAATCATTGATATTATAATCTCAGGAAATTTCCCCCATAAGTGCCTCACAAAAAACAATTAACAATGTTTTTACTTGTCAGAAGCTCCGAAAACAATATAACATCTGGAGTCAAGGACATTACCTATTTCAGAGACAAAAAACAAAGTTCACATGAAACAATTAATATGATTGGACAAGATAATTGTGTTCGCTAATGTGATTGGCTATTGGTCACTAAGGAATTCTGGGAAAGAAGTCAATGCACTCTGTGAACTCTGAGACTACCTACCTTACCTGTCAAGTCAATCAACAGATTATAATCGATCTGTGTTCTTCATACAAGTTCATATGTCCTGCTTGCTTACCTGTTTTCTCCATTATACATTCTAAAATTCTCATCTTTTTTCTTTGCATCAAGATTAACATAAAATCAAAAGTTAACAACCGTACATGGCAATAACTCATTTCAAAATTTTGTTTAGGCAGTTCTAGGAAGTACCCACATTGTATGTACGAAAAAAGTGTTGTTTTTTCTTTGTATTGACTGCCATGACCATCTGTGACTAATGGTGCCAATTTGATAGGATCACTGATGATCAAGGCCAAGGCTTTAATAACTGAAGCTGCAACCTGGCCCAAACTCTCTTTAAAAGCTTCACTGCCTTTAATTTAAACGTTTCTGAAATTTTAAAATTCAAATTCAATTTTCCCATGATGCAACACACAGTGTCATGTGACTTACTCTTCCTCCATCTGTCGTCGTCGCCGACGTTCAGCTCGCCTCTCTTCCAGTGTGGACATTGTGAATGTTAGAAGTTATTGGTCTTCAAAATGAAAAGGACAGGAACCTGAAAGCAGAAATAAATAAATACATTTTATTTGTTTACTTTTACATCCACTTCAAGATTATTTCGCTCTTATGAGATTGGCCAATCAGTAGCAGGGGCCTAAATGGGAGATCTCCAAGAATAAAGCACACAAGCAGAGCTTGGCTTGTCTCAAATGTGTCCCACATGGGGATCGAACCCACATTGGACACAGCTGTAAGATGACCATATGATTAGGAGCAGTAAGGAAAACTTGGTCACCCAGGCCGCCAGAAAACACACACATTTGATATGATCAATCTACATTAAAGGATCCAGAAAAGTGGATGAAGGCTTGAAACCCCAACCCCTACTTGATTTTCCAAGGTATGAGTTTCAAAATGGTAAAATAACCAATGATCTGATTGTGAAATTAAACATTTACCGTAAACTCTAATAAAGGTAAGGGGGCAAAGAGGGTAAACATTTCACGAACATGTTATCCTGATGGAAAACTTACAAGCTCTAAAGAGTTGAGCATATTTAAAAAAAAAAAGAGTTGTGCATCATTAAAAAAACTTTCTAACTTAAACGCCTGGCAGCAACTGCTTCCAGTTCATTCAGAAAAAAAAAAAAAAAAAAAATACAGCATAGGTGGGCATATGTAATTAATAGTATGATCATCAAAATAGATTAAATAATTTAGGTCAGGAATTTTACCTTTTGATCTCATAAAGCTAATGTAGTCTTGAATAATCCAAAAATGTCTTATTAAAAATAACTGAAAAATCAAAATGTACAAAACATCCCAACAGAACCAAAATATTTTTCCAAGTCTAATAATTTTCACCTTTTCCCACTGAAGTGTGATCAGGTAATGATATAAATTGGCCAACCTTACAGGATTCTAAAAATCATCATTTTTTCTGGATGATAAGATAAGCTCTCAATAACCTAAAAAAAATTCACATACCTGGGGAAAAATCAGGGAAAAGATGGCCAGATATTTCTAGTAGCAGACACTAAATACATGCCTTTCTAACCATTGCTGCAAAAATTAATGATCAAATAAAAAAAATCAAAGTTACCTGAATGCTTTGGCTACAGCTAACCTCCAACTATTTGCTGGGTTAACCAACCCTTTCCCAAGGGAGAAAGGGGATCTGCTTTTTTATTTTCCTTGTTAGCAGTAATCTGTGACTGCAGCTTGGCTTCCTTATCAACTTCCTGCTATTGTGATGTCATAGCAACAATGACTTGACGTCATGATATGACATAACGTCATCAATGACGTCAACGTCATGACATGACGTCATGTGATATCAAGACATTGTATTAGCCAGAATTTTACTGTTTTTATCAAATTACTTCTATAAAAATTATCTATTACTTCACCAGTTCTGCCAAAATAAACACAAAAAATGAGATTTTGGAGAAAAGTGTGAAAATTTGAGGGATAAAATTTAAATAAATTCTGAAATTCTATATGAAATCCAAACCAGAAAATTTATATAATCATTCTATAGAAAATTTATATAATCAATAATAGTTGATTAGTGTCTACATTGTGTTTTTAAAAAGTGAGTCAATCACTTGATATTAAATCCATGTTAAGCCTTCAACTCCGCCACCCCCACTCACACACCCCTCCTCAATTTATAATGGCAGTTTACCACACACAAACAGAAAAATCTCACATAATAACATATACCCCTAGCCAGGCTCCAGAATGCCACCCCTAGCCAGGATGATCTGAGTATTAAGATCACTAGGTTGTCAATTAAAACAGAAATATCACCTTTAATTTATTTTTTGTAAGTATCCAAAAATCTTAATAGACAAAACACCCCCTATGGTAACGGTATAATAACCTCATAGTGTGTCACATTGTGGCTCACATAGTAACCATATTATGCAGATTTAGTAAACCTTAACATTAAGTAATTCATCAGTATAACATTCGAGCCTCGACACAAGCAAAGCAAATGAATCAGCAAAGATGAAGATCAGATTGTTCATCTGTGTTATTTGATATGCCATTTATTTCAAATTACAATCAATGTCCCTCAATATAAATAAAAATAATCGAGACTGATGTGAAATTTTTCTAAGCAGAATCAAGGCTGATTTGAGTCTTAAAACAGTCAGGTTTTCTGGTAAAGGTCATTTCATTAATCTTAACGGTCTTACATCAAAAGAATTACAACCTTTTTAAGATAACAAGATACCCAAATTGAGTGGTGTCATCTTTAAATTCTAATTGGGTAATGTAAGAATCTTATAAATACAATGTTTTAACAAATCTCATTATCTGTTGTAGGAGTTTCAGTTACTATAGCATCACCAAGCTTTCTGAATGATGCAAACTCTCGCACAATTGAGTCAAAAATACCAAAATTACTGAACCATGAGGGTACATACTACTAAATATTCATAAGTACTCGCCCCGCCTTTTTCGGGAAGAGCATTTACTTTGTGTTAGAGACAAAAATGATGTCACCTGTCAATAATCGTTGATTGATTTCCGCTGTGAAGTGTTTGTTTTAAAAGTTGAAATATGCGCCGTTTCGAATGCCATGTTTTAGTCGATAAATCCCAGTATCGGATGGGAACGGGATGGATTTTTCTCCATGAACCCCTCTGAAGACCCACCCGCATTAGAAAGCATGGTTTCTGAGGGTGCTTCCGTTTAACGGGACCTAGTTTTGAATTGAGTAGGTAAACATGCAGATTGTTTTCATTTAAATTAATGGGCTATGATGGACGTTTAAAATGAGACCAGTCTTGTGAATTTTGTATGTCTAGTTTTCGAGCTAGGTGACAAAAACGTTAACATTGTCACCTATGGAAAACCTAATGGTAAAATGCAACCTAAAGGGGGATTGACGAGACAGACTATTGCTTGGCTTTTCCTCTCTCTTGCGAAAATTACTGACTACAGCCGGTATGTATCTCTTCTTTTCTGGAACACACTCTCTTCTGAATGAAATCCATACACAGAGTTAAGGGGGAAACGAAAAATTCACTGATTTTAGTGTCATTTTTGTAATGGGATTCAAGCACTCGTTTCGTGTTTTTGCAGTCTTTCCCGTTGAGTTTGGGGGTGGGGATAAAGAAATGGCAAAGTGGCTCTTGTTGTTAATACTATGTAACAGCTAAGCTTTTCTAGAACAAGTGCAGTGTCATGTGGCTGTAACAAAATGCGACTTGGTGACGTAGAAATTAATTTGATGTCGAAACTCGGCTTCAAGCAGAATCAGGCATCTATTGAGAACAGGCATATTCGTGGCTTACTTATACATAAAATGTCATATTGCCAGTAAATCATTTGTCTCGTAAAGCTTGGGTTCGCTGTTTTACTTCGATTAATGTGAGTTTTGCACATTTTCACAGTCACGTGGCTCATTTTACCCCTTATAATGCATGGTTGCTATGGAAAATTCGTAGTTTTACAATTTTCCACAGTAAAATGGGGGTATACCTAGAAAAAGTATGTCTGTAATACCACAAATACGTGGCTGGAACATTTCATCTGATATTTTGCATTGTCTAAATACAGGGCGCCCGGTGACTTTTGGTTTAAATAGGTCAGGTTCAAAAATATAGGTTTTTCGAGGCTAAAAATATAGGATTAAATAGGATGTATATAGAATGAAGAAAACAGTCTTCTCTTTTACTCTTTTACATACATGATACATGGGAGGCCAACCAGATATATTCCTCTTTCCAAATAGAAAGAAATATTGAAAAAAGAAGAAATTCTTGATAGCTGAAATTCTTGATCTGAAATTCCAAATCGAGAGGTTTATATAATATTACTTGGAAATCCTGAAATTCCAAATGAGGCCTGAAATTCCAAATGGGGAGATTGTTTTCAAAAGCATGCTGTTTTTCAATACAAGAAAGAGAAATGAGTAAATAAGAAGTATGTTATGGTTTGGGTAAAAGCGTTCATGCTTTCAAAATTTTAGTTTTCTTAAATTTCTGTAAACATCTTATGATTCTTGTCAGTTGTGAATAGTAAAACACTATCATTGTCACTATAAAGACCTTTGAAGGAAATTATCATTTAAGCCCATAAAAGTAGATTTCAAAGTCTGTTGTTATTATGTTCAGAGTCTGTTGTTATTATGTTCAGAGTCTGTTGTTGTTATGTTCAGAATCTGTTGTTATTATGTTCAGAATCAGTAGTTTATGCTATGTTTATACAATCTGCCTATTACCTTCTCTTTATGGTGAAATGATATTTTGAATATTTGAGTATAACACATCATACCATTGTTCAGCTTTATAGTCGTCACAAGACTTACCCAATAGGTAGCAAAGTTTGGATTTTTAATTTATCATACTAACCTATCAACTTTGGACACTTAAACAAGTACTTAAAGGTTTCTCCTCTATCTCTATGGCACTAAATCTTAAATTCTAAAGAACAGATTTAAATGCCCACAAATACAGCGGAAATGACACATTTCAGAGCAAAAATTTGAATATGCCTTTGCCCTTGATGTCAAAGACGACAATTTATTACTTCTTTGAAATTGTGTCACCACGAATGAAACAGCAGTAGAGCCTTTTTCACATTTCTGTCTCTGTCCAGAATTACCACAATTAATAATTTTCTATTCCATTTTTTATCCATACACACAAGGATTTAATTACGGTTAGTATGTGATCCAGAGTGTTTGTAAAAAGTGTGTTTTGATTATTATACACAAAAAGTTAAAATACTTGAAAGGACTATTAATTCCTACAAACTAAATTCAAATTGAATTACATGCAATTATGCAGCTCCACTTATATGACATCTCGTTCTATAAAGGGACTTTTATTCCATATTTTAGTTTCATGGGTATCCAAAATCCAAAAATATAGGGTTTTAAAATATAGGATTACATAGGTTTTTATAGGTACACCTCAAAAATATAGGATAATATAGGTTTTTATAGGTTACCGGGCGCCCTGCTAAATATTCGTGTAATAATCTGAAGAATAAAATGATACACAAATATAATACAATGCAAATAAGGTTAGATTTACTCATCACTATTTCTCAAAATCGCAAATTAGAACAAATATGTTAAAATGAGGTCGGTGAGCATGCTTGCGAGTAAATGATTTGTATTGTAAGGATTGTGTGTGCTGTTTTACAAGGAAACATGTGTGTTTTACGTATTTAGACAGTTATGTGGATCGTTTTACGTGCAATAACGCATGGTTGCTATGCCGGAAAATTCGTATTTCCAATTTTCTTTGATAAATTGGGGGTATACCTAGAAAATGTATGCTAATTATTGTGCACATGCGTTTTTTTAACATTTTATCTGATGTTTTGTTTTGTATACATATTCATGCAACATTTTGAAGAATAAAATGATGCATAAATGCAATACAATACAAATTAAGGTCGATTTTCTTATCATTACTTCTCAAAATCGCAAATTCAAGCCACTTGGTAAAAATGAGGTGGGTGGGCATGCTTAATTGGCCATAATCGGAAAACCAGTTAACCGATCTCACTCAAACTTTGCATAAATGCTACACGTATCTTAAGTTTGCACAAAATACGTTCTTTTGATAGAATACAGCAAATTAAGGAATCAATTTAGGGTACATACTACTAAATATTCATAAGTACTCGCCCCGCCTTTTTCGGGGAGAGCATTTACTTTGTGTTAGAGACAAAAATGACGTCACCTGTCAATAATCGTTGATTGATTTCCGCTGTGAAGTGTTTGTTTTAAAAGTTGAAATATGCGCCTTTTCGAATGCCATGTTTTAGTCGATAAATCCCGGTATCGGATGGGAACGGGACGGATTTTTCTCCATGAACCCCTCTGAAGACCCACCCGCATTAGAAAGCATGGTTTCTGAGGGTGCTTCCGTTTAACATGCTGATTGTTTTCATTTAAATTAATGGGCTATGATGGACATTTAAAATGAGACCAGTCTTGTGAATTTTGTATGTCTAGTTTTCGAGCTAGGTGACGAAATGTTAACATTGTCACCTATGGAAAACCTAATGGTGAAATGCAACCATGAAATACAAGTCACAGTTACCTATATCCTATTGAAGGTCAATTATGGGTCATAGTGGCAAAATAATTCTAATATTATTTTGTGATCCATGGAAACACAATGTGTTATAATAAGTGAAACTGTGTTATAATGAGGTGTTTTTTTTTACAATAAACATATAGCAAAATAATAATTTTAGGAGCCATATTGACATGTCATACTGAAAAACACGCTACATTAATGAGGCACATTATAACAGGATCTCTATAGAGACCCTGATTATAATGAGGTTGAACTGTACATACATTTAAGATTTACAGCAAAATTGCCAAACCATAAAATGTATGTCACAGCATAAAATGTTGGTAAAAGTCCCCTTGTATCTGTCAGAAATATACTGTAAATTCGGAAATGTTTGCGAGAAATTAATTTTTGCAAATATTCGTGAATTGACTGCCTCGCAAAAACAGGTCTGGATCATCTCGGAAAATCGTGATCGAAATTGTCGCGTTTATATGCGACATTAATTCTCCATATCAAGGTAAATCCCTCCAAACAAATAATTCTGACTAAATAATGAAACGAATTGTGACTAAAGTAATAAACAAATCGAAAATGGCTGATCCCACATATGCGCGATCTCTGATACTTGCGGTGTGAGCTCCAGCAGTAAGGTCCACCTCTTCAAATAGATTACAACCCAGAAATAAAGGATTACAAACAAATACTTTACTATCTGAATCTCTTTCAAAGATCGTAAATTAAAATGATGTAAAAATGGTTATTAGAAAAATAATGTGATTCTGTCGGCAGATGGTTGAAATCTTAGTTCGTTTTGCAAAATTTTCGTCTTCTTACTTCTGTAGTTTCCCTCCACGTGGTCCTATCACAACCGAAAATAGCCGAGCCGAATCGTCAAAACCCAGGCTACATGATAGCAATCATATAAGCTTTCTATGGCACAGAACCGCCATAAAAATGTCTCATTTCCTTTGAAATATTGGAACCTAAGGTCTGTACTGCGGGTATATATATGGAGCCTGTTATCGCGCATCTGCCTGATAATTTCGATCACGATTTTCCAAGACGATCCAGACCTGTTCAAGGTTCTCACTAATATAGAACTCTATAAACCATAAGGACTACATGAACACTCATTTGCGAATTTCAGTCTTAGCAAATAATTCAGAAATATTAAAATTACGAAATAAAAGTCATGTGAAAATTTCCGAATTCACAGTATCTCCTGATGACTCAAAATGCAAATTATTTACCTTTCTATGATGCAGAGGAAATGCAATGGTTTTTCAAAATAAAAAAGGCAAACAGACAACACCACAAGAATGCTAAAAATTCAAGAATGGAAATCCTAAAATTTATTAGACCAGCCGCGACATGAGAAAACCGATCTTCAGGATTCCCGACAAGGTCTGAAACAAACCAACCTGTGCATGAATAGAAGATGACTAGAGGCTTGAAATTTCCAATTTAGGAAAAAGAGGAATTTTAATATCCGTGTCATGAAAACAAAGCTAAAAATCTGGTTTTCTCATGACCCCGCTTAGCTAAAAATCTGGTTTTCTCATGACGCCGCTTAGCTAAAAATCTGGTTTTCTCATGACCCCGCTTAGCTAAAAATCTGGTTTTCCCATGACGCCGCTTAGCTAAAAATCTGGTTTTCTCATGACGCCGCTCAGATGATAGAAGGGTTGTCCTAGAAGTAAGGGGACCTGTTTATATGATACGGAAATGCCAATTACCAAATGTGGCTCACGCAGTATGATCTTTTGGAAAAAAATGCTTATCATCAGGAAAACATGTCCGTGAAATATATACCCCCTTAAACCCCACTTTTATATGGAAAAACTGGGGTTTGCAGGGGTATACCTATTTTTTCTTATTTTTGATCCAAAACATAGAATGTGGGTACTCGTTAGAACCGCCTCGGGAAGGAGGTTCTAACCTGTACCCACAATCAATGTTTTGAGCAAAATTATTAAAATACTTAACTTTTTCCAATGAAATTTTCTATCTTTTTTGCTTTTTATATATATTGCATGGGCAAGTTTACGTAATGTTTCACCTTCACAATTCTTGTTAAATAAATAATTTCAAAATAAAATTCAATCTAAATCATAGGGGCCCCGGCGTGCTTTTTGGTTGATTTGTGACACATATTAAGCGAAAACAGGTATACATTGTCAATATTTTTACAATGTATACCTGTTTTTGCTTAATATGTAGCCCCTATGATCTAAATAACCAACAAGTTTGTTTCTAGCTAAGACCTACCTGTCTACCTAACTAGCTGACATTTTCAGAATCATAAACCATCAACTGTAAATGACTGCATGACATGTTTTCTTCTACTTAATTTGCTCAGGAATGTATCATCAACCTGCAGGTTACATCACATTGAAACATTGAAAAAAAGTTAGCCACGTCTAGAGAAAACCAACAATGTGCTTTTCTAACATGTCCAACACAAACCGAGCTGTACAAGCACAGAAAATGGCTAGTGGCTGGAAATTTTGAATTTAGAAAGTAGAGGCCTTCACATTTACTGCAAGGGTGATCTGCACCTTTGTGTTTGCATATGCTGCTTTTCTCATGAAGTGGCTAAAATAGTAATTTCTGTATTTTATGGATAAGGTTTTACATGTTTGGTACTGTATGGATACCAGTCTTCCATATGGACCTCCTATGAAAACAGCAAAAGCATTGATGTACTAGTCATTTGTAACCACGGCCCCGCACACCCCCAGGAATAGTGGGGACTGACTTTTGGTCCAGCAAATCTCTACTTAAAGCCCCACCCTGCGGGGACTGCTTGTTGGTAAAACCACTGTTGTTTTCCCCTGCAGCCTTCTGTCTTTTCATTTCACAGCCCTTTTTGCCTATATAAAGCAAACCCCTGGTATTTCCCCCGATGTGGCAAAACTTTGGTCAAAGCCCCGCTCATTTCCACGGCTATCCTCGCTCTCCCCCAGAAAAGGCCATTTTCTTCAAGACCAGAATCTAATAATCTCTGTGAATACATACATGTAAGAACTTGAGAATCAAAGAGTCTGAACTGGCTGAGAGTGACTTTTCAACCACACAAGTGGTAATCACTACACAAGCACACTGAACATGTGTTACAAATGAGCCTGTGCGTGAGAAAACCAACAATTTGGGTTCCGAACAGGTCCAACACAAACCGGGCTGTACAGTCACAGAAGATGGTTAGAGGCTGGAAATTTTGGATTTAGAAAGTAGAGGAACTATCCTTGTAGCGAAAACAAAGGTGCTGATCAGCTTCACAGTAAATGCTAAGCTGATCTGCGCCTTTGTTTTCGCCTATGCAGATTGTTGGTTTTCCCATGCGGCGGGTCAAATAGTACATGTAAAAGTCAAGTTTAAAGTTTAGTAAGAAACCACAAAAACTTGCATTTCAATCTTGCTACCAGAAGCATTTTTTCAATAAAAATTATGGCTCTCTGATATTTTTGGCACCAAACATCATATGCAGGCGAGACAACATATTTATCTTCCAGCTACTGCTTTTGCTGCTGTTGATAATAGTAATTACAGCTTTATCATAACAGCAGCACTCTAATCTATTACTGGTAAACGGTCTAAAAATTGGAACACAAAAAATGAAGAGCCTAACTGAGTCTCACCACAGGAGTAAAACTCTTTATGAGCCGTGTCATGAGAAAATCAACAATGTGGTTTTTGAACAGGTCCAACACAAACCGGACTGTACAGCCACAGAAGACAGCTAGAAGCTTGAAATTTTGGATTTAAAGAAGAAGAGGGATTGTACTTTCTGCGTAGTGAAAACAGCTTTGAGGTTACCAACCGTAAAGCTGATCTGCGTCTTTGTTTTTGCCCATGCAAATTGTTGTTTTCTCATTAGGTGGCTCTTATCTTTTGATTTGGCCAACAGCTTAAAAGGACGTCAGTTTATTATTATAAGCATCATCAGACAGACTAGAGATGCTGGGCATTGAGACTGCAACCCTTAGTTTACGAGGCCAGTGAGTAAACCACTGCACCATGAATCTTCTGTTGATCTTTTGAAGTGTTGTTCATGTTATTGGGTTTAATGACCCTTTGACACATTTCAAGTCATAACTAGAATTTGTTTTCTGTGTGAAAACTGATATCTCCCCCCTTTCTATGTGCATGTCCAAAATATGCAAGCAAGAGTTATAGTTCTTGTGCATCACATATCCTGTCATTCTGTTTTCTAAATGTACCAAGTTTCATTGAAATATCTCTTACGGTTGGAAAATAATCAAAGGGAAATAACTCCAAAGATATGAAAGCAAGAGTAATGATTCTTGTGCATCATGCTTTATAAGTGTACCATGTTTCATTGAAAAAATCTCTAATGGTTTTTGAGTTATAGAGCAGACACGAAATTGAATGAAAAATAATCAAAGGGAAATAACTCCAAAGATATGCAAGCAAGAGTTATGGTTCTTTAGCATGACACATCATCTTATCGTGCTTTATAAGTGTACCAAGTTTCATTGAAATATTTCTTATGGTTTTCAAGTTATAGAGTGGACATGAAATTGTAGTGGAAAAATAATCAAAGGGAAATAACTCCAAAGATATGAAAGCAAGAGTTGTAATTCTTGTGCATGACATATCGTCTCATCATGCTTTATAAGTGTACCAAGTTTCACTGAAATTTCTCTTACGGTTTTCAAGTTATAGGGTGGACACAAAATTGTATGGAAAATAATCAAAGGGAAATTACTCCAAAGATATGCAAGCAAGAGTTATGGTTCTTTAGCACGACACGTAATCTCATCGTGCTTTATAAGTGTACCAAGTTTCATTGAAACAACTCTTACGATTTTCGAGTTATAAAGCAGACATGAAATTGTATGGAAAATAATCAAAGGGAAATAACTCATAAAATACTCAAGCCAGAGTTATGGTTCTTGTGCATGACACATCGTCATCATGCTCAATAAGTGTACCAAGTTTTATTGCAAAATCTTAAATGGTTTTCAAGTTATACAGCGGACACGAAATTGTATCGAAAATAATCAAAGGGAAATAACTCCAAAAATACTCAAGCCAGAGTTATGGTTCTTGTGCATGACACATCGTCTCGTCGTGGTCTACAAGTGTACCAAGTTTCATTGAAAAATCTTTAACTGTTTTCAAGTTATACAGCGGACACGAAATTGTATCGAAAATAATCAAAGGGAAATAACTCCAAAAATACTCAAGCTAGAGTTATGGTTCTTGTGCATGACACATCGTCTCGTCGTGGTTTACAAGTGTACCAAGTTTCATTGAAAAATCTTTAACGGTTTTCAAGTTATAGAGCGGACACGATTTGTGATGGACAGACAGACAGACGGACAGACGCACGGGGAAAAACAATATGTCTCCCGACCCTGTCGGGGGGAGACATAATGAGCCATGTCAATTGTTCTTACCACAACACTGCTGTGCAGGCCTTTCAAAGGCAGTTTACCAGTTCTAAGTGCATTTGTTTGCCATTAACTGTTTACATCAGAAGAGGAAGAATGGGGTAGAAGGTTTTTCTTGATCACTAACAGAATGTGCTACAAGGTGGTGGTGGGGGGGGGGGAGCAGCTGCAGAGGTATCAAAAAAATGTCATTAATTTCTTATTGCTTCATACTGTTAAGAAACTGTAAGAGCTGATCCCAAATGTTCGGAACATTTACCATACCTGACTTATTAAGCCTTGCCATCAACAAACCTATGAGGCTGTGGGGTAGGCTTTCTATTTGATGTCTTTGACAGTGCCACACATAATGTGGCAAAGAAACATCAGATTAACAAGCATAAGAGATTAATACTATTTAAACAAATACAACACTGGACAAGCAGCAGGTATGCTAACAGATAGGTTTTCCCAGCCATGGCACATTTTATGCTTACTATCCTGTAAGTGGTTTACATTTTATTGTCAGAAGCATCTCTGAAGAAATTCCATCCCATCAATGAAGAATCTCTTGCATTTTCCCAGATAGCTTTCAAAGGTCAATCACTTATTTCATCAAATCATGCTTTTTACATGAATCTAGCCTATCCAATCTAAACTTAAAATATTAGGGAAGGTTTCTAGTTTTAGAGATTTACATCCTACCCAATACTATGGTAATACAATGACAACATCCATGTAGCTTATGAAGCCTCTGTGGTGTGGTGGTTAAGCCACTTGCTTTGTAAACCAGAAGCCATGAGTTCAATCCAAGGCTTCTCTAACGACCCATCTCCATATAACCTCCCCAGATGTTGGTGGGACATTAAACCCAAAGACAAACAAAGATACAATCATAATAACTTGGTACCTTTCAAACTTGGTCAGTTATAGAACCTGGTATGATCTCGTGGTCGAGAGCATTGACAATGTCACAATGCTACTGCAGGATAATTTGATTACCTTATGCTCTGACCCATGCAGTGGTTAGATTCTGTATGGTACAAAAGGTGTTTTCTGTATGAGTACAAAAAGGTTTAACTTAACTTTAAAGGTATTTAACACCAGGAGTTGTTAACACTTAATGTGAAAATTTTGATGAGATAAATTAAGAACACAGACAGTACAGTGAACATTTAGTACAAATCTAACTCATTGCAATTCATCTTTCTTTTTAAATTTCATGAAAGACCTCTTTTCTGACACTTTTATGACACATTTGAAAAGACAATGTCAATTTGCCAAGTCATTTTGTAAAGTTTAACCTGACATTCTGCGCTCCAACAAGTAAGTGCAGCATATGATTTGCAGCCCAAAAAGATTCTACACACCAAGCCGCCAACAAAAAAGGGAAAAATGGAATAAGCACCCAAACCCACACCCTATAAGATGGTGAATTTAAGACAAATATATCTATTCATGTGGTGGCAAAGGGAGTCATGATTCTGTGACCTTGAAATTGAAAGCAAGGTTAAGTGACCTTGAAAATGAAAGCAAGGTCAAGTGACCTTGAAAATGATAGCAAGGTCAAGGATAAGCTAAAGCTATGTAAGTTCTCATTAACCCATGTTTGACAAATGGATTTTCCCATTATTATCAATTGGGTGAGTCCACTTTCATTTTTAGGGGTGTTAGGAGTGATTTTCAATTTTTATATCATTTTTCGATGAAATTCCTCCAAGCAAACAGGATAGCCCCAGATGGGACACCGCGTTCTGTGGCGTCACATCTGGGGCTATTCTGTTTGCCTATGTCCCATAAAAGGGAGGCCAGGCTTAAATGATGCATCGTTGTTTTCGCATATGCAAATTTTGGTTTTCTCAGCATGCGGCTCAAATATTACTTAGAAATAAGGTCAAGGTCACCAAAATCCAATTTCAACTCTAACACTCTCCAAGCGTTATCAATACAGATAGCATGAAAACTTTGTATGTACATGCATTACCTTCATGGTGATCATGTAAAAAGCAATGTTTCTGCTTTCCCACAAAACATCTTATGCAAACTCTTCAGTTCTTATGCTTGTTTACTTTCTTTTTATTAGTCTCAAAGCTTGCATCTTCATAAAACTTAATTATTTTAGTATCATTGCAACATCAACCTACTTGAGTGAAACCAAATCAAAGCTTTAGAACTAAAATTCAATCAGTTTACAGCATTGCAAAATACAATTCCAGAAAAAGGCATCCATGTTTCTTTAATATTTGGATTCTGAAACTAGTGTTCTCAGATATAATCTTTGGGTTATAACACTAAATATTAGGGATGTCAACCAGAGTCCGAACGTTCGGACTTCGGATCCCGTACCGAAGTTCGGATCCAAATTTTAGCATCCGGACGTTCGCTAAAAAATCAATATGTCCAATATTTGGGTAAATTGCCATTAATATATAACAAAATACACGATATCTCCTTTAGCAGAATAGGAAACAAGGTATTTACATGTAATAAGAATTTCTAAACATGTAAAGTCAAAGTTCACTAAGGTGTACCAGGTTAACGGGACAATGTAGGTCACGGGGAAGCGACAATAAACAAAGAAAGGATTAAAGATGATAATTGGCCTATTTTGTTGCCTTTTGAAAACGATATGATTCACACTTATCGAGTTTTAAAATATAATAATTATACAGACCGTCGCACATCATGTCAGATGATTTAACAGATTATGTTTTGGGATTAGACAAAACAAGTATGCTTACTTTGATCTTAATAGGTGGATTCTTAAGCTGACCCGTTTATGCAAAGAAGAAACAAACTCAGAATACCATAATACTGTGACAAAATTAAATTTGTTTTCTGACGCGTCAGTTTGACAAAATGGGAACATGGTGAATGTTCGTGAATTTTTGATAATGGCATATGAGAAATGCTGTTTTAGCGTGATTTTTGTTACTTTTGTGAATGTAAATGAATTTTCCTAAATTGCATGGCGGTTCGTTTCTGCGTAGCATCAACGGAAACAACACCACGCTCAGTGACTCTTGATTATGAATGTTCTTTCAAGGACATGCATGTAAATGTACATGTAATATTGACCTCATCCGAAAAAAATGCGAACGTTCGAACCATCCGGATGTTTGTTTCCGAACGTCCGAACCTTAAATCTGACACCGAATGACATCCCTACTAAATATTCTAGAAATATAATCGTTGGATTCTGGAACTTCTGTTCTAGAAAAATGATTTTCATATTCTATAATTATTCTAGAACAATCATTGATTCCAGAACTATTCACAACATATCTGTGTGCATATTTTGCGAAGGTTTACACTTTCCTAATCACCCAATGAGTCGCGACACCAGAAAACTGGTCTTGAGGTTTCGACCTGGTCTAACACAAACTGGCCTATACACCCACAGAAGAAAGAAAGATTCTTCAAATTTCGGGTATAAGGATCAATTGTACTATCCATGTAGCGAAAACAAAGGTGCTGATCAGCTGTGCAGTTACTGCTCAGCTGATATGCACCTTTGTTTTTGCACTGACATGGTTCCATTAATGAATTGCATTTGGCAGGGTTGGTACCTATTAGGTAACTGTGGCATGTTAATTAAACAATACTTAATCTTATTGCACCAGGCCTGTCTTAAAGGATGCATGCTGCTTTAATTGGCTGTTACCATAAAAGTTCTAAAGATAGGCATACATTTAGGAATGTGTATAAACACTTCTCATTATGCCAATGAGGAAGGAAAGACACACAAAGGAAAGACACACAAAAATATCTTTTTTAAAGCCCCCCAATGGGGCAGTAATAGACTGTTTGAGATATAAAACCTTAATTAGACTTTTCCGCAACCTGCTGGATGCAGTGATGGTACAGGCCAACCTCATTATAATGCTATCTTTGGGGTCCATGAAAACAGACCATGTTATAAGTGAAACTGTTATAATGAGGTTGTTTAGAGTAGACATATAGCATAATAATCAATTTCAGAGACATGACATGGCCCTGTCTTAAGACTGTGACACATTATAATGAGGTTGAACTGTATTCGTTTTTTCATCTCGCTCAACAGCTAAGGGACCTCAATTTAAAGTCTATGTATCCAAAAGACTAGAGAAGCTGAGGCTGAAAGTCAAGAGCCCTGGTTTAAAAGGTGAGTGGCTAAACCACTACCAGTACCCAACTTGGACTAGCATGCTAAGTCAAAACTACTGGAAATGCTCCTGATGATGATGGAATCTAGTTTGATTTATCATCATTTACCCATTAGCTTTTGCACCATCAAATTTTCACAATATTTGCTTGATGCAAAATGCAGACATAAGATCATACAAAAAATGGCTAAGTACTCATTCCATCTCTGGTTATTCAATCAAATATTGTTTAAGTGAAGGAAGTCCCTTGGTGCAAATTCTAGGCACAACTGATCTTCAAAATGAGCAAATGCTTTTCTTTCTCTTCCAAATTTTCAAAACTGGCTAAAAACATATAGTTCTTGAGAACAAATGTACAAAAAACGAATGAATCAGTGGCATCAAATATTTGTCTATCTTTTTAGTGAAATGAAACTTAAGTAAATAGGAAAGCATCTTTTTATATCAAAGTTTATGATTCTCACAACATTTAAAATACCTTTTAAATATCCAAGCATCCAAAAGTAAATAAACGAAAATCTGTCCAAGCTTATAAAGAGTTTATAAGAGCTTATATTCTTCAACTTCAGGAACCTGCACTTTAACACACAGGTGCTAAATAAGCCATGACACAAGGAAGCCTAATGTTGGGGTTTCTACCCAAGTCCTACACAAAGGGGGCTGTGGATCTACAGATTAAGGCTAGAGGCTTGAAATTTCAAATTTTGGACTATACTATGAAGTGAAAACTAAGGTTCTAACCATCTATGCGATTTCTGCACACCTGAAATTTACCTTTGATTCTGTATATCAAAAAAACAGTTTTCTTAAAACCAGGCTCATCTCAACATACACTATTTATCAAAACTCACTGAAATGAGATACCTCTGGCAAATCTCAACTACTGCAGTGGCTGTTTATAATGTAGGATTTGGAGATAATAACAGATTCTTTTTTTATGATTTCCCTTTAACACATAAACTGTGGGGCTACTCATTAGAAGCCACCCCCTCACTTTAAAATGGTATTTACAATTTCAATACATGTATGTTCATGGAGCTGTGAAAACAATTATTTTTAAAATCACAAATAATCCACCTTTTTCTCTCTTTTTTCATTACTAATTTACAATCCTTACCCTTTTAATTCAGTTCCAAATTATTTTTTCCTAGGACAGACAGACAGATGAACACATATACACAACAATGCTTATTCCTTGAATGTGGTTCAGTGAATCCCAAATCAGGAACTAATTAAGCCATCTTATGAGAAAACCTACTTTGGGCATATACAAAAGCAAAAGTGCAGATCAGCTTCATGGCTATTGCACAGCTGGTACCTTATACTTAACAGCATATACAGAACTGTTGATCCATTTATGGTACAACCTAAATCTGAAATTTCATGTCATTTGCAAACTTTTGATTGTACAGCCCTGTTTGTATCACCTGGTCAGAAGGCCCAATACAGATTTTCTCATGATGCGGCTCAATTAATGAGACAATCCAATGTAATCCTGGAGATTTTTCTGATGGTAGAAGGGTTACAGATAAGCTGAGAATGAATAAATAAAATAAACAAAAAATTTTGCAGTTTTGCATTTAAAATTTTTCCAGGTAACAGAAATGTTTATGAATTATTTCCAGCAATTCTGATAAATTCAATGAAGATAGAAAATTTGAGAGATTACTAAAAACTAGAAAAATAATCTGTCTGATCTGGAGCATATTACTGGGCATTGAAGGGTATCTTCATACACAGTGTGCTAGATAAAGGAAGTTTTTGATGATTGAGAGATCTTAATTTTGAAATAAAATATTCCAGAATTAACTCACAGGTGAGTCTATATACTAGTAAAGGTACTGAATAAAAAAAAGACTCAAATTATCCTTATATTTTAATAATTTACCAGTATCAATAAACTTCCCTTCCAATCTTGCACTTTTTGGAGAAATTCTGTATTTCTGAAGAGTATAATTCTTGTTACTGGTAATTCTTGATAAAATGGTTAATTCTATATACTCTAACCAAATGTCAAGACATACGGTTTTGTTCAAAAATAAGTAAAATTATTAATCAAGCATCCCAAAAAATAACCCTAATCCCGTGAAGGTGATAGATAATCAGATAGGCCTGCTACTGTGAGCATCTTATATAAATACTTATTCAAAACAGATGTGCTTATGTTCAAGTCTGGAGAAATAATAATGGTAGCTGGCCAAGGAACATGTGATGTCTCACCTGAGTATGAGCTGCATCATGAGAAAACCAGATTTTTGCAAATGCGAAAACAAAGGCGCAGATCAGCTGTGCAGTTACTGCAGTATCTACACAGCTGATCAGCGCCTTAGTTTACACTACTCGGATAATACAATTCCTCTTCCATTTATAGCCAAAACTTCAAGCCTCTATCCGGCTTCTGTGACTGTACGGGCCGTTTGTGTCGCACCTTGTCGGAAACCCCAAAGACTTGTTTTCTTGCGTCGCAGCTCTAATACTACAGGCACCCTCTTCCATAAATCTATGGCATAGTGGTTAAGCCTCTCTCCTGATAACTGACTCAATTATGGGCCTCTCCATTTGAGTTAGTTGCGAGATCTCACTCCGCTATATTACACATGTTCCATATCTCTTCGTTGCGATCCCAGTTGGTTGTTCAATGGTGAAACGTAGTGTCAATAATTGCAACCTTTTCAAGATAAACCAAGAAGAATACACGTCACCGATGCGTTACTAACATGTTTATTGTGCTTTTAAAAAAAAAATCCAACCTATTTTTGTCCGTTTTTAGCGGTTTTATTCTCGTTTAAAAACTTCTGGCTGTCATCCTTTCAGTGCACTAAATCGCCCGTATATGTTCGTAGGTTTACGCCGAAAATTGACTTCCGACCATTTCCTTATATGGAAAGTTAATTGTTCAATTAATATTTATTTGATCAATTAGTATAATGCGGGATGTGTGCAACGTCACGATGACGTCAAACGCCGCGCGCCGAAATCAAAATGGCTGACCTGATTGACGTCATTTGTAGAAATACGTGCATATCATTGGACAAGGCCAAATCTTGACCTTTCAACTGGAATAAATTAATGTTCGACGTCAGTTTCCGTAACGTCGGCATATGTGTTCGGCTCGTTCCGGAAACAGCCCCACACGAGTGAAAACGATTGACAAACAGCTGAAAAATGAATCTGTTAATAAGAGCTGTCGCAGGACAGCGTGCTCGACTGCTTCTGACTTTTGTCAAACATAAGGCCAAACCCGACCGGTAACCCAAAGCATTATGCTCATACATCTTTTTGCCTTGATGAGATAAGGCAAAATCACTGAACCATGAAAGTTAACTATAACTACCTAAGATTTAAAGGTCTCACTCATATTGTGAAAGAAGTGTGTTCATATACCAACTGAGTGCCAAGACACAAGGCAAAATCACTGAACCGTGAAATAAGGTCACACTGACCTATAAGTATTTCAGGGTCAAAGCCTCAAAGGTCTAGTGATACTTACTCATAATGTGAAAGAAATATGATCATATACCCATTCAGTGTTGAGATATAAAGCAAAATCACTGAACCATGAAATTAGGTCATAGTGACCTATAAGTATGTTTGGGTTAAAGGTCTGGTCATACTCATTCATAATCAGAAAGAAGTATGAAAAAATACCAACTGAGTGTCGAGATATAAGGCAAAATCACTGAACCATGAAATTAGGTCACAGTGACCCAGGAATACTTTACGGTCAAAGGTCTTGTCATACTCATACATATCGTGAAAGAAGTATGTTCATATATCAATTAAGTGCCGAGATATAAAGGAAAATCATTGAACCGTGAAATAAGGTCATATTGACCTAGGACTACTTTAGGGTCAAAGGTCTTGTCATACACAAACATAGTGTCAAAGAAGTTTGTTCCTAAACTACTTGAGTGCCGAGATATAAGGCAAAGTCACTGAACCGTGAAATTAGGTCATAGTGACCTTTAAGTATATTGGAGTCAAAGGTCTGGTCATACTCACTCATAATCTGAAAAAAGTATGAAAATATTCTAATTGAGTGTGAAGTTGTAAGGCAAAATCACTGAACCGTGAAATTAGGTCACAGTGACCTAGGACTACTTCAGGGTCAAAGGTCTTGTCGTACGCAAGCATACTTTGAAAGAAGTTTGTTCATAAACCATTTGAGTACCGAGATATAAGGCAAAATCACTGAACCGTGAAATTAGGTCACAGTGACCTATAAGTATATTGGGGTCAAAGGTCTGGTCATACTCACTCATAATCTGAAAAAAGTATGAAAATATACTAATTGAGTGTCAAAATATAAGGCAAAATCACTGAACTGTGAAATTAGGTCACAGTGACCTAGGACTAATTCAGGGTCAAAGGTCTTGTCATACGCAAACATACTTTGAAAGAAGTTTGTTCATAAACCATTTGAGAACAGAGATATAAGGCAAAATCACTGAACCGTGAAATTAGGTCACAGTGACCTATAAGTATATTGGGGTCAAAGGTCTGGTCATACTCACTCATAATCTGAAAAAAGTATGAAAATATACTAATTGAGTGTCAAGATATAAGGCAAAATCACTGAACCGTGAAATTAGGTCACAGTGACCTATAAGTATATTGGGGTCAAAGGCCTGGTCGTACTCACTCATAATCTGAAAGAAGTAAGAAAATATACTAATTGAGTGTCAAGATATAAGGCAAAATCACTGAACCATGGAAAGTAGGTCAACCGACCCTTACCGTCATGACACACAAGTCAGTGTCACAAAGTCAAAAGATGAATGACCAACCATCTTCCTAAGTTGTTTCTATTAAGAAATAAAAAGAAAAACAATTCGGGGAGTTCTAGATTTTGACCTCTAGCCCCGCCCCCCTGACTCCGACCCAGAGGTCCGATGTCATGGAACCTAAAGTGTATGAAGTATGAATGCTTTATGATAAGTTGTTGTCAAGATATGGACTCCTTGTAAAAGTTACACAGCAGTACATCTATTTTTTACAGTGTTCTAGTTTTTAACCTCCAGCCCCACCCCACAGGCATGGACCGAGAGACCCGATGCCATGAAATGAAACTGAACCCTACAGGGTACCTATGGTCCGAGTATGAAAGCACTCTGATAAAAAGTGTTCAAGATATAGACTTCTAGAATACTATATCACAGAAAAGCCATAATTATTAATGATGTTCTAGTTTTTAACCTCTAGCCCCACCCCCTGGCATGGACCCAGGGATCTGATGCCATGGAATGAAAGCCGACCCTACAGGGTGTCAATGGCCCAAGTATCAATGCTTTCTGATGAGTGGTTGTCAAGATATGGACTTCTAGAAAACTTTAACACAAGAATTGCCATTTTTGAAGGTGTTCTATATTTTAACCTCCAGCCCCACCCCCTGGCCTGGACCCAGGGGCCCGATGCCATGGAATGAAAGCTAACCCTACAGGGTATCTATGGTCCAAGTATGAATGCTTTCTGATGAGTGGTTGTCAAGATATGGACTTCTAGAAAACTTTAACGCAAGTGTGACGCGCACGCGCACGCGCACACGCACGCGCACGGGAACGGGAACGGGAACGTGGACGACCGGGGTGACTGCAATAGCTCTATGCACTTCGTGCAGTCGAGCTAAAAAAGAAGATGCAGAATTTTGTGGAGAAAATTTTATTGTTAGAAAGTTAAATGTGTGTTTCATCCAATGGCAAAGTGTCGGTGAGCATTTCTTTGTATTAACGATGGAATCAAGGTGAAACAATCGATGTGTAAAAAAGGCTTATTCTCGCCATCTTAATTTACGGATGGACGCGAGGCTGAAAGTACATTTGGAATGGTGAAGAGACGTTTCGCTCCATGAAGATTGTACTCATCAGCTGAGTGTGCGAGTCTACATTTGAGTGAGACTTTTGACTGAGGTACCATCTCCATATGACTCCATATAACTGTTGGCGAGACTGTAAATCTGAGCAAACTTAGTCTAGGTGTCATGTATATATGATGATATCTTAATCGAGCCTCAGCGTGAGAAAACCAACAATCTGGCCTTTACAAACCGGACTTTACAGTCACAGAAACAGGCTTGAAGCATGAAATTTAGGATTTAAGAAGAAGAACTGTACTATCTGGGAAGCAAAAACAAAGGTGCTTGTGCATACTGTGAGTACAGGGTGGTATGCCTATGTTCACTGCTGAGAATCACGTGGTATTGTATACATACAAACTGATCAATGATGGGTGACACACAATGCAATTCTGCTCGAAGTTGAGGTGATAAACTCGAGTTTCCTCCTCTAGCATTTACTGACTGATAAATAGGTGCAGTCCATGCAGAAATTTAACATGTATTGAATGAAAGTAACATAAGGAATCCAGGTTATTTCGTTTTTGCAAACACTTCCGCCCCATGAACATATAGAACTTCCTTCACAATACATGTAACATGGAAGTGTTTGTGAAAACATTGTGATCATTGATCGGTTTGTTTGTATACAATACCACGTGATTCTCAGTAGTAATGTTGTTGGTTGTATTTTTCTAGTCTATAATTTCAATTAATATTCCTTGAAGTGACATCTAATGTGACAAAGTGATCTACAATAACAGCCAGCAGAACAAAAATATGCACACAAAAGTCAACAAAACCCTTTTAACTAAGTCATTAAAATCTTACTTTTTTCCACAATTTGGGACTACACAGTGTAATGAAAGGTATATTATCTGAAAATAGCCATGTCACATTTAGACACGCAAATTTCGCAAAAACAAAACAGCTGCGGCAACAAGAGTTTCTTTTATGAAAAGCTCAATTTTTGGAACCAGAAAGCCCTAGACAACTTACAATTGTTCAATCAAATCATAACCAAACCACTGCTTTAACCAGTACTATGTGAGCCATGACACGAGAAAACTGGGCTTTGGGATTTCCAACCAGATCTGGCACAAATCAGCCTATAAACCCACAGAAGAAAGCTAGAATCATGAAATTTTAGGTATAAGTAGAGGAGGAATTGTAATATCCATATAGTGAAAGCAAAGGTACTGATTAGTACTGATCAGCCGTTAAGTTACTACACAGCTGATCTGCACCTGTTTTTGCATAGGCCGAAAAAATCTGTTTTCTCATGATGGGGCTCATGTATCTTGCTCAAGGGTACAATCTAATGCCATAGGGATTTGAACCTCCAACCTCTCAATACCATTAGGAAAACTTACCCATGTAATATACAGAGATTTTTTTAGTTGTAAAAAATGAAAATATTCTGTGGAAAAAATTTGATATTTTTCTTATTTTTGCTCAAAACATAGATTGTGGGTACACATTAGAACCGCCTCGGCGAGGCGGTTCTAACGAGTACCCACAATCTATGTTTTGGAGCAAAAATAAGAAAAATAGGTATACCCTGCATACCCCAGTTTTGCTATATAAAAGTGGGGTTTAAGGGGGTATACTTTTCACGGACATGTTTTCCAGATGAAGGCCAACCCACTTCCTCAAACCTCAGTGTTACCATATAAGCCGCTGCATCAGAAAATGAACAATCTGATTATGCAAAAACAAAGATGCAGAACAACTGTGTATTAACTTTGTTTACCCTTTGTTTACCCCCCATCCCCCATAGATAGTAAGATGGCTTCTAACTAATTTCTGGGACTGTTTAGGCCAATTTGTGTTTAGATCAGACGGAAACCCTGAAGACTGGTTTTCTAGCGTTGTGGCTCATATAATTGTGAGAGTCAAGAGAGTCTAAATCTCATGAGTATGTTAGCATGATGCAGTAGTGAGCCATGTCAGGAAAAAACGTGCTTTTTCGCATATGCGAAAAACTAAGACACATACCAGATAAGCAGTAACCACACAATTTCTCAAGCTGCAGCGGATCAGCATTTTTACATTCCCAGCATGGTACAATCCATATACATGTATATTCTAATCCGAAATTCAAAGTTTCTCACCATCTTCTGTGGCTGTATAGCCTAGTTTGCGTCAGTCTTGATTGGAAACCACAAAGACAGGTTTGCTTATACTAAAGCTGGGGTTGTACCTGTGAACCAGAGGACCATTGGTCCTGAGAACGCTCACCTGAAGCCTGATCTTGGAGTATTAAGTCATAATGAAATGACCTTGACCTTGAATACTCACACACCTTTATTGACTTCACAAGTTGTCTGCATCTGCAAAGTTTCAGGTCTCAGGCTGCAATAGTTTCCAAACCCAGTGATTTCTGAGAAAACCATAATTTTAATTTTAATATTTAAATGACCTTGGGCCAAGGTCAAGACATGACCTTGGCCTTAAATAATTACTTACCTTCATTGACTCCATAAGTTGTCTGCATCTAGCAACTTTCAGGTCTCAGGCTGCAATAGTTTGTTTTCGCCTTTTCCCATGTGAAAGCCTATGTTTCCAAAATTGACCTTGCCGTATAATAGGTCAAGGTCATCATAGGGTCATCATTTCAACAAACTATGATGGGCTGGAGTCCCAAATGCTACATACTAAGTTTCATGAAAATCGGCCTGCCGGTTCTGGAGAAGAAGATTTTTGAAAGGTTTTTACCATATATGGGCATGGCGGCCATCTTGGTCATGTGACCTGGATTTCGCGATCAAACTTTCGTCTCCCCTACCCGGATGCTCCACATAAAATTTCACTTTGATTTGCCAAGCAGTTTCAGAGAAGATCTTTGAAAACTGTGTATGGACAACAGACTGGCCAAGGTCAAGAGATGACCTTGACCTATATTAATCACATACCTTCATTTACTCCATTAGTTGTTTGCATCTACCACTTTTCAGACCTCAGGCTGCAACAGTTTCCAAAAAATCCATAGTTTTCACTTCTTCCTATGTAAAAGCCTATGTTTCCAAATTTGACGTTGCCGTAAAATAGGTCAAGGTCATCCAAGGGTCATCATTTTATCAAACTATGATGGGCTGAGGTCCCCGATGCTACATACAAAGTTTCCTGGAAATCGGCCCACCGGTTCTGGAGAAGAAGATTTTTGAGTGGTTTTAACCATATATGGACGTGGCGGCCATCTTGGTCATGTGACCTGGATTTCGCAATCAAACTTTCGTCTCCTCTACCCATGGATGCTCCACATAAAATTTCACTTTGATTGGCCGCGCAGTTTCAGAGAAGATCTTTGAAAACTGTGTATGGACAACAGACTGGCCAAGGTAAAGAGATGACCTTGACTTATATTAATCAAATACCTTCATCTACTCCATTAGTTGTTTGCATCTACCACTTTTCAGGCCTCAGGCTGCAATAGTTTTCAAAAAATCCATAGTTTTCACTTTTTCCTATGTAAAAGCCTATGTTTCCAAATTTGACCTTGCCGTAAAATAGGTCAAGGTCATCCAAGGGTCATCATTTTATCAAACTATGATGGGCTGAGGTCCTCAATGCTACATACCAAGTTTCGTGGAAATCGGCCAGCCAGTTCTGGAAAAGAAGATTTTTGAGTGGTTTTTACCATATATGGGCGTGGCGGCCATCTTGGTCATGTGACCTGGATTTCGCGATCAAACTTACGTCTCCCCTACCCATGGATGCTCCACATAAAATTTCACTTTGATTGGTCGCGCAGTTTCAGAGATGAAGATCTTTGAAAAGTGTGTATGGACAACAGACTGGCCAAGGTCAAGAGATGACCTTGACCTATATTAATCACATACCTTCATCTACTCCATTAGTTGTTTGCATCTACCACTTTTCAAGCCTAAGGCTGCAACAGATTTCAAAAAATTCCATAGCTTTCACTTTTTCCTATGTAAAAGCCTATGTTTCCAAATTTGACCTTGCCGTAAAATAGGTCAAGGTCATCCAAGGGTCATCATTTTATCAAACTATGATGGGCTGAAGTCCTTGATGCTACATACCAAGTTTCGTGAAAATCGGCCCACCGGTTCTGGAGAAGAAGATTTTTGAGTGGTTTTTACCATATATGGGCGTGGCGGCCATCTTGGTCATGTGACCTGGATTTTGTGATCAAACTTTCGTCTCCCCTACCCATGGATGCTCCACATAAAATTTCACTTTGATTGGCCGTGCAGTTTCAGAGAAGAAGATCTTTGAAAAGTGTGTATGGACAACAGACTGGCCAAGGTCAAGAGATGACCTTGACCTATATTAATCACATACCTTCATCTACTCCATTAGTTGTTTGCATCTACCACTTTTCAGGCCTCAGGCTGCAATAGTTTTCAAAAAATCCATAGTTTTCACTTTTTCCTATGTAAAAGCCTATGTTTCCAAATTTGACATTGCCGTAAAATAGGTCAAGGTCATCCAAGGGTCATCATTTTATCAAACTACGATGGGCTGAAGTCCCCAATGCTACATGCCAAGTTTCGTGGAAATCGGCCCACCGGTTCTGGAGAAGAAGATTTTTGAAGGGTTTTTACCATATATGGGCGTGGCGGCCATCTTGGTCATGTGACCTGGATTTCGCGATCAAACTTGAAATGCCACTACCCAAGGAGGCTCCACATAAAATTTCAACTAGATCGGCCAAGCGGTTTCGGAGAAGAAGATCTTTGAAATTGTGGACGACAACGGACGACGGACGGACGGACGCCGGATCATGGCTATCCTATTAGCTCACCTTGTGAGCCTTCGGCTCAGGTGAGCTAAAAATACCAGATCCATCATCATGCATTACACAATATGAGCCGCGATGTTAGAAAACTGGTCTTCAGGGTTTTCTGACCAGGTCCAACTTAAACTGGCCTGCACCGTCACAGAAAGAAAGAAGAGGGATTGTACTATCCGAGTACTGAAAACAAAGGCGCTGATCAGCTTCGAAGTGACTGCAAAGCTGATCTGCGTCTTTGTTTTCGCATAGGCAAAAATCTGGTTTTCTCATCATGCATTACACAATATGATGTGAAATAATAACAACCTTTGGTCTTAGCAGGTAATACTTATCTCTTGACAGTGTGCTTAAGTTAGGATGCTTCTACTGACATTCCAGGTCAGCTATTAGCTGTATAAAATGTCTTTCATGGTTATGATAGCTCACCTGAGTTACCTAAAATTCCAGGTGAGCTATAAGAACCAGAGGACCAATGAACCTGTAAACGCTCACCTGAGACGCGAGATATATACCAATAAACTTGTTTGACTAGAATGGTAATATACATGGGCAGGGTCAGAGCAACCTCTGGAGTCATTTTTTTTTAAATCATAAAGATTCAGTCCATTTGCCAATTTACTGCAAGTTTTGCCCTTCAAATGACATTGTAACAATTTTCCCCATTCAAATGCGTGGGCAACCTAAGTTGACCTTGCTGTAAAAAAGGTCAAGGTCATCCCAGGGTCATGATTTATATAAACTTTGTAGAGCTTCATTGCCTGATGCTTCATGCCAAGTTTCAAAATCATAGGCCTTCTGGTTCTGGAGAAGAAGATTTTCAAAGGTTTTTGCTATTTATAGCCATTGCGGCCATCTTGGTCATGTGACCTTGACCATTTATATAAACTTTCATTCACTCTTCCTAAGAATGCTCCACATAAAGTTTGGCTTTGATTGGCCTAGTGGTTTCAGAGAAGAAGATGTTGCTTCAATATTATGGTCATACACATGTATATATATAGCCCCGGGGCAGGGGCAGACAACCCTCTGGGCCCAAAATATTTTCATAAACATAAATCTTCTGTCCATTTGCTCATTCTTAGCAAGTTTTTTGCCATTAAATGACATTTTCCTATTTTTTCCCATTCAAATGCATGGGCGGCCTAAGTTGACCTTGCTGTAAAAATAGGTCAAGGTCATCCCAGGGTCATGATTTATATAAACTTTGTAGAGCTCCATTGCCTGATGCTTCATGCCAAGTTTCAAAATCATAGGCCTTCTGGTTCTTGAGAAGAAGATTTTTAAAGGTTTTTTTCTATTTATAGCCATGGCGGCCATCTTAATCATGTGACCTTGACCATTTATATAAACTTTCTTTCCCCCTTCCCAAGGATGCTCAATATGAAGTTTGGCTTTGATTGGCCAAGCAGTTTCAGGGGAGAAGATGTTTCATTATTATGGAAATATACAAGTATATAGCCCTGGGGCAGGGGCAGACAACACCCCAGGGGCTAAAATTTTCCATTAACATTAATCTTCTGTCCATTTGCCTATTCCCAGTAAGTTTTACCCATTAAATAGCATTTTACCATTTTTTCCCATTCGAATGCATTGGCCACCTAAGTTGACCTTGCCGTAAAATAGGTCAAGGTCATCCTAGGGTCATGATTTATATAAACTATGATGGGCCTGCGTCCCCGATGCTACATACTAAGTTTCGTGGAAATCGGCCCACTGGTTCTGGAGAAGATTTTTAAAGGTTTTTGCTATTTATAGCCATGGCGGCCATCTTGGTCATGTGACCTTTACCATTTATATAAACTTTCATTCCCCCTCCCTAAGGATGCTCCACATGAAGTTTGGCTATGATTGGCCAAGCGGTTTCAGAGGAGAAGATCTTTGAAATTGTGGACGACGGACGACCGACGGACGGACGACGGAGCATGGGTATTCTATAAGCTCACCTGTGAGCCTTCGGCTCAGGTGAGCTAATAATATGAGCTGTGTCACGAGAAAACCAGACTTTTGCCTATTCGAAAACAAAGATGCAGATCATCTCTGCAGTAACTCCACAGCTGAACAGCACCTTTGTTTTCGCTACACGGGATAGTACAATTTCTCTTCTTCCTAAATCCGAAATTTTATGCCATCTTCTGTAGGTGCACATGCCAGTTTGTGTCAGAACTGGTCAGAAACCCAAAAGACCGGTTTTCTCGCGTCACAGCTCATATGATGATGTTGATAACAGTAATAACAATATTTAGTATATTAATATACTACTCTGTTTGTCAAGATGCTTATAATAAATACACATTATTACTTCAGTAACTTGATCTGATGGGTTGGATCACATTGAGTAGCTGCGCCAGAAAAGACCGGATCACGCAAGACGAAGACAAGTGTGATCCGGTCTTTCCTGGCGCAGCTACGAGACGTGATCTGACCCATCAGATCAAGTTGCTGAAGTAATAACATGTTTATCATATACCTACAAAAACAATCCGCAATGGTGCCGTAAGAATTCAATGAAAGGTGTAAATTAGCGACGTTGTGATGGAGTACCATATGACGTTGCGCAAAATCTTTGATGACGTAACATTGTGCCATTTTTTACGTCAGAGCTAGAAAAGTCCTCATTTTTTGTTAATTTGGTTTCTTTGATAACAAGCCAACCTCTGACACTTCTTAAAAAGTTGTTGTTTTATAAAATAAAACAAAAATAACTCTTGTTGCCATTCAGATTTAGATTCCGGCTTTAGGTGCTGGATTTTATATTGTTGGGTAAAAAATGGAGGATGGTGATACGTAATCGTATCAGGTTAGGGTGGTAATACAAGATTCCGTATTTTTGTGTCGGAAAATGGGTAGTATCAATGGTTATTTTTGGTAGGTATATAATAAATATAAATAATTCAATAGGCACAGCATCAAGTAACAAGTAGCCCAAGGGCAACGATCGTTCACCTGAGAGTCAACAAGTGTACCAAGTTTCATCGAAAAATCTTTAACGGTTTTCAAGTTATAGAGCGGACACGTTTTGTGACGGACAGACGGACAGACAGACGCACGGGGAAAGACAATATGTCTCCCGACCCTGAAGGGGGGAGACATAAATACCAATAAAATATAGCAAAAAGGCCCAATGGCCCAGTGGATAATTCGCTTATTTAATTACCCCTAAGGGTTGCCATGGAAACCAGAGTTCAAATCCAATCAGCTTGAAACCTAATGCAGGCAATCCCCCACCACACTGATGCTTCTGATAAAGTTTGATTGCAATGGACCTGCTGTCTCTGAGATACACATGTACATGTTTGAAAGTGTAGACTATGCACGGCCAGACGTACGGACGGACGCCCGCTTGACTCTCATCCTATAAGCTTACCTTGTGAGCCTTCGGCTCAGGTGAGCTAAAACAGAGGATCAAATATGTAAGCGCTAAAGTTTTCACAACACTTTACAGCCATTTTCCAAAGCTCACAGGCACGTAACTCTGCAGTCCATGGTCGAATCTCGCTGAATTTTAAACTAATCACACATCTTATGGCTGTCCTTGTTACCTCGAAGAATGAAGAAGATCCAATCAGAAATGAAGGCGCTGGAGTGTTCACAACATCTTTCCCATTATAAGTCTATAGAGATTTTTTCAAATGCTCAAGGGCAGCTAACTCTGCAGTCCATGGTTGAATCTCGCCCAATTTTGTACCCATTCATGATCTTATGACTGTCCTTGTCACATGAAAGAATGAAGAAGATTGGATCAAAAATGTAGGCATTAGAGTGTTGACAACACTAAATAGCCATTTTCAAATGCTCAAAGGCAGGTAACTCTGCTGTCCATAGTCAAATTTCGCCGAATTTTAAACTTATCTTAGATCTTATGACTGTCCTTGTTACCGGCAAGAATGATGAAGATCAGACACAAATGAAGGCGCTGGAGTGTTCACAGCAGCTTTCCCATTGTAAGTCTATGCAGATTTTTTAAAATGCTCAAAGGCAACTAACTCCACAGTCCATGGTAGAATCTCGCCAAATTTCAAACTCATCCAAGATCTCATGACTGTCCTTGTTACATGAAAGAATGAAGAAGATCTGATCAAAAATGTAGGTGCTAGAGTGTTGACAACACTTAACAGCCGTTTTCCAAATGCTCAAGGGCAGGTAACTCCGCAGTCCATGGTTGAATCTCGCGGAATTTCGAACTCATCCTTGTCTTGTGGCTGTCCTTGTTACATGAAAGAATGAAGAAGATTGGATCAAAAATAAAGGCACTAGAGTGTTGACAACACTTAACAGCCATTTTCCAAATACTCAAGGGCAGGTAACTCTGCAGTCCAAGGTCGAATCTCGACAAATTTCGAACTCATCCAAGATCTCATGGCTGTCCTTGTTACATGAAAGAATGGAGAAGATCGTATCAAAAATGTAGGCACTAGAGTGTTGACAACACTTAACAGCCATTTTCCAAACGCTCAAGGGCAGGTAACTCCATAGTCCATGGTCGAATCTTGCTGAATTTCGAACTCATCCGAGGTCTTATGGCTGTCCTTGTTACCTGCAAGAATGAAGAAGATCTGATCAGAAATGAAGGCGCTGGAGTGTTGACAACCTCTCTTGTAAGTCTATGGGGATTTTTTCAAACGCTCAAGGGCAGCTAACTCCACACTCCATGGATGGATCTGGCTGAATTTCGAACTCATCCGAGACTTTATGGTTGTCCTCATTACCTGCAAGAATGAAGAAGTTTCTATCAAAATTGAGGCTGCTAGAGTGTTGACAAACTTTTCCCCATTATAAGCCTATGGGAGCTATCTGTTGCCATGGAAACCAGAGTTCTGATCTTATCTGCTTCAAAACCTAACACAGGCAATCCCCCACCACAATGGTGCTTCTGATAAAGTTTGATTGCAATCGGCCTGCTGGTCTTTGAGATATACATGTTTGAAAGTGTGGATGGACGGACGCACGGATGGACACACGCACGGACGCACCCACGGACGGATGCCGGCTCGAGTAGTATACTATAAGCTCACCTAGTGAGCCTTCGGCTACCAAGTAGCAACAATACAGGTGTACCTTTGTTTTCATGAAGGTATTATAATTCCACTGGAGGTTCTAAATCTCTCAACATTTTTTGATGTTTGTGTTGGATATAGTTAGATTCCCCAAAGACTATGTTTTTCTGATGATGCTCAGATTAAGGACACAAACAAAAAAAATTTGAACATACCTGTTTATGCTTTTTTCCTGTATCACACAGATTTGCTTTTCCGTATATCTGGTCCTGCAATGTGAATATCCAAATTGTCACAACATGAGAACAATCACATATAAATGAAATGATAGGTCAATCTAGCAAAACCCAGACACCCAGACAGAAATTCAGACATCAAATATATATTTTTAGAGCTTTTTAACCATGTATTTCTAATCATGAAAAAGTTTATCGGCTCTGGAAAAAGTTTTATAATTACAGAAGGCCAGGAAATTAACCTACTTAAGAAATTTTATCAGCTCTGAAAAAAGTTTTACAATTATTACAGAAAGGTTCACATCTTGGATAGTAAATTAACCTATAACCGGAATGATTTATACAAATAATACTCTATAAATTTTAAAAATGTTCAAATTATTTTAATCACTGGTATAAGAATGTCACATACCACTGACAGATGGAAGCAAAAAATCATAAAAGTGAAATTGAAAGTGTCAAAAGAAAATAAATCACAAAACAGGTTATCTGAAAATTAAAATGAAAATTCAATTACTTTGACACCTTGATACTTGTAAGAAATTGGAAATGAGAAAACCAGTCCTCAGGATTTCCGACAATGTCTGATCACAAACCGTACAGTCACAGAAGATCGTTAGAAGCTTGAAAATTCGGATTTAGGAAGAAGAGAAGTTGTACTATCCGTGTAGCGAAATCAAAGGCGCTGATCAGCTTCGCAGTTACTGCGAAGCTGATCTGCGTCTTTGTTTTCGCATAGGCAAAAATCCTGTTTTCTCATGATGCGGCTAACGTGTCCATGAAATGTATACCCACCTGAACCCCACTTTTATATAATAATACTGGGGTGTTCAGGGGTAAACCTTTTTTGTCTTATTTTTGATCCAAAACATAGATTGTGGGTACTCATTAGAACCACCTCACCAAAGCGGTGTTAACATGTTCCCATAATCAATATTTTGAGAAAATAATAAAAACTATTTTTTTCTAATGAAATTTTCATTTTTTACAGCTGAAAGAATTTCTCTATATATTGCATGGGCAAGTTTTCATAATGAGATATTTTGGAACACAACTTTGATTCTAGGCAACAAAATGTTTTCCATACAAAAAGGGCTAGAATCATTACGAGGCCGTTTTTTGCTATTTAAAATAAGCCATAGGAACATAATAATAATTAGTTTAACATTATTGTAAATGATATTAATTAATAATAACTGCAGACTTGATAACAAAATAATCATAGTCTATATGAAAAGGTGAAAGTAGGCAATGATCAGTAAACGGCACAATCAGAAAGAAATTCCCACTCCAAAAACCGAGATCATTCCCAGTCTTCATTTCTTATTTAATATTTTTAATATTACATCATATGAAGCTGTATTTAGGGTCATTTCAGGTCAAATCTAAAGCATTTTGCCAAAAATCTTAATGAAAGTAAGAAATAATAAAGTTCATACCTGAACTTACATTCAACAGGTAAAACTTTGGTTGGTAATCATATGATGAAAGCTTAGTCACAACAAAGCCTTTCTTTGCTTGCAAAACAAAGGATCAGCTGTATTGTTATCACACAGGCTGATCAGCCATTTTTTTTTGCTATATATAGTGTGTAATCCCTCTAACTCTTATATCCAAAATTAAGACCTTCTATACCTTTTCTGTGGCTGCGCAGCCTAGTGTGTGTCTTTGTCAGGAAACTCCACAAACCTTGTTTTCTTTTGACCAGACACCCGAGTGATGTAGACATTAGATCTCTAAAGAATGTTAAAACTTAAAACATGACACTGACAGTTTTGTAGTCTATTCAAAATTAAATGTAACACACCTGTCTTAATGAATGTTTTCTTTTAAAAGTATAATTGAAATGTTGTTGTGTAAAGGTTTAATGTTTCGTTAACAATTAGGCTATTTTACTAATACTAGGATAGATGGGACAGAACAGGGTCTAGGTTTATGTCGCATTTTAAATACTGGAGAAGCCGAAGAACAAACCCCGGGAACAAACAACCCTTGCATTTTGAGTAGCTTCAATACTGCACCTTGAAACTTCTGAAAACTGAAATAATTATCACGAGATAACCTACTTTGCATGGTGCCAATATTGAAAATATAAAATAGTAAAATCTCTAAAATGTTTGAATACTGGTAAACTAAAAGTTGCTGCTTTAGATCCATTAATGTCACTGAAGAAGATATAGTTCTCATTCTGTTTACACTTACTTGTTTTACTACATACAAAATAAATGAGCTGCATGTATTAGTTTTGCTTGTAAAACAGTTTAATTTAAGCAGCAACACGCAAAAAACAAACATTGTGGTTTCAGTTCAGGCCAGAAACAAACTGAGCTGTACAAGCATAGAAGATGGCTAGTGGCTGGAAAATTTGGATTTTGAAAGTAGAGGAATTCTACTATCCGTGTAACGAAAACAAAGGCGCTGATCAGCTGTGCAGTTACTACAAAGCTGATCTGCGCCTTTGTTTTCAAGTATGCAAAATTTTGGTTTTCTCATGGCGCGGCTTATTTAATGACAGTGGTCAACAACTGAACTCCTGTTATTATGGCTGGCCACAATATTACTTCGAAAGCCTCATTGAGGCCAAATTCTTTAAGTTCGTGAAGAAAAAAGCAGAAAATAAGGGTTGATCTTAGGTCTAGTGTAACATGAATCACATAATCAACCTACTGCTGTGGGGAATTCATATTTTATATATATGGTAGACCGTGAAAATAACTTGCTGATGAGGGTGCTCAAATTTTGTTCTTACTTACCTTAAGGCCTCTTATGATATCCATTTTTGTGTAAGAATCCCATCCTTTTGCAGGACTACAGCTAGCTTGACTTTTCTAAAAGAATAAATAAGCCATGTGATGAAAAAACCAGCATTCTGCATATGCAAAAACTAAGGCACAGATCAGCTTCGCAGTAACTGCGAAGCTGATCAGCGCCTTTCCTTTCGCTACACCAATAGTACAATTCCTCTACTTTCTAAATCCAAAATTTCCAGTCATAAGCCATCTTCTGTGCTTGTACAGCTCGGTTTATGTCAAACCTGTTCAGAAACCACATTGTTGGTTTTCACATAACGTGGCTCAAATTTAAACAACAATAAAACTAATCATGAAAAATGAGTAGAGGAAAACACCTTAAGCCTAAAATCATGTTAACAGCACTTACAGTAAATTTTAAATTGCATTTAAAAGAATGGCCAATTTATTAAGTTCAATCAAAAGTTATTAGTAGATTATACTACAAAATGATCAGTAATAAGATCAGTGTAAAGTGTAGGTAATCTTGACAGAGTTATATACAAGATTATTCATTGGGTCATAATAATGTACCATGGGTTATAATAAAATGTGAGCTGTGACGCGAGAAAACCGGTCTTCGGGTTTTTGAACTGGTTCGACATAAACCGGCCTGCCCATCTCAGAAAAAGGCTAGAAGCTTGAAATGTCACAAGAGGAGTGATTGTACTATCCGTGTAGCAAAAACACAGGGGCTGATCAGCTGTGCAGTTGCTACACAGCTAATCTGCGTGTTTGTTTTCGCATATGCAAAAAACTTGTTTTCTCATGATGTGTGATTCTCATTAGAGTCATGGAACAGGAGTTTGAATTTGAAAAGGACTGCTTGCTTATGTCCTCCAAGACCCCTGTCTACTGGAGTAGACTCGGCTCTCCAAGTCAAGGACAGCAGAGCAGAAAGAACTGGGAAAAGAGATGGTACTGGATCTTATGATGGAAGCCCCAGAAGGAATAACCTTTGCCTTCACGGATGGCAGCTGCCTCACTAATCCAGGCCCATGCGGGGCAGGGGCAGTTGTCTACCCATGTGACCAAGATCCAGTAAGACTGAAGAGACCAGTTTGTAAAAGAGGCTCCATACTACTCGGGGAATTGATAGCCATTCTGACAGCCATAGAGTACCTTATCCAGAATATCTCCAGCATACCATGTAAGCTGTTGAAGGTTTTCTGTGACAGCCAGTCAGCAGTGGGAATCCTCACTTTGGGGTGGAAAGACACCAGCTATAAAGATGTCAGTGACGCCAAAAAAGGAATTGACATCCTCCTACAGAAAGGCAACCCGGTACAGATAGACTGGACTCCTGGCCACAGCTCTATAGCTGGAAATGAGATTGCTGACCACCTAGCAAAGGAAGCTGCAAAGGAGGCGGAAACCTTCACAGACGACAGGAAATTTACATCTTTTGCGGAGGTCAAGATGGCATCCAAGAAGTATATCACAACAGTTACTCTATGGCAGAATAGGTGGGACAACTCCGACACAGCTACTTCCACGGCGACTTCCCAAAGGTAGATGCTCCAAGAATGTTCGACATTCCGACCAAAAGAGCCTACAGTCATATTCTACAACTCCAGACAGGCTATTCACAACTAGATGAGTATAGACATAAGCTAGGACAGACAAAGGCCAACCAATGCAACTGTGGACAGGTTGAAACTACAGAACACTACCTGACAGAGTGTACTCTCTACGAGCAACAAAGAAACCTTAAGGCCATGGCTCTGGGGAGAGATATCGGCCTGTACCACACGGACACATATTTACTTCTAAACCACAATGAACAGGACGAACACACCAAAGGACAGACAGAAACTACATGTATTAGGAGGGAGCTGGCGACCTACACTGAAGCCACGGGACGTTTTGGGCCAGCATCAACAACTCCGACGAGCCCGTGATCCGCTATTGCCATCATATTGCTAAGTACAAAAGAGATAAGTTTCAGAAGAGTCAAAGTCCTACATAAGAGCCATCCTACATTGGAGAAGATTGCGCCATCAAGGCCATAAATAGCGGATAGCGGCTCATGTAATTTTGAAATTTATTAAACTGTATCATATGCACTCAAATCTTTGGTGCTAGAAACAAGGGAGGGCCTGTTTGCCTGGTGTTTTAATTGTTACTTTGGTTTTAAAAACAAATATACAATGTACCATTTTTAAATGCATTCTTGCAAGATCTGACGATACCTCATATAGATCTGTCACATTTGACGCTTTGATGAATGAGATATAGCCAAAATTGGCTTATCAGACGAGACCTCATCTAAATTAACAATTAAGTCAATATAGTTTTTCCGAAACGTGTGTATAGAATTATCTTGTTAACATTAAGAATAATCAATAGCGAAAGAAAATCTTACAAAATATCTTCAATTCCTGATTTTAAAATGAAAGACAAAGTGCATGCCAAGTTGTCTCAATGTGGCAGAAAATATGACTGCAATGGCGGTCAATCCCAAAATCCATGCATGAAAGTCGACAGGTGACAGTGCTAAAGCACTACTTGGATGTGACAATGCCATTAAATGGGTTCAAGCCCAAACTCACTCACCGCAATATATATCTCTGGCAACTCCAAGGTGGTTCTTCTATTGTGGTTCTTGATGCCATTTGTTTTGTGTCAGTCTCTGAGTGTACCTTAAGAACAGAATGACATTATGGTTATTTTCAGAGGGTTATACATTTTGCAAAATTCAAGTTACCTTTCCACAAGGCCCCTTTGCTTTATATCATGGATGTGTCTTTTCCCAAACGGATACTTTTTCTTCCAATTATCTCTTTATAAAGCAATTTACTTATTGGGCAATAAGGTTTTATGCACTCAAAACATATCACTATAAAGGGACTGTACCTTAATAATGAACTGTTCTTTAATAAGCTCTTTGTTGAAAGGCAGTTTACCAGTAATAAGTGTCAATTCTCTCACAAAGAACAGTCAACTTGCTCTTTTTGAATCAAAAGAAATGTGGAAAAATTACATGACAGAATTTAAATTGTGCCAGACACAAGTGTTGATCTTGGGCCAGTTGAGGCCAATTATTATCTAGCCAGCTTTTGAAACATTAATAGAAAGTGCATGTACCATAAGTTTTTCATCCAGTTGGCATTGCCCATTGAATGTATTAGACATGTATTATTACTAGTTCAAATATGAATTTTAACAATTTTATCCAACATCCCCTTTCTAAATATGTATGCAATCAATTTTTAATACTGGCATTCCACCTCCGCAATATACATCCCAAGATACTAAATAATGATAAAACTGTTTAATTTAATGCTGCATTTGAAACAGACAACATAAGCTGATAACCAATGTGTACATTGTCAAATGTATTATGCAATAGTCATTTGCAACCGTGTCCCCTACTGGGCATTAGACATTTTCACTTAAGCGTGGACTCCGACGCGGACACCTATGCTGACTGTTTTGCGTACTTATTCTAGCGGGATAATGTCCAAATTATATTAGGTATCTGGATCACGCTGTGTTTAAGGTGGTACGGCCGGGAAAATTCTCTTTTGTTTAATTTTTACGCCCCTTTCACTATTTATGCAGTCATATGAGATCGGTCAGTCAGAAGGTTGGGTAAAAATGTGAGTGCTCCGAAAAAAACACCTGGCCCACCCGCAATCAGAAATGAGCTTGTCCAACATGTGTCCCGAAAACGAACTGGAAAAGGCGATGAGATGATCGAATGATTAAGAGCGGTGAAATTTGCATCGGAGACCTCAAGTTAACCACTCGGCCCGGGGGCAGCGCCCCGGAATTACCAGGTCCATATTTCTTCTTTGATTTTTTCAGCAGGTAATGTCATGTTTAGACGTTAGTTAATTTGTGACGGGCACGACGCTTCCTACATATTTGACCAGGGCACATTTTCATCAAAACAGTTAGGACACTTTTTATCCTGCCCATGTTGTATATGCAGTATCGGGCATACAGACGGACATACATAAATACGGACGGAGTGACAGGGGTGGATGCGCGGACAGACATACAGACAGACCGGCGGGCGGGCGGGCAGGCAGGCAGACAGGTATATACAGAGTGGGTTTCTTGGACATTTAAATGACGCTCAACAATTTGCTTTAATGGATCAGCTCGGAACATATCTGGAGTTTCCAGATAATTGTTACATGTATTTACTGGGTGATAAGATTTACCCAAATCGAGGAAACGTTGTTACACAGTTTACGACGGTACAGCAAATTGCTCGAAAGCCAGGGAATTAAAGAATTCAACTAGTTCGTTCAGCGATATAGGACAGGGGTAGAACATGCCATTGCAGAATTAAAAAACATATAAATCTGTTGGATGTCTGTGGCGACACCCGCGCTCATATCTATCTTCGGTAACATGTATATGTGCCGGAATTGTTTGCAGAAAAAAAGAACTTGGGATAATTGTTTAAGATTTTCCAGTGCATTTGTTTTCTCTACACGGATGGTACAATCCCTCCCCTTTCTAAATCCAAATTTTACGCCTCTGGCTTTCTCCTGTGGCTGTACAGCCCGATTTGTCTAAGACATTTGTCTCCGAGGTTATAAAACTTTTTTTTAAGCTCAGCTCAGCTGATACTAAAATTTATTCTGCTCATAAATGTTAAGGATGTTCGCTGCTAACATTTGACATTTCGGAACTTCCGGTTTTTCTTTTGTTGAATATCTCGTAAACGGTTGCAGATATTTTCTTAATATTTTATATTTGGATACATATTGATGATATGCATTGTATAAGTCATGAAAATTGTCAATCTAAGAAACTTCATTTTTTCACCCCATTTTCTGCAACTTTTCAGAAAATTTTAGTTGTCTGTAAAATTAAGGGGGTAGGGTAGATTAAACTTGAATATTACACATCTTCAAATTAATTGCACTAGTTCGATGTTTATTTTAGCTGCAGTATATGTGTACATGGTCTTCTAAGTCAGTCTTTGTGTCTTTGTTGTGCTGGTTTTAAAATTTTAGGTGGTTTTATGAAATGGGCTTTAAGAAACAAAACGGCCGAAAAAAGGCTTAAAATGGCGATTTTCAAGTTGTTGGTTCTCTCTTATATGCACACTACCCTATACATTTCTTTCTTTTATTAGAACAATATTACCAAGTTCTATGTTGTGTGAAAATACAAGAAAAAGTTTGAATCAACAAATATGGATTTGGCACATTTCAAAATATTGAGTTTTTCCGACTTTTCAAGTATGGGGGTAGGGTTGGAAAAGGAGTCGTAAAATTTTGCCATCCACTTCAAGTTGCAAATTTTTCTATGCTTTTGGTCCAAAATAGTCTATGTTACGTAAATATTATGACTTTTGATAGCATTCTAGGTGTATTTTTGTTCAAGACAGGTATGTTTCAAAGAATTAAAATTTAAATTAATTTTACTAAATTTAAAACATGGTGCTCAGAGGTCTCATTCAGAGGCCTGTAGCTCGAAAAAATGCACACTACCCTATATTTATTTTGTTTTCAAATGTCTTGTGTTGTATTTTGGAATCAAAAAAGAGTGGTTACAAAAAAAGTTTGAATACTTTTTCTTTGGCAGCGAACATCCTAAAATGCCAACAATTGTTGGCATTTTAACGTTTATTTACAGGATAAATTACAGGCTTTGGCATTCTAAACATTCAATTCTAGTATATATAAGCTAATTTAGTATTTATGAGCAGTTTAAATTTTATTCTCAGCTGTGTTGAGCACGAAAAATGTTTTGAAACTTCGGTACCTGGTCGGATACCAAATTGTTGGTTTTGTCTCGCGACGACTCAGTCTTGTTAAGTATTAGTTTTCGGACCTCCCCCCCCCCCCCCCAAAAAAAAAAATAAAAAAAATAATAATAAAAAAAAATAAAAAAAAAATAAAAAAAAAAATAAATAAATAAAATAAAATAAAAGAAAAGAAAAGAAAACAATTTTCCAGACATTTTGCTGTCGACGCATGGTCTCTCAGTTTGCCTCACACATATTAAGGTTTCTCGTTGACTTCCTTATAGTTAAGCCTAGGTTACATTTGCCCCGATCATCGTACAATTTTTTTCGGTACGATTTTGTAGACATCGTAGGTGATCGTGGGCTACAACGGATGTGTTTACAATTCATACGGTCATCATACGATTTCTTGATCTGCCTTTTGTCGACGCTGATACAAAAACGCAAGGCGATCGTACGATAGTCGTAGGTCTCCGAAGATTCAAAGTGGATATCGTACGAGGCCCGTTCGATGTCCGTATGGAGTCCCTATACCACTGGGTGCTTCCTTCGTCCCGATATAAAAAGGTTTTGTTTGATTTTTACAAGAGGTCCCGATAGGATTTGGTTTTGTTTGATTCAGGTACCAGATTTTTTTCTACAATAATTCCTAGAATTTGGTCAAAGATTTGATTTGATTCTAATTTATGACGTCACTGAAAGGATTTCAAGTCATAATATAGTGCTTTGAATGCAATTTTATAGTAAAATCTAATTTTACTCTTTAAAAAGTTATATAAATTAAGCAATTTATATTATTTTCGACTGTTCTGTGGAGATTTACTGTGTTAAAGAAGTAGAACAAAACCCGTTACCAAAAAGTCAAACAAAACCTTTTTATATCGGGACCAAGGAAGCACCCAGTGTATACGTTCTGATACAGAACGCAAAGCGATCGTAAGGTAGTCGTAGCGTCTCCGCAGACTTTAAGTCGACATTGTACGGAGTCCCTTGGAATTCTGACTGATGCCTTTGTTACATTTGGTCGATTAGCTGGCGATGATCGTACGATGCCATTTTTTGCATTTTCGTGCGGTCTCCGCCTAGTAGGTTACATTTGCTCCAATCATTGTACGATTTTCGGTTTGCGATTTTCCCTACGATATTTTTGACATTGTAGGTGATAATGGCCTACGACGTAGGTTTATAAAATAATGCGGGCATCATACGATTTCTTGTTCTGGCTTTTTTCGATGTTCCGAGTCAGAACCGTACGGAGATCGTAGGGAAATCGTAGGGTCTCCGCACACTTATAGCGGAAATCCATAGGTTCCCGTGCGATGTCCGTAGGAGTCCCTACGATTTCTGACTGAGCCCTTGCGGTATCCCTACGATAGCCGTGCGATGTTTGGTGTCCGCCCGTCTTTCATGCACGACCATACGTGAACAATCTCACAGTGCATCATGGCTCCCCGGCAAGAAAAGACAAGCGCTCCTATTGAAACCTAATGGTGAAATGCAACCATATCCCATCAAAAAAGACAAAAGCAATCACATGGCGGCAGCACGATGAACGTGCGGACGCCCTGGTATGTCCGTATGATGACCGCACGATATCTGCACGATTTTAATAACCTTGCGATATAGCCGTACGGATGCCGTACGATCACCCTCAAGGTCTGTGATTAAGTAACGATTTTAGTCCCAAAATGATCATAAAGCCGTGCGGTGACCGCAGGATCATCACAGAATTTCCGTGTGGCACCCGCACGATGCTACCTACGACATGTCTACGGGCTACGGTCTTACGATTTTTTAAAAAAAAAAAATGTAAAAGTGCAGACTACTACAAAATCGTAGAGGCTACGGAGATCGTAGGAAGACGTAGGAAGCAGTAGAATCATAGGGACTTCGTAGGGTCACCCTGCGGAGTTCGCGCGAACATGCAAAAAAATGGCATCGTACGATCATCGCAAGCTAATCGTTCGCCAATTGTAACCTAGGCTTTAGTACTCAAACGATTATTTAAGGCAATCTCATTCATTTTATGCTACTTTGTTCCTCGTATGACACAGCTTTATTGACCGTCTGACGCGGCTTATTAGCTTTTTCGAAGACAGTATTTACATCGGATACACATGAAATATCCCCTTGTTAAATTTAAATAATATCCCCTTCAAATAACATTTTAAAAGCAGATGAGCCCCTGGGGTCCATTTTTTTTTTAAAAATCATTAAATTTCAGTCCTACTGCCCTTTCACTTAAAATGACATTGTAAAAGGTTTCCCCATTCAAATGCATTGACGACCTTGCCATAAAATAAGTCAAAGTCACCACAGGGTCATGTTTTATACATACATTGTAGTACTTGAGTCATCCATACTTCATGCAAAGTTTCGTTGAAATCGGTTCACCGGTTCTGGAGAAGAAGATATTTTAAGGGTTTTTACCGTATATGGGCATGGCGGCCATCTTGGTCATGTGACCTAGATTATTTATATGTACATTGGTTCCCACTTCCTATAGATGCTTCATATAAAATTTGGCTTTGATTGGCCAAGTGGTTTCAGAGAAAAAAATCTTTGAAAAGTGTGTATGGACGACAGACCGGCCAAAGTCAAGAGATGACCTTGACCTAAATTAATCATATACCTTCATCTAATCCATTAGTTGTTTGCATCTACCACTTTTCAGATCTCAGGCTGCAATATTTTTCAAAAAATAGCTTATTTCCACTTTTCCCATTATAAGTCTATGGAAACTTAAAGTTACCATAGCAACCAGAGTTCTTATCCGACTGGAATAAAAAACACAAATTATGTAGAGGCTACTGTCAGGAACATGCATAAAAAGTACAGGATTCATTCACTTGACAGTTTCTGAGGAGAAGCTTTTTGAATGTTTTTTTTTCAAAATTTTGCCCTTTATGGGGCCCCAGCAACCAATCAAACTAAAGGATTAGGACAAAACTCGCAAGAAACGTCAAACACTACTCAATAAACATTTCTGCAAAAACAAAATTCAAATGTCTGCAATTTTAGCGGAAAAATAGCTGATTTCCACTGTTCCCATTATAAGTCTATGGAAACTTTAAGTTGCCATAGCAACCAGAGTTCTTATCCGCCTGGAATAAAAAACACAAATTATGTAGAAGCCACTGTCAGGAACATGTATACAAAGTATAGGCTTCATCCCCTTGTCAGTTTCTGAGAAGAAGATTTTTGAATGTTTTTCAAAATTTTGCCCTATATGGGACCCCTGCAACCAATCAAAATGAAGGATTAGGACAAAAGTAATATGAAACGTAGAGGACTACTCAATAAACATTTCTGCAAAAACAAAATTCAAATATCTCCAACAAGACAGCAAAAACTGGCAATTTTCACTTTTTCCCATTATAAGTCTATGGGAAGCATAAGTTACCATAGCAACCAGAGTCCTTATCCGATCAAAACAAAAAACACAATTATTCTTTCCCCCTACCTGTAGATGGTGTATGTGTAATATGAGAACAATCGGCCCAGCGGTTTCAAAGAAGAAGATCTTTGAAATTGTGGACGACGACGGACGGACGACGGACGGACGACGGAGCATGGGTATACTATAAGCTCACCTATGAGCCTTCGGCTCAGGTGAGCTAAAAAGTCTGATTATAATCAATGTCTGTATTCAGTGGAGGACCATATGGAAGATTGGCAATCATGCTAAACACATTAGCCTCCTTAAATATAGAGATTATTATTATTATTTTAATTAATAATCACGAGTGCATAGCGCTAGTGATTTATATTCTGACTGACAGTGAATCATTACTCAACAATTTATGTACCTGAGCTGTAGATGGAATAAGAGTCGCTGAAACCGCTGATATCGTTCAGCTTTCCGCCATTACATTGAAGATATTGCGCCAAATGTTTGACTGTAATGCAGATATTTACACACATTTATTATATTTGTTATTTGCTTAAACAACATTAAACATCTAACGTCACACTGTCTGATGGAATAGTTTACATCACAATTGAAGTGACGTCAAAACAGCGCAGAGGAGCGGACTGGCACAGGGGTAGAGTGTAGGACTCCGGTCCCAGAGGTCCCAGATTCGATCCTCAGCCGGGGCGCCATTCGTTGTGGCCTTGAGCAAGTCACATTTCCACAGCTCCTGAGGTAATGGTCAGAAATTGATCGACTCAGTACAGTGTAAAAAAAACAACAAAAAAATAAACAAAAAGTAACCTCATTCTAATTCGCCCAGTGACTAGTTGCACAAAGCATGTTTTTGACTACTGTCTATATAGACAAGGTGTGTTAGAATTGTTGTTTACCTTTCTTCGAGTCTTTATTGCCCCACCCATTACTGTTTAAAACAGGTTTTGGGATGAGCCGCTTGATTCACAGCTGAAGTTCTTTAGAGTCTATCTTCTGATACTGAGTCGATCAATTTCTGATCATCACCTCAGGTGTGGGGTGGGTGGCTAAATTTAGAATTTAGTCAAGGGAAAAGAAAACAATTGGGGTGGACCATTAAAACTATTTACAAGATATAGATGAGAGGCATACTAAAACGCATGCATGCCTCTGGGCTAATGATTTAAATAGAAGCCTTAAATTCCTCAATGGTCTTAGATAGGACCACTGAAGAAGGGAGACTATTCCAAACCGGAATAGTTCTGGGGAAAAAGGAATTCTTCAGGGCATCACTATAGGCAAATGGTCTTGTGTATTGTGATTCATGTGACGCCCGCGTACGCCTTAGATTGGGTGCCGGGGTCAGGTATTTGTCTTTATCAAGAGTCACTGTACCGGAGTGTATCTTGTAGAAGAAGGTTAAGGAGGACCGCTCCCTGCGGGACTCCAGGGATGGCCACTCAAGTTCGTCTAGCATTTCACCGACGCTACTGGTGTTCCTCCATCGCCTGCAGGTCCACCGGGCAGCAGTCCTCTACACCTTCTCCACCTTCTCAGTCTGAGTTTCATGATAGGGATGCCAAATACAAGGGGTGATCGGAAAGTACGTATAAAAATGCTGTAAAATAAGTTTGCGTCAACCGATTGATATGAAATTTAGTACGAATAAACATTGGTCCTTTTGTAATTAAATGCCATTCTCATTTTAAAACAATGACGTCAGACGTTCATGCACGAGGCAGCGTAATGACGTCACTTCACGTGACCCGGCGCACCTGCACCCCTGTGTTGACTTTGTTAGTGTATTTGATGGGGTTGGGAAAGTTGGTCGACATTTTTTTAATTAAAATTAATTTTCTAACATTAATTGACCATTATTCGAAAATATATGGCATTCTGATGCTTTATCTACCAATACGGTGAAATTGAAAGCAACAGGTTAGCGTAAAATATGCAAGAACGTCGATTTCATTTTGTAAACTTAAATTCAATACCTTGTTTTCTGGCCGATGTTTAACGAAATGATAAAAGACTGGCATAAACTATAAGTAGAAGAGACAATGTCAAGAATAGATATGTTTCGAGCTTGCAGTAAATATATACTTTTAAAATAATGACTTCCCGAAAATGTAACATTTTTGAAAATCTTAACAGTTTTGTCTATTTGACACAGTCGGTATTTGCAAGACTCTACAGACAAATCCATTCGATAAACAACCTCGTTACTTTACAAATATAAGCTGTGTACGTTGCAGTTAATGAGTATTAAATAAAATGTGGGCATATATACGCAATCAAAACGGGTGTTACAATACTTTGAACTATGAAGTATTTTGAAATAAGAATAAAATTTCGACGTTACGTTGCGCCGCATAACGATAGGTGGTGTTTCCATAACGACAGCTGCAACGCACGTGTGCGTTTTATGCATGCGTTATTGCAATGGATTAATTGCATACATATTGCTGCATTATTTGATGAAATTTCATCTCGAAATAACAAAAGATAAAGAAATGACAACATTTTTATACGTACTTTCCGATCACCCCACGTAGGAGCTGCATACTCAAGTTGAGGCCGAACCAATGTTTTGTATGCAACTTCCTTAGTATACCTAGGTGCCAGTGCCAAATTGCGCCGAAGAAAACCCAAAGTCTTAGTTGCCTTGCATGTAATTTCAGAAATATGTTGACCCCAATCAAGATCGTCTGTGATTGTTAAACCTACTAGGTATTTAGCAGACTGAACCTGTTCTAATGTTTGCTGATGCATTGCTGATGCAGTGTGTAATTGAATTCTATATGCCTGCTTGGATGTAGACGCGTCTGATGATTGTGTTTGCTATCGTGAAATCAAGAATGAAGAGGATACATTGAAACTTCAGAGAGACATTGATCGTTTAGGCAGTTGGGCTAGGAAATGGGGAATGAGATTTCAACCCGTCAAATGCAACATGATGCAGCTGACAAATAAACGGTCTAGTAAGATACAGGCTAACTACACCCTCGAGGGCACTTTACTGGAAAACGTTGAAAGCATAAAATACCTGGGTGTAACTATCACAAATGATTTGAAATGGAATACTCATATTTCCAATGTCTGTACAAAGGCTAACAGAACTCTCGGATTCTTAAGGAGAAATTTGTATTCTTGTCCCCCAGATGTGAAAGAAGCAGCTTATAAAGGACTGGTGCGGCCGGTCTTGGAATATGGAAGCTCAGTTTGGGACCCTCACACTCATGGCCTCCAGGAAGAACTGGAAAAGGTACAAAATCGTGCGGCAAGGTTTGTGACGGGAAATTATGTTTTTGAAACTGGGAGCATGACTGGCATTTTAGGTCAACTGAAATGGGAATCTCTTAAGAAAAGGAGGAAGGATAGTAGACTTATATTGCTATACAAAGGTCTAAAGGGTAAAGCCAGAATACCCACAGATGACCTTATCCCAAAGAATAGGCGTTGTAGAAATCAACACTCTTTGGCTTTTCAGATACCTTCAGCTAGCAAAGAAGCGTACAAAAGTAGTTTCTTTCCACAGACTATCAGGGACTGGAATGACCTCCCTGATTCACTTATCTCCTCTGCTGAAATGTCTGATGACTGTGTGTCCAAGTTCGCTACACTCGTGCGTTCAAGGGACTAATTTCTCCCCCATCCGAACCCCCTGGTGAAATAATGTCATTTGGCGTGTCACCAGTAAACTATTCAGATTCAGATTCAGAGTCACCCTCATTGAATGACATTTGCTAACATTGAATTTCATTTGCCAATCCATTTCCCATTTGGCCAAGCTATTCAGGCCATCTTGTAAAATTTGACAATCCAATGGTGACTTGATATTCCTTGACACAATCATCAGCAAATAGCCGAACAGATGACCTGATGTTATCAGGAAGATCAATATTGAAAATAAGAAATAGGACCGGTCCTAAGACCGATCCTTGTGGGACACCAGAAAGAACCGGGACTGGGTCTGAGGCACGGCCATCTAATACCGGGGCTACATTTGCCTGTCGCCAATCGTCTGGTACAGCACCCTGAGCAAGCGACTCATTGAAGATATAGGTCAGTACAGGAGAGTGAATAAATTCAATACATTACCACCTTTTAAATGGTGTTGTTTTTTTTTTTTTTTTTTTTTTTTACTGTTTACTGAGTCGATCAACTTCTGACCATTACCTCAGGAGCTGTGGAAATGTGACTTGCTCAAGGCCACAACGAAAGGCGCCCCGGCTGAGGATTGAACCCGGGACCTCTGGGACCGGAGTCAACCACTCTACCCCTGCGCCAGTCCGCTCCACCGCCAGTCCGCTAAGAGCATATAAATCTGATAAACTCGATTTACTTGCTGCTTACAGGCATATGATATAAAAGTTTTGTGTGTCTCTGACAGACGGCGGGAAATGTCACGCGTTTTTTGATAAAGCGAGTTTGTCTCCCCTGGCTACTCTCACATTTGTTTGGGCTGTCACCAGTTTTTCTTACCATTTTTGTGTGTTTATCGCTCTTTTATGATGTCTGATGAAGAACGTGATATGCCTGGCATGCTTCCATTTAGTAATGAAGTTTTATTAGCGGTAGGAAATATCTCACGATTAATTTTATCTCCCAATTCTGTGAAAAAGTGCAAAGTTTTGTGTAACAAGTATTGGCTTTTACAAAATTTGTAGACCCAGAGTCTTGATTCTTGGAAATTCAGCTTCCCTGGTGAAGTATTTCAATTTGGCGTGTCACCAGTAAACATTCAGATTCAAACAGGCTCTTGTCAATTTATAGGAGGCCTAGAAAATACTGTTGTAGAGTTAGGCTTTTGTAACATAATTATGAGTAGAATTACAGGTAAACATACATGTGATTCCTCCCGGATCGTCTGGGAGGCTCCAGGAAATGAGGACCATCTCCCGGCCTCAAGGAAAGCCTCTAGAATCTCCAGGATGCTAAATTTTCCTATCATATTTTTCCAAACTGTCCGTTTTACGCCGAAAAATATGGTAACCACTTTAATGACGAAAGTCAAAGGGATTAAGACGTGTCCGTTTTGTAATTACCAAAAGAGAAACAATAGTCAGTGGTGTCACTTTAGGGGTATTGGGTGCAGCGAGGCATTAAATTGGCTCACGCATCGATAAAGGTGCCTGTTCAAAGTGTAAACACTGGTAAAATCGCGGGTAAAATTTACCGATAATCAGATAGTTGGCCTGATTAACTTTTATTGCAGCATAGTTATTGTTTGTACAAGTGCCTTGGGCCAAAATAAGCACTCTGGTTAAGTGAAATAGATCATTGAAGTTGAGGGATGTAGTGCAAAAAGAGACATATTGTGTCTTCTGCTATGCCCTTTGAAAAAAAACAAAAAAAACAAACAAACTCTTAGGCTGAAGTTGGGTTACGCTTTTTGTTCATCTGATCACTCGCGGGCCATCAAAACTAAAGAATAAATTTGACACCATTTTTAAATGATAAATTATCATTATTGGAAACTTGAGTGATGAGACTGTTTAGAAACTTTGTATGAAATTGACATATTTGGTCAAGTTTCCCTGCAGTCACTTGGATAACGCCCAGACATTTCCCGCCATATGTCGAGTCAAACTCCAAGCCGCGGTGTTCCGCTTCCGGACGAAAGTCCTCTCAGAAAACATCGGAGAGCAAAGGAGGTGTTGGCACTGTTGGGGAGTTTGATGTCAAATTGATAGTGGAAAAAATTTTACCTGTTCACCGTTGACCTTGGCCTCGGCCAACCAGTGCTTCTGTAAACAATTCAAAATGAAAGTAGAATTTGTATTGGAGATAGATTTTTCGTTTTTTCTTGGTTTATACTGGCAATACAATTTAATTTCTTTTTCTTAAATGAGATAGATACTTGCAAACTATTATTTGGAACCAGACAGAAAAATGGACATTGAGTTGACAGATTTCAGAATGAAATCATGCATTGCACTACTTCATCAGTATTTAACACTGTGAATAATCCCTGCCCCTCCTTATTGTGCAGGTTACCTCTTTTCCAGTATAAATAGCTTTCATGACTATATGCTTAGACCCAGGGAAAAGCTAACAGTACCACTAAGCATTTTGAAACAAGGGTGGAGGTGGGGGTGGGGGTCTGAATGGAGAGGGAGATAGGGGAATGCAAATTCCTTTAAATTTCACAGAAAATATGGTGATGTTGCATGAAAACATGCAAAATCGCACATTTTAGATGCCAACACATAATCTCCCAGAAGTAGACCCCAATCTCCCTGAAATGAAATCCAAATTTCCTACTTCCAGTCTTCCACACCAGGAGTTCATCACATGTATGGGTAAAAATTCAGATGCCTCTGGCCCTCTATGGTGTAGTTGTTAAATGACACGTCCTTTAAACAGGGGTGATGTGTTCAACCCAGCGTTTCTCCAGTCTTTAGTATGAGACTTTACACAGAGGTGCCATCTCTATATCAACCTACTTGAGTGGGTTGTAAAATGCAAACATCACACCACCACATGATAGTTATTTATGAATAAACAGTTATCCTGATCCTCAGCAATTCCATTATTTGCTGTTAGTAAAACTACATGCTTTAATCACAGGCATATGTGTATAATTTCCTCTTTGGTTTGCCACTTAAAAAATCACCCTTTTAGACATCTGTCTTATTTATGGGTTCTATCCCTGGAGCTACATGCCCCAGGGAAAGTTACAAAGCCACTCTATCCCTGGAGCTACATGCCCCAGGGAAAGTTACAAAGCCACAAGTGAAACCATAAATAGCAACTTCACTCAGAGAAGTTTCAGATGTGTACTCTTGTTCCAGTTGCTTGCTGCCAAGGAGGGAGACCCAAGCAGATTTCAGAGCTTCTGGGAGATGGATGAGGAAGGCGTGGATGAAGAATCCATGGAAGAAATACAGAGTAAGATTGCCCCATGATGTTGATATATACAAAATTTTCATTTGAGCCTTCACATGAGAAAACCAACAATTTGTGTTTCCTACCAGGTCTGACACAAATCGGCCTGTACAGTCACAGAATCAGGCTAGAAGCTTGAAATTTCAGATTTAAGAAGAAGAGGGTTTGTTGAGTTGAGTTTTGATGCCCAAGTCAACAAATTTTCAGTCAAGTTGGGACAGGCCACTGCATGGGTCATTGAGTACCAGACTGTCTTGTCTTAATTTGCATCTCTAACATTGAATCACTGCAGTCCAAGATGCATGTTGATCAGTCATAGACACTGCAGTCAAGCATTAATTCAAAAAAGGAAGTTACAATGTATCGTGTATCATTTCATGCTTTCCTTCCAAGAGGTCCTATGATTGCTATAGTGATTTAAATGTGATAATGGCTGCATTAACAAAGCAAAGTTCTTGATGTTATAGGAGATCCAAAGAAAAAGATTCTCTGGGCAGCAGAAAACAACATGATGGACACAGTCAAAGAATTGTTGCAGAACCAGCCTGATATTGTGAACAGCCGGGACCCAGATGGCTACAGCCCACTACACAGAGCATCATATAATGGACATGTCGAGATGGTCAAGGTATTGTAAAAATGTGTTTTTCAAGTGTCCAACTGTCACGAGTGTTGCGCATTTCATTACTGGCATATGAGCCTGCATTTCATTACTGGTATATGAGCTTTCGAGTGAGAAAACAAACAATCTGGGTTTCCGACTAGGTCTGACACAAACCAGGCTGTACAGTCACAGAAGTGGACTAGATGCTTGAAATTTTGCATTTTATATAATAAGTAGAAGAGGAATTGTACTGTCTGAGTAGCAAAAACAAAGGTTTTGATCAGCTGTGCAGTTACCGAAAAGCTGATCTGCACTTTTGGTTTCGCATATGCAGATTATGCAGGTTTTCTGACGCAGCAGCTTAGACAGACTGACTGAATAAACAAAGGCTGTTTTATCTGTTCCTTGCTTTGAAAAGATGATAGACTGACTTGCAATAGACTGGATCAGAATTTCATTTAAAAAGTCTTTTCTTCTAGCACTACATTGTATTCCTTTTTTCATGAAATATTGTAAACCTTGTTTATGAACCTTGTCATATAAAGCTGTGCCATGAGAGTCTTTGTTTAGCCATTATTATTATACGAAAACAAAGACACAGATCATGGACATCGTTTTCACTAATAGATTTACATTTCATGTACATTCTAAAATGTGGTTAAAGGTCCAATTGAAGCCACTTTTAAAACATCATTGTTTGTTTTACAGCTCAGTTTATGTTTGACCTCATTTGAGCCTTCTTATGAGAAAGCCAACATTTTGCAGTAAGTGGTAAGCTGCTCAGCACCTTTGTTTTCGCTACACAGAGAGTACAATTTCTCTACTTTCTAAATCTAAAATTTCCCGCCTCTAGCCATCTCCTGTGCTTTGTACAGCTCGGTTTTTGACGGACATGTTTGGAAACCACATTGCGGCTCATTTATATTATTGTTTTCAGTATCTACTAGACCATGGTGCTGACAAAGAAGCCCAGACCAATGATGGCTGGCGCCCTCTACACAGCGCAGCAAGATGGAACCAGACTGAAGTTATCTCCCTTCTACTGCAGTACGAAATTGATGTTAATGCTCAGACTAAAGGAGGCCATACTGCATTGCACTTAGCATCATCAGAACAAGACAGCGGAGATACAATAAAACTTTTGTTGAATGTTGATAATATTGATACTAGTATAAAGAATAGTATGGGTGAAACAGCATATGAAATATGCCGGCGAACTAGTGAACATTGTAAATTGTTTGAATTAAGAGAAAAATCTGTGAAAGAATCGCCAACAACTTAACGACAGGAGCTAGTGTAAATAATCAGGGGCCAGTTGTTCAAAACTTGAGCTTAACATCATCGTTAAGACCTCACCTTGTTAAGTAAATGCCGACTACATAAGCAAATACACTGTTATTTTTTGTTGATAAAATGTGAGAATCCTTTGCATTGCGAAGGATTATCACATTTTATCACCAAAAAATAACAGTGTTTTTGTAATATTCATGTTTGAAATTTTAATGAATCGTTAACTAACAATGTCGTTAATTTAGTACAACAGTATACTGGGCCCAGACTGTAAAAGTCTTTGGCATAATTTCTCAGTGACCTGGAGATGCCAAACAGTGACCAAAAGGGACCATTTGGACAGATAAGTTTTAGAATTGGCTTATGCAAAGCACCAATATTAAGCTATGCTATGCAATTTTCCTTGTTTTTGTTGTTGCTATTTTTGTTTATAGTCATGTTAAACCTCTGAACCAACTGAAATAGTCAGATACCTAATCATTCAGGAGCCTAAGTTTGACAGAAAATGAATTATCAGTGTGCAAATATTTTTCTGGAAAAATATGCCATAAAGATGTCACCTTGCAACTATCTCCAAAATATGCAGTGGAAACAGAGTTGGGTCAGATTAAACTGCAGTTGGGTGTTGAAGTTCAGTTCTTCCATATATGAGCTGCGACACGAGAAAACTGGTCTTCGGGGTTTCGGACCAGGTCTGACACAAACCGGCCTGTACATTCACAGAAGCTAGCTAGAGGCTGGAAATTTTGGATTTAAGAAGAGGGATTGTACTATCCGTGTAGCAAAAACAAAGGCAATGATCAGCTTCACAGTTACTGCGAAGCTGATCTGCGCCTTTGTTTTCGCCTACGCAGATTGTTGTTTTTCCCATGCGGCGGCTCATATGATAGGGATGTAAATAAAAATGTTATAAGCAAATCATTTTATTTTCTTATTTTCATCATTGTTATCACATAGAAAAAATATCAAATATGACAAAATGTGATTGTGAAGGACATAATAATTACCATTTGAGATATGTCATGTGAAAACCACATTTTTGCCTGTGAAAAAAGGTGCAGATCAGCTGTGGAGTAACTGCACAGCTTGCAGTAACTGCAAGCTGATCAGTGTCTTTGTTTTTGCTACAATTACTCCTTTTCTTAAACCCAAAATTTCAAGATTCTAGCTTTCTTCTGAAGCTTGTGAGTTTGTGTTGGACCTGGTCGGCAATCCCGAAGACCGGTTTTCTTGTGTCGCGGCACATTGATTCTGAAGCAACACTCTTTGTTTTGTAATTTAACACCCCAGTTAACAATTTCCAGTCATGTCTGGACAGAGCTGCAGATTCCTGTGTATGAACCAGTATTGTGGGGAGTTATTAAGTCTATCGCTCAAGGACACAACTCAGCACAACTCTCAGTTTTCAGTCTCATCCTCTACCATTAGGCCATCATGCCGATGTCAGTCACACAGATGAAAGATAGAATGAGCCTGTGGGTGAGAAAACCAACAATTTGGGTTCCGACCAGGTCCGACACAAACCAGGCTGTAAAGTCACAAAAGCTGGTAAGAGGCTGAAAATTTTGGATTTAGAAAGTAGAGGAATTGTACTATCCGTGTAGCGAAAACAAAGGCGCTGATCAGCTTCGCAATACTGCGAAGCTGAAGCTGATCAGTGCCTTTGTTTTCGCCTATGCAGATTGTTGGTTTTCCCATGCAGCAGCTCAAATACTATTGATGCAGTAACTTTCAAAAATGATTACAATATGAACAGTCTTCTACTGTCCCAGTCATTCTCATTGACAAACACAAAATAACAGAAATGGAAACAGTCCTAACCCAGGGCCTGTGTTATCTTCTAGCTGAAGAACGTTTAGGTCCAAACCTTGCCATAAACCTGGCATAATTCTCCTCACTGATAACAATATGAACAATTATACTCTCGTAATCATCATCATTTTCAGTTGCTGTCACTGTAGCCTCTTCCTGGAGCCATCTATAAACAGACAAAAAGTTTTATGTTGATGTTTTAGCGGTTCTGTTAACAATATTTCAGTGTCAACAATATTTCAGTTATATAGGGATAGACCCACCACTTCCTGGGCACAATACTAGTACTTTGATGAGTTAACATGTTTTGCTTGCGGAAACAACATGGCAGTGATAGAACTTGGACAGCAAAACTTAAAGATTTTTGCTATATAAAGTTTGGTTTTTCAAGGTCTAAAATCATGCATCTGATGGCAGCAATCAGCATCATGTATATTATAAGAGTGTACATTCCTAGATTTTCTTTAAAAAAAAATGAAGTGTGATTTAGTTGGCATTGGCGTGGATCAGTTTTTGTTAATAATCTTTCTTTACAAAACTTACTCTAAATGTGGTCCACTCAGTGGTATTCTCATTGATTTTGTCAGATATCCCTTGTTGCTAAGCAACCTAGACTGTATCTCTTCTCTTAGCTCTGCCAAACCTTCACCGGTGACAGAAGAAATATAGAAGCAGTCTGAATCTTCTTTGGGCAATGACCTGTAAAAGTGTTTGTTTGTTGAAGAAAGTAAAAATGTGCAGCCTATTGTGGTAATAACTTTAAATTTGAAGACTACTGGAAGGGGAGATGAACATGATAAAGTTTACTATTTAATAACACTTCATTTTACTGAAACATTAGTCAACACATGTTTTATCATAAGATGACAAAACATTACATATTTCAAGTAATTTTAGACACAAGAACTACAGAGGTCGAATATCAGCCTTGCAACACAACCTGAACATTTAAACATCAAGTCCAGAAAACCATGAGCTATGAAGTATTGTCGAAAGCATGTGATCACAGATGTCTGCTATTTAAGCCCCTGTCAGACACGAGTTGGACCTACGAGTTAAGCTCCACCCACTTTTTTGGTGAACTCGTAGCAACACATAGAGAACTCGCCCTATGTCGGCGGTTGTCGTACAGAAGTCTTCCCAACTCGTAGCATGCCGTGGAATGGCTACGAGAATTTTAAATGGATTAAAATTCTCGTAGCAAGTCGTAGCAACTCGCCGTCTTAAAGTGGGCGACGCATGGGCGGAGCATAACTCGTACTCATCTCGTAGCTTATCATGCAGAACTCATAGTAATGTCATGGGATGACGTGCTTTCTCGGCGTCTTGTCAAACATTGCGAGTTGCCTACCAGATACCTACGAGTTGCTACGAGATACCTACGACTTGCTACAATAGTTCCTACGACATCTCACGAGTTTACCACGACATTCCTACGAGTACCTGCGAGACGGAGTTCCCACGACTTATATCGTAGGGATGTTGTGTAGAACACGAAGGGCATTATAACTCGTAGCAACTCGCGCGACAAGTGGCGAGTTATGATTTGCTCTAACTTGTAGCTTCAACTCGTGAATGACAGCTTTTAAACTTTTTCAACATAGCTCGTGGCAACTCGCACGACAAGCTGTGACTTATAACACCGTACCAACTCGTAGCATGTTGGGGCTTCAACTCATGAGTGTGTGACAGGCCCTTTAGGTTACAGATCATATAAAAATGATAATAGGCATTGTTTTGTAGCTTATTATCTTCAAGGCATATTTGTAACTAGAAACTAAAACTCCTCCTAATTTAATGCTGTATGTTTTAAAAATACCTTGCATCCTTACTGGAAAGGATTTGCACATATACACTACAATCATACTTACTCAGATACTTTGTCTATCTTGTTACAGACTTCTATCATGGTATTCATTTGTTTTTCTGACAGCATCCCCTTGACTGTGTCTATAACATTAAGGTGCTGTCCTTCTGTGTCAGGATGACTTATGTCTCGGACATGGATTACCAGATCCTGCAGATTGGAAGAGTTAATGCACAAATTGAGCCATGATGTGAGAAAAGGGGTCTTCAGGGTTTCCGACCAGATCTGACCTAAATCTACCTGTGCAGTTACAGAAAAAGGCTAGTGGCTTGAAATTTCAGATAGAGGAAGAGTAATTGTAGCAAAAACATAGGCGCTGATCAGCTGTGCAGTTACTGCTCAATTTATACTGGTGATCAAGTGTGCTATTTGTATTTCTGACAATGAATGGAAAAATTGACAAGTAATTGCATTTGAACACATAGCAAATGAGCTAAAGAAGTTACTGTCTTTTTAACATCTGTTATTGCTATCTGAGGCTGAGGCTTAAAAATTGTTGTTGCAAAAATATTCAAACTAACAGTGGTTTGTAATCTGGAATTCCAGACATCAAACCATTGTCTCATATGCTTCAAACCCCACAAAAGCTTATTTGAGCCACCACTAAGAAAACCAACAACATGCATATGCAAAAAACAAAGACACAGATCAGCTGTGCAGTAAACTCATCCCTCATCATCTTTATTCTAAAATTTCCATCATCTAGCATGCTTCTGTGACTGTACAGGCTGACTGAAGTCTGACCTGGTCAGAATCCTAGGCTGTTGGTTTTCTCATGCGTAGGCTCAAATATGGCTCGCTTATCAACGTAATTATGCATACCGCCAATATAGCATCTTCTAGTGTAGCTGCAAATGCATCATACAGTGTATGTGGAATGTTGGAGATAAACCCCACAGTGTCCATGAACAACGCCAACATTCTGTTCGGCAGGTACCCGACATGGGCTGTTACATCTAGGGTGGCAAAGAGGCGGTCCTCCGGAACCATTCTACTGTCTCCTGTGAGAGCTTTGATTAGAGTTGTCTTCCCTGAAATGAAAATATGTACTATTTGGTTTTGACCCGAGGCCTGACAGATCAAATACATGTATTGTACAAGTCTAGGGCTTGTATGAATTTCAATCAGCCCAAGGCCAAAACTGGGCTATACAAAAATATGTTGTTTTTTAACAGAAAACAACAGAAAAACACAAAACTATAAGAGGCAGCTTACCAACACTTAGTACACATTTCTTTCACCAGTAACTAACATGCTCTTCTTAAATCAATGGAAGAGAAACAACTGCATTGAAATTATGACAAATTATTCATGAAAGAGATGGGTTAAATGTGAGGATCAATCTAGGATCCCCTTCAAACCAATCAGACACTACCAATTCAACTACCAGGCCCTGTTGAAGTCACCTGAGTTAGTATATCCTATAACGGCTACTGTAGGAACTTTTTTCTTCAATCTCTGAGCTCGCTTCACTGCTCTGCTAGTCTTCAATTTGGCCAGCTCAGCTTGTAGCTTTTTCTCTTTTCGCTGAAAAATAATGTGTAGGGATCAAAAATGTGTTACCATTCAGCCCTTCAACACTTTTTGAGAGACTTTGAACATATTAATGAATACAAAAATCATGTTTGCATAAATTAATGAAAATCATTTCCATTTTTTTACATGTGTATTTAGTTTTATGACCCTTTCAAGATTATTTAAGCTCATTTGAGATGGGCTAATCAGTAGGTAAGGCTAAAATGGGAGAACCCAGAAAACATAACCTGCAATGCATGGCAAATTAGACGTCCAGCAAAAGTTAGCACACTGATTAAGGTATGAGTTTTGTATAGGGTGGCCCCCGTGGCCGAGCAGTTAAGAGCGCTGTTTCTTAATCACTGGATCATCTCACCACTGTGTCTGGTGTGAGTTCGAGCCCTGCACTGGCCACATGTGAGACAAGCCAAGTTCTGCTTGCGGGTGTGCCAGATGTTTTTTCTCGGGGTACTCCCGTTTTTGCCCCACCTACTGATTGGCCCAGCTCATATGATATGAGCTGAATTAATCTTGAAAGGAATGTAAAACTCATTTTTTTTTTTTTTTAAAAAGTCTGTATCGACAAGTTAAAGATCATGACATTGCAGAGTAGGGTCATGCTGGATTGAATATACAAGTACCGGTACTCAAATTTGTCCAGTAAACTTCTATGGCAAAACAGTAGATATTTGTTTTAGAAATAACCTTTACAATCTGATTAAACATTTACACGCTGCTTAGTACATTTATTTTGTTTGTATTGTCCCAGTCATCATTTTATTAAGCCAGGTGGGAGGCACTACTTCCTAGGTATTAACTTGCTCCAGGACATAAGCCAGGTGGGAGCCACTACTTCCTAGGTATTAACTTGCTCCAGGACATAAGCCAGAGCTTCATGTTGTTCAAACCCAGGATCTCTACCACAAGGCCACCATGCTAGGCCATGCTGCTATGAGAACTCGTGCAATCTAAGATCTGACTATGGTCAAACTGAGCTATTTTAATCAGGCCAACTGGCTACTGACTAACCTGTAGTAGAGCTGACCTTGACAGAATATATTTTGTCCCGTCAGCTACGCCATATGGTATCTGTATGCCCCCTGCTTTACTACGATCCTGGGGAAGCAAATGTTTTTCTGCTATACGAGATCTGAAGAAAAAGAAGTGATAATAATGTTATTATCACAAGGGAGAGTATAATAATACTTCCTTCTGTCAGTTACACCATTTATTAGGATCTGATGCCCTGCCTTGCTGCAGTCCTGGGGCAGCAAGTGTTTTTTTTTTGTTGTTGTTGTTGTTTTTTTTTTTTGTATTTTTTGTGTGTGTGTTTTGTGTGTGTGTGTTGTTTTTTTCAGTTATGTATATACAAGATCTGCAAAAATAATTGAATCATACAATTGAATCATACAAATACAGCAATATGACTTTTAAAAGGGTCACAGATATGATCCAAATCTTGAAGCTTCCGTGGTGCAGTGGTTAAGTCACTCGCCCTGTAAACCAGGGGTCGCAGGTTCAATACCAGGCTTCTCCAAAAACAATAACAAAAACCTCCTTACCGGTTGAGCCTTCGGGTGCTCTCGGGACAAAAAAAAAACAACAAAAACAACCTCCTAGTACTGGTCTCACCCAGGAAAAAAAAAACAACAACACATACTCTTATGTCAGGCTGGAATGCACCCTACTGCTCTGCTGTGTTCCCAGGTGAGGGATTTGTAATAATTATTAAATCATTTAATCAACTGCAATGTTACAGTGAGTTGAATCATGACAGTAATGATCCATTCTCATATGAAAAACTGACATTCCTGAGGAAGTATGGTACTGTTGTACCAGATCTGTCACATAATCCTCAAACTTGACAACCAATGCTTAAAATCTTTACTGCATAAAGAGTGAATAACAAACTGTTTTCAAGAAGCAATATATAATGTACTTGAGTGGTATCGCGGGAAACAACACCATGTATAACAGGTAAAAGTGTGTCACAGTAGTGCCTGTGTATATATGTTACATGTATTGGCTAAAAGTGACTTATAGACCCATTGGGTCGGGTGTTCATTGTTTTATGTTTGTCAAATTATTTGTATACTGTAACACATGTCACTATAATAAACGATTTACTTACTTACTTACTTACTCACACAGCATCTTTTTAGTTGTGAGTGTTCGCGGGCCTTAATATGCCTACTAGGGCACCATGAACATTTCTCGCGGGCACACCAATGCCCTTTAGCCAGTTAAAGGTCAACTGACTGTGCTTCATTTCTTCTGTTACTAATTCACCTCTATGGAGGATTTCAGAAGGTACTAACCTGACAAAAGGTACCTCTGCTAGAGCTATCTGTAGTTTGGCCTCCTTAGATTTGGCGTGGTCTTTAAATATCTGTAGTACTATTGTGTACCTAAAATCATATGAGCCTTGTCATGAGAAAACCAGCAATTTGGGTTTCCTACCAGGTCCAACACAAAACAGGCTTTACAAACACACAAAATAGCTAGAAACTCAAAATTTAAATATGAAGAGGAATTGTACTATCCATGTAGCAAAAACAAAGACGCTGATTAGCTGTGCAGTTACTGCACAATTGATCTGCATCTTTTGTTTTCGCATATGCAGATTGCTGATGATTTTCTGGTGTGTTAGCTCATGTACTATCAACAATAAAAACATTTATTTATTCATACATGCATTCTGAGTTTCATGCTTAACAAAATGTTAAAAAAATTCTACTTTACATCACTTTGGGTTAATAATGGCACATGTAAAGTTAAGCATGCAGAGGTAATCCAAACTTGTACTATAGATCGGGATATATTCGCGAGAACTTAATGTTCGCGTAAATTCGCGAATTGGTTGCCTCACGAATTTAAAGTTCTCACTATTAAAGTGTCACTTTAAACTTTATAGAATACATGGACACTCACTTACGAATTCAAAAACTCGCTAATAAATCGGAAATAGAAAATTTGCGAAATAAAAGTCACACGAAAATTTCCGAATTTACAGTATCATAAAATTATTGTAAATATTTACCAACTTTCTCTTGAAATGTTTGTAATTGATTCTTGATACATTGTATCTGTGATGAACTTGTGCCTGTCATCAAATCCAATACTTCCCAATATTGGAACAGACATTCTGCCTAAAGCACTACTTATGCCAGTATCCAGATGAAAGAAAACTGTTTCATAATATAGGGATCAAACATGATTTTCCATTCATTAACATTCACTAGGTCCCGAGGGGAGTGTTGAAAACCGAGTGCACTTCCTGAGGGATCTAGCGAATGTTAATGGATGACAAAATCATTTTTGATCTCTATTATTGCATAAATTCAGAACAAACGAAAGAAATAATGGCGCACTATATTTTACAGCCTTGTCACATTTTCATACGCATAAAAGCATTCATTCTTATGCTTGTTCAGGGCAGAGTTCAATTACTCATTATTAGCATGTGCTTTGCGTGGTGCCCGGAAATGAACATAAATAACTGCAGTGTATTAATAGCATGTGAATTGCCACATTAATACATGGTTTTTCTTTATTAATATATGCCTGTCAACATTGTGTGACATGGATATTTATGCAAAATAAGAGTTACATCATGAGAAAATCAGATTTTTGCCTATGCGAAAATAAAGGCACAGATCAGCTGTGCAGTAACCTGATCAGCACCTTTGTTTTCGCTACACAGATAGTACAATTCCCCATCTTCCAAAATCAGAAATTTCAAGCTTGTAGCCATCTTCTGTGATTGTACAGCTGGGTTTGTGTCAGAAGCTGGTCGGAAACCCAAAGACCCTTTTCTCTCATCCTTGCTCATATATTCCTACCTATCATACACTGGAACATTCCAGATATTCTGCAGTGTGTTGACTTGTATCTGTGTTAGCGTATCCAGACTCACAAACACCGCGCTGACCCCAGGGGTATGCCGAATCTCATTTGTAAGAGCCTCAAGTTGACCTGTCCCAAACACAAACCGTGAACCTGGACTCTTGACCTTTAGCTGTGCCTGCAAGAAGACAAACATGTCTAAAACATATTATCTCTTTGGTAGATGTGGTACATGTAATACCGGTATACTGGTATGCCATGGTGCTATTTTATTTTGTTAAGTAGTATGGAACTTGTAGTACTTTTTATCTGTTCTGGTTCATATACAGTCCAACCTCATTATAACACGCCTCGTTATAACACGGTTTCCAATATAACATGGCCATAACATGGCTCCCAAATTACTATTTTCCAATAATGCATAAAGTAAATAACCTCATTATACATGTAACATGGTTCACATATAACACGGTCTGTTTCTTTGGACCCCAAACATAGCATTATAATGAGGTTGTACTGTATAATACCTGAGAAAGAAAAGTACATGCATTATTTCTTTATTTTAATTGCTTATGTTATTCATTTTAATGGGTTCTTTCATTCTTTGATGGCTCATTAAGCCAATCTTAGCTCTAAACTATCAGTTGCAAGTAGAGCAGGTTGTGTCAGATGCTACAGCATAAGATCCAGTGATAACTCTACAACTTTGCAAGGTCAGTTAGCAATTCAGGGGCCAGTTGTTCAAAATTTTGTTAGCTTAACATTATCGTTAAAGACCTCAACTTGTTAAATGCTGACTACATAAGCAAATACACGTTAACTAACGATGTCATTAATTTTGAACAACTTGGCCCAGGTGTTTCAAACATTTCCAAACTAGTAGTCAACAAGGTGAAATAGACATTTCTTTTTTTTTTTTTTTTTTTTTTTTCACATGTTTACAATATTATACAGATGATGATTACAGCATTTGAAGATTTTTTTTATTCATGCACACTCACCCCTCTCATCCTTTAACGATATCGTTACTCAAGACAAGAATATAGCGATAACATATGACTCTTGATCAATCTGAGGTCGGACAAGTCCATTTTGTAACACAATACAGATTGTTTGAGTTGTAATGGTTTATTTTTACAGACTGCTGTCTATGCTTTCAAAGTACATGTATGTGAGATATTTTATATTTCGCAGACTTTCTACATGTTAGCTGCTGGACCTGCCCAACTCTCTATTCATCCATGATCAAGCTCAAACTGCATTTAAGCTGTATTGTATAGCTACGAATTTACCGTAAACATGTGTTTAATATATTTACATATACAACATACAATAATGACAGTGCACTCAGTTCTATTCAGCAAGACTTCAGCATCCATGTGTAACTTAAGGGATCAAACATCAATACATGTGGAAAATAACTGCTGAAGAATTTTTTAGTGGATTGGTAATTAACAAGCTTTTATTCATAGTTTATATGTTAAATTCTGGAGCATTTGTTTATAAGTTCAGCATAGCATTGTCTAAGGCTGCCCATTTAGATTGAAAAGCTTCTTGTTTGTGATTTATTTTTGATATATACCTCTCGTTTTGATATTTTCTATTCACATAATTAATAAATGTTTGTATGCTGATATTGTTAGATGTGAATTTGTTTTTATATATAAAATATCTAGCTAACAGAAGTAGATAATTTAAAAGGACGTTCCTTGATTATGAATTTTCTTTTAATTCTGTCTGGTCCTTTGTTCCACAAGAAACTAAAAAACAATTTGTTCAATCTTTTCACCAAAGCCCCAGGTGGGTTGGGAAGCGCCAAAAATAAATGAACAAATTTTGACAATACTAAGGATTTTATCACAGTTATCTTGCCAGGTAGAGTTAACTTTCGCTTTGACCATATACTTATGATTTTTTCCACTTTTTTAGTATATCATTTGAATTTTTGTCCCATATGTCAAAGACCTCAGAAGTAAATGTGACACCTAATATTTTGAAGGGTTCCTGATTCCAGTCTAGATTGTAATTCAGACATAACCTACGGGTTGACTTACAACATGATCCTATCCAAATTGCTTTTGTTTTATCAATATTTAACTTTAGACCCGACATTAGATAAAATATATTTAGGGTTTTTAGAGTATTTTTTAAAGATAATTCTGTTCCATCCAAGAAAATTTGCGTATCGTCAGCGTACTGACTTAACTTGTATTCCTTATTATTTATGACTATGCCTTTTATACCATTATGTTTTCTGATCATATGGCTTAAGACTTCGGCGCATAGGATGAAAATATATGGTGAAATGGGATCTCCTTGCCGGCAGCCTCTTTGTAAACTGAAATACTCAGTCATATGACCATTTTGTAGAATACAAGACTCAGACCCATTCTGAAATATTCCAATCCAGCGCTTGAAAGAGGGGCCAAAATTAAAATAGTCAAGAGTTTTGTGAATGAATTTCCATGATACAGAATCAAAAGCTTGTTGAAAATCAATGGATAGAATTAAACCTGGAATTTCTTGTTGCTTTGTCTCGAAGAGTATATCATAAATGAGCAGTATATTTTCTCCTATGCACCTACCAGAAATAAAACCTTTTTGGTCATCGTGAATTACTTTATGCAAGACTGATTTTAAGTGTGTAGCAATGACACTAGATGCAAGTTTATAGATTACATTTAAAAGAGAGATTGGACGCCAGTTCTTTAAATGAAAAGGTGATTTGTTTGGTTTTGGAAGACAGGTGATAATGCCTTGTTTTTGTGTGATTGATAATGATCCTGTTCTGTAGCCAAAATTCAAAGAATTTAAAATGAAATATCTCAAATCAGTCCAAAAGAATTTAAAAAATTCTGCAGTGAAACCATCATTTCCTGGAGTTTTTGAGTTTTTCATGTTTTTTAAAGCCTCTGCTAACTCTGAGTATTTTATCTTTCCTTCCAATGACTCTGCCTCATTTTCAGTTAATTTCAATTGATTTTCTCCTATCAATGTTTCAATTGGGTTATTATCAATTTCATTTTTTCACTGTATAAAGTTTGAAAATACGTTTTCTGGCTGTTTAAGATTTCATCAGTTGTTATGGATTCATGACCATCATTCTCTATTATTTTTGTGATAACTTTATTTGTGAAATTCCTCTTCTCAAGACTGAAAAAGAAACTTGAAGGTTTTTCCCCTAGATCCTCATATCTGCATCTAGATCTTGTCATTGCCCCCTCTATAGCATTTTTTCGTATTTCCTGCAAGCTGTTTTTCTTCTCTTCTAAAAGGTTTGTCTGTTCAATGTTTATTATATTCCTATTTTCCGAAACCATCCTTTCTAACTTTGCTATTTCTTCCTCTAACTGCTTTTCTTGTTTATTTTTTTCTTTCTTTTTTCTTGAGCTATACTTTATTGTTTCACCTCGAATTGTCAAAATAATCATCTCTAACAACAGCTGATCATTAATAGTGTAAGAATCTTCCTCAATAGCTTCATTTTCATTGTTATTTTCTTCTAAATTTACAGTATCCTGCATATTATTATTTATTTTGTATGTATTTGTAACCTCTTTAATTGATTGCTTTACAAGTTTGATATAATCTTTATCCTTTAATAGTGAGTTATTGAATTTCCAGTAGCTTCTTCCACGTTCATTTTGATTTAACCTTAATTGCAATACAATTCCAGAGTGATCAGTTCTATAACCAGATACTTTCTTACAGTCACTAGCAATCTGAAAAGTTTCTTCACTTATGAGAAAAAAATCTAATCGGGCTTGTTTTATTTCTGGATTGAGACGCCTCCAAGTAAAGCCTTTGTCATCATTTATAAACCTATAAATATCAATATAATTCTCTTCATCAAGAAATTTTAAAACTTCTTGTCTAGCATTTGGATTATTTATATGCCGATAATTTTCAGTATCTTCCTCTGGGTCTATAACTAAATTCCAGTCGCCACAAATGATCACTTTATTATTTCCAAAATCTGATATTTTTTGTTTTATATTTCTATAAAATGATGGTTTGTCTTCATTTGGTCCATAAATGCTAGCAAGTGTAATTTTTTCTTCTAAAAGTTTCAGTTCCATAATAACGAAATTTCCATCAGTATCAGTTAAAATATTCCCTATATCACATGAAAAGTTATTATTAATAAGTATCATTACCCCTCTACTTGCATTTGTACCCTCTTTTGAACTTAGAACAATATTATAACCCCATTCTGCCTTCACATAAGAATGCATTTTATTGTCAACATGTACATCTTGCAAACATGCTATATTATAATTCTTTTTACGTATATATTGGAATAAATCTCTTCTCTTTTGCATATTTTTGAGGCCTCGACTGTTTTGGGAAAAAATTGTTGTAAACTCAGCCATATTCTTTAGAAGATCTTAACCTCTCTAAAGCCCTATATGTTTCTACATGGATGCTGAAGTTATACTTAACAACTGAACACAAGCAAAAAATGACATATACAAAAACATACAACATACACAAAAATATAACAATGATGGTTAGTTCTTGAAAACATTGCAAAAGATCATATATCAGGAAGGAGACATTGGATAAAGAAAAAGAAAGCATTCCAGTCCGCTAATAATTATATCCTTCTATCAGCATGAATGACGTGTACTGCTATTAACATGCACATTTCTAGCACATCATAACCCTGTTGTATGCATGAGTAATTGTTTATTAAAATATAAAGGGCATAATTTCCATTCCTTAGATTTTAAGTTGAACAATAAAGATCTAAATATAAGCAAAAAAAAAAAAAAAAAAAAAAGGAACACTCCAAAGAAAAGTCTATCAATATTAACATGAGCATAGGAAAATTAATGAAATGAGATTTTGTTCAAATGACTATATCATGTCATCTGCAGGTTACACATTTTTCATTAGATGCATAAGGGGAAAAAGCCCCTCACAATTTTCAATATTATGATCTCTGAAATTGAGTTTTAAAGTTAAGAACACTATTTAAGAACACTAAAGGCAATGGCAATGACAAAATACAAATATAATGTATTGAATACAGACATTTAATAACAGCATCCATTCCTATATTTGTATGTAGGCCAAGAAATAACACAAGATGTTTTGTTTTATTTCCAAGCTGTTAGATAGTTGTGAACCTGGACTATCCCCAGTTACTGTCAAAAATATCTCTTTTACAAACTCCTACTAATGTGTTAGTAGGAGCTTGATACAGGGAGTCCAGACCATATTTATCCTTATATGGGTTTTAAAAATCTGCCTTCTGTCTTGCCGAAAGAAACCGAAAGTTGCAAGACAGAAGTTAGATTTTATCAATACATGTATAACTACATATATTGCATACATATTTGCTAATTTATTGATGATTTTCCAGATCAATAATCAGTCAGAAACAAAACAAAAAAAAAAAATAAAAATTCTGAACTGTTTACATAATAAACCACTATCTGTTCGCTGCTTGGTAACTATGTGCCAACCCATTTTGGTAGCAATCACATAATAATTTCCATAGCAACAACATAACAATTTTTTATTTTTGCTTTGTTTGTTTGTTTAACAGTTTATCAAAAAACAATTAGCGGTATGTCTGTGACTCTGTGTACAAATCTTGATTCATGCCTAATAAGTTCCCAAAACCACTGTTAATCTATAGTGACTGAATAAATTTTAAAAGAAATTCCAAAGAAAAATTGTCCAATTCAAATAGACATTTCAAGGTTGATATAAACATATCGGAGAAGAAATAGACATTTCTTCTCCGATATGTTTATATCAACCTTGAAATGTACATCATCACCCATGTATCTCTGATTGGTCAAAATAAGCTAGAAATAACAGGTGTTTTCTCTTTTCAAACATTTCATTGGTTGTATGGAAATATTGCAATAGACCAAGGTCATTCATTGTTTGATATGTCTGGGCAATTTCAATGAAATCAACACAGTTTTCTATATTTAAATTGCACCTGCAAGAGCAGCAAGACTGTTGTGAACTGTCAATTCCTCCTCTTTGACAACTGATTTTGACATGTTTGAAACTTATGAAGTGCTAAGCTGGTATTTGCATGGTTGTAATTCTGACTGGTTTCTTTATGTTTTATATATAATACTTACAACTTCATAAAATCTCATTTCTTCATATTGTGTTGCTCATTTATTGATGAAGCACTTAATTTGACCCTGTTCTCATGACGCTGTCTGTTGGGATACAGAAATCCTTTACATATGCTTTATGTCTATCTTTGTAGCATTTCTTCAGGACTCTTGGTGTAAACATTACTTTATTAATAAATTTACAGATTACAATACTAACAGGACCAGAAAACATGCTTCAAAGAAGCTTATATGAGCTGTGCCATGAGAAAAACGGAATTTTGCCTATGCAAAAACAAAGGCACAGATCAGCTTTGTAGTAACTGCGAAGCTGATCAGCGCCTTTGTTTTCGCTACTCGGATAGTACAATTTCTCTTCTTCCTAAATCTGAAATTTCAGCTTCTAGCCATCTTCTGTGCTTGTACAGCTCGGTTTGTGTCAGACCTGGCTGGAATCCCCAAAGACCGGTTTTCTCGCGTCACGGCTCATATGATTCTTGTCTTTTCTGGAAACTTGAGAGCAGTTACCTTACAAACTTACCGTTCCTACAATATGCCAGTTTGGAAGTGTATCCACTAAGGCGCATGTTTCTTCCAGCATCAGGTCTCCTGTAGTAGTGGTAGATTTCTTTCTCACATTCTTGGCGACTGTATAGAACAAAAGACAAAACAAATCTTTTGACTGACATCTTATTTTACGTGTATAGTGCACATGACTATGTCTGGGACTTCACTCTTCATGTATTGCGATTCCATTTCACCATTTAAAGGCAACACTCAAAGGCAGAACATTTTAGATATCATTTGAGCTACATCACATGAAAAACGGAATTTTACTTATGCGAAAACAAAGGCACAGATCAGCTTTGCAGTGACTGTGAAGCTAGATCAGCTTCGCAGTAACTGCAAAGCTGATCACGCCTTTGTTTTCGCTACATGGATAGTACCATTCCTCTACTTTCTAAATCCAAAATTTCAAGCTTCTAGCATGCTTCTGAGACTGTACAGGCTGGTTTGTGTCAGAAAACCCCGCTGCGGCTCATTTAATAGTGTTTATACAGGTGGTCTGAATACTACAGCTGGTTCAAAATCAACTGAGAATTATTCAAAACAAACAATGACTGGGTTTAGGAGATTTTTATTAAAGTAGGTAGACCGTATTTCCAACAAAAAGTCTCAAAATAATTGTTTATTGCAAAGGGTTGTTTGAATCAATCTTTCCCAGATACTAAATTTCATCTTACCAATAGCTGTTGTTTACCTATTAATGCAAAAAAATGGTTAAGCCCCATTTCTATGCAATTTTAAAATTTCTGTCGTATTTAACCTACCCGGCTGTATAATGTAAACCCTGTGTCCCGCATCTGGAATACTGCAGTAATACCGTATACACTCGTTATACTCGACATCTATAAGAGCCTCACCATCTGTAGTGAAATAACAAGAGCTCAAGGTTATAAAACTTTTTCCATTCTCAATTCAACTGATATTGCAATTTATCATACTCAGAAATAAATAAATAGAGGATATTTGCTTTTTTGAGGTGAATACCAAATATATTTCATCGAGTGAGTTGAAAACATCAGAATTTTCACGAGTGCGCAGCACGAGTGAAAATTTTTATGTTTTCAACTCACGAGATGAAATATATTTGGTATTCACCGAAAAAAAAGCAAATTTTCTTTTTATTTTATACAATACACGGGCATTTTTCCAATTCACAAGGCAGGCGGTGAAAATGCAAAAAACAAAATTTTTTGAAAACACAAATAATTTTGGTACCACATTGTTCCTTACGTTCTAACTAAGAAAATGAATACCCACACTTAATGTTTTCGTTCATAAATAACGGAGTTATAGGCGTTTGAATTTCTGAAGTGAGACACATTTAATGACATCAAGTAAATGGAAACGTCAGAAGTAATCCAAAATCTACAGTGAAGATATAGGCTGATATCAGTCACTAGTGACTTTTGATATCAGTGAGATTTGATATCAGTGAAATTTCATATCAATGAAAATACCAGTTTTATCAAGTTTTGATATACATTGGTTTTCACTGTAAAGTATAAAATAATACGATTTATTACTATTATTTCATTATTTTGGGGTATATTTATATTTATGATAAATTCTATTTCATGCTCACATGAGAAAAGAATGATAAAATAAACAGTGAAAAAATCTCTTCTTCAGTTATCATCAAACAATCTAGTTTTATGATTAATGATTACATTTTTGTTGTTGCATTTTTTTTCTGTTGTTGAATGAGATTCAGACACTTCATCTGGTACAACAGAAACCTAACATGTATATGCCCTGACCATTACACAGATGTACTGTACCACTGAATTTTAAATTAAACTAGAAAAAGTGCCTTGAGAGGCACGTATACCCCCGGCTGATAGCCACCAAGCCCCCTTCCCTACCCCCTACCTAAGCAATCCGGCACATGCTCACCCCTGACATTGAACCTCACATCACTAACGAAAAACAGTACCCTTATCAAGTACATTTTAGAAACCACCAAGCCCCCTTCCCTACCCCCTACCTAAACAACCCGGCACATGCTCACCCCTGACATTGAACCTCACATCACCAACGAAAGACAGCACCCTCATCAAGTACATTTTAGAAATACGCAGGGTAAAGTATTTTACATACAAACATGGGGAAGTGTAGTTTTAGAATGACATATCTATTTTAGAGCGGTATACAGAGCTGACGTGTATACCCAATCTAGGACATAAGCGCGGACATTTTGGGTCAGGTCCTCAGTCCTAGATTGAAATGAAATTAGAATGTCATTCTTAAAAAAAAAAAAAAAATTAAGATGTCCTAGATTTTGACCTCTAGCCCCACCCCCAGCATGTACCCTAGTGTCTAATGTCATAAGAAACAAGGCAAACCTTATAGAGTACCTATGGGGCAAGTATGAATGATTTCTTAACATGATAGTAAAAAAAAGTACAGAAAATACAATTATTAAAGAAGTTCTAGATTTTGACCTCTAGCCCCCCCCCCCCCCCCCCTTCCCCCCGCACATAGACCCTAGAGTCTGAATCTTACATGGTACCTATGGTCTAAGTATGAATGCGTTCTGGCAAGACTTAGTGGATGTCAAGAAAACAGACTTACAGAAAGTTTATCATGGTATATATCATATAAAAATGTGTCCTAGATTTTGACCTCTAGCCCCACCCCTGGGGACGGTAACCAGGATTTGGTGACATTGAATATGAAAGCAAACCCTAAAGGGTATATAAGAATACATTCCTATGATTGTTTGTTAAGATATGAACTTAAGAGAAGAAACATTAACATTGTAAACAGCACATTTTAAAGGTGACCTAGATTTTGACCTCCAGCCCCACCCCCGGGCATGGACCCTGGGGTCCGAACTCATGGAAACAAAGCAAACCCTATAGGGTACCTATGGTCCAAATATGAATAGTTTCTGACCATTGGTTCATGAAATATACACCTCTAGAGAAACTTTAACCAAAACTTTGACATAAATTCTACGAACGTTCCGGAATTACGAACGAAGAAACTAACTAACGAACGAACATACGAACGGACGAACGGAAGAGCGAAAACTATATACCCGTTGGCATAAATGCCGGGGGTATAATAATGAAGGGACAATTTCAATTGGATCACTTAAACTCAGTTCTCTATTGCATCTTTATTTTTTTCTATATTTATGAACGCTAGCAACATGGATGAAAGTTAAAAAAAAATCTCAATACTGAAAAGCCATTTTTCCAATACTGAAAACTATAGTTTTCCTATACCAATACATTGGGGAAAAATCTTGCCAATACTGAATTCAGTATTAATACTGAAAACTTTCACCCATGTAGCAATGATGCATGGTGTAGTTATCCTAAATCTCCATGAAACAAAGTTTCACCATAGATACCTCCTCAAAGGATGTACAATGTAGAATAAAAAGTGTATATCCTGTTCAAAACCTACTGCATTGTGGAAAAGATCAAAACAGCTCAGTTCTTGGTGGTAAAAACTCTGATTCATTGACTCCTTATTTATAAATCACTGCTGTTTTGCAACAATCACTTCTAAATGGGTGCAGGACATTTTGTCTAAAACCATTTCGTCTAAAAGCCATTTCGTCTAAAGGACATTTCGTCTAAAAGCCAGTTCATCTAAAGGACATTTCGTCTAAAGGACATTTTGTCTAAAGGACATTTTGTCTAATGGACATTTTGTCTAAAGAACATTTCGTCTAATGGACAAGTCGTCAAAAAAATCTCGTGGGTGCGACATTTGGTCTAAAAAAAAGTTGAGAAAAAATAAGAATTTTTAGACCAAATGTCACACCTTACTGGAAATCAATTTCAGATATGTGACTTGAAATATTTATTTATCATTTCTGTTTATCTGCAAGCTTATGGTGACAATACATGTATATTGATCTATCTTAACTGGTCATTAGAAGCAGTTATCAAACGGGTAGCTATAATGCAGTGTTTAGGATTAGTTTTGGTCCATTGTTGTCTGTTGCAGTTGTTGATTGGTAAATAATAAAAGCATTATATATTTTTTTAAGTAAAAGATGCTGCTGCAACACCACTGGAGGGATTGGCTACAATTTGTCATATTAAATAACGAAATTGATATCCAATAAAATATTGTTCAAAAATATTTTGCTTATCATTTATGTTTTAGACGAGTTTTAGACGAATTTTAGATGAATTTAGACATTTTTAGACGAATTTTAGACAAAATGTCGTATTCGACGAAATGTCTATTAGACGAAATGTCCATTAGATGAAATGTCCTTTAGACGAAATGTCATTTAGACCAAATGTCTTTTAGACGAAATGTCCTTTAGACAAAATGTCCTTTAGACAAAATGTCCTTTAGACGAAATGGCTTTTAGACGAAATGGTTTTAGAAGAAATGTCATGGATCCCTTCTGAATACACATTGCCTCAGTGTCAGTTCACACCCTCTATGGGGAAAGTTTGAGTATAGTGTTTGAGTAAATGAGAGATAATTGGCTGTTTGTAAAGTTTAAAATTGTCTACCTTTCACAATTGAACAGAAAACAATTGTTCACAATGATGATATTGTCTCATTTCTCATCTCTATTAAAACTGTGAGAAATTGTTGGGCTGCTAGATTCCTTTCTAGTAGTATGATAAATGACTGAGCAAACCACTTACATGTACAAGGTTACAGCCTTCCTAGGAAAGTGGTTATGGTAGACCAGTCATGGTTTGTCAGCCTGGCCAGCTGTCTTTTGAGTAGTGTTTCATATACAAAATGCATGACAAAGGGTTTCATCCATCTATACTACTAAGTGTGAAGTAGCATCAATGCAAGCTTGTTTAAGGTAGATTTTCTTAATGACATTGATATTGTAACTTTTTTTTCTGTAATCATGAAAGTAATAATCATGGTTACTGGCCTAATAAAACATGATTATGATTAAATTATGATAAAAAATTACTTTGAAATTTTGTGATTACTGATTATCGATGATTATTCAAAAATTTGTAATCGATTACTGATGATTAAATTACTGATTATGATTACCCCATATCTGCAAACTACTATATCATTTTCAACAAAAACTTACATTCAGATTCTCCATCATTTTCCTCATCTTCATTTGTATCTTCACTCTCACTGCAGAAACTCCTTGGAAAATCCCTGGACCTGCTTTTCTTGGTGTCACTACAGCCATTTCTATCCAACAGCTGACTGTAGTTTCTAGCTGTGGCAGAACTCCTTCCAGAAACTGGAACTATTCTAGGATAACCACTCACTAGAAACAAACTAGAATACAGCCTATGGGGTCCAGTCTCATTTTTGCAGAAACTAGACAGTAATTTATTAGAACCAGTCAAGAATACTGCATTGTGGGCTATAGATATTTGTCTCTTAGCCACAGAGGCATTCTGTAAGATGAGATGTCTTTGAAATCCACTCCGCACAACAAAAAGTTTTTGTCTCATATCTCTAAAAGCATTAATGAAATCTAGTGTCTCTTTACATCAATGGCACCACTGAAATTACATTAAATAAGTATGATATGACTATACTTCTAACTTTTAAGTCAAAGAAATCTGAACATTGTATGTTTTTAATCCAATATTCACAAACATTTATTTCGATAGGAAAGTCTTCAAAAACAGAATCAATCAATGATAGGTAGTCTAGACGGCTGTGGTTTGGGTTTCGGATCATAACCAATCCTCTCATGAACAATCTCAGTTTTTGTCTTAAATGTCGTTGGTGTGTCAAGGGCCGTTGGAAACTCTGTGAGAACTTTATTCTTTTCCTGATCCTTCTCTTTCTTCATAACTTCATATTCTTTTTCTATGTCAATCAACTTGAGTTCAATTCTTGTTGGATCTCGTCGTAACATTTTGTCTGCAAAAGGATGATGCGTTATACCTATCAAGGACTTTAAGTATAATCATTCATTGGATTTCTAACATTTGTGATACAAGTTCATAAAATGAGCCGCGTCATGAGAAAACCGGATTTTTGCCTATGCAAAAACAAAGATGCAGATCACCTGTGCAGCAACTGCATAGCTGATCAGCACCTTTGTTTTTGCTACTCGGATAGTATGATTCATCTTCTACTTATAGCCAAAATTTTAAGCTTCTAGCCATCTTCTATGACTGCAGGGCTTTTTCTGACCTTTTTGGGAAATTTTTGGTACCGATGAAATTGGGAAAAAAATGTGTGATTTTGGGAAAAAATACAACAATTATGGGAAAAAATAGTGCAATTTTTAGCAAAATTGGGAAAGTTTACCTTTGAAATTGGGATTTTTCTGCTAATTTGGAATGTTCCAGGTCAATTGGGAATTTTTTCAGCCAATTGGGAAAATATTTAGTACCGGAAACTGGACCCAGTTTTGTATAGAGAAAAAACCCTGGACTGTACAAGCCGGTTTGTGTCGAACATGGTCGGAAACCCCGAAGACCGGTTTACTCGCGTCATGGCTCAAATAAATGACTGATATTCATAGGTTGGCAATTTCAGCAGAGATAAAAACTACAACACATCGAAACTTCATGACTGTCTACTGTCTAGATAATCTTATTACTTACTGGTTTTTTTATAGAGCCTGTGTTTCTTCCAAAAAAGTTACAAAATATGTAATTTAATCTCCCCTAGCCACTTTTACTATGGCCTGTACCATGCCCTTTTTGTCCAGCGCCATGCCTTTTTTCTGAATCTACATTCTGTGCCTTACATTTTGGTAAAAAGTTTGTCAAAATCAGACAAAAAATAAGGATGATTTTACAGATGAAAAGTGAATCACTTTTGCGCTGCTGTTTTACAAAGATACTGGCATAATTATTACTACCGAGTTAATAGACTTGGTAGTAACATTATTTCTACATGACTAGACAAAGGTGGGGTATGAAAGTGAAAGACCATTCAGAGCTGCCAAGCTAGTATGCCATGCCAGGTTTTTTTTTTTTTTTTTTTTTTTTTTTTTTACTAATAATTGCGAAATCTTGATTTCTGCATGGAAATAATATTCAGAATATTTTATGGCATTTAAAAGGATTTTTTTAAAATCATTGAAAATGTTTATATAAACTCAGTTATGCTAATTTGTCAAAAATATTAATTTTGATAGAAAATAAATTTGTACTAGTCAAATAGAAAAATTCCATCAAAGTTTGTTTTCAAATTAAGCATGACGAAAACTATTTTTATAACACCTGTTTGATAAAAGCTGTTTCAAAATAATTAACCATTTATTTTTGACATTTCAATTTAAAGTGCAGACCATTATAAGTCAAAATCCTGGCTCGGCATACAAGCTTGGCATGGGCTTTTATACCTCAACCTTCGTAGTGAAGTATTTTAGAAGAAATATCCCATGCCCTATGCTGGGATCAAACCAGGATCTCTGGTGTGACAAGTGAACACTCTATTCAAACCATGTTGTTAGAAAACTAGCCAGATAGCGAGGCTGTTGGAAGCGGTCTTATTTCATGATATTCCTCCCCACTGTATCTTTGAGGTCTTGGCGTTCTAAGTAATACCTTTAGCATGTATGCTCAGACTTTGACATGTAGAGAGGCAGAATTAATACCTTGAGAGCTACATTCACAGAATTCCACAGATACAGCTCGCCATACAGTGGAAGTTGCATACAAAACATTGGTTCAAACTCAGCTCAAGTATGCAGCTCCTATTTGGCATCCCTATAATGAAACTGAGACAGATAAGGTGGAGAAAGCAGGGGTTATTTTGGCTCCGAAATAGCATGAGAGAAAATCGCTCTTTCAACCGAAATTGGCGAGCTTTTCCTATCATTTAGCTAATTTCAATGAGATTTTTGGCAAAAAAATGAGCAAATCTCTCACAATCTCCCCCCAAAATAATCCCTGGAAAGTGCAGCAGCAAAGTGGACCAGCAGGCGATGGAAGAACAGGAGTAGTGTGAAGGACCACAGGGTGAAGTCCTCCTTAACATTCTTTTACAAGATTCACTCTGGTACAGTGTCTCTTGAAATTTCAAAAAGATAGATATCTGACCCCAGCACCCAACTTAAGAAGTACCAGGGCGTCTCATGATTCACAATACACAAGATATACAGCCTATAGTGATGCTCTGAAGATTTCTTTTTCCCCTAGGACTATCCTTTTATCGAATAGTCTTCCCTCTTCAGTGGTCTCATCAAAGACTGCTGAAGAATTCAAGGCTCTTATTAGATCTAGGGTTCAAAGGTATATCTTTTAGTATGCTTCTGTTAAGCTTATTGTAAATAGTTTTAATGGCCCATTCCGAATTTTCTCCCAATCTTGCTAAATTTAAAATTTAGCACCCACCCTAAACCTAAGATGATGATCAGACATTGATCGACTCAGTATATGAAGACAGATAGATAGAGCTGGCTATAATCCTCACTCCTGCATCCACCACTATAACCAACTTAATGGCTTGCCAGACCTCTTCTTTCCAATTAACATTGTCACCAATGAACTATTTTATGAGAAAAATTCTATGCCCCATCCTGGGATAAAAACCTGGATCTCCATCTCGGAAGCCGAGTGGTTAGCGCACTGGCTGCTTGTGCTAGAGGTCCCGGGTTCGATCCCTGTCGGCGGAGAGGAAAATTTGTTGGTCCTAACACGCTTCCCTTCATGTCATTTGCAGGAATGACATGATAGAGTGCGCTGTCCTTCGGATCGGGACGTTAACTGGAGGCCCTCTGTGCCGGTTAAAGATCCCTACACAGGTTCTATCCTCATGCATGTACTGAGGCTCATCCTGCAAACACCGGAGTGTACAATATACACTATCTCAGTGTTCATTCTAGGCCGCAAAAACCTGGATCTCCATCTCGGAAGCCGAGTGGTTAGCGCACTGGCTGCTTGTGCTAGAGGTCCCGGGTTCGATCCCTGTCGGCGGAGAGGAAAATTTGTTGGTCCTAACACGCTTCCCTTCATGTCATTTGCAGGAATGACATGATAGAGTGCGCTGTCCTTCGGATCGGGACGTTAACTGGAGGCCCTCTGTGCCGGTTAAAGATCCCTACACAGGTTCTATCCTCATGCATGTACTGAGGCTCATCCTGCAAACACCGGAGTGTACAATATACACTATCTCAGTGTTCATTCTAGGCCGCGCCATTGCGCATTTGGCGCGTTTTTGCCGTTTGTGGCGCAAAAAATTAACTAGCAATGGGCCGAACGGGCGCATTAAAAATCCCGGCCGGGCGTGCCGTTTTTTATCAGTATGCGCCGCACAACGGCTTACGGCGTCCACATTAAACAAGCATGCCATGGACATGCGCAAATCGGTTCATCGGAGGTCATTTCTTTTCTGTTTTTTCATTGGTTGACTGCAATTTTAGTTAATTCTTTCGACCAATCATTGTTTCTGTTTTATTTGGGCTTCTCCTTGAAGCGAAAGTAGAAAATAACGCGAGTAGACCTCGCGCATTATTCACATATTAGTCGAAGTTGCCACAACGACAATGTCCAGGCCGATCGTTCCCAACAAGAAACACCCACAGCCACTGTCGAGAATACCACAGAGCCACAAAGTAACCAGGGGCCAGCTTCTAAATCTGATCAGCCAGACAGTTCTACCCCAAAAGCCACCTGACGAAAAACGATTATTTCAAAGTAATGGCTCAATGATAATTCATGGCTCCAGGTAAGGACAAAACTGATCTAGTCATTCAATTTCATCAAAGTCACGGTGATCACTGATACCTTGTGTTATAGTTTACAGTACACAAAAAGAGACATAAAATTGTTAATGGTGAGTTGAATCTTTGGCCCATGTTTTTTATCCATGGCCCCATTTTTTTCTGTGACATGGGCCCTATGGCCCCACCTAAAAAAATCCTAGAATGAACACTGCTATCTATCTATCTCTATATACTGCCACACGCCCTCGCGGACATTTTAGACACTTCCCAAGAATAATCAGAAATTGATTGATGGGAGTAACAAGAAAACAAAACAAAAAACAAACAGTGTGACAAGCGACTGCTCTAACCACATCTCTAATGAGCTAGCCCAACGACACTGGCTATCCGCACGACGGTCGTGCCGATAACGCCGCTTATCGGCACGACCGTTATCCGCACGACAGGGGAAATCGATATCCAAATGTTAAATATGTTTAGAAATTGATACATTTTAAGTTGAAAAATATATTACACTGGCTTCAAAACTGAAACAGAATATTACACATGCGGGATTTTTTTTTACTTTTTAATTAACAAAATTGTTATTTTGCTGAAATTGGTTTACCTGTAAATTTACCTGTAAAAATCAGTCGTGAGACAGTAATTATCGCTACCAAAATAATGAAATAATGTTGTAATCCAAAAGAATAAACAGCCTTTGATTTTAACAATGGAGTATGGAAACATTTCAGTAAGGCTGACCTTAAAAAATTGTTGGTTTGCTGTGCTCCTACCTACCCACAAAAATTGGCCCTACCCAAAAAATTTTATGGCCATGCTGGGGAAAATATTTTTTTTTAAATTAAAAAACCTAAAATCAAAGATTCAGTTTCTGGTAAATATTTAAATCAAAACTTCCAAATTTAGTTAAAACAATGTTTCAACAGTGACTCTCTTTTCAACCATATTCAAGTACTGATAAAGCAAATGAACTTTTTTTTAACATGTTTAAAGGTTCACAAAAAAAAAAAAAAAAAAAAAAAAAAAAGTCACCTACCTACCTACCCACTTCCAAAATGGTGGGTAGGTGCACAGCAAACCAACAATTTATTAAGGATGGCCTAACACAATTAATAATGCAATGATTATATTTTTATCCGCTGTTACAAATCTACTTTGATACAGTTTACATCAGCTGGATTAATCAAGTCAAACTAGTTTTCTTATTCATAATTAACAAAAATGTCAATTTTGAATGTATTTCAATAGCTAAACACATAATTAATTTATTTAATGACAAATTAAAAGTTTAATGCATACGTAAGCTTGTTAGAAAATCTTATATTCCCGTCGTGCCGATAGCCAATACCTGTTGCATTGGCTATCCGCACGACAGTCGGGCCGATAACGCCGCTTATCGGCACGATCGTCGTGCGGATAACGCCGCTTATCGGCACGACCGTCGTGCGGATAGCCTCAGCCTAGCCCAACAGCGAGGCTGTTGGAAGTGGCATTATTTCACAATAACAGACCATAATTTTGTGGACAGCAAGTGCCATCAAGGTAGGTATTATTATATGTGTGCTTCCAATAACCTCAGGACTTATGCTTAAATTTCAGCATCCTGGTAAAGACACTTTCTTTTTAAAAGCTGTTCTTGTACAATTCTTTGGATAACCTTACCTTGCAGTTGAATAGACTTTAGTCAATTTTAAAAGCAAAATAAGCATCAGAATGGGTCTTTATTTCAAAAACACAAAATTTCTTAGCTATTCTGAATGCAATTATTGAAAATAGTCGTGTGAAATTTGTGTATATATTGAAAGAAATGCAAAAAAATTGTTAAAAGTTAGTAGACGCTTGGCCCAGAGCGTTCGAATCACAATGATCAATAGAACGAAACGGCCATAAAATATCCGAAACGGGGTTACGGCCCAGGACACCTCGGCACAAACCGATTATATCGGTCACCTCGGCACAGGACGCCTCGGTCCATTTGGAAAAAAATGCTTTATTTTGAAAGGTAACAGAAACATCAAATTCAGACATGACAATCAACCCCTAACTGCCCCGGTTCGGTTCGGTTCGGCGACACGGACACAGAATTTTGAAAGAGAAGTTTTTTTCTATTATTTTTCGAATTTCCCATTGTTTTTGTTTGTAAAACTTCCCGACTTTAGGTCAAGAAGTTTGGGACCTGCAATTTCTCATTGTTGGTCGCTGTTTTCCCCCAAATTAAGAGTCTAAGCATCGATTTTCTTAGTCGTGCGATTCGCGCCAAAACGATTCGTACTTTACTTGAAAATTTCTTTTCTTGAAACTTTTTGGCCTGAGAGCTGACAAGCTTTTGGACCAGAATTTGTTCAAGCTTCATTGACAGTGACATTGAACGGCTCTAGCAGGGCTGCAACGATCTGTCATAAAATTTAAAGAATCTGAATAGTTTTTCTGGTTTGACCTTCCCCCACCCACTTTTTTTCATATAGTGATTGAAGGTCCTTTTGTTTAATCATTTGAATTGGAACTCATGGCTTCAGGTTTTGTCGGTCCAACTGTGGGGCGGTTGACTTGTCGGGGTGGAAAAGAGCTGGTATGTTGTTTCCATACACCGAAGTCTTGTCCGCTGCTCCTCAGGTTGGCTTTGTTGTTGGTTTTTGGGCTCTGTGTTTGGAAGTGGACAACATCAGGAGATATTTTAGATGCGAACCAGGACTGTAGTATAGGATTTGGTAAATCAGTTGGTGGAATTGCTCAGAGCTTGGCTCTCACAAAGAAAATTGGTAACCGAAGAGGCTCCGAAGGATTACGCAGTTTCAATCCTTCAAAGGGAACAAACTTGTTGATTCTTATTATTTTGGCTGGAGATATAGAAATGAACCCAGGCCCCAGGTTCCAGTGCCGCACATGCAAGAAGTATTGTAAGGCGGCCAAGAAAGCAGTTAAATGTGAAGATTGCGAGAAACGCTTCCATGCGTCTTGCGTAAATCTTGGTCCCGTTGAGTTACAAAAGATTGAGTCGGGTAATGATTCTTGGTATTGTTCAAACTGCAAAGCTGAGTGCAGCCTATGCAGTGGTGCTGTTTTGAATTCCCATAAGGCTGTCCAGTGTGACAAATGTGAAATGTGGGTGCACAATAACTGTTCTTTTATGTCAGACTCAGAGTATGAAACGATGCAAAACTCAAACTGTACATGGATTTGCCCAAAATGTGACTTTTTCAATTTCTCAGACTCTTTTTTCAATGAACAGTTTAACTTGGAAAGTGAAAATAGGTTTGACCTACTTGCAAGAGGTCATGAAAACAAGTCCACTGAAACCTTGAATAGCAAAAACAGTTTTATTAGTGGTCTGAAATTTTCCAGTATCAACATAAACAGTATAAGAGGAAAAAAACTTGAGTTGTTGGCCTTCATTGATTTTCATCAATCACAGATTTTGGCGATTCAGGAAACAAAAATTGACAATTCCATATTAACGTCTGAATTATTTCCGGAATCTTTTCCATACAGCGTGTACAGAAAGGATAGAACCTTACATGGTGGTGGTGTTATGCTTCTTGTACACAAGGACATCCCACACATGCCCCTCACAGAATTGGACAATGACTCAGAGTCAGTTTGGGTCAAACTTTTTGTAAATAAGAAAACTCACTTTGTGGCTAGCTGGTATCGACCACCTGTCGATGGTCATTTACCAGTATCGGACAATGGAAATGACTTATTGAATTCACTGGAAAAGTTTGACAATTTATTTAGAGAACAGCTTGACAAAATCAAAAATATTAATAAAGGCAACAAACCCCCCTTAATTCATGTTTTAGGTGATTTCAACTTTAGAGATATTGTATGGCCGGACAGACTCAGCAAATCTGGGTCATCATTGAGTCAGACGGAGGGTCAGATTTTGATAGATATCATGAATGACCATGGTTTGGAACAATTAGTCAATTTCCCCACCAGAGAAAGAAATACTTTGGACTTAATTTTGAGCTCTCTTCCTGGTCAGTTTGTAGACATTCATTCCCCGGATAAGCTCAGTGATCATGACATTGTTTCTGGCACATTGAAAATTGCTATCCCCCCTATAAAGAAACCTAGGAGAAAAGTGTATCGTTATCAGAAAGGTGATTATGAATCTATGAGAGCAGAAACACTTAAATTTGCAAAGGAAAGATACTTCAACGGTTACTCAGATACTCGGTCGGTCCAGGAAAATTTCAATCTCATTACATCGTTTATTCAGGAATCGGCAGATAAACATATCCCCTCAAAAACTAGTCGCTCAGTTTCCTCTGTCCCTTGGATAACACCTGAAATAAGAAGGAAGATTCGCAGAAAAAATGCAACTCATGCAAAAGCTAAAAAGACTGGTAGTGCAAAATTTAGATCTAAATTTGAATCTTTACGGAAAGAGATCAAAGCTGATATCAGGAAGCAGCATGATCTTTATGTGAACAACTTGGTAGGAGATGTTAAGGCTAATCCTAGAGATTTTTACAGGTACATAAACAGTCAGAAAAAAGATACCCAAGGTATTCCCCCGTTGAAAAAGAGAAATGGAAGTGGAATAGCTCAATCTGAATTTGAGAAGGCGGAAGAATTTAATGGTCAGTTCTCGGATGTTTTCACTAAAAGTGAATACAAACAGGTCCCTCTTATGGATAGATCTGCCCCATTCATGCATGATATTGTGGTCACAAAGGAAGGGGTGACCAAACTTCTCAAAGGTCTAAACCCGTCTAAAGCCTTAGGGCCTGATGAGCTTCATCCTAGAGTCCTAAAGGAACTGGCTATGGAATTAGGGCCAGTATTCGCCCATCTCTTCCAGCAGTCAATTGATACAGGTGAAATTCCTAAAGAATGGTCTCTTGCTAATATTTGCCCCCTGTTTAAGAAGGGCGACAGGTCACTTGCCCGCAATTACCGCCCTGTTTCTTTGACATGCATTCCTTGTAAGCTTCTTGAACATATTGTATGTTCAAATATTATGGCCCATCTTGATGAACATGAACTCCTGTCGGACAGGCAACACGCATTTAGGAAATGGCATAGCTGTGAAACTCAGTTGACTACAGTGATAAATGACTGGGCCAAAATCTTAGACAAAAAAGGCCAGGTCGACACTTTATACTCGATTTTGAAAAGGCTTTCGATACTCCTCCCCATGAACTCCTTAAAAGCAAATTGTTCAGCTATGGAATAGGTGGAACAACACTGAATTGGATAAATGCTTTCCTTTGTTTCAGACAACAAAGGGTAGTGGTTAATGGTATTAAATCGGATTGGGCTCCAGTTGTGTCGGGTGTCCCTCAGGGCACCGTTCTCGGCCCCTTGCTGTTTTCCTTGTATATAAATGACATCTCAGCAGACATCGAGTCTGAAATAAGACTCTTTGCTGATGATTGTGTTTGCTATCGTGAAATCAAGAATGAAGAGGATACATTGAAACTTCAAAGAGACATTGATCGCCTAGGCAGTTGGGCTAGAAAATGGGGAATGAGATTTCAACCCGTCAAATGCAACATGATGCAGCTGACAAATAAACGGTCTAGTAAGATACAGGCTAACTACACCCTTGAGGGCACTTTACTGGAAAATGTTGAAAGCATAAAATACCTGGGTGTAACTATCACAAATGATTTGAAATGGAATACTCATATTTCCAATGTTTGTACAAAGGCTAACAGAACTCTCGGATTCTTGAGGAGAAATTTGTATTCTTGTCCCCCAGATGTGAAAGAAGCAGCTTATAAAGGACTGGTGCGGCCGGTCTTGGAATATGGAAGCTCAGTTTGGGACCCTCACACTCATGGCCTCCAGGAAGAACTGGAAAAGGTCCAAAATCGTGCGGCAAGGTTTGTGACGGGAAATTATGTTTTTGAAACTGGGAGCATGACTGGCATTTTAGGTCAACTGAAATGGGAATCTCTTAAGAAAAGGAGGAAGGATAGTAGACTTATATTGCTATACAAAGGTCTAAAGGGTAAAGCCAGAATACCCACAGATGACCTTATCCCAAAGAATAGGCGTTGTAGAAATCAACACTCTTTGGCTTTTCAGATACCTTCAGCTAGCAAAGAAGCGTACAAAAGTAGTTTCTTTCCACAGACTATCAGGGACTGGAATGACCTCCCTGATTCACTTGTCTCCTCTGCTGAAATGTCTGATGACTGTGTGTCCAAGTTCGCTTCACTCGTGCGTTCAAGGGACTAATTTCCCCCCCCCCCCCCCCCCCATCCGAACCCCCTGGTGAAATAATGTCATTTGGCGTGTCACCAGTAAACTATTCAGATTCAGATTCAGATTCTGATAAAATATCTTGTATAATGTATAATCGTATGTTCAAGATTTTCTTTTCTGAATACTGGATTCATCAAAATGGCCTGATAATTACTGTTTGGCAAGAATAGTTAAAAGTCCATTAATAGATGAATATAACTGTATGTGTGAATGTGATTTTCTGAAATCTTACAGAGCAAAAATATTCCTGTAGAATACTACAAAAACACAACACACACAAAATATCTTTTTAAGACCTTTGATGCTTCTGATTGCGATACTATTCTTCGTTTCGCTAGATTTTGAAACTTTTTAATAACTTTGTACTTATTGTACCTTCCCTGATTTTGGTTTAATTTAACATCAGTTACGTTTTAGGACATTCAGTAAAACTGGACAAATAATGTAGATAATGTATATTACTCATGCTACTTTGATGTTCCATCACTTGTCATGTATATGTTATTAAGGTACATGTACCCTCGGTTAGGGGGTCTTGAATAAATTTTTGACTTGACTTTGACTTGACTAAACTTGTTCTCGTAGCATAACATATCGCTAATGATAATTATGCATTTTTTATTGAAACAGATTCCTGATATCAGTGATAATGTATCAAAGAATACATCTACCCTCAACCCTCAATCCCATAGTTTACCCGTAAGATCCCAAATTTGCTGTATGTTATTGTACTTGGTGTAATTTTCAAAGAAACTAATTGTTTCTATGGCTACTGTATGTTATGTCATTTGAAGACAAATAATAACCCATTCACTCCCATGGGGAACTTATGTACAGTCGATCGGTAATTTGGCCCCGTAAAATTATTAAAAACCTTTCAGTATATCTTCATATAGGCCTAACGAGCCGATCATCTCCTGATTATTGCTTCATGAGTAATTTCCTTATTGACCTTTCGAATGTGTTCTGTTGTGATAGCCTACTACATATCTTTATATTCTCTGTATACATGCACTTGTTTCTTTGTTTAGCTCGCCATTTCTTTATCTTTTTGGCTGATGCTTGTCGGGTGGTTACCCTGCTAAAAAGCCGGTTATTTTGCTATTCACGCAGCAGTACTTTTTTGATATATTACCGTCTAGTGTGTCGCACGAATTCAGCGTTCTTTAAAAAGAAACCAATGAAAAGGTCAGCAGCAGTTTGATATAAGAGCTTCCTTTTGCTCTAGATTTCAGTGTTGTTGATTCTCTGGTTTGTCATTAATTTCGATTCCCATACGTTTCAGTTTCGTATAAATATCGTTTCTTGTTATGAACGCTTGACCAGTGCGTGTATCTGTCACTCAAGGTATTGACTATAATTTCTGATGTTACAGAATCAAAGCTAATTCTAAAGAGAACACGATTACAATCAAATATGTCGATATGTCACAGTGTAGAAAACCAATTTGCAGTGCAGTCTTTGTGACAGAGTTCTGAATTTTGACTTGCAGCCACACTACCGGAAAGAGACCCATGGGGCCGATGTGATGGACTAAAAGTCAGCCATGTAGAGTTCCTATAGTTTCTGTACCCCTCATCAAGGTATCTACGATCTTAACTTAGATGCGCTATGAAAAGAAGTCGCCACGATCGAGACTGCTTGCTAGATATTTACCGCTTTTTGACAGGGAGTGACAACAATGGATAAATTAAATTGTTTGCGGTGAACTGTCTAGTCAACACAGACGGGTTCACTAGTTTTTATTAAGCGCTTTATGTGACAAAACGCGTAATTGAGAGAGAGAGCAGTCGAGCATGGGTACAATTTTCTTCATATTCAAAGTAAACACTGTGGAAAAGGTCCTGAGGGACCTTTTCCAATAAGGCAAAGGCTTTGCAGATTTCAGTATAATATGCGACAAATTGGCCGGCACTCGCTCTGGTTACTGCATATAAGATCCGAATGGTGTCATCTCATTTTCTGTTTTCATTTCCAATTTTGCTATGTCTGTGGCTTTGATCTTACTGGAGATAGACGTCAAGTTAGGCATTTCTACTCAGCTAAGCAATTGATGATAGATATACCAGACTGACCATCGATTTTGGCACTTGCAATGCTTTTACCTCCGCTTTCTACGATATAGCGACCCAGATGATCGGGCTGTATGTATGTCGTCAGTCGTATCACAGGTTTAAAAAAATGCTGGAGCCACTAATTGAGATCTGGAACAAGCAGAATTAATAATCATACGTGTATCTGTATCTGGTATCTCTATCTTTTTGTAGTGTCGTTTTTGCTTTTACCACTTATATTTATAGAAGGATAACAACTTCCTTACTGTATGTTTTATCTAAGTAACTTAAAGTTAGTTTTATTTTCCCTCAATTTCTAACCATAGCTCTGAGATAAAGATATATCTGTATATGTCTCTGCATAGCTCTGTATATGTCTCTGCATAGCTTGAATGTGTGGTGCAAATTCTAATATATCACAGGCGTAAAATATTCACTGAAGATTTTATTACATTTTAACAATTGAACTTAATTTACCAAACATCAGACCAGCTATCCACTCTTGACAAGTCTTGCTGAACTATACTAGCATCATTTGCTGTTTTAACGACAGTGTATAGTTTGACAAAGAGGTTGGCAAAACTGTGGACAACTTCGGGGAGGTCATTAATGTAAATAAAAAAAAGAGGTGGCCCTAGAACGCTACCTTTTGGGATACCACTGGTTGACTACAGTGATAGAATGAAAGAACTAGGGTTCCCCTCGTTTTAATACAGAAGATCTAGAGTTGACCAAATTGAAGTTTTTAAATTCTTAATGGTATAGACAAATGTGATATGGACCAGGCTTTCCGCACGCAAACAAATAAAAAACCAGGGATCATACGCAAAAACGGCAATTTACATTGGATATAAAAAGTATTCATTCTCACAAAGAGTGATAGACTACTGGAACAGTTTCTCTAGATTCCATCAATCAGATCAAAGGTAGACTTAATAAGTTCTGAAAAAATATCCCAATCAAGTGACAATATTCACCGATATCAATGCGATAGCACTTTTATTATATAGCTATAAATATCTACTTCTCATACTGGATGTTTTGTTGAGTGCCTCATCCCGGCAATCAACTCAAGGCGTACTCGGGCATCACAAGGCAATTTGATATAGTGATGCCCTGAAAAATTCATTTGTTTTTCAAGAACTATTCCGGTTTGGAATACTAGTAGTTTCCATTCTTCGGTCCATTGAGGAATTTAAGAAGTTCATTTCAATTATAGGCTCAGAGTCATGTGTTTTAGTATGCCTCTGACCCATATCTTGTAAACACATGTAGTTTTAATGGACCAACCCAAATGTTTCCTCCCTGGACTAAATTCTAAATTTAGCCTCCCTTCCCACACCGGAAGTGATGATTAGAAATTGATCGAGTCAATATCAGATGATATTTAAAGTGACTTAATCATTTCCACTTTATAAGCTGTTTTGAGAAAATCACATGACAAGACAAGATCCCAGCCACAGAGGTCCTGAAGCTAACACAGCTGAGATAGACAAGCCATGTTATAAGAATCTATCTATCTATTGATACTGCGTCACCCTCATTACTGAGTATTATGCGCAGGGATGGTTGCGAGAGAATAAAAGTAAAAAATTTAAAGTGAGACTTAAAAGAATGACAGTGAAGAATGAAAAAAAAGATGATAGTGTTAAATTTGTTAGTAAAGGTGAGAGGTTAAAAGCAGGCTAAAACAATATTTCTCTCTATGGCATTGAATAGTTGATCTTGCTCACCTCCCTCTTGAAAGAGTCAAGATCAGGTAAAAGTACAATTTCTGAAGGGAGCCGGTTCCATAAAACTGTTAACAATCGTCATTGGATAGAACGAACATCTGTAATAATCAGTACGAGCAAATACCTGGCGGAAACCGAGAGGATTATATTGGCTATGGCGAGTGATTCTCTTGAGACGCTCAAAATATGACGGCATCTGTACTGCAACAAGACCATACTGTATTTTATAAAACATCGCGAGCCGCGAGTCGTAACGACGATATTCAAGGGAGCGCCAACCCAGATTGCTCAGCATCGCAGAAACACTGTCGTACGAGGAATATTGATTTGAAACCCACCGTGCAGCCCTCCTTTGGACCATTTCTATGGATTCTATGTTTTATCAATGTAAGGGCTCCATACGGTGGAAGCATATTCAAGTTTAGGCCTGACAAAGGTTTTATAGGCTAATTCTTTAACTGATTTGTTTTTGTTCTAACATTTCTTTTTACAAAACCCAAAATGCGAGTAGCCTTTGTGAGAATTTCCTTTATGTGAGTATTCCAGGACAGGTCTTTTGAAATACTTACTCCAAGGTAATTTGCACAGTCAACAGACTCCAAAATCTCACAATGCAGGGTATATTGGGATTGGATAGGCTGGTTTACTCTGCTGATGTGCAGAATCTGACATTTACCAGGGTTGAAGTCCATGTCCCAGGTTCGTTCCCAAGTTTGTAGGGTGTCTAAATCATTTTGGAGAGTTTTACTAGTTTTGTTAACAGTAAGGTACACTGCAGTATCGTCTGCGAAAAGCCTGACCTGAGACTGAATGTTTTCAGGGAGATCATTTATGTAGAGCAAGAAGAGGAGTGAGCCGAGGACTGAGCCCTTTGGCACCCCTGATGTCACTGATACCTCTGGTGAACACTCCCCCTCAAGCACTACAGCCTGGGTTCGACCCCCAAGAAAAGAAATGATCTATAATGCACGATGAGCGACTTCAGGAATTTTAGGAAGGAAAGAGCTCCCAAAAAGTTTGATCCTTTGGAAGTAGTGAAAACGTTCAAAAGGAGGTAGTATGGGTCAGATTGCTTATAAACCGACTACAATAGTCAGATGAATATACTGCAATTTCTTTTATCTATTTTTCTTTTTCTTTCTTTTTCTTTCTTTTTTTCTTTCTTTTCCTTTTTTTCAAAGGATGTCTAAATCAACGACACATGCCTAAACGGGGTCAAATACTTAAAACATTGTTTAGGAGATGGCTGTAAACTGACAATTTTTAATACCCTGAATATTCTTACTGATCTCAAAGGACCGAAAAAATAATATAATCTGCAATATGGAAGATGTACGGGGAGACTTTTACGGCCGCCACACGGCAAAAAGCTAGCTGCAGTAATAGCAAATAATATATAAAAGTTTGATTTGGAAGCAGTGAAAGATAGTATGGATCAGATTACGCAATTTCGGGTACTGAACCCTTATCAGTGACCCTTTATAAACCGGCGACAATACTGCAATTTCCATTTTTTAAACTTTATTTCATTTGTACAATACACATTTATATAACAATAAAACAGTACATATAGTATACAATACAAGCATTATACAAATGGGATCCAGAAAGAAGTCTGGAGACTTATTTTAATCTGTATCCCAAAAATCCATTTTTTTTCAAGGAATACATGTCTAAATCAACGACACATGCCCAAGCGGGGTCAGATACACCATCAAATGCTCACTGATGGACTTCAACATACCACTAGAGTCTTGGAAACAGGCTGTATGGGATCGATCAAGGTTGCGTGCCTCATCTACAAAGGGGCAGCTCTTTATAAAGAAAAGAGAATCCGTGAAGCTGAATGAAAGCACAGAGAGTGCAAAGCCAGAGTCACTGGGCCATCACCAGTCAAAGAATTTATCCACACATATGAACAATTTTATAATCTGAATCTGAATCTGAATAGTTTACTGGTGACACGCCAAATGACATTATTTCACCAGGGGGTTCGGATGGGGGAGAAATTAGTCCCTTGAACGCACGAGTGAAGCGAACTTGGACACACAGTCATCAGACATTTCAGCAGAGGAGACAAGTGAATCAGGGAGGTCATTCCAGTCCCTGATAGTCTGTGGAAAGAAACTACTTTTGTACGCTTCTTTGCTAGCTGAAGGTATCTGAAAAGCCAAAGAGTGTTGATTTTTACAACGCCTATTCTTTGGGATAAGGTCATCTGTGGGTATTCTGGCTTTACCCTTTAGACCTTTGTATAGCAATATAAGTCTACTATCCTTCCTCCTTTTCTTAAGAGATTCCCATTTCAGTTGACCTAAAATGCCAGTCATGCTCCCAGTTTCAAAAACATAATTTCCCGTCACAAACCTTGCCGCACGATTTTGGACCTTTTACCCAGTTTTTCCTGGAGGCCATGAGTGTGAGGGTCCCAAACTGAGCTTCCATATTCCAAGACCGGCTGCACCAGTCCTTTATAAGCTGCTTCTTTCACATCTGGGGGACAAGAATACAAATTTCTCCTCAGGAATCCGAGAGTTCTGTTAGCCTTTGTACAAACATTGGAAATATGAGTATTCCATTTCAAATCATTTGTGATAGTTACACCCAGGTATTTTATGCTTTCAACGTTTTCCAGTAAAGTGCCCTCAAGGGTGTAGTTAGCCTGTACCTTACTAGACCGTTTATTTGTCAGCTGCATCATGTTGCATTTGACAGGTTGAAATCTCATTCCCCATTTTCTAGCCCAACTGCCAAAGCGATCAATGTCTCTTTGAAGTTTCAATGTATCCTCTTCATGATTTCACGATAGCAATAAAAAAAAAACACAATCATCAGCAAAGAGTCTTATTTCAGACTCGATGTCTGCTGAGATGTCATTTATATACAAGGAAAACAGCAAGGGGCCGAGAACGGTGCCCTGAGGGACACTCGACACAACTGGAGCCCAATCCGATTAATCAAGAGACATAGATTGTCCTTTTTATTTGGTGAGAGTCAAACGAACATTTCCACAATATTTTGGGATGGGACGACCCGAAACCAAAATATTCCGTTGTTGGTATTTCTGAGACATGCGGCTTTATATGAGTTCCGGTTATTCATTTCCGGCATTTTCCCGGAGGTCAAAAAGGATTTCGGATCGAAAATCAAGGTTTCTTTTTGGCCACAAATATGTCTTTGAGACAGAAACAAAATTCATAATTGTAATTTAGAATATATTTCTTTGATATAGCATGCTTGATTTCTCTTGACATTTTGTCAAAAAGAACAAATCTTTAAAAATGTGCATGGTCAACACTCTTTGGCTTTTCCAGATACCTCCCTGATTCTCTGATCTCCTTTGCTGAAATGTCTGATAACTGTGTGTCCAAGTTCTCTATTCTTGTGAGAGTCAGAGACAATTTCCCTCCTGATGCACCCCCCTGGTGAAGTATTGTCAATTTGGCGTATCACCAGTAAACCATTCAGATTCAGAGGTCCATTTTTGCACAAAGAATCCCGGGGATGGTGCTAGTTCAGGTTTTATGGCAAGGTCATCATAGGTCATAAGTGCAGAAAACTGTTAAAATGACACTGAAGGGAAAAACTTTCAGGAAATGGGCAAGTGGACAGAATAAGGTGACCAGTGATCGATCAGGGACCAGTGATCAATCAACTAGTGGTTATTGGCTAATATGAACTTAGGCACTGCCTAGAACGGGCGTGCCATCATGAATTTGAAATTATTATTGATTAAACAACTAGTTTTTTTTCTTTCCTGAACAGCACTTACCGTAAAAGTATATGTTGTGCCATTGGCCTGTCCTCCCCTATCCAATACCCTACCCTACCCTTACTCCTACCCTAACTTAACTCCTACCATTACACCTAACCACCTACCCAACACCTTACTACCAGATTCAGATTCCTTACGACTACCCCTACCCGCCCCCTACTCCTACTCCTTCCCCTACCATACCCTTACTCCTACCACTACACATAACCTCCTACCCTACACATAACCTCCTACCCTACCCTACTCATACACATACTCTACCCTTACTCATACTCCTTGCCATAACCCTTACTCCTTCCCTTACCCTACCAATACCATACCCTAACTTCCACTCCTAACCATACCCTACCCAAACTCTTACCCATACCAGGCTAGCCTAACCATCATTACTGCTACTCCTTAACCTACCATACCCTTACTACCCTACCAGTATTCACATTCTTACCCTACCTTACAAGTTACCATTACACCTACTCCTTACCCTACCATACCCTTACTCTTACTCCTACCATACTCTTCCATTCTTCTATCTTACCATACTCTGCCTTGCCGTGCCCTACCCCACCTTACCCTACCCTACCAAACCCTATCCTTACTCCTACTACTTACCCTACTCTACCCTACCCTTACTCATACTCATTACTCTACCCTACCCTTGCTCCTACCCCTTTCTTCACTATCCCTAGCTACCTTACCTAGTACCAGGGTGTTCCCCTCGACCTCAAGTGTTTAAATTTAGGGGACCAATGTCCCGCTACTGACAACTCCTAAATGACATCTTGTCAAAATGATTGAGAATTTAGGGGACAATATCAGGAACTAGAAATATTTGTTAATTTTGGGGGACATCATTGTCCCCTCTCTGGACAGAACTGCATGTTTTGGGGGTCGTTTGGGGCCAAAATGTTCATTTTGTGCGCCAGGTAAAACCCTCGGGTAGCTGACTCAAGAACGAACGACTCACAAATCCGAAACGACCAGTTACTTGCATTTGGATGTCCGATTTAAGGGTGTATCGATGATTCGCGGCCGAAATGACCGGATTTTGCTATTTAGACGCATCATTCTGGTTCCGGTAAATAGTAACACTGGATATTAGAAAAAATTCGCGCATGACTGTGACGTCGTTTTTATTTATTTTTTGTAACTTTAGAAAGAAAGTTGATCTCAAATGGAATGAAGAAAAGTATTGTACACAAAGAAGCAAAACTATATTGTCATGAATAGGGCCAAAATTAAAGAGAAATGTTTGTTTGCCGCTTGCGCCGACCCAACAATTTTACCCCCGACTCAAATTTTTTTTTTGCCAAATTTCGAGACCTTTTTTTTTTTTTTTGGTCCATTCGGATCATTATTGGTCGATTTTTGTCCATTCGGTTTTTATACTAAACTTTCTGGTCGTGAAAGATCAGGAATAAATTGATGCAATAGCTTGTAAACCTTTGAAGCGCTTGCGTGTATTCCGATGCGAAAAAGCGCTTTTTCACTTGCATTCAAAGCTCAAAAATGTGTGTTGACTCCATTCTGCCAGCAGGCTGGTCAATTTGGTGGCCGAGCCAAAGGTTTTTAGTGTCAAAAACGATCCAAATTGTACCCAAAAGATCGTGCAGCAGACCAGCATTTTAATTATGAACAAGTTGGGAGAGTGGGTCACCTAAAATACTTCGTTTTTATGTGCAAAATACATTATAACCATCAATTAGCAGCTATTTTAACATTCAGTAGGCCTGTAGTTGTGTTTCCTTCCAAAATTCCTGATCTAAATGCTTTTTCTAGGCTTAAATTATCCAAAGTAACGCTGCTAATCTACGTGAAATTTTACACAATGTTGTTGTTGTATATTGATACTCTGCCAGTCGGGGCACACTTCCAACTGGAGTATTCTGCTTAGGGATTTATTGACGGGCAAATATGGTGCTTTTATCATCAATACATTTACAATCACAGATGTAGACCCAACACCAACCATACGCCCAAGGCCATATCTCCCCCGCCCACCCCCCCAAAAATGATTTTTTTTTTTTTAATTATTTCTAAAAAATAAGAAAATATTTGAAAGAAGAAAAAAAAAAAAAAAAAAAAAAAAAAAAAATCTAAGGGTTAAATAGCCTAGATCTACATACAAAATAAATTCTTCATTTTCTTTGTTTTGCTTCATCATTTTGCACTAAATTATTATGTAAGCCACTCGAAATTAAATTTTAGTAGCCCAAAATATGTATTTTGGCCACCTGACAAACCCCCTGAAGGTTGGCAAAACTAGTATGTTATTAGCTGGGTTTGTTTATTTTTCCCAATTTTAGTCAAAACACCACTGATTTTCCCAATGCTAGGGGCCCTGGCCCCATTCCCAAAAAATCGTAATTAGAGCCCTGAATGTATATAAGGGCAATAAACACGTTCTTAATAACAGAAACTATGGTGTCGACAAAGACTGGACATGGGGCGACAATATTCACGATTTATTCTCCGAGTTTGAGGAACCTATTTTGAAGTCTGACACTGTAGAGGTGTCAGTTTCCTCTTCATTAAATGTGATGCCGATGGAAGTTATATATCCTAATCTGCTTGAACCAGTGAAAATAGTGCACAGTTTTGACAAATCTCTAAGATTTGTTGTATTTAAGATAAAATGGAGATAACACATGTAACAATAATGACTCTAACCAACAACCACCACCAATTAATGCCCTAGCAATTTTAATGAGTGAACCCGGAAAGCTGAATGAACCCATGGCTTTGCATTTCAAACAGTATATTCGTCATTATGTTAAGACCAAAAAAAAAAAAAAAAAAAACATGTTCAGACCATGGGTAGGCAGTGGCAAACCAACAATTTTTAGCTCGCCTGCACAAAGTGCACAGAGCTATTGTTGTCACCTCGGTCGTACCCGTTTACGTGTACGTTAACGTGTACGTCCGTGTCACACTTTGGGTTAAAGTTTTTAAAATTGTTATATCTTGATAGTCACTGACCAGAAATCATTCATATTTGGAACATTGCTGCATATGAGGGTCCTCTGTGATTTAGTGTGAAGGGACCCGTGGGGTCATGCCTGGGGGGCGGGGCTAGAGGTCAATATCTAGAATACCTTTGTACAATGCTCAGATGCTGTGTTAGTTTCTCATCAACTGTAAAGCCTAGAACTGTCAAACCTTACATATGACTTCTCCTCGATGTCCCGACTCGGCACCCACATTGACCTACTGACCTTGACCTATATTTCATGCTCCAGTGACTTTGTCATTTTTTAAGCCAACCCTAAATATCTCATCAACTATAAAGCTTACAACCATCAAACCTTGCATATGGCTTCTCCTCGATGTCCCGACTCGGCACCTACATTGACCTACTGACCTTGACATATATTTCATGCTCCAGTGACTTTGTCATTTTTTAAGCCAGCCCTTAATATATCATCACTATGCAGCCTACAACCATCAAACCTTGCATATGGCTTCTCCTCGATGTCCCGACTTTGCACCCACATTGATCTAGTGACCTTGACCTATATTTCGTGCTCTAGTGACTTTGTCATTTTTGAAGCCAACTCTTAATATCTCATCAACTATAAAGCCTACAACCATCAAACCTTGCATATGACTTCTTGATGTCCCGACTCGGCACCCACATTCACCTAGTGACCTTGACCTATATTTCGTGCTCTAGTGACTTTGTCATTTTTGAAGCCAACCCTTAATATCTCATCAACTATAAAGCCTACAACCATCAAACCTTGCATATGGCTTCTTCTCGATGTCCCGACTTGGCACCCACATTGACCTACTGACCTTGACCTATATTTCATGCTCCAGTGACTTTCTCATTTTTTAAGCCAACCCTTAATATCTCATCAACTATAAAGCCTACAACCATCAAACCTTGCATATGGCTTCTCCTCGATGTCCCGACTTTGCACCCACATTGATCTTGTGACCTTGACCTATATTTCGCGCTCTAGTGACTTTTTCATTAAAGTTTTTAGAAGTCTATATCTCTTGAACATGTTGATGGATCAAGTTGATACTTTGCATGTTGGTAGATATTGGTCTGAAGTTTTATGCAGTACCATCATGACCCACCCTTGATGACCTTGAGGTCAAGGTCACAGACTTAGAATTTTTTTGTTAAAGTTTTCGGTTTAAAGCCAACCCTTAATATCTCATCAACTATAAAGCCTACAACCATCAAACCTTGCATATGGCTTCTCTTTGATGTCCCGACTCGGCACCCACATTGACCTACTGACCTTGACCTATACGCTCCAGTGACTTTGTGATCAATGTGTTCATTGTTAGCTTATTTATGCAAATAGCTCCCTACACAAAATACATCTACAGGCAAGGTCAAGGTCACGGGTCATAGATTTTAACAAATTTAGTGGCAAAGCACAAGTCAGGCGAGCTACGCTGTCCTGCGACAGCTCTTATTTAAGCTTGGCCTAGAAAAGGATGAATATTTTGTGTACAATTTCAAACGAGATCAATGGCATTCTCGCGAGAGAAGGAGATAAGCGAGGTTCTTCGAGTCCCGGGGCGGAAGTTCATTGAAAACAAACTCGATCAACAGACAGGAAAGAGGTAAAGGGAACTCGTTTACATGTACGTGTTACCTATAGGTGGGCACACCGGTGGGCACACCGGTGGGCCCACCTCGGGCGCTTCGTGCGGTCACAAGACGTTTCGCCCCCAAGACGTTTCCCCCCTAGTCGTTTCCCCCCTAGTCGTTTCGCCTCTATTTTCCACCCTAGTCGTTTCGCCCCCAATACCCTAGATGTTTCGCCCCCAATACCATTTCCCCCCTAGTCGTTTCGCCCCCAATTTTTATTTATTTATTTATTTATCTAGTTGGTTATTTAGTTTATTTATTTATTTATTTATTAAGGTCAATTAGGATAGACAAACGAATAGATAGATAGATAGATAGATAGATAGATAGATAGATAGATAGATAGATAGATAGATAGATAGATAGATAGATAGATAGATAGATAGATGGTTTGGTGTGGTATTAAAGTGAAGGTGTGAAAAACTTACGGTATAATAATGTGCAGAATTAATGTCATTAATTATTGACACGGACTTCTGAAGGATGATTAACTAAAGTGTGAAAAATAGATTCTTTAATCAAGGATTGCTTGCCGAATCCTATGGTTTTGTCGGCATGCGGCAGGCTTTGTCTTTAAAAGAACTTAATGACCCATAGGAATTTTAAATCTAATTATCTTTTATTCAGCGATTTCTTTTAATAGACCGATTATCGGGTATATAAGATGTTCATAATCATTAAGCATCATTCATCATTGAATTCTCTATAATGTCTGATCTGTGCATTGCATGTAATAAGGTTGTCGGAAAACGCAAGCACGGTGTTACCTGCGACGTCTGTGACAGATGGCAGCATCGCATATGTGATACAGGTAAGTATTTATTTAATAATAAATTATTCGTAATATCATGCTTTTTGTATATTTTGTATATATTTACATATTGCTTAATTTACGTTTCGGCAGGAAAACATGTCCGTGTAATGTATAACCCCTTAAACCCCACTATTATATAGAAAAGCAGGGGTTTGCAGGGATACACCTATTTTTTTTTTCATTTTTGATCCAAACATACATTATGGGTACTCGTTAGAACCGCCTCAGCAATGCGGTTCTAACATAAAACCACAATGTATGTTTTGAATCAAAATATGAAAAATATAAATTTTTCTATTTTGAAATTTTCAATTTTTGCAACTTACAAATATCTCTTAAAATTTCATGGGCATGTTTTCATAATATTATTTCTTTATAGTATAATGCTTGATAGTAACAGACGCATTTAACTTTCATGACTTTGTATTAATGTATTCATAAATACGGCAATATATTTTAGGGATATGTATTACTTGTATTTATTTTCTATTCTCAGGCTTTCACGATTTCCTGGCTGTTATTTATTAATTTGTTTTTATTTATTTATTATTTATTGACGTCAATAGCAACGTTGCCCAACATTTGTCGAAAAATAAGAAACAGGATGGTTTTAATAAATATTAAAGTACATTGAATTCTATGGAGATTTCGTCGTTGCGGAAAGTAACTGTAATAGAATTCCAAAGGCACTTTACTTTGAACCCATTTCTTTTTTCAGGAATTACCCGGGAGCAGTACTTCGCGGCTCTGAAGGGTAGAGAGGTGATCAAGTTCGTGTGTAAACCATGCGTTGTCCGTATTCCACCGAGAGATGACGGTATAGAGGTAAGCTTTTTCATACACTCATTTTTTATTATTTTATTGCATCTGCTAACAACAGCAGCACAAGAAGCATTTTTCTTGTGTCCGTTAAGTAACTTAACCAAATGATATTGCAAACAGCATAAATTTCATTCCAATTGCATAATAAATTCGTTCGCACTAGCTTAAGTGCACTTATCGAATATCTATGGAATATGCATTTGAGATTTCGTATTTCATTTTTTGTATTTTTTTTTTTTTTTTTTTTGTATTTTTTTTTTTGTATTTTTTTTTTTTTTTTTTTTTTTTTTTGGCATTTTTTTTTTTTTGCATTTTTTTGCATTTTTTTGTATTTCACAGGCTGTGGGTGAAGCGACTGAGATGTTGCCATAGTTTTATTTATAACAGCAATGAACAGGAGGTCGTTCAAACTGTGCATGCCATGTACGATACAAGTATATATCAATCAGCAAATGCATAATCAAAACAATTAAAAGCCAAACCTTATAATGCAATGTTGTTGATGTACATCTCGCCATTTTCTAATTGTTTCAGTCTATCTTTGTTTCGCATATGCCAAAATCAGTCATATCAGAGTGTGGTTAATATCGTATATCCATTTCAACTATGTTTCAGGATTCCAGTGCCAGTAATCTGCCGATGGACTGTAATATGCGACGAGGAACATGAACATTGTCAGTGAATATGAACAGTATCAGTGAATATGAACAGTATCAGTGAATATGAACACTATCATTGCTCAAATAATTGAATAATATATGTGTTTTTTTTAAACAATGTTACATTTGCTCAAATAATTGAATAATATATGTATTTAAAAAACAAACAAACAAAACAATGTTACATTTGTACAAATAATACGTATGTCAGGATATACTGTTTAGTCTGTGAATCTGATAATGAAAACAAAAAATATATATTTTGTTTTAAACAATATTTGCTATATTTGTACAAGTAATTGAAAAATAATTAAATGAAAAATAAAGAAAGAAAAATAATATAGAAAGAAAAAAATATAGACAGAAAAAAAAGAAAGAAAGAAAGAAAAAATAAAATAAAAAATAATTTAATAAAAAAAAAAAAGATTGCAAAGATAAAAAAGAAAAGAAAAGAAAGTCAAGAAAAAATAAATAAATAAAAGATAAAAAGAAGAAGAAAAAAAAGAAAGAAAAAAAAACAAAAAAAAAAAACAATGGCCGGTAAATGGTTACAGTATAATATTGGTAAACAGAATAAAACAATATTATAGTGTAACAAGTATAAGCTTTAACAAAAAGCTTGGTCTACGCTTCGCATATATAAACTAGAATGTCAAAGAATCTGACCGTACTCCCATTTCATCGTGGTTCATGTGACTGAACAGAAATAAAATGCTGCGCAGTACCTGACAATCTACCGTCACAATACTGTCGGTTCATTTCAATCCATTGTGGCTTGGATAGAATGTAATTGGCTACACGGCAGGTGGGGCGCGGTCAAAGCTTTCATACCTGACCATATAGCGTCACAATACCGTCGGTTCATTTCATTCCAATGTTGCTTACATAGAATGCAATCATGCACCAGTTCCACGAATTTAACAATTTGCCCCTTTTTGGCACCTACTGCACCATTGGTACAAATGTTACCAACCAAAGAGAGGTTTGCATGGGTGTTTTGGATGTTTACACGGTCCTTGGCGAAACGACACGGAATCCTACTAACACGATGGTCAAGCCACTAGACTCAAACGTGCAGTTGCAGTTGTAGCAAGGTGTATGAGTTGTCTTGAAAGTAGGTCAATCTCAAACTTAAGAGTAGTCTACGCGCTGGCGCGTAGACAACAAGTCCTAGTCACACCTCCCCGAGTGGCCATTTTTATTAATGGCCCGGTACTGGCCGGTAACTAAGGGTAAGGTACCCATAAACCTTAATAAGGGTAAGGTACCCAAGTGAACAGCTTAATAAGATTTTACTATACAAGTTTGAAATTTTTATTGCCTAGCATAATTATTTACATGAAGCAAAATGATGTACATAAAGTAATTATACTATATCTATATACTAGGGGGCGAAACGACTAGGGGGGCGAAACGACTAGGGGGGCGAAACGACTAGTGGGGGCGAAACGACTAGGGGGGAAACGACTAGGGGGGAAACGTCTTGGGGGCGAAACGACTAGGGGGCGAAATGGTTTGGGGGCGAAACGTCCCGGATTCCTTCGTGCCCGGGCCTGCCCGTATTAATTCTCAAAGGATACCTGAAGTAAATCTTGTGCTAGTCTCAACTTAAAGCTCATTATATTACCTTACAAACATTAATTTTAGATCTATTCGGAAAGCTTTTCTATCTTGCATTTTCTGGCACTTTACTAAGAGGGGGTCTCTATTTGGAAAGCTTTTCTATCTTGCATTTTCTGGCACTTTACTAAGAGGGGGTCTAAGTTGTACTGCTTAAATCAGGAGGGAAAAAGACTAACAGTAGCCCAGTCACCCATGTCCCTTAAATTTACTCTGGGCTACTGATTTTTTGGACAAAATACCCATACCCCTAATGATAAATATTGATTTTTGGAAGTCTAGGCCCCTAAGTCAAAATGCGTAGTCTATATCCCTGATCAGTCGGTTAATCATTGCCCAAAAAGTGGAAGCTGAAGCATTTATACATCTGACAACTACTGTGACACAACTTTTGCACCATGCTTTCAAAATTGCCTGAATTTACTTTTGATTTAAGTCTAATTTTGATATAGCTACTGGGCTCTCTTTTTAGAAATCTGATGTGACCATGTATGGAGGACAGCAATCTTTGGTCTTGGACCTGAATGAATTTGACAAGACAGCTGTAAGTGAAGCAATCATATACTCTGAGTTATGAGAAAACCTGCTTTTAGCATGTTAAAAAAACAGAGACTTTTGTTACTTGTAAAATCTCTCAGACTACTTTTTGTACAAAAAATCTCAAATCTCTGCTATCTTCGTGATTGTATAGCCAGGCTTGTGTTAGTCCCGGCCAAAATCTGGAAGACAGGTTCCCTGTTGATATGACTCTAATATAAAAATACATACATTGTAGCAAAAACAGTTAGAATTTTATCTTGTGTGTGCCAAACATTGAGGAAACATACGGTATATGTAATAAAACTGGATAATTTTTATCCAGTTGTAATATTAATTAAACCAGGTCATAACTTAGATACTCACGAAGTGGTCGTGTGTCTCTCAATAGTGAGAAAGACCATCAGTATTTCTTGATTATTAGATTGTTTATGTGTGTCTGTGAGTGCTTTAATGGTTGACTAGGCATATTTTAGCTTTAAACTGTCTGTTGCAAGTAGAGCAAGTCAATGTTGAAGAGATTGGTGATGGCCCGTTGACTGTGCTTTGCGCTCTCTGTGCTTTCTTTCAGCTTCACAGACTTTCTTTTCTTCATAATGAGTTGCTCCTTTGTTGATGAGACTGCGCCACTTTGATTGGTCCTGTGCACTGTGCAGCCTGGCCCAAGGTTATAAAACTTTTCATGCTCAGCTCAGCTAGGCTAAAATTTATCCTGCTCATAAAATGTTAAAATGCCAACAATTGTTGGCATTTTAACATTTATTAGCAGGATAAATTACAGGCTTTGATGATCTAAACCAGAAATTTCAATTTATTTGGGCTATTTTGGTATTTATGAGGAGGAAAAAAAATATTAAAAATATCCAATTTTTTCGAATGGAAATTTTCAATTTTTACAACTTAGGAAAACTCTGTATAAAACATGGGTGAGAATTATCCCTTCTGTTGTGCTGACAGCTCACATTGGAGTTCACATACATATGGTAGAATTTATACATATCCCCAAATAATTTTCTTGTCAAATCACTTTTCAGGCTAAGGTTGAAAGAGTTGTAGTTGATGGAGTCTGCAGAACTAAAGATGATCTTGTCATTAAACATGTTAAACCTATTCTTGAGTCCAAAACTTTTAAAGAGGTGAGTATTGCTAATAGCATTCTTCGAATCTCTACGCACAAGTTTTAAGAAATTTCTCTAAGCAAACAGAATAGCCCCAGACTGGATGCCAGCTTCTGCAGCATCACGTCTGGGGCTATCCCGTTTGTCTATGCCCCATAAATAGTAAGCCAGTCTTATATGAGTTAAAGAGGTTAGTACTACCAGTACAGTAAAATTTTGACTTTCACAATACAAATGATCCGCGTCATGAGAAAACAGGATTTGTGCCTATGTGAAAATAAAGGCGCAGATAAGCTGTGCAATAACTGCACGATAATTCCTCTTCTACTTAAATCAGAAATTTCACTGTTCTAGTTTTTTTAGCTCACCTGAGCCATTAGGCTCACAAGGTGAGCTTATAGTATACCCATGCTCCGTCGCGGTCGTCGTCATCGTCGTCGTTCACACTTTTCAATCATCTTCTTCTCTGAAACCGCTTGGCCAATCAAATTCAAATTTCATGTGGAGCATCCTTAGGAAGGGGGAACAAAAGTTTGTATAAATGGTCCAAGTCACATGACCAAGATGACTGCCAGAGCTATAAATAGCAAAAACCTTTAAAAATCCTCATCTCCAGAACCAGAAGGCCTATGATTTTGAAACTTGGCATGAAGCATCAAGCAATGGAGCTCTACAAAGTTTGTATAAATCATGACCCTGGGATGGCCTTGACCTATTTTGAAACTTGGCCTTGACCTATTTTATGGCAATTTCAACTTAGGTCGCCCTTGCGTTTGAATGGGAAAAAATAGGAAAATGTCATTTAATGGCAGAAAACTTACTAGGAATGAGCAAATGGACAGAAGATTTATGTTTATGAAAATATTTTGGGCCCAGGGGGTTGTCTACCCCTGCCCCGGGGCTATACACATGTATACAAAATATTCAAACATCTTTTTCTCTGAAACCGCTTGGCCAGTCAAAGCCAAACTTTATGTGGAGCATCCTTAGGAAGAGGGAATGAAAGTTTGTATAAATGGTCAAGGTCACATGACCAAGATGGCCACCATGGCTATAAATAGCAAAAACCTTAAAAAATCTTCTTCAGAACCAGAAGGCCTATGACTTAGAAACTTGTTATGAAGCATCTGGGAATGGAGCTCTACAAAGTTTGTATAAATCATGACCGTGGGATGACCGTGACCTATCTTAAGGCAAGGTCAACTTAGGTCGCCCATGCATTTGAATGGGGAAAAATAGGAAAATATCATTTAATGGCAGCAAACTTGCTAGGAATGAGCAAATGGACAGAAGATTTATGCTTATGATAATAAATTAGGCCCAGGGGATTGTCTGGCTATATATTTGTATTGTATATGACCAAAATATTCAAACATCTCATCTAAAACCGCTTGGCTGATCAAAGCCAAACTTTATGTTGAGCATCCTCAGGAAGAGTGAATGAAAGTTTGCATAAATAGTCATGGTCACATGACCAAGATGGCCACCATGGCTATAAATAACAAAAATCTTAAAAAATCTTCTTCTTCAGAACCAGGAGGCCTATGATTTTGAAACTTGGCATGAAGCATCAAGGAACAGAGTTCTACAAAATTTGTATAAATCATGACCCTGGGATGCCCTTGACCTATTTTACAGCAAGCTCAAGTTAGGTTGCCCATGTATTTGAATGGGGAAAATTGTTAAAATGTCATTTGAAGGGCAAAACTTGCAGTAAATTGGCAAATGGACTGAATTTCCATGATTTGAAAAGACATTGACTCCAGGGGTTATTCTGACCCTGCCCTGGGGTTATATACATGCATATTACCATTGTAGTCAAACAAGTTTATTAGTATATTATATCTCAGGTCTCAGGTGAGTGTTTAAAGGACAAATGGTCCTCTTGCCTGTGAGTGTACAGGCTGGTTTGTGCCGGGCCTGTTTGAAAACCCCAAAGACTGGTTTTCTCGTGACACAGCTCAAATGTAGCTCTACTGACAATTGGTAGATGTTTGATTGGCAATGAAAACCTCACAACATATTTCTTTCATGAAAATTTGGTCATGAAAATATTTCTATGACCATTCCTCCTTTGATTCACAAAGAAACTTGTCTGTTAATGGTGAATGTGTACTAAGTACTTGTAATTTGTCATTGGAAGGTCTGTTCAGGAATGGTGTAAGTTGGAAAGCTGACCATCGTGACGTGACCTTAGCAATTGATCATGGTAGCAAAGCACAAGAACAAAATTTATGTTCATAAATTTTGGACATAAGAAAAGAAATCAACACCAAAAGTTGCAATATTGCAATTTTCATGGTATACTAACTAGACTTCTCCATTTTTGAATTACATACAAATAAAGATTGGGGAGCACGGTGGTGTAGTAGTAGAGCATCAGACTCTGAATCGAGGCCTTGGGTTTGATCCCCACAGTCAGCACCCTGTTGTGTCCAAGACATATTAAATCCATAGAATACCGGGAAGTGCAAGCTCTTCAGTCCTACATGACTGAAAAATTGTTGACTGTGACGTTAAACTGCAATACAAACAAACAAACAGACATAAGATTATTTATTTTGAAATTGCTTGTCATATCTGTTAACTGAAATCACTCACACTGTATCCTTAAGTTAATGTCTATTCTTTCAAGAATACTGTGCATGTCAAACTAAATTCCAGATGCTTGAAAAGAGCATTGAGGCTAAAGATACCCTGAAGAGACTTGGAATATTTAAAGGAATTGAACTCAAAGTTGACACATACAAATGTAAGTACATTAATATCTATCATTGAATTAACTTTGGTCATTTCTTTATCTACAGAAAGAAATGTCTAGTGCATATGCTTAGATATTTTACTCATGTTCTCTTTTTTGTTGATCTTCAAAACTTTATTTCTGACTTCATTGTTGGATCATCATACTAGTTCATACTCAAACAAGCAATATCATGAGGAAGCCTTTTTTAGTATGCAAAAAAGTGCAGATCAGTTGTGCGGTGACCATGGAGATACAGATACAGTGCAGTACAATCTTTCTACTTAAATTTCATTAAAAACCCATGATTCTAGCCATTCTCTATGGTTATACAACCCATTTTGTATCAGTCGTATGTCTACAGAAAACCTAAAGAATCGTCACAGTGATTTGATCACAAAATGTCCGATTTTATTTTGTGCAACTTACAGCATCAGACAAAAGCCGACCAGGCTATCAGATAGTGTACAATGTGGAGGAGAAGAGGTTGTTTTCTGGTGGTGTCAACACGCTGGTTGGTCAGAATGATGCCAGTCTGGTGGGTACAATAGTTTGAGTAAAATTGATTACTGGTAGTTATAATTAATCTTTGATTGTTTTTAGATGTGATTGAAATTTCTTAAGCTAAACACAGTGTAAAAAGTACTTACTGTAGAAATTCTAATTAGCACACGCTGCACTTAACTTTTCAAAATAACTTAAAGTTAAGGTAACATGCTAGTTGATATGCTAGTGGATAGTGTGCGCTTGTCGATGTTTTTTCAGAATGGGCCAGGGTGTGCACTAATTGGAGCATGTGCACTAATTAGAATGAATATGGATAGCACACGATCAGACCTTAAGCAAAGGGTCAAGGGAATTTTTAGTAAATGTTCATTCACTGAAAGCAGTATAAGTTCATGGGAGTGACACAATCAAAGCAAGGGTGCAAGATTATTGCTATTCAGTTTTCAATTGAATGTTTGATGTTGTTTGAAATTGTTATTTGTTATGGTTAACTAAAATGTCTTGGTAGCCCTTTTCTGTGTGTTTTCAGCTGTTTAACTTGCGAATCCCCAACTTATTTGGGAGAGCTGAAAGGCTGTCGGGAGAGTATACACATGGAACAAAACAGACCCGTGGGCTGGGACTACAATTTACCAAACCAATTAATGGAAACCCTGATGTCCTGTAAGTTTCATCTCTCAGTTTGGCTTGGGTTTGGGTATCAGATCTGGAGATCATGGAATCATTAAATAGTAAAATAAGAGTAGCATAGTTGACCAGAGATATATTACAGAGAATTAAAAAAGAATACAATTCCATTTGTTTTCGCTACCCCCATAGTGCAATTCCACTTACTTAACCCATATTTGAAGAATGGGATTTCCCATCGTTATTAATTGGGTGAGTCCACTTTCATTTTTAGAGGCATCAGGAGTGATTTTTAAATTTTATTCCATTTTTCTATGAAAATTCTCTAAGCAAACAGAATAGCCCCAGATGGGACGCCGCGTTCTGCGGCGTCACATCTGGGGCTATTCTGTTTGCCTATGTCCCATAAAAGGGACGCCAGGCTTAAATGAGTTAAATCCATAATTTCAAGCCTGTAGCTTTCTATTATGATTGTACTGGCTGTTTTGTGTTGGACCTGGTGGGAAACCCCAAAGACCAATTTTCTCGAGATGTGGCTCATATTATTTTAGGTTTGGTTCCTCAGTGTATCAGTCTTCTGGTGAATATCCCTGGAGTGGGTACAAAGAAACAGACAGAGGGGCAGCCATAGATCTCACGGTAATATTATCTTTTTTGGAATATCAAACACTTTTGCTGTCGATGATGCCATTTTAAGTGTGTTTGTTTTGTATGGAATCTTCATTCATCTATGTTGTTTGATGTGGTTTTTATCGCACCTGCTTATAGCAGGGTGCGATATAGGAGTCCAAATTTCTGTCCGTCCGTTCGTTCGTCCGTCCGTTCGTCCATCCGTCTGTCCGTCAACATTTACGTCGAAGTTTGTTTTTCTCGACATCAGAGATAGCTGTGAGTCTGAAACCTTGAATAGTAATTGTCCCTGACACTCTTTAAGCACGCACCTTAACCCGGTGGCTTTGACCTATATTTCACGGTCCACTGACTTTGAAAATTTTTACGTCGAAGTTTTGTCAACATTTACGTCGAAGTTTGGTTTTCTCGACATCAGAGATAGCTGCGAGTCTGAAACCTTGCATAGTAATTGTCCTTTACATACCCGTCAAGCACGCATCTTAACCCCGGTGCCCTTGACCTATATTTCACGGTCCACTGACTTTGATAATTTTTACGTCGAAGTTTGGTTTTCTCGACATCAGAGATAGCTGCGAGTCTGAAACCTTGCATAGTAATTGTCCTTGACATACCCTTCAAGCATGCACCTTAACCTGATGCCCTTGACCTATATTTCACGGTCCACTGACTTTGATAATTTTTACGTCGAAGTTAGGTTTTCTTGACATCAGAGACAGCTGCAAGTCTGAAACCTTGCATAGTAATTGTCCTTGACATACCCTTCAAGCATGCACCTTAACCTGGTGCTCTTGACCTATATTTCACGGTCCACTGACCTTGAAAATTTTTATGTCGAAGTTTGGTTTTCTCGACATCAGAGATAGCTGCGAATCTGAAACCTTGCATAGTAATTGTCCTTGACATGCCCTTCAAGCATGCACCTTGACCCGGTGCCCTTGACCTATATTTCACGGTCTGTTGACTTTGCCCGATGCAGGTGCGATATCAACCTCTGCGGAGTTCTTGTAATTATAAACCAGGCTTAACACAAACTAGGCTGTGCTGGATTAGAGAGATTACGCAGTTCAACCTCATTATAACATGCCTCACTATGGTGCAGTTTTCAATATAACATGGCCATGTCATGGCTCTCAAAATGAGTATTTTGCTGTATATCTACTGTAAATGACCTCATTATAACACAGTTTCACTTATAACACAGTCTGTTTCCATGGACCCCAAAGATAGTGAGGTTGACCTGTACATTCTGAGAATAGAATGACAATGATCAGTGTAATGGGGTAGTGTGATAGCCTAGTGGCTCGGGAGCAAGAAGTTCTATATGAGCCTGTGCGTGAGAAAACCAACACTTAAGGTTCCGACTAGGTCCGGCACAAACCGGGCTGTACAGTCACAGAAGATGGTTAGAGGCTGGAAATTTTGGATTTAGAAAGACGTGTAGCGAAAAACAAAGGCGCTGATCAGCTTCGCAGTAACTGCGAAGCTGATCTGCACCTTTGTTTTCGCCCATGCAGATTTTCCCATGAGGCAGCTCATATTCAAATCTACTTAATGTCACATTGTGTTCTTGATCAAGACAAATTTACTTTCATTGTACTGGTAAATTGCCAAGGATGCATTTGCTCCAATTCAACTTTATAATCTCATATTTATAGTTTATCTGTTGACAGTTTCCATCCCTGATAGGTGACCATTGTCTCAAGTTAGAGGGGGTGTGGCGAGATCTACGGTGCCTGTCGCCCATGACGGCATTTGCAGTTCGAGAGCAGGCTGGCCATACTCTCAAAGCATGTCTTAAAGTGAGTCATAAATATTATGGCTATGTGCTTTATGTTGGTATTTTCTATAACTAGCAAATTATTTTGAAATAGAAAATTCAAAATAATGATTCTGAATTAAAAAATAAAGTTTTTAAACATTGATCTTGTAAACACACTTTAAAAATAATGTCAAATAATTGATAATTACTACTATTCAGTTGCATGATCAGTTTTGCTTTGTAGAATAATTTAAAATCATAATTAGCCCCATGATTGTATGTCAATGCTCATAATCAACAAACTTTACTATGGTTATATTGTTTTCAGCATTCATATGCCCGAGACACAAGGGATGATAACATTTTCCCTTCGGAGGGAACTCTTTTCAAATTAACACAGGTAAGTGTATCAACCAGTCCTTCTGTTGTTATGTTACTTTCGAAAGATTTGGCATTTAAATCTGGTAATCTGCCTTGCAAAGGCTTACCTTTGCCAAAGAACAGTGTGGATAAGTATCTGGCCCCAAGGTTATAAAACTTTTTTCAAGCTCAGCTCAGCTCTTTATCCTGCTCATAAATGTTAAAATGCCAACAATTGTTGGCATTTTAACATTTATATGCAGAATAAATTACAGGCTTTGGCGTTCTAATAAAATTAAAACCGGGTAAGATCCTTTAAGAGCAGTGAACACATTAGTGAGAAAGTGGGTGGGCCATACCATGGTTTCGACTATTAAAGTCTCGTCAGTGACCCTGGTTTCTCATAATATCCTTGCTTATCTCAAAGGACCAAAAAGAAAATATAACCTGCACTATGGATGATATACGGGGAGACTTTTTAGGGCCACCACACGGCACAACACCAGCTGCAGTAATAGCAAATAAAAATTAAAACTCAGATTCTTTAAGAGCAGTGAACACATTAATGAGAAAGGGGATGGGCCATACCATGGTACGACTATTAAAGTCTTGTCAGTGACCCTTTAGATTTGGCAACACGGAGCCAAAGAGAATTAATGAAATTTTGCAACTTTCAGCAGGGTAGTCGATACAAAGTCTAGTATTATCTAAATGGGACCAAATATCCTTCAATATCCAAATAAACCTTCAATTCTAGTATATATAAGCTATTTTGGTATTTATGAGCAGTTTAAATTTTATGCTCAGCTGAGTTGAACATGAAAAAGGGTTTATAACCTCGGGACACTGTGGATGCATAGCAACTAATCAGTCACTTTATGAAGTCTGTTCACTCCGTTTTTGAAATCCAACTTCAGTATCTCCATTATTTTAAAAGGGAAAGATCATGTCCTCTAGGATATGAAAGCCACAACATACATGTATTACAAAATTGATGCATCCCAGACAATGGAAGCTCAATGTATTAAATTATTTCTTTGAATGCATGCTAACTTGTGAGATTTGTCCTATTTCATTTTATGCCTTAAAAAGTTTTATTCTGCAAATGTGATTTATCTGTTACAGGAGTATGCAGGTTTTGGAGGCAATGCTCAGTTTTTCAAACACGATGTAGAATTCCAAGCTAATAAATCATTATCATTAAACACAGTAAGTATAAAGTCTACAATATTTGTTAGTCAGTGCAAACTACAGTTTCTGTATAAGACTATGCCTCAGAGTCTGTGTTGAGCTATTCTGAAATATGGCAAGCCATTAAATATTTATTAGTCTATTTTATATGAGCGGGGAAGTGAGAAAACCGGTCTTTTGGGTTTCCGACCAGGTTCAATACAAAACAGCCTGTACCATCGCAGAAAAAGACTAGAAGAAAAAGACTAGAAGCTTGAAGTTTTGGATATAAGAAGAGGAGGAATTGTTCTATCCATGTAGCGAAAACCAAAAGGCGCTGGTCAGCTGTGCAGCTACTGCACAGCTGATCTGCATCTTTGTTTTCGCCTATGTGAATGTCCGGTTTTCTTATGATTTATAAAAAATCTCTGTATTGCATGGGTAAGTTTTTGTAATGAATGTAATCCTAGTTGTTACTCAAACCTCATGTTTTCATTCAGCTATCTGATTTCAGGTTTTACAATTGTCACTAGCAGGAGGCATAATGAAGTCACTAGATCTAAATAAAGAACTGTTGATAAATGACAAATTCTGGCTGGGCGGGCCCCTAACATTACGGGGCTTCAGTATGAAAGGTGTAGGGCCACATAGTAATGGTAGGTCGATTTAATTCTTCTTTTATTAGTTTTTCTACAACATAGCAATATGAGGAAAGACTGCTTCTACAAGGATAAATTTCTGTGTTCAGTATGGCACTTTTACTGTCATGAAATTCACATCTACATGTGTCTACAGCTTCATCGACATGTGCCATATGCTAGATTTTGATATAAGCATTTGCATGAGAAAACCATGAATTTGGGTTTCCGACCTGGTCCGACACAAACCAGTCTGTACAGTCACAGAAGCAGGCTAGTAGCTGGAAATTTTGGGTTAAAGTAGGAGAGATATTGTACTACCTAATTAGCGAAAACATAGGCGCTGATCAGCTGTGCAGTTACTGCACAGCTGATCTGGGCCTTTGTTTTCCCCTAAGCATTTTGTTGATTTTTTCATGCAGAGGCTCATATATGACCATTGTGGAGCCATCATATATCCTGCTGTGTAAAGGAATATTATACAATTATTGACTATTGAGTCATTGAATATGATGTGATATCCAACAGAGACTACCAATATTGACCGAGGCGAAGCCGAGGTCAATATTGGTAGTCTCTGTTGGATATCACATCATATTCAATGACTCAATAGTCAACAATTGTTTTATTGTATAACATTTTCTTTTAATTCAAAACTTTTAAAAAGAAGGATTGTTTTCAACAGCTAAAGTCCCAGCATGACTAAAGAAGTTCTTTGGGACATAAAGTCTTAATTCAAATAAATGAAATAGTAGTAAATATCATCTGTAGTTCATCAGCAGGACTGCAAGACATCAATCAATGTACATTTCCATGATAGATACAGTGTTCTAAATTTAGCAACATATATTTAATGGGAAAAACCCCAGGTCATACAATATGACAAAATATGTAATGGGCTGAAAGCATTGTCTGAAATACTGTCTATTTATAGTTATATAATAATATCTCTTAGTTAACCATTATTGACTTTATTGTAATTCTAGGCAATGCTCTGGGAGCAGACACCTACTGTCTAGGAGCGCTACACCTCTACACACCATTACCATTCAAACCTGGGGAGGGAGGGTTTGGAGACTTGTTTAGGTCACATTTCTTTGTTAATGTTGGAAACAGTGGAAATATGCAGGATTTTAATCTCAGTAAGTAATATAACTAGAATTTTCTTGGTATGTTTTATTAAAGGTTGTAAACTTTGATTGACTTTAATTCAGCTGAATGTGTGTCAGCCTTCATGAGGAAGACATGTCTGTGTGATGTATACCCCCGTCAACTCCAGTTCTATATAACTGGGGTTCATAGGGTTATACAATTTTTCTTATTTTAAATCCAAAACATATATTGTGGGTACTTGTTATAACGGCCTTGCAGAGGCTGATCTGACATGTACCCACAGTCTATGTTTTGAGTAAAAATTTGAAATATATCAAAAGTTTTCCAGTGAAAATTTTCATTTTTTCAAACAAAAAAATCTATATTACATATTCGCGTAATATTCTTGTAATGTTATAAGCAGTAGCCTGGAGAGTGATCATTTTTTCCGGCACATTCTTTTGCTGTTTTGTTGTCAGTTACTGGCAAAAGAATGGTCACTAAAGCTGGTAACCTGTCAATAGGTAGTATGCTTAGGAACAGTTTACTTATATTGTGGTGGGCTGATTAAGACACAACTTCAGTAGTATTTAGTACAGGCGTACCGCCCTATACGCACAGTACGCATGTGCATAATGTAAAAAGTTAAAAGTAGCTAAAGTTATGGCGTTTTTGTCATTTTTAGATACAAATTTAGCTTTTTTTTGCCCTTGGTGCGTATAACTTGAAATTCTGTGGTTACTCCCTTGTAATTAGTTTTTTGTGTCCAAAAATGCTATCATTGTACTTTGTATTTTAGTTGCACATGCTTTTCTTTTCCTCAGCTAATGTATATTTCAACCTTTAATATTATTGTATTACAGATCGTGAAAATATACGTGAAAATGTGCAATCATTTAAAAATTCTCTACGGTTGTCATATGGTGCTGGAGTGGTGCTGCGGCTAGGTGGCATTGCTAGATTAGAACTTAATTATGTCTGGCCTGTGTGGTTAGTGCCCGGGGACAGGTAAAGTTTTGTAATGTGCAGACTTGTGGGGAAAATGTCTTCCGGAATTTTGACTAGGTTGTTAACAAACCTGCTATGAAAACAAAGGTGATGTTAGATAAGAGCTAAATTATGTTAGGCCTATTTAGCTATTGGCCAGTGACAGGTTAAATGAGATGAACTATAAGAACCTAAGACAAGTTTGTTGATGAATAGACAATTCTGTCTTGAGGATCAATGTTTAGCATCACAGGGATTTGCCATATCGTATCCACAAAGACATTATTGATTACTATCCAATGCTAGAATATCCAATCCAATTTTACCTTTTAATACACTGTAATTATGTCTCCCATCTTTGAGAGATCAGACATCATGTTGATATTGTACCAAGTAAAGCGATGTCCAATGATAAGTAATATGACGTCAGTCTTGGCTCTCACAGTAAGGCATCACCCAGATCGTCAAAAACAACACTCCACTCTATCACACCTTAATGAAATGTGAAAATTGTATTTTAATTTTCAGGGCTAACCCAGGTCTACAGTTTGGAGTTGGGCTGACATTCTTGTGACAGTGAAATACTTGTGATGTTAGGAGACAGATTTTTATATTGTAGGATATAACAATTATAATTGACCAAGTCATAACATGTGTCTGCATAGCCACTGCCTAGCGTAAAGCCATTGTGATATGAATCATGTCAAAAATGAAGGATTATTTCCCTTTCAATGCAACTAACTGAGTTTGATCCTCGAATCCCCCATAGGCTATTCCAGAGACATTTATTCTTTTTCCTGAGGTGGTAACCTAGTGGTAGAGTGTCGGATTCTGGAACAAGACACCCGGAGGTTATAAAACTTTCATGCTCAGCTCAGCTTAGACTTAAATTTATCCTGCTCATAAATGTTAAAATGTGGACAATTGTTGACATTTTAACATTTATTAGCTGGGTAAATTACAGGCTTTGGCATTTTTATCCTGAAATTTCAACCAATTTGGGTTATTTCAATAATTATGAGCCATTTAAATTTCATGCTCAGCTGAGTTGAGCAAGAGAAAAGTTTTATAACCTCGGATTCTGAAACAAGACATCCTAACCTACCCATTTATTGTCCTTGATCAAAGACTTATTGGCTTTCCATAGTACTGGTTAAGTACCATGGCGCCATCCCAGCATGACTAGAAATTTGTTGTTTGTGATGTTAAGCAATAACTTAACATAATTCAATTCAAGCTAAGCGGCTACGCAAAAAAAAAAAACGTTCTTCAGGGTTTTCAACCAGGTCTGACACAAACCAGCCTGTGCCGCTACAGAAGAAGACCAGAAGCTAAAAATTTCAAATTAATGAAGAGGAATTGTACTATCCATATAGCGAAAATAAAGGTGCTGATCAGCTGTGTAGTTACTGCACAACTGATCTGCATCTTTTTTTTTCGTTTAGACAAAAATCGTTTTCTCGTGACGCGGCTCAGATAATGTGGAAAAATACTGGACACTAAGGCTGCCCCTGGGAGGCTTGCAAGGGAACAGTCTTTATGTAGCTAACCAGCCGCACATGACTTTGTTGAATTGTAGGTTGTAAACTGATGGTAGTAGAAACAGTTTTTGTGGTGACAGTGTAGCCATGGTGAGAAAAGTTGAGCTGTTGCTTTAGAAAACCAACATTTTGGGTTTCCCACCAGGTCTTGACACAAACCCGGCTTTTCAGCCATAAAAGCAAGCCAGAAGTTTGAAATTTCAGATTTAGAAAGAAAAGACATTCTTCTATCTAAGGAGCAAAAACAAAGGCGCGGATCAGCTGTGCAGTTACCGCACAACTGATCAGCGGCTGTTTTCTTTTAAGTTTTTTGGCCAGGTCCAACACAAACTGGGCTGTACAGTCAAAAAGCATTTTCAGGTGCTTGAAATGATAATTTATGCATGATCAAGCATATATGAGGGACATTTGAGATTTTTTGGTCTATTTTTATCACACCTGGTGATATAGGATTTTCTAGTCATAATTTTACTGATTATGATTAGTTTTCAGTGGTACCTGATTGAAAACTGTGTACTGTATCACCTCTGATTACTATAAAGTGTGGTTCATTGGGGTCAGTTATTTTTTAAGTACATGCATAAGTAAAAGAACCTATGGTAGAATGTTGCTTTGTTGCATCAAAAAGTGCTTCAGATTTTATATAAACGTCTTTTATAGTACAAAAGAAATCATGAGAAAATCGTTTTCATAACACAGTGTTGTTTTACTTTCATATCCAATTATGAAGGTTGGTTTTATATGTAACCCTCATGTTTTAAACTGCATGTAACCTGTACTACAAGAAGATCTGCTTTAGAAAGTTTAGAGGGGTCTGCCCATGTCTAACATAAACTGAGATTTGGTAGTATGGGGGTCCTAACTTGAGTATATTTTGAGGAGTATAATTTGGTAGTATGGGGGTCCTAACCTGAGTATATTTTGAGGAGTATAATTTGGTAGTATGGGGGACCTAACTTGAGTATATTTTGAGGAGTATAATTTGGTAGTATGGGAGACCTAACTTGAGTATATTTTGAGAAGTATAATTTGGTTGTATGGGGGTCCTAACTTGAGTATATTTTGAGGAGTATAATTTGGTAGTATGGGGGACCTAACTTGAGTATATTTTGAGGAGTATAATTTGGTAGTATGGGGGACCTAACTTGAGTATATGTTGAGGAGTATAATTTGGTAGTATGGGAGACCTAACTTGAGTATATTTTGAGGAGTATAATTTGGTAGTATGGGGGTCCTAACTTGAGTATATTTGGAGGAGTATAATTTGGTAGTATGGGAGACCTAACTTGAGTATATGTTTAGGAGTATAATTTGGTAGTATGGGGGACCTAACTTGAGTATATTTTGAGAAGTATAATTTGGTAGTATGGGGGACCTAACTTGAGTATATTTTGAGAAGTATAATTTGGTAGTATGGGGGTCCTAACTTGAGTATATTTTGGGGAGTATAATTTGGTAGTATGGGGGACCTAACTTGAGTATATTTTGAGGAGTATAATTTGGTAGTATGGGGGTCCTAACTTGAGTATATTTTGAGGAGTATAATTTGGTAGTATGGGGGTCCTAACTTGAGTATATTTTGAGGAGTATAATTTGGTAGTATGGGGGACCTAACTTGAGTATATTTTGAGAAGTATAATTTGGTAGTATGGGGGACCTAACTGGAGTATATTTTGAGGAGTATAATTTGGTAGTATGGGGGACCTAACTTGAGTATATTTTGAGGAGTATAATTTGGTAGTATGGGGGTCCTAACTTGAGTATATTTTGAGGAGTATAATTTGGTAGTATGGGGGACCTAACTTGAGTATATTTTGAGAAGTATAATTTGGTAGTATGGGGGACCTAACTTGAGTATATTTTGAGGAGTATAATTTGGTAGTATGGGGGTCCTAACTTGAGTATATTTTGAGGAGTATAATTTGGTAGTATGGGGGACCTAACTTGAGTATATTTTGAGGAGTATAATTTGGTAGTATGGGGGACCTAACTGGAGTATATTTTGAGGAGTATAATTTGGTAGTATGGGGGACCTAACTTGAGTATATTTTGAGAAGTATAATTTGGTAGTATGGGGGACCTAACTGGAGTATATTTTGAGGAGTATAATTTGGTAGTATGGGGGACCTAACTTGAGTATATTTTGAGGAGTATAATTTGGTAGTATGGGGGACCTAACTTGAGTATATTTTGAGAAGTATAATTTGGTAGTATGGGGGTCCTAACTTGAGTATATTTTGAGGAGTATAATTTGGTAGTATGGGAAACCTAACTTGAGTATATTTTGAGGAGTATAATTTGGTAGTATGGGGGTCCTAACTTGAGTATATGAGTGATCCACTGTACCAGGAAAATACAATTTCAGTACTGCATAATGTTGAAATAGCACAAATGATAAAATTGCCCCTGTGTAACTTGAAAAAAAAAAGAAAATCATAGCTGTCATTGTGTCTTAAACTGCTTTTCCACAATTATATTCCTTCATGCAAATGTCCAGTTTGTCTATACTGTTGAAAGGGTTATCAGATTTTTCCATCAAAAACTAGGAGTCAGTCAGTCCATGAGGGCACGATCAAGCATTTATGACTACAAAAATACAAGACAGAGTTGCTTGGCACCCAGTGAACTCCATCGTTGGGCAGCTACTTGTATTTGTGAGTCCTCGTTTTTAATTCATCGTGGTGGTTATCATTATTTAGACTAGTTGGAGATTCACCATGAAAACCGAACAACTAATTAAATGTTGTGAACAATTGGTCCTGAGAACACTGACCTAAAAAAAAAAGTCTTGACTTTGAATACTCACACAATTTTATTAACACAGTAAATTGTCTATATCTACCAACTTGTTGGTCACAGACTTAACCAGAGGACCATTGGTCCTGAGAAGGCTCACCTGAAGCCTGATCTTGGAGTATTAAGTCATCATGAAATGACCTTGACCTTGAATACTCACAAACATTTATTGACTTCATAAGTTGTCTGCATCTGCAAAGTTTCAGGTCTCAGGCTGCAATAGTTTCCAAACCCAGTGATTTCTGAGAAAACCATAATTTTAATTTTGATATTTAAATGACCTTGGGTCAAGGTCAAGACATAACCTTGGCCTTCATTAATTACTTACCTTCATTGACTTCATTAGTTGTCTGCATCTAGCAACTTTCAGGTCTCAGGCTGCAACAGTTTCCAAAATATCCATTGTTTTCGCCTTTTCCCATGTAAAAGCCTATGTTTCCAAAATTGACCTTGCTGTAAAATAGGTCAAGGTCATCCTAGGGTCATCATTTCAAGAAACTATGATGGGCTGGAGTCGCAAATGCTACATACCAAGTTTTGCGAAAATCCGCCAGCCTGTTCTGGAGAAGATTTTTGAGTGGTTTTTACCATAGTTGGGCATGGCGGCCATCTTGGTCATGTGACCCATATTTCGCGATCAAACTTTCGTTCCCCCTACCCATGGACGCTCCACATAAAATTTCACTTTGATTGGCCAAGCAGTTTCAGAGAAGATCTTTGAAAAGTGTGTATGGACAACAGACTGGCCAAGGTCAAGAGATGACCTTGACCTAAATTAATCACATACCTTCATCTACTCCATTAATTGTTTGCATCTACCACTTTTCAGGTCTCAGGCTGCAACAGTTTTCGAAAAATCCATAATTTTCACTTTTTCCCATGTAAAAGCCTGTTTCCGAAATTGACCTTGCTGTAAAATAGGTCAAGGTCATCCTAGGGTCATCATTTGATCAAACTACGATGGGCTGGAGTCCCAAATAATACATACGAAGTTTCATGAAAATCAGCCTGCCAGTTCTGGAGAAGATTTTTGAGTGTTTTTTACCATATATGGGCTTGGCGGCCATCTTGGTCATGTGACCTGGATTTCGCTATCAAACTTTCATTATCTCTACCCATGGATGCTCCACATAAAATTTCAGTTTGATTGGTCATGCAGTTTCAGAGAAGAAGATCTTTGAAAAGTGTGTATGGACAACAGACTGGTCAAGGTCAAGAGATGACCTTAACCTAAATTAATCACATACTATCATTAGTTGTTTTGCATCTATCACTTTTCAGGCCACAGGCTGCAATCGTTTTCAAAAAATCCATAATTTTCACTTTTTCCCATGTAAAAGCCTATGTTTACAAAATTGACCTTGCCGTTAAATAGGTCAAGGTCATGCTAGGGTCATCATTTGATCAAACTATGATGGGCTGTAGTCCCAAATGCTACATACCAAGTTTCGTGAAAATCGGCCTTCTGGTTCATGAGAAGAGAAGAAGATTTTTGAGTGGTTTTTACCATGTATGGGCATGGCGGCCATCTTGGTCATGTGACCTGGATTTCGCGATCAAACTTTCGTCACCCCTACTCATGGATGCTTCACATAAAATTTTACTTTGTTTGGCCAAGCGGTTTCAGAGGAGAAGATCTTTGAAAAGTGTGTATGGACGACAGACTGGCCACAGGGTTTGAAAAACCCGGGTATTAAACCATAAAACCCAACCCAGTGGGTTTCTGCGGGTAAACCCCTATACCCACTGGGTAGCGGGTAGTGACCAGTATTAGAAATTTTATGATCTTTATATCTAATGATGATACTCTAGTATTGAGCAAGGTATTAAGGCATTTTAGAAGAATGAATGTACAAGCATTTGAATAACCTATTTAGTTTGTGTGAAGCAATCAGCTATCTAACATGTTTGACGATTAGACAGGATTGAAAAGATACAGAGGTTTTAACGTCTGGTTGAGTTTTTAGCTCACCTGAGCCGAAGGCTCACAGGTGAGCTTATAGTATACCCATGCTCCGGCGTTCGTCGTTCACAATTTCAAAGATCTCCTCTGAAACGGCTTGGCCAATCAAAGCCAAACTTCATGTGGAGCATCCTTAGAAAGGGGGAACTAAAGTTTATATAAATGGTCCAGGTCACATGACCAAGATGGCCGCCATGGCTATAAATAGCAAAAACCTTCTTCTCCAGAACCAGTGGGCCGATTTCCACGAAACTTAGTATGTAGCATAAGGGACGCCGGCCCATCATAGTTTATATAAATGATGACCTTGACCTATTTTACGGCAAGGTCAACTTAGGTCGCCAATGCATTTGAATGGGAAAAAAATGGTAAAATGCTATTAAATGGGTAAAACTTGCTGGGAATAGGCAAATGGACAGAAGATTAATGTAAATGGAAAATTTTAGCCCCTGGGGGGTTTGTCTGCCCCTGTCCCGGGGCTATATACATGTTTATTTCCATAATAATGAAACATTTTCTCCTCTGAAACCGCTTGGCCAATCAAAGCCAAACTTCATATGGAGCATCCTTGGGAAGGGGGAAAGAAAGTTTATATAAATGGTCAAGGTCACATGACCAAGATGGCTGCCATGGCTATAAATAGAAAAAACCTTTAAAAATCGTCTTCTTTAGAACTAGAAGGCCAATGATTTTGAAACATTATTGTGAAGCATCAGTGACTGGAGCTCTACAAAGTTTATATAAATCATGACCCTTAGATGACCTTGACCTATTTTATGGCAAGGTCAAAATAGGTCGCCCATGCATTTGAATGGGGAAAATTGTTAAAATGCGGTTTGAGGGGCAAAACTTGCAGGAAATGGGCAGATAGACAGAACATATTTGTTTATGAAAAAAATTTATCCCTAGGGGTTGTCTGCCCCTGCCCCAGGGCTATATACATGTACATGACCATAATATACAAACATCATCTGCTCTGAAACGGCTTTGCCAATCAAAGCCAAACTTTATATGGAGCATTGTTTGGAAGGGGCAATGAAAGTTTGTATAAAGGGTCAAGGTCACATGACCAAGATGGCCGCCATGGCTATAAATAGCAAAAACCTTTAAAAATCTTCTTCTCCAGAACCAGAAGGCCTATGATTTTGAAACTTGGCATGAAGCATGAGGCAATAGAGCTCTACAAAGTTTGTATAAATCGTGACCCTCGGATGACCTTGACCTATTTTATGTCACAGTCAACTTAGGTCACCCATGCATTTGAATTAGAAAATTTTTAAAATGTCATTTGAAGGGCAAAACTTAAAGTAAATTGGCAAATAGACTGAAGTTTTATGATTTGAAAAAGAAATTGACTCCAGGGGTTGCTCTGACCCGGCCCTGGGGTTATATACATGTATATTACCATTCTAGTCAAACATGTTTATTGGTATATATCTCGGGTTTCAGGTGAGCGTTTACAGGACCATTGGTCCTCTGGTTTTGTTGTTGTTACTAAATGGCTGATCAACATGCACAGAAGAAAGACTTGGTCTGTGACAGACTTATGATAAGAGAGTGGTGAAAGATATTTCTACTGCCATAAAAATAATCAGATAAATCTAGCTAAGTCACATTTTACCTATAATTCATCATTTAACTACCGTGCCAGATGTCATTACAGCTAGACATACAAGGCAGTCAACTAAGTGACATAAATTTAGAACAAACATACCAAACAATTAATTAACACCTCATTTTAGCAGTGCCTAAATAGGTGTCATATGGATTATGGGTGCTATTACATTTGCGCACATTTTCCGAAAATTTCGTTTGCGCACATTTTTCATTTGCGCGCAAAAGTGTATATCATTTGCGAACAGTCTTAGTGTTACATTTGCGCACATGTTTTTGCACCTCTTCCTAAGCCAGCTGGTATTTTATTATATCAAGATATGATAAATAAAATTTCAACACTGTCACCCGTCACCTCTGTTCAATGACCTGGAGGTGGAAGAGTTTGAATACGTTTACAGAGTCACTTAAAAGCCAGTTTTGAGTTTTAGTTTACCATACATGTATTTACATTTTGCAGCACTTTGATTTGTTCATTTGGCATCATCACGCACTGTCTTTATGCTTTGAAAGATATATAGCTTGAACTGGCGATGCCACGATGAAGGCTTGGCTACGAGCGCAAACATATCATGTACCTACGAAAATCTGGTGTGCGCAAATGTAACATTTACCTGGGGAAATTGTGTGCGCAAATGAATACGCTTACCTGGGAAAATTGTGTGCGCAAATGAACCACATTCTTTCAAAAATGTGCACAAATGTGCTGCGACCGGATTATGGGGTATTGTTATAAAAGTGTTATCAACACTTCCTAGAGCAATAATTAGGTGAAAACACAAACAAAGGATTAAAATGAAATGAAATGTGAGAGACATGATTGAATACATACTTTCATTGCTATCTTTCATTGAAGTACAGTTCTAAAACTATCATTAGCTCCTACTAATATTCAAAATTGATGGTGTCATGGAATTCTAGTGGATGTTATATAAAGTACACATAAGTAGTAAATGTATGTTTTTAAAGAAAAAAAATTTTTTTTTGTCTGTCAAATTACTGTAAAATACAAAAATGTGAAAATCAAAAATAGTGAAGACCCACTAATACACAAATGTGAACATCAAAAATAGTTGAGGACCCACTAAGTACCCACTTTTTCAAAATAAGGCTTAAAGCCCAATCCGGGTTTACCCGGGTAAAACCCATGGGTAAACCCGGGGAGAGATGGGCACTTCGAACCCTGACTGGCCAAGGTCAAGAAATGACCTTGACCTAAATTAATCACATACCTTCATCTACTCCATTAGTTGTTTTCATCTACCACTTTTCAGGCCTCAGGCTGCAATAGTTTTCAACAAATCCATAGTTTTCACTTTTTCCCATGTAAAAGCCTATGTTTCCAACTTTGACCTTGCCGTAAAATAGGTCAAGGTCATCTTATCAAACTATGATTGGTTGATGTCCCCGATGCTACATACCAAGTTTCGTGGAAATCGGCCCACTGGTTCTGGAGAAGAAGATTTTTTAAGTGTTTTACCATATATGGCGTTGCGGCCATCTTGGTCCCAGATCTCGCGATCAAACTTCAGTTCCCCCTATCCATGGATGCTCCACATAAAATTTCACTTTGATTGGCCAAGCGGTTTCAGAGAAGAAGATCTTTGAAATTGTGGACAATGGACGCCGGACGGACGCCTGATCATGGCCATCCTATAAGCTCACCTTGTGAGCCTTCGGCTCAGGTGAGCTAAAAACATTTTCTGAAAAATCCTTGGCTGACAATCCAATGATAAGCCTTTGTGACCAAATTTGACCATGCCATAAAGAAGGTCAAGGTCAACCAAAGGTTGTGATTTATATTATATAGACATAATGGACTAATGCTACATACCAACTTTCATTGAAATCATTCTACCAGTTCCAGAGAAGATTGTTAAGGTTTTTACCATATACATGGGAATGTACCCTAGACCATTTATACATGCCTATCCTATAAGCTAACGTACAAGTCTTCAGCTCAGGTGAGCTAAAAAATTGTCTCTTCTCATAGCTATCATTTTGCAAAGATTACTTTCTTGCATGCAAATGTCCAATTTGTTTACATGATATGACTGGTATGTCAACAGAAATTTCAGTATTCAAGTTGCCTCCCTTTGAGATATTATTTTGAGAAATTTATATTATTTCTTTTTCTTTAAAATTGTATGGTGTTAAAGTATATCAAAACCATTATGCTACAAATTGTTAAAGGTAATTTTATCCCCTCCACCATCCCACAAAAAAGGAATGTTAAAATTCACTTCCATGTAAAATTATACTCAACACTTTAAGTTACTAATAATTATATAAATTGAAATGTATTCTAACTATACTATTCATAGGGAATATATAATTTCATGCAACTTTTGAAAGTCTGTATGAAGACTGATATAGAATAAGAGCTGTCGCAGGACAGCGTGCTCGACTGCTTCTGACCATTGTCAAACATAAGGCCAAACCTGACCAGTAACCCAAAACATTATGCTCATACATCTTTTTTGCCTTGATACAATAAGGCAAAATCACTGAAGGCAGCCCCCGTGGCCGAGTGGTTAAGAGCGCTGATATTTCATTACCGCACTTAACCATTCGATCACCTCACCGCTGTGACTGGTGTGGGTTCGAGCCCCGCTCTGGCCACATGTGAGACAAGCCAAGTTCTGCTTGCGGGTGTGTCAGGTGGTTTTTCTCGGGGTTTTCCTGTTTTCGCCCCACCTACTGATTGGCCCGTCTCATATGAGCTGAAATAATCTTGAAAGGGACGTAAAACTGAATCAAAAAAAAAAAAAAAAAAAAAAAAATCACTGAACCATGAAAGTTAGCTATAACTACCTAAGATTTAAAGGTCTCCTTCATATTGTGAAAGAAGTGTGTTCATATACCAACCAAGTGCCAAGACACAACGCAAAAATCACTGAACCGTGAAATAAGGTCACACTGACCTATAAGTATTTCAGGGTCAAAGGTCTAGTGATACTTACTCATAATGTGAAAGAAATATGATCATATACCCATTCAGTGTTGAGATATAAAGCAAAATCACTGAACCATAAAATTAGGTCATAGTGACCTATAAGTATGTTTGGGTTAAAGGTCTGGTCATACTCATTCATAATCAGAAAGAAGTATGAAAAAATACCAACTGAGTGTCGAGATATAAGGCAAAATCACTGAACCATGAAATTAGGTCACAGTGACCCAGGGATACTTTACGGTCAAAGGTCTTGTCATATGCAAACATATCATGAAAGAAGTATGAAAAAATACCAACTGAGTGTCGAGATATAAGGCAAAATCACTGAACCATGAAATTAGGTCACAGTGACCCAGGGATACTTTACGGTCAAAGGTCTTGTCATACGCAAACATATCATGAAAGAAGTATGTTCATATACCAATTGAGTGCCGAGATATAAAGGAAAATCACTGAACCGTGAAATTAGGTCATATTGACCGAGGACTACTTTAGGGTCAAAGGTCTTGTCATACGCAAACATAGTGTGAAAGAAGTTTGTCATAAACCACCTGAGTGCCGAGATATAAGGCAAAGTCACTGAACCGTGAAATTAGGTCACAGTGACCTATAAGTATATTGGGGTTAAAGGTCTGGTCATACTCACTCATAATCTGAAAAAAGTATGAAAATATACTAATTGAAAGTCAAGATATAAGGCAAAATCACTGAACCGTGAAATTGGGTCACCATGACCTAGGAGTACTTCAGGTTCAAAGGTCTTGTCATACGCAAACATAGTGTGAAAGAAGTTTGTTCATAAACCATTTGAGTACAGAGATTTTAGGCAAAATCACTGAACCGTGAAATTAGGTCACAGTGACCTATAAGTATATTGGGGTCAAGGATCTGGTCATACTCACTCATAATCTGAAAAAAGTATGAAAATATACTAATTGAGTGTCAAGATGTAAGGCAAAATCACTGAAGCATGAAATTAGGTCACACTGACCTATAAGTATATTGGGGTCAAAGGTCTAGTCATACTAACTCATAATCTGAAAGAAGTACGGAAATATACTAATTGAGTGTCAAGATATAAGGCAAAATCACTGAACCATGAAATTAGGTCACAGTGACCTATATATATATTGGGGTCAAAGGCCTGGTCGTACACACTCATAATCTGAAAAAATAAAATATATTAATTGAGTGTCAAGATATAAGGCAAAATCACTGAACCATGGAAAGTAGGTCAACCGACCCTTACCGTCATGACACACAAGTCAGTGTCACAAAGTCAAAAGATGAATGACGAACCATCTTCCTAAGTTGTTTCTATTAAGAAATGAAAAGAGAAAAAAATTCAGGGAGTTCTAGATTTTGACCTCCAGCCCCACCCCCCTGACTCCGACCCAGAGGTACGATGTCATGGAACCTAAAGTGCATGAAGTATGAATGCTTCATGATAAGTTGTTGTCAAGATATGGACTCCTTGTACAAATTACACAGCAGTACATCTATTTTTACAGTGTTCTAATTTTTAACCTCTAGCCCCACCCCCCAGGCACGGACCCAGAGATCCGATGCCATGAAATGAAACTCAACCCTACAGGGTACCTATGGTCCGAGTATGAAAGCCCTCTGATAAAAAGTTTTCAAGATATAAACTTCTAGAATACTATATTACAGAAAAGCCATTATTATTAATGGTGTTCTAGATTTTAACCTCTATCCCCACCCCCTGGCATGGACCCAGGGATCTGATGCCATGGAACGAAAGCCGACACTACAGGGTGTCAATGGCCCAAGAATCAATGCTTTCTGATGAGTGGTTGTCAAGATATTGACTTCTAGAAAACTTTAACACAAGAATTGCCATTTTTGAAGGTGTTCTAGATTTTAACCTCCAGCCCCACCCCCTGGCCTGGACCCAGGGGCCCGATGCCATGGAATGAAAGCTAACCCTTGCCTACAGGGTATCTATGGTCCAAGTATGAATGCTTTCTGATGAGTGGTTGTCAAGATATGGACTTCTAGAAAACTTTAACGCAAGTGTGACGCGCATGGGAACGGGAACGTAGACGACCGGGGTGACTGCAATAGCTCTATGCACCTCGTGCAGTCGAGCTAAAAATGTCACTCTCAGATATATGTCCAGAACTAAACTTCTAAACTGACACACACGTTTCAATTGAGCCGCCTCGTGGGAAAACCAACAATGTGGTTTCCGAACAGGTCCGACACACACCGGCCTGTACAAGCACACAAAAGAGCTAGAAGCTTGAAATTTCGGATTTAAGTAGAAGAGGAATTGTACTATCCGAGTAGCGAAAACAAAGGCCCTGATCAGCTTCGCGGTTACCGAGAAGCTGATCTGCGCCTTTGTTTTCGCCTACCGGTATGCAGATTGTTGGTTTTCCAATGAGACGGCTCAAATTCCCTTGTTTACTGCATAGTTATAGTGTGATTGTGGCAGAATCATGAATGGGTATGAAAAACAAGCTAATAATTTAAGAAAGAATGATATACATGTATTTGCATTCCAATGGCAAAACAAAAATGTTTATAAACATCTACATATAAACATGAACAACATAACATTTGCACCAGCAGTTTGTATTGTTGGTTTGATATACCAGTCAACAATTTTTCAGTCATGTTGGGATGGAACCATGGTTCCATGGGTTAACTAGTACTATGTGTCTCACTCAAGGACACAACCCGCGCCTATGGGCTTCAAACCCAGGACCATTGTTTACGAGTCTGACGCTCTACCGCTAGGTCACTGAAATCCCTGTCACACAATCCCTTTAAACTTCACATACTCCAGCAGTTATGCTCTATCAAAGGCCACGGCACTCCCCAACACATTAACATTTGAAATCTCATAGGATCAATTTAGCCTCACCATCATCATATGCATTTTATAGTCCATATTCCTCTACTGAACGTTGGACTTATTTGACAAGTCTCCTTCTTTGACCATCTCTCCACTATTAGCTAATGAGATAAGATATAAGATAAATTGTCTGTACATGAGCCTTCACATGACCAACATTTTTGCAAATGAGAAAACAAAAGGTCAGCACAGCAACTGCAAAGCTGATCAGCACCTTTGTTTTTGCTACACAGATAGTATAATTCCATAACTTTTCTAAATCCAAAATTTCCAGGCTCTTGCCATCTTCTGTGCTTGTACAGCTCGGTTCGTGTCGGACCTTTTCGAAAATCTAATTGTTGGTTTCCTCATGACACAGCTCATATATACTCTTGGCTCTCTTGTAATAGAGTGGAGAAAACTAAGCTCTGCCAAAGTACTATATTTTAAATTTGGTCTTTTACAAAGGTCAGCTGATTACTTCGCATAAAGATCAAAGCCAGATGAAGATGAAATCCGAAGTTTCAAGAATAGATTGATGCTAGCCTGTGTAGTTTTACTGGCTGGTCAGTGTCTACACTGGTTGGACATGCTGGAAACTTTGAAGCTCTTGTCATTGATCAAGAAAACATTCTTATCAGACTGCAAGGCTGCGCAGTGTACGATCTGTGCACATGGTCTTCTTTGACACAACAGAACACATTCATGACACAATAAATCTCAGTCTCACTTGAGCTGCATCATGAGAAAACCAAATTTTTGCCCATGTGAAAACAAATACACAGATCAGCTGTGCAGCGTCACTGCACAGCTGATCAGCGCCTTTGTTTTCGCTACACGGATAGCACAATTCTTCTTCCTAAATCCGAAATTTCAAGCTTTTAGCCATCTTCTGTAGCTGCACAGGCCAGTTTGTCGGACCTGATCGGAAACCCCTAAGACTGGTTTTCTCACGTAGCGGCTCACTTAGGGTCCTCTATAGTTCCTGAGCCAATGTCTGTCATTCTGGGATATTTGATTTTCTTTTTGTCAATTTCTTCTTGTGACCACAATAACAGTTTTAATAAATTGGCAAGTTTTGGTGTTGCATCTACCTCCAGTATCGCTGCATTTAATTCACTGGCAACCTGAAAGAGTAAAAAAGATCAAATCATTATCCAGTTATTTAGGGTGACAATATGACTTCCATTCAGCCTTTCTTGCACGGTAATGCCACTTTGAGGTGCTCCTATTGAAACAATTCTGATAAGTACCTGCAAGTATCCACTGACTGTTTCCTACTACATGTATTTGGAAAATATGACAAACCTATTCCCACATTTATGAATCATTTTGAAAATATGACTTAAATCTACTTTTGGTAAATGCTAATTCACTCAGACATTCACTCTTAGAAAGTCCAAGTCATAAACACATTTATTTTTATATTATATGCAGCCACTATAACTGATCAATGTATTTGTTATTTTAACCTATAGTACATCTTTCCATTCTAAAATTTCTGATGCTAGTTTTGTCAAAGGTAGCTTACCTGGTCTAAAACTCCAGAACTTATTGCTTCATGTCACAGAAATAATTTCAGTGGCACAGAGGTTAAGTCACTCGCCTTATACACCAGTGGTCTTATGTTGGATCTCAGGCTTCTCCAGTCTGTCAGATGAATTTTTAAATCGAAGTTCTGTCTCCGTATGACCTAAGCTAAGCTCTCAGATCAAATAAGAAGAGAGATAATGTTAATTACCTTTTGTCTTTGAGATAAATGAAGTAATTCTCCAAAAGGAGATTTTTCTGGATCTTCAAATGCTAGGAGTGCCAGAGTTCTCTCTAACTCCGTGAGAATGTCAGGATTTTCCTCCCCTCTCTCCGCCAGGTGGGTCTGGGCATAGTCCAGTGCCGACTCAATGTTTCTCTGGCGGATCAGTTCTATGAGGTGTTGTTGCTGTAAATTATAATTGAGACTGTGCGTGAGAAAACCAACAATTTGGGTTTCGACCAGGTCCCACACAAACCGGGCTGTACAGTCACAGAAGATGGTTAGAGGCTGGAAATTTTGGATTTAGAAAGAAGAGGAATTACACTATCTGTGTAGCAGAAACAAAGGCACTGATCAGCTTCGCAGTAACTGCGAAGCTGATCTGTGCTTTTGTTTTCGCCTATGGAGATTGTTGGTTTTCCCATGCGGCGGCTCTTATTTCAGTCTTTGCATGAGAGAACCAACAATCTTGAGTTTCTGACCAGGTCCGACACAATATGGCCTGTACAGTCAGAGAAGCAGGCTAGATGCTTGAAATTTCGGATTTAAGAAGAAGAGGGATTGGCAAAATCAAGCCCCAAATTAGCTGTGTCTTCTTCGGAAATTCAATATTGCAAGCTTTTAAGATCTTCTAACCTTCACCTGTGACTGTACAGGCTGACTTGTATTGGACCTGGTGTGAAACCTCAAAGACATGATTTTTGACAGGTTACTTCATGAAACGGCTCATTGTCCCTTTTGTCATTTTGACTGTGTGCTTTCATAGCCCCACTTTCATACAAACATGTTCATGCAATGTATACCCCCTTATACCCCACTTTTATGCGATGAAAATGGGATTTATAGGGGTAAACTTTTTTTCCTTTTTTCATTTTTGCTTTAAAACATAAATTGTTGGTACTCATAAGAACCGCCTCGGCGCAGCAGTTCTAATGTGCACCACTGCACCTACAATCCATGTTTTGAGCAAAAATATATAAAAAAATTTCTTAAGAAAATTTCATTTTTTAGGGCTTAAAAATGTCTGAATATTGCATGGACAAGTTTTTGTAAGGTTTTTATTTTTACCTGTAGATGGAAGAATAAATATCTGTCATTATCTAACAACTCGGGATGAAGATTATTGACCAATGAAATTGCATCCTCTATGCAGCCATTTTGTATCCGGTCTCGTATTTTGATTCTGTCGTCAAGCTCGTTGAGGTCGATAGATGGCTGAATCCCAGTTTCAAGACGGAATTTTTCTGCAGATTCTTTAAAACCCTCTGAAACAAATTAACTGATTGTTAAAGGAAAGGGATTATATACAAACATTTACCGGTAAATATATACATTATATCACTTTTATTTATGGCGCTAAACAGTTTGCAACAAATCTCACAAAAATCAACCAAGTTAAAAGAAAGTGAAGATTACAGGGTTCCCACAGACAGTTGAAAATAAAATTCAATGATTTTTCCATGATAATTCAATGACTTTTCCATGATAATTTGATGATCTGAGTTAAATTTCCAGGACTATTCTTTCTGTTTATTTATTATTTTTCGAAATACCTAACTACACCGTCCAGTGTCCATTGAATAAAAATTGTATGTTTTATCAATTCTAACCTGTGACTAGATAGTTCATGATAAGCTTGTTCATGTCTGCTCTTGTGACCTGTGTTTCACTGAGCCGGGACATCCATTCTTCCTTGCTGATCTCCTCTGTTTTTTCAGCACCCAAACTAAGAGACAACACTGAAAAAACAACAATCTCAGATTTCATAAATTGATGCTTTACAACTGAGACAATAATTCTTCATTCATGAACCAACACTTTGTAATACAGGGAGCTTGGCAGACAACCCTGGATATTCAAGGCACACCTATTTTCCAGGAAGGCAAGTGCATTTCAGCTGATTCCATACTGATATAGTTTCCATAGGAGTTTGGCATGATTTAGCTTATCAAAGGCCTTTGAAAAGTCCATCAGTATCAAATCAGTTGCTTACCTTTGCTCGCATTACTGGCAATGTCCATGACAAACATGGTCCCATCTCTATATGACCTTAACTGTTGAGAAGGACATTCAAACAAACTAGAAAATATGTTTATCTATGCCCCCAACTGGTACCTCACTTTCAAGATGTGAAAATGTCTGAAAAATGACCAAGTTCAAATTGCTAAAAAAAGTGACAAAAATTAATATGAGGAGTACATCCCAATCACATGCATATCTTCAAAGCATGGTCATAAAATCTGTAAAGTTTCAGTATTGTATTAAACTGTAGGAGTTCCGCAAACAAGGTCCCCTTTATCCATTCACTAAAATGCCCGAAAAAATGACCAAGTTCAAATTGTGAAAAAAAATGACAAAAAAATAATCCAAGGATTATATCCAAACCACCACATATCTTCAGACCATGCCCATTACACAAGTAAAGTTTTAAATGAATTGGCATGAAACTGTAGGAGAAGTTGCGCACACAAGGTACCCACTGTCCATTCACTTTCATTGTCAAAATGCCCGAAAAATGGCTAAGTTCAAACTGCGAAAAAAGTGACAAAAACTAATCTGAGGATTATATCCAAACCACATGCATATCTTCAAAGCATAGTCACGACATCCGTTATTCAAAGAGACTCTAAATGACCTGGAACCATTCCGAATGGACACACAGCCTCATGTCCAGCCGTAAAACAATATGATGAAAAAGCACTGTTTTTACGCATTGACTGTTTCACCTAGAATTCCATCTTTAATATAAAGAAATGATCTCCGACACTTCGCTATTTGTAGTTCTAGAAAAAGAAATGATCAATTTCGTAGTCACTACATGCTATCTACGCTATTTGATGAACAATTTATGGTCTGTTCGAGACTTTCCTGTTCGCACCCTATACCTGTTTGCTATCTGTACATGTTTGCTACCTGTACATGTTCGCTACCTGACATTTTCGCTACCTGGTTTTCTAAAATGTAAATAATAGGTAATAGAAGTGAAAGTGAAGTCATATAGATCTATATTATTTAATTTTGTTTCATGAAAATATGTACAACAGAATTTTTATAAACTATATTCATAAATATGGGTTAGTACACATAAAATAATGATTGGTGGAGCCTAAAAGGGTAATTAGAGGTGACAAATATCTACATACAAACACACAATCTGGACAATTGTAATTATTTATTTAATTTTTTTAACTATTTTCATGGACAATTAAAAGATGAAATCTGCTGATTGAGGTTATAATTTTAGCATAAAATATATTTCAAAGAAATGTACATTATGATTCTCCGAAAAAAAAAAAAAAAGACGCTTAAAACATGAGCAATGATTAAAACAATTTAAAAGGGAAGAAATGTTATTTAGGATATATTTACTATGAAATATAGGGAATCAAACGAACGAACAAAATAAATAAATAAATAATTTATTTTAGCCTTCGCATGAGAAAACATTTGCATATGCAAAAAGAAAGACACAGATCAGCTATGCAGTAGCTGATCAGCGCCTTTGTTTTCGCCAGATAGTACTATTCCTCTGCTGTTATATCCAAAATTTCACATTCCTAGCTTTATGCTGTCACTGTACAGCCTGGTTTGTATTGGACCGGGTAAAATTTGAAAGTCCTACTCGTGCTTAGGCTACTAAGCAACAATGAAGTTTGGTAGTAAGTGAATAATTAACGGTCATAATTGGCGAGAAGCCGTGAGGTTCAGGAGTGAGTGTATTAACAACCATAATTGGGCGGAAGCCGCGAAAAACATCGTGGTAGCAAACCGACTAGGGTCGATAAGGTGCGAAAAATACCAAGTAGCGAACGGACCAATGGGATGTAGCGATAGGACTAAGTGCAAACGAACCAGGTCGCGAAACATCCAGACACCTGATGAACAACTATGACCGAGGTGGGAACAAGACAACTCACCGACAAGACAACTCACCGACACTGTTTTTGAGACAATTCACCGACAGATTTTGAGACAATTCACCGACACTTCTAAAGACAATTCGACACTTTTATCCAAAGTTAATGACTTGTAACTGATGATCTTGATTGGCGATCATACATTCCCCATTATTGAAAAGACAGCTGTATCACGTTTTCACCGACAAATCAAAGTTTTAGGGCAATTTATCGGCAGATATAAATTTGAAAGCAATTTTAAGACGATTCACCGACAGATAAAATTAAGATTTGATAGAAAATTTTAAGACGGTCCACCGGCAAATTTAACTTTAAAGAGTATTTGATAATATTTCGTTACCAGATTTGAATTTTGAAAGACAATTTAAAGACAATTCATCGTAATATTAAAATTTTGGAGGACGTATTTAAGACAATACACCGATAGTTTTAAGAATTTAGAGGCCAGTTTTTAACAACTCACCATCATTTTTAAATATTGAAAGGTACTTTTAAGACCATTTACTGACAGATTTAAGATTTCAAAGACAATTCACCGACAGTTTTAAGATTTAAAAGATTTATAAGAATTTAGAAACGTTCACGGACAAAGTTAAAATTTGAAAGACTTTCTTATAAGATAATTCACCGACAGTTTTAAGATTGAAAATATTTATAGGAATTTAGAAACAAAAATTTGAAAGACTTTCATATAGGAATTTAAAGACAGTTTAAAGGCAATTCTCCGACACTAAGGTTCCTTCAAGTCACCTCATATTAATCAAATCTGTAATTGTCTTAAGATGTGTCGGTGAATTGTCTCAAAATCGGGAATCAGAATCAGAATCAGAATAGTTTACTGGTGAAACGTCAAACTGACAATACTACACCAGGGGGGATGGGGCTTGACCGGAGGGGATTAGTCCCGGGAATCTGTAATTAATATCTATCTTCTGATACTGAGTCGATCAATTTCTGATCATCACCTCAGGTGTGGGGTGGGTGGCTAAATTTAGAATTTAGTCCAAAATAGGTTCCTGAAAACAGGAAGCGTCACGAACGTGCGCATGCGCACCCACCCTCCGGTCTCAGGCTAGTAATTATCTTAATTGCTCATGATTACCAATGATAATCATCAGTTACAAGTCATTAAATTTGAACAAAAGTGTCGGTGAATTGTCTTCAGAAGTGTCGGTGAATTGTCTCAAAATCTGTCGGTGAATTGTCTCAAAAACCGTGTCGGTGAGTTGTCTTGTCGGTGAATTGTCTTGATTCCACCGAGGTTACCACCTCCACCAAATGAGGAAAATAGCAGGAAAGGTGACCAATATTGATTTCTTTTCGCGGAAGAGTACCTAGCCGACATGCCCGGCCATCAGCCCTATATTTAGGTGCACCCTTGTATCAAACTGAATAAATTAATTTCACATAAACTTACCCCACCCACTGATTTGCCAAAGGCCAGACGATGAAAAGTTTTTTTATTGCGCTTATGACCTTCGTTCTCAAACAGATATTTACCTCTTTCCATGTCAAATAAATTTTTCTTCTTGCCTATGGTATATTCTTGCAAAAAATGTATTAATTATCAACGATATTCATGGAAAAATCATCTTCGCCGAAACGTAAACAAAGACCAGAGCGACAGGAAATCGCTGCACGCATGCGCGCGCACCTGCTTCCGTCTAATTAGTGATTGTTTTCTGTCAAATTTACTCACCAATTTTAGGCAAAAAAGACACTTTCTTCAAATGAATGGTTGTTAAATTAAAAATCTAAAGGAATCTGTTTAAATAGAAGCAACTGTTTTGTTTTGATTCGCTGTGAAATTTTGACTAAATTGACTAAAAAATGGCTGAAGTTGCAGAACCAGTTTACAACATCCAAAAGAGGATGGTACCTCATGTTTAGACATTCCCTCAGGCACTGTATCACACTCACAGAATCTCATGGACATGTCAGAAAGGTAAGGGTTTTAGTAAAAACTCACCAACAGCTTGACGGAGCTGATCAGTTGTAGAGTTTTCAGATGTTTTGACAGATGTTTGTTTGATTGACAAGTTTTGACAGATTACCTGTCAAAGTTGTAGATTTCAGGTCACCATGACTTAAACTTGTGAAGCTTCAGTTTTTACTTTAATAATTCCATTTTATGTCCTTGTGTGGCAGCTGTACATCAATGACTCAATGTATATTAACACATAATCAAGTAATCTGAAATAAGGCACTATCGCTACGCTCTACTCCCATTGCACAGACAATTTTAAAATATTTAAAGCTGGTGAAATATTTATATCCCTGGTGACCATTTCCATTATTGAAAGTTAATTGATCAATTAGTATAATGCAGCTCATGTTGAAATGTCACGGTGACGTCAAACTATGTGGGAATTTAATTGTCAATTAGTATAATGCAGCGCGTGTTGGAAACATCACGATGACGTCAAAAATAACAATTCCGGTTCCGGTTGACGAAAGATTTTTTCTTTATCAATGTACAGAAGAACAGAACATTTTACCATGGTTCTGTCATAAGAGGGACGCAGGAGCGTCGCTATTATTCACTATGAAAGGCTACCTGGCCACTGCAGTTTGTTTGTTTGAATTGATGCTTTACGTCCCAGTCAACAGCAATGTTCATGGGACATAGCCTCCATTTTATGGGACTATTACCCAACATTAATATGTCACGACACAGTATGACTAGAAATAATGTTAGGCCATCCTTAATAAATTGTTGGTTTGCTGTGCTCCTACCCACCATTTCGGAAGTGGGTAGGTAGGTAGGGTTTTTTTTTTGTTTTTTTTTTTCTGTTTTTTTTTTTTGGTGAACCTGTAAAAAAAAAAAGTTCATTTGCTTTATCAGTGCTTGAATATGGTTGAAAAGCTATATATTTAAAGTGAGTCATTGTTGAAACATTGTTTAAAAACTAAATTTGGAAGTTTTGATTTAAATATTTACCAGAAACTGAATCTTTGATTTTAGTTTTTTTTTTTGATGAAAAAAAAAAAAAAAAAAAAAAAAAAAATTCCCCAGCATGGCCATAAAATTTTTTGGGTAGGGCCAATTTTTGTGGGTAGGTAGGAGCACAGCAAACCAACAATTTTTTAAGGTCGGCCCTACGTAGGTTGTTCGGAAAGTTCGTGTAAATTTGTTATATCTCTTATAATTTTCATCCGTTGTACTGGAAAGTTGGTGTGCGTGAACTTCCACTTATTCTTAATTACTGATAGAAAAAGGAAAGAAAAATGACAATAGAAACCGAAAATACAGGTTGTCATGGCAACGTCATCATCGGTACCCGGAGCAGTCCGAAAAATATCACTTTTTTTAAACGAAGTCTTTAAGGCATAAACATAATTTCTGACTGATTGCTCATGGCCAGAAAGGCATGGAATCGTCTTATAATATTTCAACAACATGAAATTGCTTCCTGAAAATTTAAAATCAATTGGATGTTCCACAAAGAATTTATGGTCCTTTATTACGAGGGTTGTATGGGGGAAACCATGACGTTAAACTGTGTCGTTGCGTTGCTGAAGATTATGAACTTCTGAATTTTCTTCATAAAACACACACAGAAACACTTAAGATGGTAAAATAAACTGGAAAACTATGAATAATATAGTTCAACATTTATGTACAAATGTTTCGCATGTTTTAAGAGTAGAATAAAAGCAACTAATGGTGATTTTAGAAGTAACCAACCGGCAGCGGAATTGTGTTCCATTAAGAATTGCGAAAAATTGGATGATTCAGTGGAGAATATTAGCAAAATAGACACAGGGAGATGTATCAGCACATACTGATATTGGTTACGCAAACTTATTACAAAAGAATGGACAGACACATTAAATGCGAACATTTTTTGTTGGTGTTTATGCTGAGAACAACGGGATTAAAATAAAGTTTGACGTTTTCGCAACGTCATTTTGACTTTGGCGTGCTCCGGGTACCCATACATCGCCTTTTTGTAATGAGCATATTTTTATTATGTCTTTGCGCATCATCTTGGTTTTCACAGCATTTATAGAGGTCATGTTGAAGTTGAATTTGGTATGTTTCTTTTTGTTTTGCTATGAAAATGAGTTGAATGATCGGACAATTATTCGAACTTTCCGAACGCCCCTCGTAGTGCTGAGACTACCAACTCAATGGGAAGAACAACATGCATACAACCCATTGAAGTAACAGCATCATTTCTACAGTGTGACAAGCACTGAGGCCTTGTGGATTGATTGGTCGGGGTTTAGGATGCCACTGGTTCCTAACAACATGTATAACTCCCCATAGAACTGGTTAATGCTTAGGAACAATGAAAATTGTAAACTGTGAGTGTGACACACAAGAGACTGGCCATTGACAAGAGTCTTGACAGCCTTGCTTTTCAGTATGACTGACTTGTAGTCCGATAACACCGCTTATCTGTATTACATTGCCCAATATTTAGTAAATTGGTAACTTTTGAGTTGGTTAATGAGTGGTGTTGGCCTCAACCGTGACATGAAGACCGCAAAAGAGGATCCATGGAAAAAAGAAAATATTTAGTAATCGTAAAGTATTTGATAGAAATGTGGTCATCTGCAAGTAAGATCAGGAGCAGAATACACAATCATATTCAATTTTCACTGTTTGCATACGTGTACATAATCGTATATCAGTTGGGAGTGTGGTGGCTTAATGATTTAGTGTATTAGACTCCAGGTAAGTAGATTGAGATTTTGGGCCCTAACTGATGACTGGTTGGGTCCCAACATGACTGAAAAAATGTTGACTGGGATGATAAACCATAAAACAAACAAACTTAACAAAACAGACATTAGCCACCTTAGGCTCAAGATAAACATGGAGCTCATCACCTACTTGACATGAATATAATGTCTTTATCTTGAGTTCAGGAAAGTGACACTTTTCTATGTGGACATAGATTTGTTCATTACCATAATTGATGAAAATATTTGGGTACCAGGTACTATTAAGAAACTTACTGTTTTGTTACCACAGAAATTATTTTGTTGTAGACACAGCAAAGTTCAAGCTGCATACATGTATGTAAGAGTTTTCTTATGGAGTATTTAAGACAGTCTAAATTAGGTTGAGATAGCTCCATCCTCACTAGTCTTGGAATTTCAGACTTACACCCACTCCTTGCATAACATGGCCATTTTACGGAGCATGAAGAAAAAAAATCATTGTGTTCCAAAGAAGCCATGGTTCACACTGAACTGAAGGAGGCCTCTGCTGTTTATGTCTCTTTTGTATTTGGCTAAAGCTAGCTAGATGGCTACCTTGTAGGGAAAGAGATAGTTACATGTTGTAACTTTTTGGGTTGTTTCATGCTGTACTTTGTTTCCCGCCTGGTGTCTTGGTTGGGATTTTGATTTTAGTTGTATTTCTGTGCATTCTATTCTTACTAGAGTGCTAGAGAGATGGTTCACATTTGAGCCGCGTCATGAGAAAACCATATTTTTGCCTATGCGAAAACAAAGGCGCCTTTGTTTTCACTACACATGTAGTACAATTCCTCTTCTTTCTAAATCCAAGATTTCCAGCCTGTAGCCATCTTCTGTGATTGTACAGCTCGGTTTGTTTCAGACCTGGTCAGAAACACCAGTTTTCTCGCGTAGCGGCTCATTTTATGTTTATTTTTTGTGATCCATGTTATGGCTAATTGGGTGTGACATAATCTTATGTTTTGCATAGCAACCTGAACTAGATTCTTTTGCACATAGCACATTCCTGTGTATCAGTACATCTGGCAGATGCAATGATATTCTATATATTTGTACCATCAGGCATAAGCAAACAAGATAGACCCAGGTCAGTCTGGCCCAGAGGTTATAAAACTTTTTTCAAGCTCAGCTCAGCTGAGCATGAAATTTCAATGGCTCATAGATATTGAAATAGTCAAAATTAGTGTAAAATTTAGGTTCAAAAGTCAAAACTTAGTAATTTATCCTTCTCATAAATGTTAAAATGCCAACAATTGTTGGCATTTTAACATTTATGAGCAGGATAAATTTTCGTCTAAGCAGAGCTGAGCATGAAAAGATTCTTTTGAATTTAGAGTGTTCAGACATTTGAGAAGATTATGGTATGCTGTCATTTTAAGTTAAACTGATCAATGCAACTCAAAAGCCTCATGCCTAATGATGATGCAGGATGATGCAGTAGTATTTTAATGATGATTTACAGATTTTTTTTGTTGTTTTTTGTTTTGCTATTTCTCATATAGCATAAATACATGTAAGCTGCTAATGGCATGCTACTTTAAAAGTGTGTCTGTTACTGTATTCCTCTCATTTTTGTTAATCAAAAAATCAATCGTACCAAATCAGTTCAACACTCTTGATTGAAGGAAGCCTCCTTGAATAATGAGATTTGACATGCTATTATGAGCTTGATAGTGTCCTGTCTTTCTGATAGTGAAAAGAACAGCACAATTTGATATGGCATTCTGGAACAATAAAATGTGCAGACATTGCTAGCACAGGGTGGCTTTTGCTAGATAGGACACTGGTCCAGCACATTCTCTCTCTTATTGTCAGTTGCTGTTGAAAGAATGTGCTCTGGGTAGTGGTTAACAACTTAGATAAGCCCTACCCAGGAAAAGACCTCACCATTTTTGGACTGTTGCTATCCTTTAATACAGTTGTAAGTTCTCCCTGTGACATTCACTTTGCCTCTAAATCTCCAAAGCAAATAATTAGCAATTCCAACTGGACATTAATGGTCAATTTTCTGTTTGTAATCAATAATTTAGTCTGATTTACTTTCATTGCTCCTGTTAAGTAAATATTAGACAGCAATTTTCTCAGATTCTTGGAAATGTCAGTAGGCTGTCCCAGGCACTGACAAGGGAGGCAACCTGTTCTGTACTATTGGAATTTCTTACAGGATAACATGATTTCACTCCCACTTGAGGTTTTCCACTGTTTGGTTCAAGCAGATGGTTTTACATTTTGTTGCAATTTAATATTAAATTAGTTGAAAATACAATGAAGCAGGTGGTTAATGGGTCTGCATTCTTGTTAAATTTGTAAGGAGGCTGATATCAATTGAGCGGCGTCATGAGAAAACCAGATTTTTGCCTTTGCAAAAACAAAGGGCAGATCAGCTTTGTAGTGACTGCACAGCTGATGAGCGCCTTTGTTTTCGCTACAGGGATAGTACAATCTCTCCCCTTGTTAAATCCAAAATTTCAAGCCTCTAGCTTTTTTTCTGTGGCTGTACGGGCCGGTTTTTGTCAGACCTGGTCGGAAACCCCGAAGACTGGTTTTCTCGCATCGTGGCTCAATTCTGATTGCATGTCCAATTCTTCCTTAACAACTTCCAATTTTAGTTGAATAAATTATGACATTTATGCATTCATCATTTGTAATCATTAACCCCCCCCCCCCCCCCTCGCTTTATTCAGTAAAGCGTATGCTAAAAGCAGGGAGGGCCAGACAGTCAAATGACAAATGGTCACAAAGTTAGTGAAACACTGTCGCAAAGTAAGTGAAACACTGTCGCAAAGTTAGTGAAACACTGTTAATGGGTTGTAATACCCTTAATGGGTTGTAATACCCAAATGAAAATAGTGTGGTACACTTGTGGTTTTGTGGCTTACTCTTAAAAAGTGAGATGTAATTAACATTTATGTGGTTGCTGAATTAGTTTTCCCACTGCAAAGTACTGAATGAAATTGTTTGTGTTAACATTGGGAACTATTTTTTGCTTGAAAGACCACAAAATATTATGGATGGGAATCTATCCCAGCAGAATTTTTTTTTGCCCTTGATAATCACATTATGAAAACTTGCCCTTGCAATATACAGATTTTTTCAGCTGTAAAAATTGAAAATTTCATCAGAAAAAAAATGATATTTTTCTTATTTTTGCTCTAAACGTAGTTGTGGGTACACTTTAGAACCGCCTCGCCAAGCAAAAATAAGAAAAATAAGTATACCATTGCATACCCCAGTATAAAAATGAGGGTATACATTAAACAGACATGTTTTCGTGATGATTGCAGTATGTTGTCTAATTGTCAAAGGAAAATATAATTAAATTATTACTTTATTAAAACAATAGATGTGCAAATGCAACATTGTCATGACAATTGGTGCCAGAACATGTATGATATGCTGAAAGAACCGCAAGCATTTTTACGTCTAGGCAATATGTAACCACACTATTTTCTATCATCTATACACTTTAATACTTTTATTTTATTAAATTCAGGATTTTATTGCACCAATATTAAATAATTATCATTAGTAATGATTATCATTTTATGGGAGGTTATGTTTATTATTGTCCTGAATGACCAGTCATTGAACCTGTTAAATTTATCACTGGAGACAACCTTGAATCCTTAAATGGTGGATCTGACCATGATGGTGAAGTCTTTGATGTTTGAAACTAAGATCATGATGGGGTATGTTGGTGTTTTATAAAGCATTAAATCCAGTTTAGCGTTCTTTCATGATGTGACAGTATCTTGTAAGCTCACTTGTACGACAGGAGCTGTGTCAGCATTGCAAAAATGTTTTTGGTTAATGTTTTTATAAGTCCTGTTGATCAAGTTGATACTATGCCTGATTTTAGATATTGGTCTGAAGTTTTATGCTGCACCATTGTGACCCACCTGGGTGACATGGAGGTCAAGGTCAGTTTTTAACAGTTTTTAGCTCGCCTGCACGAAGTGCATAGAGCTATTGTAGTCACCTCAGTCGTCCCCGTTTACGTTTACGTGTACGTCCGCGTCACACTTTCGGTTAAAGTTTTTTATAAGTCTATATCTCTTGACCATGTTGATGGATCAAGTTGATACTTTTTATGTTGCTAGATATTGGTCTGAAGTTTTACGCAGTACCATCATGACCCACCCTGGGTGACCTTGAGGTCAAGGTCACGGACTTAGGAATTTTGTGTTTAAGTTTTTGGTTAAAGTTTTTGTAAGTCTATATCTCTTGACCATATTGATAGATTGAGTTGATACTTTGCATGTTGCTAGATATTGGTCTGAAGTTTTACGCAGTACCATCATGACCCACCCTGGGTGACCTTGAGGTCAAGGTCATGGACTTAGAAATTTTGTGTTTAAGTTTTTGGTTAAAGTTTTGGTAAGTCTATATCTCTTGACCATATTGATGGATTGAGTTGATATTGAGTTGCATATTGCTAGATATTGGTCTTAAGTTTTATGCAGTACCATCATGACCCACTCTCAGTGACCTTGAGGTCAAGGTCACAGACTTATAAATTTTGTGTTTAAGTTTTTGATTAAAGTTTTTGTAAGTCTATATCTCTTGACCATGTTGATTGATCATGTTGATACTATGCATGTTGGTAGATATTGGTCTGAAGTTTTATGCAGTACCATCATGACCTCCCCTGGGTGACCTTGAGGTCAAGGTCACAGACTTAGAAATTTTGTGTTAAAAATTTTTTGGTTAAAGTCTAAATCTCTTGAACATGTTGATGGATAAAGTTGATACTTGCATGTTGATAGATATTGGTCTCAGGTTTTATGCTGTACATCACAACTCACCTGGATGACCTTGAGGTCAGGGTCACGGACTTGGAAGTTTTGTGTTTAAGTTTTGGTTAATTAATGTTTTTATAAGTCTATATCTCTTGAACATGTAGATTGATCTGTGATCAAGTTGATGCTTTGCATTGGTCTGAAGTTTTATGTTGTACCATCATGACCCACCTGAGTGACCTTGAGGTCAAGGTCATGGGTCATAGATTTTAACAGATGTAGTGGCAAAGCACAAGTCAGGCGAGCTACGCTGTCCTGGGACAGCTCTTATTGGTTAAAGTTTTTAGAGCTCTATATCCCATGAACATGTGGATGGATCTAGTTGGTGCTTTGCCTTCTGTTAGATAGTTTTATGCTGTACCATCATGAGCCACCTGAGTGACCTTGAGGTCAAGGTCATGGACTTTGAAAATAGTTTTTTGTTAGTTTTAGTGGCAAAGCACAACTCAGGGGAGCTACACTGTCCTATGGCAGCTCTTATTTTTGTTTGGGGTTAAATGTGAGTCGGTCGGTGCATTGGAAATATGAGCAGAGACTATCGAAGATATGCATGAAACATGCTTTTTCAAGGAAATGGAAGCCAAAAAAATAAGATATAAGTTCAAAAGTGCTAGAAAAATGAAATGATATTTGATAAAAAATGATCATTTATTTTCATATCACAAACATGATATTGATGGAACAAATAGGCTGATATTTTGAACATGGTGCCATAATAACACACATGAAAAGGCTAGAGTAATAACTTTATTGCTTTCTATCCATATACTAGACATTTCTTTCTTTTTCACTGATCCCTTCCTATCTATAATACTGCATAATGAAAATCTGAACATGCATTGGAATTTTTATGACACACTTTTTATGAAAAAAAAAAAAAAATTAATAAGTAAATTGAAAATGATGTTTAAGTCCTTAACATACCCTAAATGGGTATGCTCATTAATGCTATGAGAAAACCCCCTTTTTTTTGCCTATAAAGTAGAAATCTCAGTTGTCAATGGGTACAGTAATGTAATTCAACCATGAATTGATTATCTCCCCTGCTTGAGAAAAAAATATAAGGCAGGTCATGGCATGATGTTTCATCAATGGGTAGAAAACATACATTTTGATTGAAAATATGTGTAGAAACTAATGAAATAGCTATCATATACCCATTTCCAACTCATTTTCATTCAACAATCACTAGTCATTAAATATCTTTCAATCAAGGTACTCATGTTTTGGCATGGAAAATAGATGGATAGTATGATACTGGTGATTGTAATGGTGTTTTGCTATTCAGTTAAACCAATTTTTGACGAATGGATTTTCCCATTATTATCATTTGGGTGAGTCTACTTTCATTTTGAGGGACATCAGGAGTGATTTTGAATTTTTATTCCATTTTTTTGATGAAATTCCTTTATTAAGCAAACAGTAGCCCCAGATGGGACGCCGCGTTCTGCGGCGTCACATCTGGGGCTATACTGTTTGCCTATGTCCCACGAAAGGGATGCCAGGCCTATATGAGTTAATACAGAGTCTGCATGGAAAGAAATAAATGGAGTATAAAATAGAAATTATCATGCTCACATAATTCCTGCATTGGATCGTAATTACTGCAACATTGTCTGATGAAGATGTGACTCATATTGTCCTTGTGTCACCGATGTAAAGCTATGTTTTTAATCCATACAATATAGACTGCTGATCACCAGAAAAATTGTTTTAAATTAATTGATAGGAGTTTAGTTGGGCAGATTTGGTGCACATCCATAAGGCTATTCTGAGCCTGGTCTGATGTGATTTGGATATGAACTTATGGCATAGTGGATCAGTTAAATAAAGATGTTGGCTTTCCTTGGTAGTCTCTGAGGACTGAAATGAAGACAACTTGTATGAATGGGTTGACTTCTTTCACCTGGATCATGTAATTTGTCCAAAAATAATGCAGCATCAAACGTAATAAGCCCCAAATTTCAAAAACATTATTTCTCCCATCTTTTCATTGTAATGTTCAAAGTAGCTTATTTGGGAGTTTGACAATTATATTCATTTGATTCTGCAGCTCATTTCACAAAGGATTTTTATATCCAGATATTTAGGAACTATACAAGATACTTTTCTGTGACACTAGGAGCAGAAGATGAGGATTTTTGATTATGAGGATAAACGACTTATATTTTTTGTCATTTCTATATAAAACACAAAATGATGGCACTCCTTAAAATGCTTTTATTGTGGCAAGTAAGGTGAGTACCTATAACTTGTGTTTATATAGAGAAATAGAGAGTATTATTCCAAATTATCAAAAGAATATTTCGCTTAAATGCTCCAGTAGCGTCAAGTGTGACAGGGAATCACTAAGTCTATGGAAGCAGTACAAAAAAAGCTCATAAAAGAGAATTTCAGAAGAAATTAATAATGGGAAAATAATCTCTGGGCAAAGGAAGCAACGAGCTTGTAGTGAAAGAAGACATTCTTATAGAGAAATTGTGAAGTAATATATGACTTTCACAGCTCCATAAAAAGAGAACTTAGGAGAACTGGATCTAGAAAACTAGGGCATGTGACAATTTTAATATGAATTTGATGTGAATAAAAACGGATAAAATTGTCAATAATTTAGATGAAGAACTATCCATTCAAGGTTGTGATGTTGATGTATGCAGTGTTGACTGATTCAAGTGCACTTCTACATGTAATGCATGCAAATAACGAAACTGACATAAATTTGAAAAAAATATTGATGTTTTAAAAAAATTCACTTTAATTCTTTTGGATATCAGTCTTTAGTGGAATTATGTATGTGTACTGGTTTATTTAATTAAAGCATATATAACAAACAATGTAGAACTGTAATGAAAATGATAAAATAGCTTCATAAAGTTAAACAATGTTGAAGAAATGTGTATCATACATATGATTTAATGCATCATAAACTGGCCTGATGTATGTGAGAAGTTCAAAGTTTGGATCATTTCCTACAATAGTGGAAGGATATCCGTACCATGAATGGCAGCCAAAATCTCAGCATCTGTCCATGGACGCCTTGGCATCACTCCTCAAGTAAGTACATTATGTGTACAAAACAAGAAATAGCTTTAAAAAAGATAAATGGTGAAGATAATAAAGATCTTATACATTATAATGTTTGCTTGCATCATAAACCTGTGTGAGTATCCATAGAGGCAGACTGGAGGTATGGATCTCGTAGGATGGTTTTAAAATGGTAATTTGTTGGATGCTGGTCGTCTGTTACCCCTGTGGGAAAGCTCAAAGACCCTAACCGACCCAAAAAAATTTCCACTCTGCAAATGGCATATTAACATCTGTGCTCAAGTAGAGGAATGAGGAGTTCAAACCTTAAGCCACGGTGTTGTGTCCTGAAGCAACCCATAAAAAAGTTATATTACCAAGGAGGTGGTGACTTGTGATCTGCACTGGAATGTTCCTGGCATATCATATGTATACATTTAGGCGTAAACGAATATTAGGTTTCTTCAAACCCTTTGAATGAAAGATCAACTTATTTGTGCCTTCTCATATTTTGCAACTCAGTAAAGTTTGGAAAAGCAATACTTTTGTGACAAAAAGTATCTGTGAATTTTTAAGGTTATTCAACACCCAATTAAATGCATGAAAAATTGCAATTGTACATAATTTGTCACCAGTTTGTTATTTTAATGGGGTTAATAGATATTCAACTGTGAGGGATGTGTTGGCTTCTGAGCTAGAACTGTTCTTAATTAAATGGCATTTCGAAACATATTGATAAAAAACAAAACAAAACAACAACAACAACAACAAAAAAAAGTTGAAGCATCACCAACTACTAGTTAAGTATGCTGTTTTGATCAGGACAAGAATCGAAATGAGATGTCTCTTGTGATATAATGGTTATAAAGCCAGAGGTTGTAGGCCTGATTCCAAGCTTCTCCGTTCATTTAGATAAGACTTTAAACCAAGGTCCCGTTTCCATGTGACCTCAGCTGTTGGCAAGACATGAAGCAAACAAAACAAACAAAAGTGTTTTTGCAAATGAGTATTTTTCTTTTGGTCCATGAGCTATTTAAGATGTCGGTACCACCTGACCTGAACAGATCCCCCCGCACTTTTTCACAGTTTTGGCATGTATAAAATTAGATAAAATCGGGGGGACCTTTCTAGGTGGTAGCTTTATGGTTAAAATCTTCGAGTTTATTCTAGTATACCCCCTTCATTTGTCTGTGCTTTTCTCTTATATCTTAAGTTTTCTTCAATTTTTGGAACAAGATAGTCAGATTGTTCATATGTCTTATTATATGACATGGCTATCAATTATTGTCATATCAATCATTTGATACCAATTTTAGCTCTCTAGGACTTTTGGCTGCTGAGATATAAACGTTTCTGTTGGTATACCCCCTCAATTTTTCTGTCATTTTTATCTAATATTTTAAGTTCTCATCAATATTCAACACTAAGAAAGCCTAGTTTTTCATAAATCTTATCCTATGACTATAGAGCAATACCATAGCTATCATTTGATACCGATTTCGGCTCTCTATAACTTTTGGTTGCCGAGTTATAAAGATGTTTGGGGGTATACCCCCTCCACTTTTTTCTGTGATTTTTCTCTAACATTTATAGTTTTTATCAATATTCGAAAAAAGTAAGTCAGGTTGTTTGTGTGTCTTACCACGTGATTTTAGAACATTATCTTTGCAATTATTTGATACCAATTTCAGCTTTCTAGAGCTGTTTGTCATTGAGATAGTAGCAGTTTTATTGGTATACCCCCTTCGTTTGCGTGATTTTTCTCTTATATCTTAAGTTCTTTTAGATATTTGAGAAACAAGAAAGTCAGCTTGTTTATATACTTGTTGCATGGTTATAGAATATTGTCATAGCAATCATTTTATAGCAATTTCAGCTCTGTAGAGCCTTTGGTAGCCTTCTTGGCCAGTGATGTTTCTCCTATACTTTCGGTTTTCTCAAATGTTTGAGCAGCAAAAAAGTCAGCTTGCTATATACCTTTTACATGGTCATAGAATATTTTCATATCAATTATTTGATACCAATATCAGCTCTCTAGGACTTTTGGTTGTTGATATATATATATATGTTTCCTTTGGTATACCCCCTATATTTTTCTGTGATTTTTATCTAATATTTTAAGTTTTCATCAATATTCAAACACTAAGAAAGTCTAATTTTTCATAAATCTTATCTTATGATTATAGAACATTACCATAGCAATCATTTTATACCAATTTAAGCTCTCTATATTTTTGGTTGCTGACGTATTAAGTTTTTTGGTGGTATACCCCCTCAATTTTTCGGTGATTTTTCTCTAATATTTAAAGTTTTTATCAATATTCAAAAAAGTAAGTCAGATTGTGTAAGTGACTTACCAAGTGGTTTTAAAGCGTTATTTTAGCAATCATTTGATACCAATTGATAAGAAAGTCAGTTTGTTTATATACTTGTTATATGGTTATAGAATATTGTCAAAGCAATCATATTATAGCATTTTCAGTCTCTAGAACGTTTGGCTATTGAGATATATACGTTTCCATTGGTATACCCCCTATATTCTTCTGAGATTTTTATCTTATATCTAAAGTTCTCATCACTATTTCATCAATATGAAAGTCAAATTATTTATGTTTTTATCACATGATTAAAGAAAGTTATTCTAGCAATCATTTGATACTAATTTAAATTCTCTAGATCTTTTGGTTACTGACATATTAGCAGTTTTCTTCGTATACCCCCTTCGTTTGCCAATGTTTTTTCTCCTATAGCTTAAGTTCTCTTAAATATTCGAGAGAGAAAAAACATATTTTGTTTATATACCCTTTACATGGTTATAGAATATTGTCATAGCAATCATTTGATACCAATTTCAGCTGTCTAGGACTTTTGGTTGCTGAGAAATATACGTTTCCATTGGTATACTCCCTATATTTTTCTGAGATTTTTATCTAATATCTAAAGATCTCATCACTATTTCATCAATATGAAAGTCAAATTATTTATGTTTTTATCACATGATTAAAGAAAGTTATTCTAGCAATCATTTGATACTAATTTAAATTCTCTAGATCTTTTGGTTACTGATATATTAGCAGTTTTCTTCGTATACCCCCTTCGTTTGCCAATGTTTTTTCTCCTATAGCTTAAGTTCTCTTAAATATTCGAGAAAGAAAAAAACATATTTTGTTTATATACCCTTTACATGGTTATAGAATATTGTCATAGCAATCATTTGATACCAATTTCAGCTGTCTAGGACTTTTGGTTGCTGAGAAATATACGTTTCCGTTGGTATACCCCCTATATTTTTCTGAGATTTTTATCTAATATTTAAAGTTTTCATCTATATTCCAACAATGAGAAAGTCAAATTATTTATGTTCTTTATCTTATGTTTATAGAACATTATTCTTGCAATCATTTGATACCAATTTTAGCTCTCTAAAGCTTTTGGTCACTGATATATCAGCAGTTTTATTGGTATACCCCCTTCGTTTGCAAATGTTTTTTTCTTCTATAGCTTAAGTTCTCTAAAATATTCGAGAAACAAGAAAGGCATTTTATTTATATATCCTTTACATGGTTATAGAATATTGTCATAGGAATCCTTTGATACCAATTTCAGCTGTCTAGGATTTTTGGTTGCTGAGATATATACGTTTCCGTTGGCATACCCCTATATTTTCTGAGATTTTTATCTAATATTTAAAGTTCTCATCTATATTCCAACAATAAGAAAGTCAAATTAATTATGTTTCTTATCTAATAATTATAGAACATGAACATAATTCTAACAATCATTTGATTCAAATTTTAGCTCTCTAGAGCTTTTGGTCAGTGAGATATCAGCAGTTTTATTTGTATACCCCCTTCGTTTACCGGTGATTTTTCTCCTATATCTGAAGTTCCCTTAAGTATTTGCGCTACAAGAGAGTCAGCTTATTGATATATCTAATTGTGTAATTATAAAATATTGTTATAGCAATCATTTGATACCAATTTCTGTTCTTTATGACTTTTGGTTCCTGAGAAATACACGTTTTCGTAGGTATACCCCTACATTTTCTGTGATTTTTCTCTAATATTTCAAGTTTCCTCAATATTTGAACAGCTCAAAAGTCTGACTATTAATGTATCTTATTATGTCGTTTTAGAATGTTATCATAGCACTCAATTGTTACAAACTTCAGCTCTCTATGGCTTTTGGCTGCTGAGCTATAAACGTTTCTGTAGGTATACCCCCTACATTGATCTGTGATTTGTCTCTAAAATTGGAAGTTCTCATCAATATATGAACATCAAGAAGGTCAAAATCATTCTGTATTTCTTCACATTAATATAGAACATTATCATAACAATAATTTAATACAAATTTCAAGTCTTTGGAGTTTTTGGTTGCTGAGATATCTGAATTTCGTTGATTTTTCCCCTTCGTTTATCTGTTATTTTTCTCTAATATTTGAAGTTCTTTTTTAATATTTGAGCCTATAGATAGCCAGCTTGTTTATATATCTTATTACATGGTTATAGAGCATTGTCATAGCAATCATTTGATACCAATTCAAGCTCTTTAGAGCTTTTGGTTGCTGAGATATAAACAACTGTGCTGGTATTCTCCATTTTCTGTGATTTTAGTCTAATACATGAAGTTTTCATAAATATTCGAACACCAGGAAGTCAGTTTGATAATTATATCTTATTACATAGTTATATAGCATTGCAAAAGCAATCATTTGATACCTATTTCTGCTTTCTGGGTCTATCAGTAGCCAAGATACACGTGGTAATATAGGTGTATCACCTTACTAACTGCGCTTATTAGGGGTTGTATTGAACACTTTGTGGTTTTAACTGACACAAATGGGCATTAAAGTGGTCCTCTGACCAAACTGACACCCTTGAGCATTTGTTCTAAGGGTTCAAATTACATCCTATAACCCAAACCAAACCCTTCAAATGGCAATATAATTATTTTCCTTTTGAAAATCCTGATTTTCGTCATTTTCATTAATATTCATGAAAATGCAAATGAGATGATTTTCATCTAGGCCCATGGCATCAACAAATTTGTCAAATAGAATAATTGATACAATAACAAGGAGCCACAATGATAGTTTAGGCCTGAAATTAGTTTTTATGGGATAATTGATTTTTGACTTCTTTTTTTTTCATTTTAATGTTTTAATGAAAATTCATGAATATGCAAGTAAGATAATTTCCACTACTTATCATAGGATAAAAGGGATATGTCTAAGCTTAAGAATGAGACCAAGTTCAATGGTCTAGGATAAAAAACAATTGAGATATTTTCAATTTTCTATGTGTACCCCCATTATTGACGCAAAATTGAATATTTAGAGTAATTTAATAAAACACAGAGTAAAACGCAAACGCCTCGACTTTCAGATGGCAGAAAACAGGATTTGATAGCTTTTTTAATGTACTTTTAGAGAATAATAGTGTAGAAATTTCCTTTGGGGAGGAAAGGGGGATATGGATAGCTAGAAGACTATTCCCTACCGTTTTTTGTGTTAAATGACGTTTTTTTTAATTATGGGGTATAGTAAATAACGTGTCGTTTCACCATTAAAGCTACCAGCAATGCAAGTCCCCCCGATTTTTTACAAGTCTACAAACATAGTCCTACATGAAAATCATAAGGGGATTTGTTCAGGCCAGATGGTACCGACCCCCAAAATTTACGGTATTGGCTCATGGACCATTTGAGCTCTTCAATGTGAGTTGTTTTATGCCAGAATATAAGATTGATGGGTTTTGCATATTACTGCCTTGCTCTAGATCTATGCAAAAAAAACTTGAAGTTTCTCTCATCTCTGAGTGATAGTGTCTGAAGAGGTCGAACTAGAACTGTCTGTGTAGAACTTTATTCTTTTAAATAGTCTTGTATGTTATAAAACAACTTCGTGTGTTTAGTGTTTTCTACACAAAGACTGCCATACAGAATTGGTATTACACTCCAACCTCGTTAGTACTCGCCTCAATATAACGCGTTGACCGGTATAACGCGGTGCCTGCATGGACCCCAAAAAATTCTGATTGTGGAGAAAACGATCTCAAAAAAAAAAAAAAAAAAAAAAAAAAAAAAAAAAAAAAAACTATCTGAAAATCCCAAAACAAAAACGATCTCATTCATTCTCAAACCTGTATTGTGACAATCCACAATTCAGTTCCAATATACAAGGTGTCAAACATTAATCAATTGAATAAACAAGCTTTTAAATCCAATCAAAAGCCAATTAGTCTACATCAGTTTTATCCCCACGCATGATTGAGCAGTGTCATTGGGATCAACTTACGTAATTTATGCAAACATCCGGTCGTAAACACAATGAATTGGCCAGTGCGGAACAAAAGATTAATTTGGGCAAAATAATCAGGGAATGATCAGACCACCCTGTATGAATGGGTATCTGATAATTGTCAACTTTTTAAGCGCATAGTGAACACTGATCAGTGGTAGAACATATGAGTCTTTACCATGTTTACTGTCCCTCTCTCCTTCTCTTTTTTTTTTTTTTTTTTTTTTTTTTTTTTTTTTTTAGTTTTTGTCATGTAGTATGGCGGAACCTTCTAAATTCGGGACAATTCGAAATTCGGGGTAATTTATGTTTCTCACATTTTCTCTTTCTATGTGAAATGTTTTGAGAAGTTTTTAACCCCAGTTGAAACATAAATGTTTGCCCTTTAAAATGGTATGTAAATTGTATCTGAACAACAATTTTGTAAAAGTCAGCAAGCATTTATATTCGAGCACCCATTTTTTCAACAATGAAGAAAAGGAAATTCTTAATAAAATATAGTCCCTAAGATTAAACTTCACTCAAATACAAACCAGGCAGGAAAGATAATTTCAAGTAACATGAATACTTTGGGGATATCCAGCTCTACAAAATGCTGAAACTCTGGTTGTTCTAGCATCACTGGATAATTTTAATTTGAACTTTGTTTACCACTACACCGAATTTATAAAGGACTTTTGGTCAGGCTGAAAATCCTACCTGTGCCATTGTATTCAAGGATACTTATGTAACGGCATGAAAGTGATCAATTTCTCATTTATGCATCAGTACAGCATATGTCAGTGCACATGTACAAGAAATGTTTTGAACCTTAGATTTAAGAGAGAGCTGCACTTTGCAACTAAACATTAACTACACCGAATTTCGAAGGTACCATCATACCTCAGTGAAAAACACCAATACAATGACCTTGATCTGAGTTGTTCAAGCGCATAATTTGATTACAGTTGCTCCCCTTTGTAAAACGTTGTATGCGTGTTTTGGTAAAATCTATATTTATCCAACACAATCAGCGTAGACTTACAATACTGACCATGGTGTATAACTTCATTTACATAATAATATTCAATTCAACAAAAAAATTTAGATTTGTAACAGCAATTCTATAAAATGTTGAAAGAAATTTATTGATAAATATCAAAGGTACACACCTTAATACTGTTAAATTTTTGATCTGCAAATATATTATTGATGGCTGTGTATACAATACATGAGAAGATACCATAGTAATAGGTGGTTCTTCAATCCAGCAGCAGGCAAGGACCTGTTGATGTGTCCGTCGCTAGTACGCGACTCACTTATAACGCGGACCAAATCTGTGGACCCCGACCGTCGCGTACTAACGAGGTTGGAGTGTAGTATCTAGTTTGCAAATGGCACAGATGCTAACTTTCCTACTTAGATATCTGATCTGCATTTGCCCATTGTTGTTTGCATGTTCAAAAAGCAGGCTTTTAATCGATGTCCCAGGAAAAGTGGTTTATCTTCATTATACTACTGTTTATTGCTCTTGCCTCTCTCCTTTCATTCCTTTTGAAACTTAGCCAGATGACTACCTTGTTGGGAAAGAGCTAGTCATTCTGCTCTTTGAGTGTGTTGTTGGAAAAATGTTTTGTTGTGTTTTATGTTTTTTTCTTTCCTAGCTGGTGTCTATGTCGGGATTTTAAATTTAATTGCATCGATTCCTGATCCCTCTATTCTTACTTCTTATATGTTGTGGAGCATAAAAAGTCAAGTTTTTTTTTCGGATGTCTATATACAGATACTGCTTTCATATAAATTCATGATGACTGGTTTTGATGTCAGTTATTGTGATCTGTCTGAAGCTTATAACCTAACCTTTTCTGCTTTCTACTTGCTTGATCGTTAATTTATTGATCATGCAAACTACATGCATTTCCTAAGGGTTTGTAGACTAGACGTGTTTGTGACTTTTGTTGGAAAGGTTTAGTCCATACATATTTTTGTTTCAAAAGAAACATTGATTGACGATTACTCATAAATTTATGGAATCATGTAATTTGTGTTTCATGGAGGGTGGGGAGAGGGAGGGGGGACATCCATCATAGTGCACCCACAGCAATATATACAACATTGCTGTGATATTATCAGAATTTTCCTCCCATGCAGTTTAATATTTTTTCTGCAGACTCCAACCCACTATTGATCAAATAGCTAATTTTTGAGCCACATCGTGAGAAAATGAATCTTAGAATTCCAGTCAGAAATTAGTTTATTTAGCCAGAGGCTTAAAGCTTTCATTGCCTGCTTAACTTGCAGGCTGTAAAAAATGAAAGTGCTGATCAGCTCACATTTTGTGCAAATGTGTGCATCTTTTTGGAAAAATTGTAATGCAATGGCAGATTTTTTTTTCTGGATGTGGCACAAATTGGTGCTTCCCCTATATTTCCTGGAGATGTCTTCAAGTGGAAGTCAATGCAATTTTCATGCTCATTGCCTGGACTAATGAATATAGCAATATTTTCTCTGGATTTCTTTCATCTTGGAGTTCTGCTGACACTTTCATGATACCATGGCTACCATACATATTGGTCACTGCATATATAGAATTTTGTATCGGCCTCCGAATAGAGAGATCCCGGGTTTGATCCCCACACGGGGCAACTTGTGTCCTTGAGCAAGTCACATTAATTACCCCTTGCAGTACTGGTTAATACCCAGGAAGCGTTGGCTCCATCCCGACATGACTGAAAAATTATTGACTGGGACGTTAAACCTGAAAACAAACACACAAACAAACAAATAAGCTCCAAGACATACATGTACCATAAAAATTCTATTAAATGCCCATACCTTTATTTGGATGCCAAAACTGGCCATTTTATCCATGAGTTTTGAAATTCCAGGAACCTCTAATAAATGCCCACTTTAAAAATGTTGGGAAAAGGTCTTATTTTAAGCAGTATTTCTAATTTTGCTGCTTTAACACACAAATTTTATGTATTTTTCTTTTGTAGTTCAAATAAATGGTAATACATGGAATACCCAAACACCTCCTTGGAATGAAAGTCATGTCTGGGACAGATCCTGATCCACCAATTTCAGTTCTTATAAATGAATTCTTGAATGTTGCCCTACAGTGTAGCCTCTAATAAATGCCCACCCCCTTCTATTATAAAGGTACTACTTTGAATAAATGCCCGGGCTTTCAATAGAATTTTCATGGTGTTTAGAAATGAGCCATAGTGGAATCAAGGAAATTTGTTTGATAGGGGGCAGGGCTTACTGACCATACTCAGGGTATGGCATGCCCTGAAGATCTGGATAAAGATGCATGTGAAGTGGGACAATGGGTCCTAAATTCTGAGTGTCCTTGAGCCAGATACATTAACCCCATAGTACTGCTTAATTACCAGGAACTGGTAGCTGTGTCCCAACATGACTGAAAATTGTTGACTGGGATGTGCAACAGCTAACACAAACTTTCATGGCAATTGCATTGTGTTTATATTTTAAGTATGATCATCCATCATAAATGAGCATCATCACCTTGTTTCATGCAATTTACAGCTCTCATAAAGCCTAATGGCATCTCTTTCATGGAGATTATTAATACTAGGAAATTATTCAACTAATTTATGAGTACATTTTAATCCCCAGAACATATCATAACCATTATAATGATGAGCATGTGTATGTTATTAGGGCCGCAACATTTACAAAAAAAAAAAAAAAAGAATAAAGTTACTACATGACATATTGTAGTTGTGGTGTTTTACCCATTAAAGTTGCAAGTTTTAACCACAATAGTACTGGGCTTTACCAAGCTGTCTTCATGGGTAATAGACATGACCCTGGTAGATAAAGTATGGTCTCAATACACTTTTTGCACATGCTGTATACATTTTAGGCACCTTTGGAGGAAGAGGAAATATGAGTTGTTTCATGGGTAAACCATGTTTTAGTGGAAAAAAAGTGTATCAGCTAGACTATTAACCCTGACAGATTCTGATTGGTGTTGTATAAAAATTTGCTGACTTGTTCCTTTTATCTGTAGGTCTCAGTTTCGAAAGTTCAAGCATCTGTCTTGCATTTGGTTGCTCTGCAGGCTGGTTTAGTTAGACCTATTCCGAAACTTGAAAGATAGGTCTTATCATGTTACAGCTCAAATTATGGTATTTGGTCTGTTATTGATATTTTTGCTGCTGCTGTGCTGTTTGGTAATAAGATAATAAGTGTGTACATTATGTATTGTCTTTTTGAGATAACCTGCTTCTTATATATGTGAAAACAAAGACGTAGATCAGCTGTGCAGTATCTGCACAACTGATCAGTGCTTCCATTTTCACTTCACAGATAGTCCAGACTGCCATCTACATAAATCCAAAATTTCATGCTTCTGGCATTCTTCTTTGATTGTACAGGCAGGTTTGTGTCGGACCTAGTTGGAAATCCTGATGATGGGTTTCCTCACGCCATGGCTCATGTATTGTCTTTTTGAGATAACCTCTGTAGGGCTATCTGCCAATATCAGCCGGATGTTTGAACAGGAGGGATAGCTCCATGTTAATGACCAAAGTGTTTCCGAAATTTAAAGTTTCGGAAATTTTAAATCTTTAATTTAATGTGGTATTGATCAAAAATAGTGTTTGCTCCTCACAGGAATTGTATGGAAATCTGTTTTAAAAGCTTCTGAATAAAAGAAAAAGAAAAGAAAAAAAAGAAAAACGTGGGAGATATACAAATGATTTAGATGCCAACATAATCATTGAAATGCATTTTGAAAAGGAAAGAGTGGATATTTTGTGAATGAATCTAGTGATAAAAGTTATTTTGAGCTCAGTAAATATTGGATGCATAGTTCACTATTCTAATAAGATGGGAAAAGTTAAAGACGGTTATTGACACTTGTGTTGATAATAAATGATATCATTGTTGAAAATATTAATTTTGGATAAGGTGAAATAAATTATAGAAAGCTGGATCATCAGAGTCTCAATTTTGAAGTGTGTATAAGTTAAAATCAAATCAAATTTTAGAAATAAATCATAACTGGTGGTAAAGTTATATACACGTATTTAATTGGGACTGGGATTTGGGGTAAAAAACTGTCATATTATGCACTGTACAATTTTCTTGATTTTTCAATGTTCAGTAGTCCACTGTCAATACTGATGATGATCATGATTATGATGATGATGATGATGAAGATGATGGTGACACATTGTATCAAATCCATTACATTAGGCTGATTTAGGTTTAGGTCATACAGGCAATATTATAAATAAATGAGCTAGCTTAAGTCTCAGTGTAAAATTCTGTTAAGCTTTTCTCTGCAAATATTTGCACATTTCATTGAAATCTGTTGTTTTTCAATAATTTGATATTATCCTGTATAAAATTAAACAGCAGCATACCAGATAAGAGGAGTTTTTGATGACACTTGAGAAACAAGTATTGGCTGTTTTCGATAGCCTTTGTGGGTATTCATCAAAACCACCATAAGACAATTCTTTTGAGTACATGTACACATGCTTTAATTATATTGAAACATTGAGAGTTATTGAATGATTATTATGGAAAACTTTCCTATCTGGCATACTTCAAATTTAATAGAACCACAGGTGTAAGCGTTTTTGATGTGAATTATCTTCTCATCTGTTTGTACACATTTTGAAATTGAAACTTACTCTTAAAGAGGTATGAATGAAATAAACAACATTTTAAGATTAAATTGCCAGAAAGAATCTGTTTAAGTCAGCCTGACTTCACAATATTAAACTGAACTGAAGGTGATGGCCCCTCATTGTGCCCACGCAATATACAGAAATTTGTTTGGTTGTAAATATCTAAAATTTCATTAGAAATGTTTTAATGTTTTTCTAATTTTTGCTCAAAACATAGATTTTGGGTACATGTTAGAACTGCCTCGGCAAGGCAGTTCTAACGAGTACCCACAATCTATGTTTTGGAGCAAAAATAAGAAAAATAGGTATACCCCAGTTTTGCTATATAAAAGTGGGGTTTAAGGGGGTATATATTGCACGGACATGTTTTCATGATGTCCGAGGAACCTTAATTGTTGACTTAATGGATTGTATGCCCCAACCTGTTGTAGAAATGCATTTTGGCAAAGCTCCACATGTATCTTAATTATTTCCTTACCCATTTTATTAATTCAACAATACAATCATGATTAGGCTATCATACAGGATCCCCTGATTCTAAACTTATTGCTAATATTATAGCTTTTCATGATTTTCTATGAGTCTGGTTTGTAAGAAATGCCCAATTACGCAGTTTATTATAAGCATGGTGTAAAACAGCCAGATATGCATTTCATGGCATTGCAGTGCACTTAATGTTTCTACTGCTTGTTAGGGGTAATTAACATAATTGAACATGCATGCATTATATATGAGTCATGTCATGAGAAAACCATTTTCTTGCTTAGGTGAAAACAAAGATGCAGTTTTCTCTCGTCACGGCTCATATTGTGTAAAACATTGTTCTGTAAAAAACTCATAGCGAGAATAAAGTGATCTATCTTTGGGATCGTGGATTGGGTTTAAAATATAAGCATTTTGAAAGTAATAAAAAAGTAATTGTAATTTAATCTGTTTCTTTCAAAATGAAATGTAATTTATTGTAATTGATTACAGTTAGGGGACAAAGAAAATTGTAAATGTAATTGATGATTTTCCCATGTATTCAGCCTAGTGCCACTGAAAAACTGTAAAATATGTTGGTTAAAGATGGAATTGCTTAGCTTCGAGACTTTTCAGTGAGTCTTCAATAGGAATATGAGCCGCAGCGTGAAAAAAAAGGATTTTTGCCTATGTGTAAACAAAGGCGCAGATCAGCTTCACAGTAACTGCGAAGCTTTTTCGCTACACGGATAGTACAATTCCTCTTCTACTTAAATCCAAAATTTCAAGCTTCTAGCCTTTTTCTGAGACTGCATAGACTGGTCTATGTCGGACTTTGTCAGAAACCCCGTAGACCGGCCTTCTGGCCTCGAGGCTCATATTATGCTATATGTCTAGCGTTCTAATATGCTGAACTTTTTTGTGCTACTCCTATTTTATATCAAAGGAAAGTTGTTTTTTTTTTAAGTGGCAGAAAATAGCTTCTGTCTGCTGAAGTGGGTTTAACAAGTGTTCTCAATTTCTAGAGTGGCTTTTAGGTGCTCTATTGTTTCATGAAACAAGAGGATATCTAACAAACCAAGACTTTTGACAGTTTCTTAATGAACTAAGGAGGATTTGAGTCACTTCATAGAGAAATTGTTTTATGCCTATGTGGTTATCAAAGATATTGTATTGACTGCACATATTTGTGGCTTCTATGGCCCTAATGTGGAATCTACTTAACTCTTCATCAACTTCTTTGACTGGGGAAACCATTCTGTGTCTTTCTTGCTTTAACATAGGCAAAAGGCGGGTTTTCTTGGATGCAGCTCATTTGATTCCCAGTGAACAAGTGGTCTGTAAAAAACATCCCTGTAATTTTCGTGCCAAGATTTAGGATTATGAACTTGCTCAAAGCTGTTTTTGATGGCGAAGACATGCAAATGATTGCTGTTATGTTTTCTACTGATTGTTTTTTGTGCCTCCTTGTGAAGTCGCGGCTTTGATCTAGGAGAAATTCAAAGTCATTTGAAAATGAGGATTTGATTATGAACAAACAATATGAAATGAAATTTGTGAGTGGTGAAGAAATATTCTAATGGATATTTAAATTTTATTTAAGGAATTCAGGTTAAAATCATCTTCAGCATTAGCAGCAAAATTATCATTATCATCTTCAACAACAAGAATCAACAGTAAATATTTCATCTCTGTTATGGTTAGTGTCATCATCATAGTCATTGTCATCAATTCATAATTGTCTTTATTCACACCAACATAATTGTCACCATTGTCATTTTTATCATCAACAATAGCAATGTCATTATCATTATTATCATCAACATCATCATCTTAAAATATCATAATTGTGTCATCATCTTCATTGTCATTTTAACAACAAACAACAACAGCAATGCCATTATCATTGTCATCTTCATGAACATCACCATCACCACCGCTTTCATCATCATCATCGTTGTCATAATCATCATCATCATTGTCATCATCGTCATCATCATCGTCATTTTCATCATCATCATCCTCCTCCTCATCATCATCATCCTCATCATCATTATTGTCATCATCATCATCGTCATTGTCATCATCATCATCATCATCATCATCATTATCATCATCATCATCATCATCATCATCATCATCATCATCATCATCATCATCATCATCATCCTCATCATCATCATCCTCATCATCATTATTGTCATCATCATCATCATCGTCATTGTCATCATCATCATCATCATCATCATCATCATCATCATCATCATCATCATTTACTTTTTGATCCTTTCAGGTTTTCTGATAATGAGGCATTTTCCCATTAAAACAATTGAGCCTTCGCATGAGAAAACCAACAATTTGGGTTTCCAAACAGGTCCGACGCAAACCTGCCTGTACAGTCACAGAAGCAAGCTAGAAGCTTGAAATTTTGGATTTACAAGGAGAATGATTGTACGAACTGTGTAGCGAAAACAAAGGCGCTGATCAGTTTTGCGGTTACCGCGAAGCTGGTCTGCGCCTTTGTTTTCGCATATTCAGATTGTTGGTTTTCTTATGCAGTGGCTCAATTTTCATTCACTAGCACTTAGAGGAAATCAAATTCCATTGAATTTCTGGAAACTGGAAATGAAATTCCAAGTTATTAATTGTGATCAGAAATTGAAATGCAGGTTCGAGTTTCACAATTTGCTTCAAGGGAAAATGTTTATTCAGAAAGAGATGGAATCATGACTTGGAGAAATTTGAAAAGTGTTTCAGAAATAATTGGAAGGATTGCTTTCAATAAATTTGGCCATTTCAGGTCTGAGTTCAAGTGAAAATCGCTGGTGGCAACTGGTTGTCAGCAGACTGCGCCAAACTTTTTTGGAATTCAAAAGATCTTGTTATTACAAAAATCACATGAAGAAGTTAATGCCAAAGTAAAACAGACTGAAACCTGCCTTTAAAAGTGAAAAAGCGGATTTGTGCAGAAATAATTTTTGGGCTATTATGATGCAGTTTTGAAAAACTTTTTTGAAATTGATGGTTTGACAAAATGGAATGTAACCTTAAATTTCATGAGATATGATAAGAAAATAAGGAAAATATATTAAATAAGTACACTGAATCATTGAAGAGTAAATGATGAAAGACAATATTGTTTGTACACAATGATTTGTCTGTTTATGTTGGTAGTTAGTAATATCATTTTGCACAAAATATCTTAATAAAGCAGTTATGGTATGCATCAAAATATCTTGTCTAGTTTGATTTTAAGAGTCTGGGTGTTAAATTAAAAACGTTTGAGCCTCATCATGAGAAACCTTGCCTTTGGTATTTAGTCACTTATCTCCTAGTTGTCTTGACTTGATCTGTGACACCCCAGAGGCAGGCTCTCTCATGATGTGTCTCCTGGAAAGTTGAATGTGATATGTTTTTAGGGAAAAAAAAAGATGATGTTAAAAAGTTTACCAAGTTCTGAATAATGCACAACATGCATGCAAGGGGATGATTCTTGTTATTTGTTCAGGATTCATGTACAATGAAACAGAGTCACCAGAATGGATATTCTGAATCTTTGAAGGAATTATAATGGCTAACATTTTGAGTTTTAAGCTTTGACAATATTCTTGACAAGTTGCTGGAGTATGTACTGGTGTTCATTAAAACTGTGAAGAATGTATCGCCGTTCTGCAAAATTTGGGTCATTTCCGACAATAGCTGAAGGATGCCCCTACCATCACTGGCTACCGGTCCGCTATGCACCTATTGTAGAGGCAGGGAAACACAGAAGGTGGGTATGATAAGATAGAAATTAAGTTATCAGAAGTCATTCATAACGCATTAAATGTTTTTTTTTTATGTTTTTATGTAGTTTGTATGGAAAGTGTGACTTAAATGTGCAAGCTGTCTCTAAATTGCTGATAGTCAAAAAGGATCAATTCTTTGTGAAAGATAGTCATAATTTCACATTAGTGGAAGCTGCAACTAATGTGTGAAATCTGACTTCTGATAATGAACATTTTACCTGATAATTAAATGGGGAGTGGCTGACCATGTCAGTGCTCCTCAGTCATGCTCTATTGGAAAGCAGTGCAAATATGGTATATTTAAGCGGAATACTCCAGAGCAACAGATAAGCTGCGTATCTGCGTATTTTACTCATACTGTAAAAGCAAAAACCCAATTATTTTCAAAACTCTGCGTATCACGTACGCTTGACATTTTCTTGATACGCAATTGTGAGTATCATCAGCTGTTTTTACAATCGAAACGGTGCATTTATAAAAATGTCCTCGCAGGTAAAACCCAATCCTACGATCGTTAAATTATGCCTTCCTATACTGGATCACCCCGTTATCGGCTATTAGAATGTGTATTAAGTAAAGTATCCCGTATTACCTTTACGGTTTGATGGTACTGGGTTTTATCGGCTTTTAACCAGAACACCGGCGGTGTGCAAAGCCGTGTGCAAAAATAATTAAAACGAAAGTAGAAAATTCGCCCCCATTTTAATGTGTCACAGGGACCCTTACGGTTGAAATTCATGTATATCCTCGGTGAAAATTCAATGATCTTTCATATATGCATGTAGTATGCAAGGAAAATTACTACATATGTCTTTTCTAGTCTCGCACAAGACACGCGTGTCTTGTGATGGAACATGGTCAACTCGTACCCGAGTCAACTCGTACCCAAGTCATACCAGTTTTGCAATTGAGTAAAATTGTCAAGTCATTGACAAAATCCTTCTATTCTTAGAAGGCTTTTGCAATAAATTGACAATTTTACTCAATTGCATCTTTTTTCTTGGGGTAACGTTACCCAATTTCTGAACAAGAATTCTGATTTCACCCAATTAATCATGATTTTGTGGAGTAAAATACCCAATTGCTTGAAAAATTATCTGTTGCTCTGAATACTCCTGTTTAATCATTCCTCTAAAATAGTTTTGTGTTTATTAATTACCCAGATATCAGTATTCATTTAACCTATTAATGGAGGTTATCTGTTTACAGTTGCCAGAATAGCTTGAGGTCAATTAATTACAGACAAAATATCAAGATAAACTTGACCAACTCTTGTGATTATATCTCAGTAAATAAAGTAACTTGGTTTGGCTTACTACTGTTTTCAAAACTTATTTGCTTCTAATTGCTTGAAGGAATGTGGGCCCTGGCACATTGGGGCCTAAAGAAATAGATGGACTGCTTGTGCCACCAGGCAAAGCTTCTACGTTACTGACCGACCAGTGACCGTCTAGTTACTGGTTAACCGCTCAGGTCTGAGCCAGCCCAGAAAAAGTGGTTCGAGTCAAACCATCCATACATATGCACCTAATATTGTCTTTAATAGTTGGGTGGTTATATTTGAAGTACTTTTTGTATGTCATGATGTCCTAATTTTGGGTAAAAGTCCCATAAAATGGAGACCATGACCATAGCTGTTGACTTTGCTTGATGCTGCCAATGCATTTTTTCTGTATTCTTCACTATGGGATTGATTACAAACAGAAAGGTCTAATGAATTGAACACATTGTAGTATCATTTTGAAAGACAAAACACAAACTTTACAGATGCCTCTGCCTTCCAGGCCTCTAGTCTATGATGAAGTTTATTCATCAGGTTTCATATAGAAGCCTTCATCATCAGGAAAACATGTCCGTGTAATATTTACCCCCTTATACCCCACTTTTATATAGCAAAACATATATATAGCAAAACGGTGGTTTGCAGGGGTATACCTATTTTTCTTATTTTTGCTCCAAAACATAGATTGTGGGTACTCGTTAGAACTGCCTCGGTGAGGCGGTTCTAACGTGTACCCACAATCTATGTTTTTAGCAAAAATAAGAAAAATATCAAAATATTTCTAGAGAAAATTTTCATTTTTACATTGAACCAAAACATTTTCTGTATATTGCATGGGCGTGTTTTCGTAATGTGGCGCAGTAGTTATGTCACTCTAAGTCTTGTAGAGGTTGCAGGTTCGATCCTGGGCTTCTCCAGTCTGTCGGATGAGATCCGGTCTCCTTATGATTTTAGGTGTTGATGGGATTAAACCCCAAATCAACCATCTAACCAATCAGGTTTCATATGTTTAATGTTGTCTAATGTATTTTGTCATGTCTGTACTGTTGAAAGTAAATTGTGACTAGCTTAGGATGAAGCAATGTGGCACCCAAGTCTGGACCATTGAGCCACTGCATTTATTTGTATTAGACGTGTCAGACCTGGTTAAAGCCCAACTGGTTTTCATGTGTCACGGCTCATATCTGCAAATACTTTGAGGAGGTGGAGAGGGAGGGAGGTGGCCAGTTAGTGACAGAACATTGAATTTGGCTTTGAAAGGCTATATGCCTGATTGTGCTTCCATAGAAGAAGTCTGTTTAAGTTCACCAGATGTGGTTGCCCTGTCCCAACATGACTGTTACATTGTTGACCTCCCTCTTGAATATTAAACATCAATAAATGCGATGTCTGCAGATAGATATTGATAGACCCAGCCATCATGTTTTTTTTTTTTATCATACATGAATTAGTCTTTGATGTCTGATTCCTTCTGAAAAGACCATTTTTGGAATCAATAAGTATCTGAGTTTCATCACAAGGAAACCTATAGTATATTCTGTCTTTTTAAGCTCACCCACAAGGTGAGCTTTTAGGATGGCCATGCTCCGGCATCCGTCCATCGTCCATTCACAATTTCAAAGATCCTCTCCTCTGAAACCGCTTGGCCAATCAAAGCCAAATTTTATATCAAGCATCTATAGGAAGGAGGAACGAAAGTGTATATAAATAATTTAGGTCACATGACCAAGATGGCTGCCATGCCCATATAATGGTAAAAACCCTTCAAAAATCTTCCTTCTCCAGAACCGGTGGACTGATTTCAACGAAACTTGGCATGAAACATCGATGGCTCAAGCACTACAATGTGTATATAAATCATGACCCTGTGATGATCTTGACATATTTTATCGCAAGGTCAACATAGGTCGCAAATGCATTTGAATGGGGAAAACTTTTAAAATGTCATTTAAAGTGAAAGTATTGCAGGAAATGGGCAGAAGGACTGAATATTAATGATTCTGAAAAAAAAAAAATTGGACCCCAGGGGATCATGTGCCCCCACCCCAGGTTAATACACATGCATATCTCCATAATATTCAAATGTCTTTCTTCCCTGAAACCACTTGGCCAATCAAAGCCAAAATTTATGTGAAGCATCCATAGGAAAGGGTAACCAATGTATATATAAATAATCCAGGTCACATGACCAAGATGGCCGCCATGCCCATATATGGTAAAAACCCTTCAAAATTTTCTTCTCCGGAACCGGTCGACCTATTTCAATGAAACTTGGCATGAAGTATGGATGGCTCAAGTACTACAATTTATATATAAATCATGACCCTGTGGTGACCTTGACCTACTTTATGGCAATGTCAACATAGTTGGTCAATGCATTTGAATGGAGAAAACTTTTAAAAAGTCATTTAAAGTGAAATTCTGGCAGGGAATGGGCAGTAGGACTGAATATTAATGATTCTGAAAAAAATTGGACCCAAGGGGCTCATCTGCCCCCACCCTGAGGCATTATATATGTATATTACCATAATATTCAAACATCTTCTCCTCTGAAACCACTTGGCCAATCAAAGTCAAATTTTATTTGAAGCATCTATAGAATGGGGGAATCAATGTGTATATAAATAATCTAGGTCACATGACCAAGATGGCCGCCATGCCCATATATGGTAAAAACCCTTCAAAAATCTTCTTCAGGTAGACTGATTACAATGAAACTTGGCATGAAGCATCGATGGCTAAAGTACTACAATGTATGTATAAATCATGACCCTGTTGTGACCTTGACCTATTTTACGACAAGGTCAACATAGGTCTCCTATGCATTTGAATGGGGAAAACTTTAAAAAAGTCGTTTTAGGTGAAAATCTTGAATATTAATGATTCTGAAGAAAAAAAATGGACCCAAGGGCTTATATGGCCCCACCCCGGTGCAATATACATGTATATGACCATAATATTCAAACATCTCCTCTGAAACGGCTTGGCCAATTTAAGCCAAATTTTTTATGTGAAGCATCCGTAGGATGGGGGAACCAATGTGTATATTAATAATTTAGGTCACATGACCAAGATGGCCGCCATGCCCATATATGGTAAAAACCCTTCAAAAATCTTCTTCTCTGAAACCAATAGACTGATTTCAACGAAACTTGCTGTGAAGCATCAATGGCTATAGTACTCCAATGTATATATAAATCATGACCCTGTGATGACCTTGACCAAGTCTATGGCAAGGTCAACATGGGTTGCCTGTGCATTCGAATGGGGAAAACTGTTAAAATGTCATTTGAAGGGAAAAACCAGCAGGAAATTGGCAAATGGACAGAATATTGATTATTCTGAAAAAAGAAAATAGCCCAAGGGCTTGGTTTAAACATATTTATTCCATCAAATTTCAAGTACAATATATACAATATTCATATGGTACAGGATTTGATAAAAAGCTTAAAGCTTATATAAATCATTTCCTGAAGGTAACAGAAGGGGTACATGTAAGAGTGTCGGATGGAAACTGTATGCAAAATAATAATAATAATAATAATAATAATAATAATAATAGTAATAATAATAATAATAGATAATAATGATAATGATAATGGTATATAAACAAAACTGATCAATATGATTCTGATATGAAAACGAAATAGATATGATTACATCATATGTATTAAAGATGTGAGGAAGAGAAGGAATATGATGAAGAAGAAGTATTAGCAGAAGGAGAAGTAGAAGAATAAGGTGATGATGATGATGATGATGATGATGATGATGATGATGATGATGATGATGATGATGATAGTAATGCATTAATGAAATAATGAGAATAATGAAAATATGACTATGCAGACCGTTGATCGAAACTCCATAACAACAAAACAACACATAAAAGGTATGTTGATTACATGTTTGTGCCTAACCTTTAAACAAATCTGTTAGAATGAATGATAAAGTCTTGTACTTGTGAAAATAACTCATCATTTTCGTTATCTGTTGCCGTGGGTATTCCAGCTTTCGCTAAAAACGGCAATGTCATACTGTTCAGATTCAGCTCTTAAAATACAATGTATCTATTTTTGGCAACAAACTTTGCATGTTTAGGTGGAAAATGCTGAGATGGTTTGATAAGTGATCATGAGAACTTAAACTGCTTTCACATGTGCTGCTAGAAGATGCTGGACCAGGGTTTGGATGAATGTCACCACTCACTAAGAGTAACAAACAGAGCCAACAACAAATGAACATCACGAAGAGAATGCGTATACATGTTTTTGTGAAGTCTGTGTTTCGAGCGGGGGGTATACCTGTTCTGCGATAATGTTGGTTAATCTTGATGTTCTTGAAAATTTCGTTGCTTGATTGGATTGATATATTGATACTGTAGCATGCTATGTTGTATCTATGTACATTATAGAATATTGTAAGGAGAGTGAAAATCAGAAATAGATAAAACTTGTTATGTCTCAGTCGTTTCTCGGCACCTAATCTCAATGTCTGGGAAACTCCCTGGAAGCCACCAAGACCATCCGAATGAATCTTAGCACACATTATGTATCAGCCCAAGGGCTTAATTCATCTGCCCCTGCACTTGGGTTAAATACCATAATATTCAAACATTGGTTTATTGGTATATGCTGATTACAATGAAACTTGGCATGATGGCTAAAGTACTACAATGTATGTATAAATCATGACCCTGTTGTGACCTTGACCTATTTTACGACAAGGTCAACATAGGTCTCCTATGCATTTGAATGGGGAAAACTTTTAAAAAGTCGTTTTAGGTGAAAATCTTGAATATTAATGATTCTGAAGAAAAAAAATGGACCCAAGGGCTTATATGGCCCCACCCCGTGGCAATATACATGTATATGACCATAATATTCAAACATTGGTTTGTTGGTATATGCAGCAGATCTCAGGTTCATAGTGATTCATTCTAATGGATCATCTACTGTTAATCATATTAAGGGTAAACATTACTATTGTTTATGAGCAAACTGTTTGCGCAACGTGGGCGTTTAGTATGTGCATGTTACGCGTAGTTTTTAACGTCGTTTTGTTTTGGTTTCTCAATGACGTTGCAAGCTGTAGAATCTTATTCTTTTTGTTTCCGCGTAATTAAGTCCTAAAGTGGGTATACATATTGTTAATTTTTATTTTAAAAGAAGTTCTGTGGCAGTTGGTATACCCAAATTCGTGTATATATGTGAAAAAGTTTATTTCGCTGATGATGACGTCGCATAAATATACTCGATATTGGTGCAACGTTTGGCGTTAAAACGAAAAAGGCGGGAATATTGAACATTTTTTCTCCATATCTTCCAACCCAAACCGGTGACCCCCACTTTTTATTTGAACTTTAAAATGGTTACCACGCTTCCTATCTGTTGGTGTAATTTAATCAAAATCATATGCGTCGTTTTGGAGATATCGCAAGAATACGTACTTTTTTCCAGGTTTTAAAAGATGGCGGGAAAGTTAATTTTGCATGTAATCTCTGCAGTTTAAGAGCAAAAAGTATCAAAATGTAAGAAAATAACACTCATCGTGTATTTAAGTTATTTTTGCAGTAATAAAATATATATTAAAACACGTGTCCGCTACGAGTGCGGTTTCCCGAAATTCACGAGAAACATCCAAAAAGTTCTGATACCATGGAAACGAGGCCGGTGACTCCCCATTTTTATTTCGATTTTAGTCCAAGGATACAATTATCTTGAAGCATAGGAAGTTTCATGAAAATCATATGCAGGAATTAAATAGTAATGTTTCCCTTTAAAGCTACAATAATTTCTATTTCATAAAAAAGGTGGTAGTAGTGATGTTTTTGTTTGGCATCCCCTTAAAAACTAAGGTCATTACGAAAACTTGCCCATGCAATAAACAGAGATTTTTTGAGCATTAAAAAATAAAAATTTTGTCAGATAATTTTTGATATCTTTCTTATTGTTGCTCAAAACATAGATTGTGAGTACAAGTTAGAACCGCCTCAGCGAGGCAGTTCTAACGAGTACCCACAATCTATGTTTTAGAGCAAAAATAAGAAAAATAGGTATACCCCTGCATACTCCATATAAAAGTGGGGTGTAAGGGGGTATATATTACATGGACATGTTTTCTTGATGCATTTGGCAACAGGACCTCTTGTTATGTCTCATTGGAAAGTGTTGAAAAGATTGGGACAAACTCACGATCCCTGGTAAACAAGACTTGTGGCATAACCTCTATGCCACTGAGGCTTATTTCCTAAAAACCTGACACATGCATTATTGTTTGCATATCGAAAATGGGTGGGGAATTGGTTTGCCTATTTGGTAGAGTGTCCGATTCTAAATCAATAGATCCCGGGTTTGTTCCCAACTGAAGTGGTGGTGTCCTTGAGCGACACATTAACTTAGTGCTGGTTAATATCCAGGAAGTGAAAAATTGTTGACTGGGACATTAAACCTCTTTTCAGCCAAACTGAAACAACTGTTCGAAACACAGCTCCTAGTCTTTGTACAATAAGTTCTTATATTCTGAAAGACATGATCAAATCTCAGAAGTCTATGTATCCTACTTGTAATTACCAACAACATGACTTTTCAATATTTCTTGGCCACATGAGGTTTGAAAAGCATCTAAGTTGAATAATTGTTTTTGGCCAAAAACTATCAACAATCTTGCTGGATCAGAGTTTTTTTTCTACAGCCACATGGCTACAGCAACTGTGCTGTAGACTTTTTCAGGGGGTATTTTAGCTACATGGTGATTCGGGCAGCTGAGCTGCTTTTTCTGTTAGTTTCATTTTTTGACGATACAATGAGGGAAGTAAGAAGGACTTAAGAAGAAGAGAGATGTACTATCTGTGTAGCGAAAACAAAGGCGCCGATCAGCTTCGCAGTTACTGCGAAGCTGATCTGCTCCTTTGTTTTCGCATATGCAAAAATCCAGTTTTCTCAAGATGCAGCTCAAATTCTGTTGTAAAACTCCAGCGCAACTCCCACTAAAGCAACTTACATTACCTTCTGTGCACTGTCTAATTGTAGGTTTATTGGTAGACAGCATATCATTACTATGTGATATTTTGATGCCTGGTCTAACAAAACATAGATGAGATATGCATCATTTGGGAATCAATTTTCTGCCAAATTGAGCCAAATCATGAGAAAATCTGCTTTAATGAATATGTGCAATAATTGTGCTGCGTGAACTAATTGGCGCTTTCATTTTTGCTACAAGTTTAGTGAACAATCCCTCTTCTTCCTAAATTCAGAATTTTAAGCCTGGACCAGTCATCCTTTGTTGCCATACACCTTGGTGTGATTTTTGACTTGGTCAGAAACCCTGAAGACTAATTTTCTCTTGTCATGGCTCAAAATTAATAACTGACTGGAATCCAAAGAGCCAAATAAAAAGATGGGATGGTATTCTTTCACTTGATTGATATTGCTTATTGTCTGCTCCAGACAATACCAATTTAGCATTCTATAAGTATCTTTTGCAACCTAGTAGTGGTTGCTTATGTGTGGGAGTCAAATGCATGAACACATTTATTGCATTGAAACATTATTAATGCACTTATATGTTTACAGACTTTCAACTTATTGCGATGCTCTATTATAAAATGTTCCAAAGCCTAAAGTGTCCACATTTTCCTTGAGTTATAGCTTTCTGTAACTTCTATTTGATGATCTAAATTTATTACCTATATTTTGATGACCTTAATCTTCTTTGACCTATATTTTTAATGACCTTAATTTTTTATGACCTATATTTTCGATGAATTTTGCTATGACAAATTACTTAGATTTTTTGTGATTTCATTTTTTTCTATGACCTATATTTTCAGTGACCTGAATTTTGATGACCTATATGTTCATGATCTGTTCTAGCATGACCTGTGTTCCATGACAATTTTCCTGACCTACATTTTCCCCACAACAGTTTTCCATGACTGCCCACAGATTTTCATAAGCTATAATTTCTATGAGACACAATATTCAATTCTGAGTTTAACCATGACCCAAAGTTTTTGATTACCAATATTTTTGATGGGAAAGACCATCAACTTAACACAACCTATATTTTCCACAACCTTTGTTTTTGAATACCTAGTTTAAAGCCTAAAACAAAATAGGTCAGTGTGATCTATAGAAAATTAGGACCAGCTTTTTCTGTTACACCTGTGGTTTTTACCTGGGATTGTTATGAATTGTTTGTTGCTAATGTGTTTACATGATGAATGGGACAGGTTTCTAATGATGCTCACCCCAGCATATTTTTAGCATTTGAGCCACCTCATGGGAAAACCAACAATCTGCATGTGCAAAAACAAAGGCACAGATCAGCTTTGCGGTAACCGCGAAGCTGATCAGCGCCTTTGTTTTCGCTACACGGATAGTACAACCCCTCTTCTATATAGTTAAATACAAAATTTCAAGCCTCTAACCATCTTCTGTGACTGTACAGGCTGGTTTGTATCGGACCTGGTCGGAAACCACATTGTTGGTTTTCCCACGAGACGGCTCATTTTTCTATCAAAACAAGTTCTTGGAAAAGTAGTTTTCTTCTCCCAATGAGAGGAAAGAATGGAGGCAAAAGTCAGTAATTAACAGAAACATATGTTAGAGACAAACTCATGATTGATGTGTTACTTTAACACCTGATGAATACAAGTTAAAGCTTTTACAAACAGTAGGGGAGCTTAATTGGTGCCATAATGGCAGAATACCAGCAGAGGTCCCGGGACCAGTACCTATTTCCACCATGTAGTGTTCTTAAGACAGTTGAGTTTAAGCTCCACATAGTGCTTGTCAATACTCAGGAAGGGATGGCTCCATACTGACATGACTGAAAAATTGTTGACTGGGACATTAAGCCATAAGTATGGATGAAAAAATGTTGTTTAGTTGGTTAAGCCTAAACTGAAACATATACCTGTACTTGGAACTGTGATGTATCTTCAAGGTGTGTGACAGTTTTAGTATGCCATTTATGGAAAGTTATCGAAAATGATAGATAGGTTGAAATACACAAATCAATCAGCTCCAATATCATTTATCTAAAATCTTTAAGTGCATCAAAATTTAATTGTTTATTATATGCATATTCTAAATATACAGCCTATATCATCAATGAGGTCATAATGCACTTGTACATTGCTTGGGGAAAATCTCGAAAATGTCATTCATATCACCTGTCAACTTGTGGTTCATTGATTCGTTATCAAGTATGATGACTGATTGGCCTAATACAGACATGTATAATATTGACAAATAGAGATTACATAGAATTTGTTTAATTAATTTATTGTAAACATTGGTGGATTTGTGCCATATGATGCCACATTAGAATTTCCTGTTCAAAAACTGGATTTTTTTTTTGTGTTGATTTTCTGTTAACATGTATGTGTTCTTGGATAGCAAAAATATAAGAATGTGTGATTTGGAATTCAGTTTTCACTTTGCTGGTAATGAATTTTTGTCAATATTTTCACACCAAAACAGGGGAATTGTACCAAGGGTGTGAAAGTCAATTTATTTATGGATGAAGCAAAAGCTCTGTTTCTGACAGTTGTTGACACTTGTCAGTTTGGTGTGATTCAAAAAATTTTAATGCTCTTCAGAATCTGATAGGGTGGCACAATTTTCAATGCCACCTAAAATGATTTTATTGATCAGAATGGCCATTTCGGTTTCATGAGCCTCCACACACTGCCTGTTGGTGTCAGAAAGGGTTATCTTGTGCGTAGACTTGGTGCTGAATATGGCGTTCATCAAGTATGGTCTATTAAGTGTTATTGCAGAGGTCAATGCCTATTGCACAGATTACGGTTATTTCTAGGAATTATCTCATTGGGACTGTCACATAACCTGGCTGTCATTCTCTTTTGGATGACATGCACTCATTAAGCAAGATACACACATGGTATTTTGTAGTTTTTAATCCAATCTTTGATCAAAAACCAATATTTTGTCTGTTTTCAGATGGGAATGGGTGGAGATAATCGAGCCTCGAACCAAAGAACACATGTACGCCAACCTCACCACGGGGGAGTGTGTCTGGGACCCACCACCGGGAGTCAAAATGTAAGTTGTACCTTAATGTTAAATCAAATAAGCTCATGATTGTGGTAAGTTAGAGTTAAAGTACCGAGTACAAAAAATAAGTAAAATAAAGCGAGTCGAAGACGAGCTGTTTTTACTTATTTTTTCTACGAGGTCTATAACTAACTAGTATGACAACACCAGTTGACAGATCGGTACTGTAACTTCCAATATTGGGAATATTCCAGTATGGTTTTCATTCTGCCTCCCGCCTCTTCTGATATTCCCTCATCAAAGGAAAAACAGAAAGTCATACTACAAGCATTATTATAGTGCTGCTCACTGCTATTCACAGCCTGTCAAGACTATTTCACTAATTTCCACCTAGTGGTAGAGTTCCAGACTCCAGGGGCCAGGGGTCTGGCGTTCAAACCCCCTGACATGTGCCAAGTTGTGTCCTTGAGCATGAAACGTGAATGTCCAACTTCCCTAGATGGGCTTTTAAGTTATGTGCCGAGTCTTTAATTTTTGTATTCCATTCTCTAACTATTCTCTAACTTTTCATAATGGCAGAGGATTTGTTTCATACAAGAATATAATATTTGCATGATAGTTGCCAAAGTGGTATTGTAGAAACAAGTGTTTTGGCTGTTCTGTGGTTTAATACTACAAGGGAAGATAATTTGACATTGATGTATGATGGATAGGCCCCATTGAAAGTGTTTGGAAATTCTTTGCCAATATTTAATGAAATATCCTTGCTTCCATCATCTTTCCAATTTCTCAAACCACAAAACATGTTGATCAATCTAGAAATAACTACTGATCTGAGTTTGAAATTAAGAACTTGTAAACAGGTGAAAGGAAAACCAGGAACTGTATTAGTCAGATGCCAAATCCTTCGGAACGCAAACTTTAAAGATACATGTTAATATTATGGGGGTAGAATGTATTATAATTTTAGGCAAACTGACATCTCTTTTTAAGCTGACCATCAAGCATCAAACCAATCATGGTCGGCAGGGTTAATGTTTGTAGGGTGTCTCTCAGGGATTTGCATGCTGAATACCTGTCGCTGTCATTTGTTTCACACAATAACAGTTACTGGTGAAAGGATATGCACTGAGTAGACTGCACCGAGTTTAACTGCTTAGACCATATAATATACATGTAGTTCAATGTTGATTCATGCTCAGGAAAAAGTGTGGATAATAAAGCAAGACTCAAACAAACATATAAAAAGCATGATTATTGTGCACCACCATTAGATGAAAAATGCCTCTGCTTCTTCTTCTGTGATTTTGATCTGCAAACTCGTGAAGTATGGTGAGAATGGTTTGTCATGCCAAGGCTCAATTATATTAACAGGTTTCTGTAGTCATTAAATTAATGAAAAAATCCTGATTTCAAAGCACATAGAAATGATGACATAAATGAATTACAGGGTTTAGATGGAAATCCCAGGCTGTAATATTGCTGGAATTCGTAATCAGTAGGGGAATTCATTAGTGTATTATGTGATAATTGAATTATCATTTTGTTAATTTGTCCATAAAAACTTCGTTTTTTAGATACTCATTGGAATTATATCATTTTATCAAGTACCCACAAGTTTGTGTATTCAAGAGAAATAAGCACAGATTACGATCGATCAGCATGAAATATCTTTAATCCCAGGCACTTGTTAATCATATTAGTATGTTTTCTGAAACATTGTTAATTATAGGGTAACAAGCAAAACGATTCCAGAAACTAAGGGGAGGTAATTTTTTCCTTGCATGCATGAAGAAGTTTCACACCACATATTGCATAATGTAATTAACATTAGACTGCATCAAATGCTCTTCTTGGTTTAACCCATACATAATGAATGGGCTTTCCGATTCCTATCTTGGTTAAGTCCACTTTCAAATAAGGGACATCAGGAGTGAATTTAAAGTTTTTAGCTCACCTGAGCCGAAGGCTCACAAGGTGAGCTAATAGGATAGCCATGATCCGGCGTCCGGCGTCCGGCGTCGTCCACAATTTCAAAGATCTTCTTCTCTGAAACCGCTTGGCCGATCTAGTTGAAATTTTATGTGGAGCCTCCTTGGGTAGTGGCATTTCAAGTTTGATCGCGAAATCTAGGTCACATGACCAAGATGGCCGCCACGCCCATATATGGTAAAAACCCTTCAAAAATCTTCTTCTCCAGAACCGGTGGGCCGATTTCCAGGAAACTTGGTATGTAGCATCGGGGACTTCAGCCCATCATAGTTTGATAAAATGATGACCCTTGGATGACCTTGACCTATTTTACGGCAAGGTCAAATTTGGAAACATAGGCTTTTACATAGGAAAAAGTGAAAACTATGGATTTTTTGAAAACTATAGCAGCCTGAGGCCTGAAAAGTGGTAGATGCAAACAACTAATGGAGTAGATGAAGGTGTATGATTAATATAGGTCAAGGTCATCTATTGACCTTGGCCAGTCTGTTGACCATACACACTTTTCAAAGATCTTCTTCTCTGAAACTGCTTGGCCAATCAAAGTGAAATTTTATTTGGAGCATCCATGGGTAGGGTAGACAAAAGTTTGATTGCGAAATCCAGGTCACATGACCAAGATGGCCGCCACGCCCATATATGGTAAAAACCACTCAAAAATCTTCTTCTCCAGAACCGGTGGGTCGATTTCCACGAAATTTGGTATGTAGCATTGGAGACCTCAGCCCATCATAGTTTGATAAAATGATGACCCTTGGATGACCTTGACATATTTTACGGCAAGGTCAAATTGGAAACATAGGCTTTTACATAGGAAGAATTGAAAACTATGGATATTTTGAAAACTATTGCAGCCCGAGGCCTGAAAAGTGGTAGATGCAAACAACTAATGGAGTAGATGAACATATGTGATTAATATAGGTCAAGGTCATCTCTTGACCTTGTCCAGTCTGTTGTCCATACACACTTTTCAAAAATCTTCTCTGAAACTGCTTGGCCAATCAAAATGAAATTTTATGTGGAGCATCCATGGGTAGGGGAGAGGAAAGTTTGATTGCGAAATCCAGGTCACATGACCAAGAAGGCCGCCACGCCCATATATGGTAAAAACCACTCAAAAATCTTCTTCTCCAGAACCGTTGGGTCGATTTCCACGAAACTTGGTATGTAGCATTGAGGACCTCAGCCCATCATAGTTTGATAAAATGATGACCCTTGGATGACCTTGACCTATTTTACGGCAAGGTCAACTTTGGAAACATAGGCTTTTACATAGGAAAAAGTGAAAGCTACGGATTTTTTGAAAACTATTGCAGCCTGAGGCCTGAAAAGTGGTAGATACAAACAACTAATGAAGAAGATGAAGGTATGTGATTAATATAGGTCAAGGTCATCTCTTGACCTTGGCCAGTCTGTTGTCCATACACACTTTTCAAAGATCTTCTTCTCTGAAACTGCTTGGCAAATCAAAGTGAAATTTAATGTGGAGCATCCATGGGTAGGGGAGACGAAAGTTTGATTGCAAAATCCACGTCACATGACCAAGATGGCCGCCACGCCCATATATGGTAAAAACCTTTCAAAAATCTTCTTCTCCAGAACCGGCAGGCCAATTTTCATGAAACTTGGTATGTAGAATTTGGGACTCCAGCCCATCATAGTTTGTTGAAATGATGACCCTATGATGACCTTGACCTATTTTACGGCAAGGTCAATTTTGGAAACATAGGCTTTCACATGCGAAAAGGCGAAAACAAACTGTTGCAGCCTGAGACCTTAAAGTTGCTAGATGCAGACAACTAATGGAGTCAATGAAGGTAAGTAATTAATGAAGGACAAGGTCATGTCTTGACCTTGGCCCAAGGTCATTTAAATATCAAAATTAAAATTATGGTTTTCTCAAAAATCACTGGGTTTGGAAACTATTGCAGCCTGAGACCTGAAACTTTGCAGATGCAGACAACTTATGAAGTCAGTAAAGGTGTGTGAGTATTCAAGGTCAAGGTCATTTCATTATGACTTAATACTCCAAGATCAGGCTTCAGGTGAGCGTTCTCAGGACCACTGGTCCTCTGGTTTCATTTTTTCGATGAAATTTGCAAACAGAATAGCCTGGGATGGGATGCCGCATTCTGCAGTGTCACATCTGGGGATATACTGTTTGCCTATGTCCCATAAATGGGATGCCAGGCTTATATGAGTGAAAGCACAGAATTTATTCAGTCAACCTGCCTTAGTGCCCACCTGTATTAATAAAGGAACTAGTATTAAGAGACCAGAGTATATCTGTATTAACAATGGCCTGTACTAAATTAAAAGAGACCTTAATTTAACCTGTATTGAGCAAGTAACCTGTCTAAAGAGACAAGTGTATTTAACCTGCATTGAGCAAGTAACCTGTCTAAAGAGACAAGTGTATTTAACCTGCATTGAGCAAGTAACCTGTCTAAAGAGACAAGTGTATTTAACCTGCATTGAGCAAGTAACCTGTCTAAAGAGACAAGTGTATTTAACCTGTATTGAGCAAATAACCTGTCTAAAGAGACAAGTGTATTTAACCTGCATTGAGCAAGTAACCTGTCTAAAGAGACAAGTGTATTTAACCTGTATTGAGCAAGTAACCTGTCTAAAGAGACAAGTGTATTTAACCTGAATTGAGCAAATAACCTGTCTAAAGAGACAAGTGTATTTAACCTGTATTGAGCAAGTAACCTGTCTAAAGAGACAAGTGTATTTAACCTGAATTGAGCAAATAACCTGTCTAAAGAGACAAGTGTATTTAACCTGAATTGAGCAAATAACCTGTCTAAAGAGACAAGTGTATTTAACCTGAATTGAGCAAGTAACCTGTCTAAAGAGACAAGTGTATTTAACCTGAATTGAGCAAGTAACCTGTCTAAAGAGACAAGTGTATTTAACCTGTATTGAGCAAGTAACCTGTCTAAAGAGACAAGTGTATTTAACCTGTATTGAGCAAGTAACCTGTCTAAAGAGACAAGTGTATTTAACCTGTATTGAGCAAATAACCTGTCTAAAGAGACAAGTGTATTTAACCTGAATTGAGCAAATAACCTGTCTAAAGAGACAAGTGTATTTAACCTGTATTGAGCAAATAACCTGTCTAAAGAGACAAGTGTAGTTAACCCGTATTGAGCAAGTAACCTGTCTAATTTAACCTGTATTGAGCAAGTAACCTGTCTAAAGAGACAATTTAAAGACGATATTCCACGTACTATTTCGATTAAAAATCAAAATAAACCATACTAATATATCGATCCATGTCCAAAAAACAAAATTTCATATGCGAATATACAAATTAATGACTTTTTAAATATTACAGTACGGAACCAAATTATCGGTTGTTTCCGGGTTTTTCCGCTGTCTTACCTGTGTGGGTGTGGCTTAGTATCTGTGACGTCATCTCGTACAAGTCCGATAAAGTCTGACCATTGGATAACGTAATAACAAGGCCATTCGTGTCATGATTATGTTCATTTTGACCATAAATTATGTAGTTTTGTTTTATTACGAAGTGATATTATATGCTGTTTTAAAAATCTAGACAAAAAATAACACACTTTCTACATTCACACACATGAGGCCTTTAGCACTTTACCAAAGTTTGAATCCAATGGCAGTTATTTCAGATCCGAATATCAAAGTAATAAAAAATACATGCATTTACCAATGTGACGACTATACATGCATTTGCCAATGTGACGAAAATAAACTCTCTCTCTCTCTCTCTCTCTCTCTCTCTCTCTCTCTCTCTCTCTCTCTCTCTCTCTCTAGTGTACAAATCACTTACATTATTTTCCATTCGGGCGAATAAAAAGATGTTCAAGTACATTCATTCTTTAAGGACACATTTGCAAATATTAATGTTAATCAACAAATACAAATCATGTGCAATCAACACGGTTAACCAATAAAACACACGCCCCGAGGGACGTGATTTAATCCGTACATTATTTTGGGGGTTACGCACAATAATAAAGGTACATGTAGTTGTTAAAACAATCATCATTATATGTACAGAAGTTCAGTTAACAATTACACGTATCGACAACAATGTTTTGATCAAGAAGCAAAACCGCAAATATGGGTATATGAGCGCTCATGTTTTCATAAGAAAACATTACGATATACTTGTTCATGTAAGTCGTATGCCGTGTTTTCCGAACCACATCTCTCTCTCTCTCTCTCTCTCTCTCTCTCTCTCTCTCTCTCTCTCTCTCTCTCTCTCTCTCCGGGTGTGTGTGTGTGTGTGTTAGTATTTTAATGCAGCCGCGTAAAGTCCCGGTCCTACTGCGCTTAAGATTGCTCTACGATTGTCTTAATATTAATTTGGGAATCATTTCTTTGGCACCGATGTGCAAATTAAGAAGGCAGAACCACGTTAGAAAAGAAAATACATATTTTGCATACGCAGTCTTATCAATAAACTTATAATTAGACAATCGTACGATTCCTTACAATTCTTAGCTGCTAGCCGGTCATCGTCTCTACCTTTTTAATAAAGGTCAGGAAGGGCGAGATGAATGAATTACGTGGTGCCTGCGCTTGAACGCCTCATGCGCATATGCGTCGTGACTGTATGGGGTTACTACCATTTCAACTTATACATTCGTCACATAAAATCATAGGAATTCCACCTTGGTTTATGCAATTCTTCTCATGTCGCTTACTTAAAAATCATATCATAATAAATGTGTGTACATTTGATTAAATAAATAATAGTAGTCTATTCTTAATTCAAGCATTAGGATATCTAGAACAAAAGTCAATGTCGGTAGACTCGTTTACTCAATGAGATTGGAATGTCTTTGAGTATCTGCCACGTGCCGCCGAGTGATATATGCCGCAATCTAGCGGCGTGTGTCGGCGTGTGTCACATAAAAACATCATAGATCACCGACATACACACCGCGTAAGGTAAGGTAATAAAAGTGGCGGGTATTCAAATTTGTTGTTTTAGCGGCCGTAACAAAAGAAAGATTATGAACTACGAGAAGTTGTCAGTGATAAAAACTGGTTCAAATGCGGGACTTTATGCAAAATGCTATTTTCACATGCAAGTAATGTACCATAATTTATTTTCCTTTTATGTTTTGTTTATAAAATGTTTCCGATAATGTTGATAATTATCAAAGAACAAGAAAAACTAAAACGTCGGCGTTGCATGGTGTAAAATTTATGATAAATGTGTGTGTAAGCATTTACTTTGTGTGTCTTCCATTTAAATGGCTGATATTTTGTACGACTAAACGTCACTTCCGGTTTGGTCTCGCTAGAGTTTTTCCCCTTTGATTTTTTGGCCCTTCTCCGACACCGCGTAAAGCGCATTTTTGTTTTTGACAAAAGGTGTTCAAAATGTAAAACATTAGAAAATTTGACTTTCTAGCCTAATAAGAAACATGTTGTTGATATATTAACGACAAGAGAATCGTCAAATGCGACTATTCGGTATGGGTCTTTTAAGTGTATAAATTTGACCTGTATTAAAGAAGTAACCTGTCCTAAGAGGTCAGTGGTTTTAACCTTTACTAGGCAAGCATGCCATATGGACTGGAAAAAACAATGCCTATTGAGCAGTTTTGGTCAATGTTTCTTTGAAAAATATTTTCAGATGACAGATAAGACAAAAATGCCCATATTTTACCTTTAATACAGGATTGGCTGTAAAACAAGTGGCTTTTTGGTACTTTTCACAAACTGTATTAAAATTATTTTTAGAATGTAATTGGATTTCAAATATGATGAAAGTCTGTTCTGCCTCCGTTGGGACCTTGTAACTGATGGCATCTCTAATGAATAAAAATGAGATCTGTCGTGAATGTAATATTCTGCTCTAATTTCCTTTATTAAAACTAGTCTTTTGTCAATAGGCATTTTTCAGTCCATATGGCACACTCTCTGAATAAAACACATTTTGTGTTGGGATGTGCTGTACCTTGGCGTTGGAGGGTCAGAGTCAGAAATGAAAGAGTGGCGCTTTGATCTCTACTACCATATACATGTATTTAGTTGTGTCCTTGAATAAACAAGACATTGGACTTTAGTCTTAAAATATACTTGTATTTTCCTGTATTGGGCGGTCATTAACATCTTCTCCGGTGAAAGTTGCTGTCTGCATGCCTTAAAACATTTTCAAACAAACTTATTTTTTGTTTCATCGTTCAGTCAGCATTTACCTCTAATTGTTGGTACATGTCATTCAACAGGTGCCGATAGTGTTCAAATATTAGGTAACTTCTTGTGCGGTAAAAAACATCTAGAAAATCAGAAAATAATTAGAATCAGGTTGCGCAATTGATGTAGTTTCTGCTCTACTGCTCTCTTGCCGGTGTATTGGGATATTTCCCTTTACTTAGTGACATATCGTCTTATGGTACTACTTTCAGGAATTCCTGTGAAAAACTTAAAGGATTTGAAAAAATATGAGTCACTGCATAACAATTTGTTATTCTAACCAGGACTGACACAAGCCGGCCTGTACAATCTTAGAAGGAGGCTAGAACCTTAAAATTTTAGGTTTAAGAATAAAAGGAATTGTACAATCCATGTAACGAAAACAAAGGCGCTGATCAGCTGTGCAGTGTCTGCACAGCTGATCTGCGTCTTTGTTTTCGAAAATGCAGATCGTTTGTTTTCTGGTGCAGTGGCTCGTATCAGAGCTTTCCAAATATCTGCATAGTTTGCTATAAAGACAGCTGTCAGCAAATTTTGTAGAGATATTTCCCATCTGATATGCTCTAGCTGATTACATTGGTGTCACTGCAGATTCTGTCAAGGGTTGTATCAATAATCCACAGTGAATTACATGCTCTTAATTAGATTTCAGAGGCTTCTGTGCATATTGAAAGCTAAAGACAGTGTCTCAATATCAAGCAATATTGACCATGTCCCATTTAGCTTGCCGCGTTCGTAGCTGAAACATACCAGCTACCATAATATAATTCGACTATTTTGACTAATTTCTCATTGGTTATAAGTGAAGATGGCAAGGGTGTTTTGCAGTTTTATGGACATGTTCACATTTGTTTTTGTAGCCAAGAAGCTTCATAAAATTTCTAAAACAGCTTCTATGTGGCTTGGTTTGGCTGTATGAAGTGTGCCTGTCTCAGCTTGCCATTCAGAGGTCCTAGTTTCATTTCTCAGGTACTGCGCAATCTTGACAGTTACTGGTGGAAAGATGGGCACTGAGTGTTGTTTGGCCAGGCACAGTGTGGTTAAGATGACAGACTCTTGGGACAACACTATTTACCCATGATGCAACCAAATTTGTTACTGCACAAATTGATGCAACATCACACATTATGATTCAAGATGGAGTGTGGTGTGGAAGCCAGATTGATTGGGTGGCAACAACCAAGAGCAGAGTTCATTGCCAGGTTGTAGGTTGTTGCCCTATCATTCTTGCTTCAATTCATTTTTCTCCATTTCAATACATGATGTGTATATACATGTATGATGTTGCATCAATCTGCACAGTAACAAATCTGGTTGCATCATGGGTATATAGGATTGACAGTACCTCAGTTGTTTAATTCAGAATTCAATGATTTTCAGAAAATCTGCAGAGAATCTAATTCACTTCTTATTTCTCTGATAAATCGCTAACGAAACTGTCTCCTGATAAGTGATTGAAATTGTGCAGAAAAAGACGACCAAAATAACTTACAAATGAGCTTTTGAATTAGTTGTTTTTGCCAAGAAACAGCATCATTACATTTTATGAATGACTTATTTTGTCTGCGCCCAGGGTTAATACACAATAATGTTGCTTGCAGAATGAGACAAATTGGCTAGACAGTGTAAAATAATGATACATTGGCGGCCAACTTTTGATTGCTTCTGAGCCACTGTTGATTTGAGAAGGTCTGTGGATGAAAAGTTTCTTCCTCAAGCTTCCTGGTAGCCCTTGCAACTTCATCTTATCCATGTTTTTATTTGATAATCAATAGACTGCATGAAGCAAAAAAAAAAAGTCATGAAGCTTTATTACATTATGTAGATATATTACATTAAACAAACTCTTTTAGACAATTGTGTAATTGTTGACTGGCATAACAGATGCATAAATATTGCTGCATGTTGGAAACTCCCTTGCACAATAGATAACCTGGCTCTAACTTTGCAGCTTAAATTCAGATTTATGGGATGATAAAGCATCCTTAACTTCCCATAACACTTAAGGTTGAAAAAAGATGTAATATCTGATTTTAAGTATATCATAAAGCATTCTTATTCACCGCGTCCAATCGGAACGCCGGACGAACGGTCGAAACGCCGAATCTGCGTTGTTTTAACTCCGTATTGCGGTAGTTTCCGCTGGATTCGCCGCCATTTTCGAAGGAAATTTTTTCGACCAGGTAACAAAAATGTTTATTATAAATATTAAAAGAGTTTATATCAACGTAAGCACTAGCCTGTTTGGATCTACATACATGTCTCTAACCACCTATTGTTCTGCTGCTGCATAAGCTCCGCTAGGATATGCAAACATTCGAGGAGATTTTTGTTTTCCATGTTTGGCCATACGCTAAAATACTGTTCGCCCCAAAAAGTTTCGTACTATTGTCATTTTCTTCAAAGTATTGACAAACTGCTGGTTGATTTTGCATTTGTACATGAGACTCTATCGTAAGAAGCCAATTGCTCATGATTTTTTTGACGGAACAAGCGTACGTTTTAATAAAATACCGCAAAATCAAAGTAACGCCGGATAATACGGCAATCTGAGTTTTCAAACTTGGCAAGCATTTGCATAGATTAATATCTTGTAAAGTCTAGTACGCAAGTGATATGCTCATTTTTGTGCAGCATCGCTTTCTTGGAAGTAAGAATCTCACTTTCTGACTGTGACCTCCAGAAATTAGTTCGACGTTGGGTTGTCATCATTGAGGATGGTGACTTGTTGCTCCTCAGTGAAGATAAGCCATGTAAGATAAAAGTGGTTGATAGGTTTTTGATTTAAAGAGGCAAGATACTGGAGTGTGTTTTGGAAGTATGCAGTGGCCATAAAACAGGTTTCTTCAATTCTTCGATCGATTATGGAAAGTTATTTATGTTTCGGTCGGACTCTTTTATACTACCCCTACAACAAATTAACCGTCAGAAATATGCCAAAAATGCCTATATTTGCCAAGTCAAGTGAATTTAGTGTTAGTTACCATATGACCCTATGGAAGCATTGGGAACTTTCAGAGGCGTTACACAAAAGGAATGTCAGATGGTGACATCGAATTAAGAATTTGTTTCTCTTTAAATACTGCTTGCAGCCCAAGGGGAAAGATCGCTCACATGAGAGTAAGGGACAAAAGGACAATTTTTTTTTTGCCTTATTTTTGCTCAAAACATAGATTGTGGTAACATGTTAGAACCGCCTCTGCGCATATTTGATTTTTTGCGCATTTCGCTGAAAAACGTAATGCAATAATTGTTAGAATCGATTTTAATTTCATCTATAGTATTTTATTATAATATTCTATTTCATATCAGAGAGAACGGGAGATGTTCTATTATGTTTGATCTACTTAAACCGTATCTGATTTATTATTGCAAGACCCAAAGTTCTAGCTTAGAACAATTAATGAACATCGATGTCTCTATCTCTTGTTATTAATCTGTTGTAAATATTAATAAGCCAAGCTTTCATACATGTGCAAATGAGTGATTCCGCTCAAAAAATGAGCATTCCACTTCCGTACTAGACCTTACAAGACATTTATCTATGCAAATACTTGCCAAGTTTGAAAACTCAGATTGCCGTAGTATCCGGCGTTACTTTGATTTTGCAATATTTTATTGAACCGTACTCTTATTCGGGCAAAAAATCACGAGCAATTGGCTTCTTACGATAAAGTCTCATGTACAAATGCAAAATCAACCAGCGGTTTGTCAATACTTTGAAGAAAATGACAATAGTACGAAACTTTTGGGGGTGAACACTATTTTAGCGTATGGCCGAACATGGAAAACAATAATATCCTTGAATGTTTGCACATCCTAGCGGAGCTTATGCATCAGCAGAACAATCGGCGGTTAGAGACATGTATGTAGATCCGAACAGGCTTGTGCTTACGTTGACATAGTCTCTTTTAATATTTATAATAAATGTTTTTGTTACCTGGTCGAAAAAAAATCCTTTGAAAATGGTGGCGAATCCATCGGAAACTACCGCAATCCGGAGTTAAAACAACGCAGATCCGGCGTTTCGTCCGGCGTTCCGATTGGACGCGGTGTTATCCCAGTTGTTCAAAGCATCGTTAGCGTTAGCTTAACGATATCGTTAAGACATAAATTTGTTAAGCAAATATCAGCTATTAAAGTAACAAATACACTGTTATTTTTTCAACAAAAAATAACAGTTTTCAACAAAAAATAACAGTGTATTTGTAATATTAATGTTTGAAATTTTAACGAAACGTTAACTAACGACGTCGTTAGTTTTGAACAACTGGGTCCTGGTTTTTGCCATGACATGTTTCTATGGCAATTCTTCCTCTTAAGCTGATTCAAAATATCATGTCGGACTCCGAATCGAGAGGTCCTGGGTTCGATCGCCACAAGCAACACCGTGTTGTGTCCTAGAGCAAGACACATTAACTTCCTACAGTACTGGTTTAACCCAGGAAGTGTTGGCTCCGTCCCGACATGACTGAAAAATTGTTGACTGGCCCGTGGGACGTTAAGCGTCAATACAAACAAATCAAAATATCATTAAATTATCAGTTAATATTTTGTAGTGACAGAATGTGCATGATGTACTGGTAATCTGTCTCTGGAAGACCGGTGCACCAGCCCTTGAAACAAGTAGGATAACAGTTACTGACTGTCTTGACATTACCTTAACTTTTGACTGTGGATGCAAAACATTAAACCTAGATACAAGCGATAGTCTAGCAGATATATATTGGTTAATCCCAGGAAGAGTTGGCTCCGTCCCGACATGACTGAAAAATCGTTGACTGGGACGTTAAGCCTCAATACAAACATAACAAAAACATTAAACCACTGCTGTCATGCATTCTCTATTTGTTCATGCAGCACTCTTTATTCATGCAGCACTCTCTATTCATGCAGATGCAGTGTGGAAAAGAAGGCCAATAAGTTCAAGGAAGACAAGCAGAGACTGGATACCCACAGTCCTCTTGGCAGAGTTGTTTGCCTTACATTAAAACAGTTCCATTAATTCATGAGAAACATTTGAAAGAGTATTTGTTGAGGTTATCTCCCTTTGAATGTGTCAGTGTCATATGTGTCATAGTCAACAAGCCTGTATGCGACCATTGTGATCTTTTCAAAAGACCAGTATCTATGAGCTGTGTGTCCTGGACCATGGACAACCCCCACCCCTTGACTCATCCTGTGGATACCTAGATACCAAATTATGATGAGACTTTTCAAGGAATCTTGGCATTTATATTAGAATTATGTTGTAATGCAGACAGATTAGCTTAATTTTAACACCTATCTTGTCAATATTTATAAATCATGCTATTAATACAGATTCTGAGTAGGATTCTTCAAGGTGGAATATCTAAATATTGACTGAGATAAATTTTATGTTTTAAGACATGTGATAACCCTGTGAATGTCAATGATGCTTGAAGCCCTTTGATGTAACTTATTTATTTTCACTTTTTTTTTCATCATTGAGTGGTACCAAACACCACACAAGTTTTCTTCACCTCAGCAGATAGTGAGGATTTACATGAGTGTCAGGTATGGATAGACAAATCTGTCCCGCGGGTCACAGTTTGGCATCACGAGGCTCGCTGAGTGATGCCAAACTGTGACCCGAGGGACAGATTTGTCTATCCGTACCTTACAAGCATGATGGATTCTTTTTCTTTTTCTTGCACACCTTCATGCGGCAAAGCTTGATTTTCATACTATTTATCTGGAAAAAACGCTACAATCGCAGCGTCCGCGATTTTGAATTAAAACATTTTTACGTCTTTGTGACGTGTGTGCTTAATGACGAAATTACCTGACGTCCTATACAACCAATGTTAAAAAAGAACACTTGAACGCCATCAATGTTAAAAAAGCATACTTGAATGCAGGGTGAGCCTGGGGTGAGATAACAAGGGTGAGATAAGAATTTCTCACATGGGGTAAAACACAGGATTTCTCTATCTGGTGTGCAAGAAAAACTTCTCCCCCCTCTCCACCATCTTCATTCCCCCTCCTGCAATTTGATGTGTTAACTTTCTACTACTCTTTTTGCCTATAACACAAGTCCCATATATAATGCCGACACTGCAGGTACTTTGGCAAAGTTTCTTCACTACCCTCCCCCCTCCTGGGATTGGGTGATGGGGAAGTCTTGGTGCATAAACCATAAACACTATGGAATCTGTGCCAGAGCAGACCTCATATGTTTGAAACACAGTTTACAATGTTTTTTGGGTTTTTTAGCTCACCTGAGCCGTTAGGCTCACAAGGTGAGCTTATAGGATGGCCATGATCCGGCGTCCGTCCGTCCGTCGTCCGTCCACAATTTCAAAGATCTTCTCCTCTGAAACCGCTTGGCCAATCAAAGCCAAATTTTATATGAAGCATCTATAGGAAGGGGGAACCAATGTGTATATAAGAAATCCAGGTCACATGACCAAGATGGCCACCATGCCCATATATGGTAAAAACCCTTCAAAAATCTTCTTCTCCCGAACCAGTGGACCGATTTCAACGAAACTTGGCATGAAGCATCAATGGCTCAAGCACTGCAATGTATATATAAATTATGACCCTGTGATGACCTTGACCTGTTTTACAGCAAGGTCAACATAGGTCACCAATGCATTTGAATGGGGAAAACTTTTAAAATGTCATTTAAAGTGAAAGTCTTGCAGGAAATGGGCAGTAGGACTGAATATTAATGATTCTGAAAAAAATTGGACCCCAGGGGCTCATGTGCCCCCACCCCGGGGCAATATACATGTATATCTTCACTATATTCAAATGTCTTCTCCTCTGAAACCACTTGGCCAATCAAAGCCAAATTTTATGTGAAGCATCTAAAGGATGGGGTAATCAATGTGTATATAAATAATCCAGGTCACATGACCAAGATGGCCGCCAGGCCCATATATGGTAAAAACCCTTCAAAAATCTTTTTCTCTGGATGCGTTGGATCAATTTCAATGAAACTTGGCATGAAACATCGATGGCTAAAGCACTACAATGTATATATAAATCATGACCCTGTGATGACCTTGACCTATTTTATGGCAAGGTCAACATAGGTCGCCAATGCATTTGAATGGGGAAAACTTTTAAAATGCCATTTAAAGTGAAAGTCTTGCAGGAAATGGGCAATAGGACTGACTATTAATGATTCTGACAAAAAATGGACCACAGGGGCTCATATGCCCCCACCCCGGGGCAATATACATGTCTCCATAATATTCAAACATCTGCTCCTCTGAAACCACTTGGCCAATCAAAGCCAAATTTTATGTGAAGCATCTAAAGGATGGGGTAATCAATGTGTATATAAATAATCCAGGTCACATGACCAAGATGGCCGCCAGGCCCATATATGGTAAAAATCTCTCAAAAATCAGTGGACAGATTTCAAGGAAACTTGGCTTGAAGCATCGATGGCTCAAGTGCTACAATGTATATATAAATCATGACCCTGTGATGACCTTGACCTAGTTTATGGCAAGGTCTACATGGGTTGCCAATGCATTTGAATGGGAATAACTGTTAAAATGTCATTTGAAGGAAAAAGCCAGCAGGAAATTGGCAAATGGACAAAATATTGATTATTCTGAAAAAGAAAATGGCCCAAGGGCTTCATCTGCCCCTGCACTGGGATTAAATACCATAATATTCAAACATGTTTATTGGTATATGCAGCAGATCTCAGGTGAGCGTTTACAGGACCATTGGTCCTCTGGTTTTTCTCATGAAAGGAGGTATATTGAAGGTTTATATTTTGCAAAACATCTGAAACCATTTATCCAGAATCATTTTCTTATTGTTCTCTTGCCCTTTTCAACTCTTTTCATCTACTCTCTACTATAGCATGTATCAAATTTTCCTGAAATAAATCCAGGATAATTGTTAGTTTATACAGTTTCCATAGTAACACTGTTTTCCTCACAGTTCCTCTACCATTTTTTGTTTTTTAAGAACTTTGCAACAATTGGCTGTTATTCAGTTCATGGATCTTGAGTCCAATCATCGTACCGGGGGCAGGCAGCGTTCTGCTTGCAGGTGTCAGAAGTTTTTTCCTACAGAATTTCAGTTTTCGCCCAACCTCTTAAAGGTTTACCATAAAAATTCTATTAAACGCCCATACTCTAATAAATGCCCATATGTCTCTCTTGATGCCAAAACTGGCCATTTTATCTGTGAGGAGCCTCTGATAAACACCCATTTTAAAAATGATGGGAAAAATCCTATATCTTAAGCGGTAAATTTCTAATTTTGCTGCTTTATCACATAACACTCAAGTTCATTTTTCTCTTGTAGTCCAAATAAATGGTAATGCATGTGATACCCAAACACCCACTTGGAACAGTAGTCTTTTCTGGCGCAGATCGACGACCACCAATATTTTCAGATTATATATATGAATTTTTGAATGTAGCCTCCAATAAATGCCCATCCGGTACTGTTTTGAATAAACGCCCCAGCTTTAAATAGAATTTTTACGGTATTTGTCAGAATGTAAGTGAAATAATCTGGAAAGGGATAAAAAATTGCTGAATGAACTCCTTTCCAGTGAACAAGGCAAACAGAAGGAAAACATAATGTAGATAACACTAAATTGAATAATTACTTGTATAATTATTGTAATAATTCAACTGGCAGTCTGGAATCCACTTGCAGGATTTTTGCAGAATTTCTGTAATAGCATAATTGGCAGACAACTTCACTTTGGAAGCATTTTGTCTGTCAGCTTTGAGAAGAAAACATACACAGAACATGAGTTAGATATTGGGGACTTGGATATGAGCTGCGACGCCAGAAGACCTGTCTTCAGGGTGTCCGACCAACGCTGACACAAACCGGCCTGTTCAGTCACAGACGACTTCTAGAAGATTGAAATTTCGGATTTAAGTATAAAAGGGATAGTACTATCTGTGTTGCGAAAACAAAGGCCCAGATCAGCTGTGCAGTTACTGCACAGCTGATCTGGGCCTTTGTTTTCGCATAGCCAAAAATCAGATTTTCTCATGACTAGGCTCACATCATCCCACCCCTATTCAAAGCGTCTCTGTCTCAACAGAACCTTGCTATTAAACCCCATCAGACACCAAATATGGTGTTGCCTGGCTCCATGTGTATTTCCTCCACACTGCAGGGTCTCTGCAAAAGTCTGAACTTGGCGGGGGGGGGTGTCTAGGATCTGCCCCATTTGTGTCAGTCCTGGTCTGAACACCTTACATTGGTTTACCCATGACTTGACTCGTTTAAAGAACTTGAAGAACTGCATAAACCACCTGCTAGGGAGGTTGCTATATAAGATTGTGTGATAATCATAGATAGTATAACAAGTTTTTTAGCAAATCTTCTTTTTAAATCTGATCATTTGTCTGATAAACCTCTGTCTTAGCATCAAAGGCTAACAACCTTCTCAATTATTAATTATATATGAGCCACAGCTTGAGAAAACTTGCTTAACACTTTTGTCATCCATTGACTGACAATTATGCCCCATGCAGTCATTCATTGTAGATTAATATGAAAGTAGAGGGAGAGTACTTGCTATTAAACAAAAACAAAATGACTGGTCAGATGCATGGATACTAAGCTGATCTGAACTTTAGTTTTCTCAGATGCAAATAGCAGATTTTCTAATGACACTGTTCAAAATTATAGTCTCCCTTGTACATCAGATTTACCTCCCCTCTACAGGTGATGCATGTTCAGGCCGCTTCGCAGGAGAACACTAGTATAAAAAACGAAATATTGCAAGTGTATCGTAACATGAGGGTCTCAAACGCAACCATAGGGAGTTGATAGTACATCAGATTGAGAGTTGTTATTTTAGGGGGTTTGAGGGAAGCGTTCAAATACCACTAGGGCCGAATTAATTGTGTCTTTTTGCAAATGTACATGTATGCCTTAAGATGGACAACCTTAGTCATTGGTGAAAATGCATGCGTAATAATTATTAGTCATCTATAATTGTGTTTGAAGACCTTGCGTTTTCAGCTAAGTACATGATAACCCAGAGTTTTGGCGTTTCTTCAGATTTGCTAAAACCATTAGGAAACACTGTAATATCAGGATAATAGCACTTAGATATACAGATGAAATAATATGTGCCACATCATAACAAAACCTGCTTGTGAGCTTGAAACAATGAATGTTTTTCACTGCCAGCTAGGATAGTACAAAATCTTAGAATTTACTGTGACATAGTGGTTAAGCTATATGCATAACCAGGACTTGTGGGTTTGGTCTTAGGACTTGATCTTCAGTATTTCAAATGAGACTTTATGCACCAGTCATTTGTATCCCCGGCTCCCCCGGGGCCGGGGATAGCGGGGACATAGCGGGGCTAAAGTGCCTGGCTTTAACCTCTGATGTGTCCCGGCAGTGCCGGGGTTATGATTTCCCGCCAGTACACTGTCACATTAATTCAAATTAGAGTTTAATGATATTTTTTAACATTTAATTATCTTTATGGTACTTCTTTAATTTCCAAATGCACCTAAACATTTACATGCATAAAATGAGGCCCTTCTACCATGTTTCAGTTTCATCAGAACAACTCCCAGCTGTTGTTCCACGTTATTGTCAGCCCCTGGGGAGCCGGGGCTTTTCGCAGGGGTTTTACCAAAACTCTTGCCCGGCAGTGCCGGTCTTTTAGCCGGGCTTTAAAAATCGAAAAGTTAAAAGCCCCGCTATTCCCCGGCCCCTGGGGGAGCCGGGGATGCAAATGACTGGTGCATTAAATCAAGGTTATCTTAGTATAAGTCCATAGCTGTTGGTGAGATCTACACCCACAACATAGCTTCCATACAGCATGTCTAGTTTTTCTTAACTTATTTAAGCCTGGTGTCCTTTTTATGGGACATAGGCAAACAGTATAGCCCCAGATGTGACGCCGCAGAATGCGGCGTCCCATGACGCCGCAGAATGCGGCGTCCCATCTGGGGTTATTCTGTTTGCTTAACGAAAATTCATCAAAAAATGGAATAAAAATTAAAGATCACTCCCAAAGCCCCTAAAAATGAAATAGGACTCTTCCAAATGATAATGATGGGAAAATCCATTTGTCAAAAAAGGGTTAATAGACATCAGTAACTTGTTATCCTGCATTATTATTATGTACAGCCCTCTATCAATCAGACTGTGTCAGAAATCCCTTATCCATGTTTTCTTGCAATGAGGCTCACATACACAGATGAAATAATTACTATTGATGAGTAATAAGTTTAGGATGTTAAAATGAAAGGAAACATTCTAACCTTTCTATTATCTACAAGAACATTCGGCAGGTCAGAAATCCTAACCCAGCTTGTTTCTCTCTCTCTCATGTTAATGAAAATAGCATACAGTTTACTTACTCTTTGTTAGGATGCAAGGAACATTTGCTGCTACAAAGTCTATACGAAACTCATATCAATACTTGGGGAAGGTGGGGACTCAGTCATAAAGTGTTGACTGCACTGCAAAAGGTTGCAGTTGTTCAGAACTTGGCACCCCTTTATTCAATGCCCTAAGAGCAATTGACTTGACTCACTAATGTCAATTGTCACAAGCAGACTATATTTTCTATAATAGTACCTACAATTTTTTTTCTAAAGCTAGTATCTCACTGGCATGCGAATTTCTCGCTACTGTTTTGCGAATTTTGTCACAGACTTTTGCACAACATTATTCGTGCGAGTGTGGCACGAGTGTCGTGAGAATTTTCATGTGTCGTGAACTAGTAGCGAACTGGTCCCGAAGGTTTTAAACATGTTGAAAAATTTTATGCAAATTTTTTGCCAAAATATTTCACAAGACTGTCATGCGACATTCGTGCAAGTGTCGCAAAATTGTCGCCGTGAAATTTGGCAAATTTACAATGCGAAATTTTCACGACACTTGTACAAATGTAGTGCGAATGTCGCACAACGGTTGCGCGACAGTCTTGAGAAAACATGCGAAAACCTCGCAACTATCTGGCAAGAAAATAAAACTACGCGACATTTGTATGAATGTCATGTGACACTCTCACGAATGTTGTGCAACACTCTCACGAATGTCTCACGACTGTCATACGAATGAAAATAAGCTACATTCGTCTCACGAATGTCTTGCTAACTGTCGTGCGACAACCGCACGACAGTCGCGAGATATATTTTCAAAATTAGACCAAAATTCGCGAAGTTGTCGCATAAATGTCCATTCAATGAGACTGCAACATGAAAGTTGTGTTTATATATTGTTAATCTTTGTCGCAAAATAGTCGCAAACTATTCACAAACTAGTCTCCAGTTGTCGCATTCCAGTGAGATTGGGGCTTTAGTAACTGCATTCTGGCCACATCAGCCTTAATTGTTACTCACTTTTTGTGATGCCTCTGGGTTTCAGTATTAGGAATGGAACTATGTTTCAGTAATGCATTTAACAGATATAGCTTCATGATGAAATGAAATAAAAACTGCAGATTTTCTTTTAATTTGATGAGGGAATCATTTTTATATAACTGAAATACTGATGTGGCTTCCGAGAGATACAAAAAACTTGCAGAGCAAATCATTAAAGCAAAACATCGGATTACGTTTGCATCTATCTATTGAATAAAAATACTTCTTTCGCAGCTGTGCAACATGTTTTTTCATGAGAAAGAATAGAAAAATGGTAGAATTATGCAGCATGACAGACGAATGCATGAGCGCATGACACTCACAGGAGAAATTATGATTGATTTTACAAATATTAGACAAAAATCTGTAGATGATTATTTTGATAAAATTACCTGAGTTGCTGTTCTTGCCAATAGTTGGCCATATTTGGAAAGATCTTTCTGCAAAGTGCATTAATTAACCACAGAAACTTTGAATGCAAAAATTGACATTTCGCTATGCATAATATGTTTAAGTTTATGCATGAAATCTGTTGTGTCCACTGTCACTGATTTGAGTTGAGCAAGTGCCCTGCTGTTATTTGTAAGAGAATAGACAAAAAACTGGTTTGGGCCCCCGCCCATTCAAAGCTTCTAAACTACTGACCGACCATCTGATTGCTGGTTAACCGCTCAAGTCTGAGCGTGCCCAGGAAAAGTGGTTTAGTCAAACAATCCATACATATAAGCCATATTGGTTTGCTTGGGTGGTTTTATTTATGAAGCACATTTTGAGTGTCATCATACTAATGTTGGGTAAAAGCCCCATAAAATGGAGGCAGTGTCCTGACATGACCATTGCTGTTGACTGGGATGTAAAGCATCAATAAGCAAACAAACAAAAAACTGGTTTACTGCATCTTGGAAGCTTGTACAGATACATGTACTTAGAAAATAGTTGTTAGGCAAGAACTTATTACCAGAACCTTTTAGACTGGTGCTACTGGAATCAGACTTTCCTGACATGACTTCTTTTGGTTAACACTGATGTAATGTATAAGTCATTTGTATCCATTGCCTCCCCCACACCCACCTGGGGAAGGGTGGGGGGTAGCAGGTGTAAAGTGTGGGGCAATTACTTTTTGATTGTCCCCGCAGTGCATGGAAAATTAAAGGATTTTGACATTAGGATCCTTACCGGAGGAAGATTTTCTATTGCCAACCCCAGTGAAAATGCAACTGAAATTTCACTGAGATTTCAGTGTTATTTCAATGAAATAACAGTGAAATCTCAGTGAATGAATTGGTCAAAATAACACTGAAATAACATTAAGATTTTCAATGAAATTTTGTTGAAATTTTGTTATTATTTCAATGAAATAACACTGAAATCTCAGCGAAAGAATTGGTCAAAATAATGCTGAAATTCAGCGAAATCTCAACGAGATTTTACTGAATTTCAGTGTTATTTTGACCATTTCTTTCACTGAGATTTCAGTGTTATTTCATTGAAATAATGAGTGAAATTTCGCTGAATTTCAGTGTTATTTTGACCAATTCTTTCACTGAGATTTCACTGTTATTTCATTGAAATAATAATGAAATTTTCACTGACAATTGGAGAATATCCAATATGGTCACCTGCTTAATTAGAAGGACTTTTAAAGCCTGCCCAGGAGAAGTGTTGAAAGTAAAACCATCCATGCATATAAGCCTTTTTTTACTTGGATGCACTATGGTGCTTTATTGCTGCACTTTGGAATGTCACATCATCCCAATTTTGGGTGGATGTCCCATATAAAAAAGGAGGCAATGTCCCAATATGACCTTCGCTGTTGACTGGGATGTTAAGCCATAATTCAAACAATCAAACTACCTAGGCACTGGGTTTGACAGTAAAGATTGTCCAAATGACTCTTGAATCAAAATATGGTTCTACACTCTCACACAATGATTTGTGTGGGTTGGGAATTGGAATGATGCAATTTAAAAGAAAAAGCATCAATACAAGTCACATGATCTGAAGGAAAAGATATATACAGTTAAAATACATGCAAACATTGTACATGTCACTTACTGCATCAATCTTGAATGAAATTAACTTCTTATTATTGAGCACCTTCTCTTTAAACTTGAAAAAACATATATTGTGTCTGTTTTCTTTCCCTCCATTTTAGACAGGAAGTGATGTCATAGAGTTGCTATGAGCATGCTCTGGATTTTTTTCAGTGAAATTTCGGTGCAGTGAAATTTCGGTGAAATTTTGGTGAAAGTTTACAAGCTGATGTTACACTGAAATTTCAGTGAAGTCATCAAAACAATACCAAATGATCTCTATGGACAAAATGGTAACAAAGTGTGTTTATATGCACCTAAATAAAAACAGAACCTACGTTTCTGAACCACCAAATCTTGTAGAGCATAGCTGAACTATACAGATATGAGCACTGAAATATGCTGATAAATGAGACTAAAGTCATAGCAATTATGGTTGTGTACTGTACAGAAATGCTTACTTTTCATGCTTGTTGATAGTAAAAAGTACATTATATAATCACCAGTTACTGTTATTATTATCATGTACCATGTGTTATGTAAAATCTCATTAATTTATTTTTAGCTGAAAAAAAAAACTATTTTATTTTTCTGCTGAATTTTTTCTGCTGACATCAATTTTTTTTTTGAAATTTCACTGAGATCTATTTGCTGAAAATTTCAATAAAATTTCTATACTGAAATTTCAGTGAAATCTCTAGACTGAAATTCCGTTGAAATTTCATTGAAATTTATAATTTCTATGACATTGAAATCTCAATGAAATTTCGTTGAAAATTTCATTGAAATTCCTGTGACATTAAAATTTATTGAAATCTCAATAAAATTTCACTCAAATTTTTTCAAATTTTGATCATTTCGGTGAAATTTACCAAAATATAAGGATTTCACTGAAATTCATCAAAATTTCACTGAAATTTCAGTTACATTTTCTCTGGGGAGGACAGAGCAAAGAACAAAGTTTTGACCTCATGTATGTCCCCAGGTGGTCGGGCTTAGTCATAATCCCCACCCTTCCCCGTAGGTGTGCGAGGGGGGGAAGGAGGCAGTGGTTACAAATGACTGGTAAATCAGGAAGGGGAGAGACTCCATCATCTTCGGCCTTGAGTGCCTCATCTTCAGCCTTGAGCTTGAAACCCCATAGGACTGTAATCTGCAACATCAGCTGAGTGAAATATGCAGTTTTTCTTTTGAAGTTCATGGCAGACTGCAATTTATGAGGAAAAGAACATGCATTGTTGCAATCATGTGCAGTTTTATAGATGAGAGAAAAGATAAGACCTGTCATGATGCATGATGATATACGGGTCCTGCCTTCAGAAAACTTGCTTGTTGCAATCATACAAAGGTGCAAATCAGGCGTGCAGTAATATTACAGCGGATCAGCACCCTTCTTTTCCATGCACAAAGTATTAAGTATTCAACTTCCTACATGCAAAATTTCAAGCTACTCAATTCGTGCTGGACTTATTTTAAAGCATAAAAGACGAGGTTTCTATTGACACCACTGCTGCAGAAATTCCAGGAAGAAGAAGCATTGTTCATGTAAACTTCATTTTCATTTAAGCCAGTGGGTGAGAAAACCAACAATTTGAGTTTCCGACCAGGTCCGACACAAGCCGGGCTGTACAATCACAGAAGAAGGCAAGATGCTCGAAATTTTGTCTATAAAGAAGAGGAATTGTACTATCCGTGTAGCGAAAATAAAGGCGTTGATCAGCTTTGCAGTTACCGCGAAGCAGATCTGCGCCTTTCTTTTCGCATATGCAGATTTTTCTTGTGCAGCGGCTTATTTGTTATTGTAAAAAATTTAAAGGTAGGAAAATTATGTAATGGTTTAATACATATTTATGGTTGCTTTTGGGCATGCTTTGCACTTAAAGTTCAAAGACCTAAAAAGATAAAGCAGCAAAGCCTTTGTATAATTCCAACAAATAGCACCTAGAAATACTTTTCCTGATATTTGTTTAATTTAGCATTTGGCATTATTCTTTACTAAACAATGCTCTAATCCTCTGGAGGCAATAATAAGGTTGCTTTCCCACAGTATCAGACAAGAAAAAACAAAACCGTGATTTTGTTTTATATGAAATAATTGTATGTCCAACATGTTTCCTTCTTGTACAACTGGAGACAAAAGTTGTTTGTGTTTAGGCTTAACGTTCCAGTCAACAATTTTTCATTCGTGTCATGATGGAGCCAGCACTTCCTGGATTTAACCAGTACTGTAGGGAGTTAATGTGCTTGCTCAAGGACACAACATGATGACACATGTGGAGATTGAACCCAAGACATCTTGATTTTAGTCCGACGCTCTACCACTACGCCACCTCGCTCCCTAGAGACAAAAATGCAAAAGGAACATGTTTCTTCCCTTTTGGTTTCATCATGGGGTAGTAGGGCAGTTGGTTAAATGCATGACTAAAAACATCTGTTGATATATCACCAACTTATGACTGTACATCTGAAAACCTGTACGTCTGAATACCAATAGGCATCTGGCTATACATCTGAAGACCAACACACATCTGACTGTACATCTGAAAACCAACAGACATCTGGCTGTACGTCTGAATACCAACAGGCATCTGGCTATACATCTGAAGACCAACACACATCTGACTGTACATCTGAGACCAACAGGCATCTGACTATACTTCTGAAGACCTACAGGCATCTGACTGTACACCTGAAGACCAACAGACATCTGACTGTACATCTGAAAACCAACAGACATCTGGCTGTACGTCTGAATACCAACAGGCATCTGACTGTACATCTGAGACCAACAGGCATCTGACTATACATCTGAAGACCAACACACATCTGACTGTACGTCTGAAGACCAACAGGCATCTGGCTATAAATCTGAAGACAGACCAACACACATCTGACTATACATCTGAAGACCAACACACATCTGACTGTACATCTGAATCTAGCTATGCATCTGAAGACCAACACACATCTGGCTATACATCTGAAGACCAACACACATCTGACTGTACATCTGAAAACCAACAGACATCTGGCTGTACGTCTGAATACCAACAGGCATCTGGCTATACATCTGAAGACCAACACACATCTGACTGTACATCTGAGACCAACAGGCATCTGACTATACTTCTGAAGACCTACAGGCATCTGACTGTACACCTGAAGACCAACAGACATCTGACTGTACATCTGAAAACCAACAGACATCTGGCTGTACGTCTGAATACCAACAGGCATCTGACTGTACATCTGAGACCAACAGGCATCTGACTATACATCTGAAGACCAACACACATCTGACTGTACGTCTGAAGACCAACAGGCATCTGGCTATAAATCTGAAGACAGACCAACACACATCTGACAATACATCTGGACCAACACACATCTGACTGTACATCTGAATCTATGCATCTGAAGACATACAGCCATCTGGCATTACAGCTGAAGACCATCAGATATCTGGCTATACATCTGAAGACCATCAGACATATGGCATGCATTGCATCTGAAGACCAACAGACATCTGGCTTTACATTTGAAGACCAACAGACATCTGGCTATATACATCTGAAGACCTACAGACATCTGGCTATATATTTGAAGACCATCAGAGATCTGGCTGTACAACTGAAGACCAACAGACATCTGGCTATATACATCTGAAGACCATAAGACATCTAGCTGTACATTTGAAGACCAACAGAGATCTGGCTGTACAACTGAAGACCAACAGACATCTGGCTGTACATCTGAAGACCATCAGACATATGGCATGCATTACATCTGAAGACCATCAGACATCTGGCTATACATCTGAAGACCATCAGATATTTGGCTATACATCTGAAGACCATTAGACATCTGGCTATATATCTGAAGACAATCAGACATCTGGCTATACATCTGAAAACCTACAGCCGTCTGGCTATACATTTTAAGACCAACAGACATCTGGCCATGCATCTAAAGATGAACATATATCTGGCTATACATTTTAAGACCAACAGACATCTGGTCATACATCTAAAGATGAACATACATCTGGCTATACATCTGAAGACCAACAGACATCTGGCTATATATCTGAAGACCATCAGACATCTGGCTATACATCTGAAGACCAACAGACATCTGACTGTACATATGAAGACCAACATACATCTGACAATATATCTGAACACCATCAGATATCAAGCTATACATCTGAAGTCCCAACAGACATCTGGCTATACATCTGAAGACCAACACACATCTGACTATACATCTGAAAAACAACACGCACATGACTATACATATGAAGACCAACAGACATCTGGCTTCACATCTGAAGACCAAACAGGCATCTGGTTATACATCTGAAGACCAAACAGACATCTGGCTATACACCTGAAGACCAACAGACATCTGACTATACATCTGAAGACCATCAGTCATCTGACAATACATCTGAAGACCAACAGTCATCTGACAATACATCTGAAGACCATCAGACATCAAGCTATACATCTGAAGACAAACAGACATCTGGCTATACATCTGAAGACCATCAGACATCTGGCTGTACATCTGAAGACCAACAGACATCTGACAATACATCTGAAGACCAACAGACATATGACTATACATCTGAAGACCAACAGACATCTGGCTGTACATCTGAAGACCAACGGACATCTGACTGTTCATCTGAAGAAGATCAACAGACATATGGCTATACATCTGAAGACCGTCAGACGTCTGGCTATACTTCTGAAGACCATCAGACATTTGGCTATACATCTGAAGACCATCAGACATCTAGCTATATATCTGAAAACCAACATACACATGACTATATATCTGACCAACAGACATCTGACTATACATCTGAAGACCAACAGTCATTTGGCTATACATCTAAAAATGAACAGACATCTGGCTATACATCTGAAAACCAACATACACCTGACTATATATCTGACCAACAGACATCTGACTATACATCTGAAGACCAACAGTCATTTGGCCATACATCTAAAAATGAACAGGCATCTGGCGATACATCTGAAAACCATCAGACATCTGGCTATACATCTGAATCTGACTGTACATCTGAAGAAGACCAAAATACATCTGGCTATACATCTGAAGACCATCAGACATCTGGCTATACATCTGAAGACCAACAGACATCTGGCTATACATCTGAAGACCCAACAGACATCTGGCTATACATCTGAAGACCAACACACATCTGACTATACATCTGAAGACCCAACAGACACCTGACTATAGATATTAAGACCAATGGACATCTGGCTATACATCTGAAGACCCAACAGACATCTGGCTATACATCTGAAGAGCCAACAGACATTTGACTATATATCTAAAGACCATCGGGCATCTGACTATACATCTGAAGACCAACGGAATCTGACTATACATCTGAAGACCAACAGGCATCTGTACATCTGAATACCAATAGGCATCTGGCAATACATCTGAAAACCATCAGACATCTGGCTATACATCTGAAGACCAACAGACATCTGACTGTACATCTGTAGACCAACAGACATCTGGTTATGCATCTGAAGACCAACACATATCTTACTATACATCTGAAGACCAATCAGACATCTGGCTATACATCTGAAGACCAATCAGATATCTGGCTATACATCCGAAGACCGTCAGACATCTGGCCAAAAAACATCTTACCATAATCCAGAATAACCAAATGGCATCTGGCCCTTCAGCTAAAGATGATCAGGAAGTTAAACTGACATGAAGACCAACAAATATCTAGCTTTTATTTTTGAATTTAACTATCTTTTAACTAAACACCAGACATCTGACATCCCTTCTGCAACCCCACAGATTCCAGTGTTCTCCCTTGGTGTTTTAAAGGGGACCACTGGGGGCTTCTGAGGTACATTTTGACAATAATCTTGAGATTTCGAGGGACATTAACTTCAGGAAACATGGATATTTGAGAATTTTGGGGGACATCATTGTCCCCTCTTTGGACAGATTGGGGGTCATTGGAGGTCAACAGGGGTCAAAATATATATTTGTGTGTACCAGGGAAAACCCAGCCTGGCCTGGGCACAGATATCTGTACAGATTGTCTTAGATTATCTGGTTATACTGCTTTGATATATTTTTCTAAGAGCTGGGCACAGATTTGAAACACAGGTTAGCTGTCAGCTTGTTGTCTGTTTGATATGGGGTATAATAGATCTATTGATGAGGTTGCTTATTTTTTCAAAGAAAAGAAGTTTCTGAAATCAACAGTTTTTTAGATTGGCAGGTTCAATGTTTTATCATGCATTGTGTTATCCTATCAGAATTGGAGTTGTTACATTCTCGAAGAGCTGCTTGACGTCTTACCTTAAACATTCTAATAATTTTCGGTGCCTGAAGTTTCACTGTAAGCAGCTCCCCTTTATGTGAGGCAAAGTCCTTCACTGTAGTGGAAGCACAATACTGAATATGTTGATGGAAATTGGCTAATGGAATAGTACCGACTGTGTAGTTGACCAGTAAATTCTGTAAATTCTAGTAATAGTCTTAACTGTGCCTCTTCTGTTTGTCAGAATGATTAGAAATATAGGAAAATTACTGTTCTGAGAAAGTACTAAAAGAATCAGAGCAAATCTTTTCCTTTACTCTTCACACAGTTTTTGGGATTAAAGGATTTTATTTTCTTATCATTTCTGTAATTCATTTGTTATAGATTTGTAGGAAATATAAGAAACATTATAGATATTCAAGTAGAAAAGATAAATGACTGATTTTTTCTCTCATCTTTACTTGTTTTACAAAGTTCAAGGAAAAAAATTGTCATAGTGGAAATGTGTCACAGATTGGGTTTCAAAATATGATATATGTAGTTTAATATGATATATGTAGTTTAATATCAGTGTACAAGTTAAAAATGAAGATTTAGCTTTGAGTGTGGTTTAATTGTATGAGATACTTTTTCCTAATATAAATTTAAGAACAATTTTTAATCAGTTTCATCTGGACATAACTGAAAAGCTATTGACTGGTACATTCATGTACATGCCGCCATCTTTCTGGTTTAATGACTTGTATTCTTTGTGTGACACTAGATGCTTTGGATTTTCAGAGAGAAGTGGGCAAAATAAAAACTTGAAAACTAAGATTAACAATATTTTAGAAAGGAACTCTTGAAAAACTATCTATCTTTGACTAAGCATGTTTACATGATGTAATTATCCCAGGTATTTCCAGGTCTCTTGTGTTAATTGGCACCATCATGAGTAAGCCTATTTCTTGCATTAGCCAAAAAACAAAGGCCGGCACAGATGCGCTTAACTGAACATCTAATCTGTGTCTTTGTTGTTGCAACATAACACAATTTCCCTTTTTTCTAAATCAGAAACTTCAAGCCTCTAGCCATCGTCTTTTGCTATCTAGTCTGGTTTGTGTAGGACCTGTTCGGTCTGGTTTGTGTGGGACCTGGTCGGAAACCCCAAAGACAGGTTTTCTTTTAACGAGTCTCAATTAATCGTTATTGGATGCCAATTAGCGGCAGCTGTCGATCTTCAGTTTTAGATGGAAAAGAATAATATACCAACATTTACAAGTGAAAGATAGTATAATCTAATAAGTTAAACTATGTGTTTTGCATGTACTATCCAATTATTAAAATAGACAAAAGCTTTGTGCTTGTCTGCAGGAGCCTAACATATGAACAGGAATGTTTTCCATGGCTGATGCTGAAATAACAGTGACTGCAATCCATTTAACATACTTCAGAAAGGACTTTTATAAATGTTAGAACTTGTAAACAACAAAAATCATTTGGAAATTGCTATAATTTCATTAAGTGAGAGGCATGTTCGTTTGAGAACTGACAATGATATGCAAAAATGAATTGGGGAATCTTTTTATTCAGTAAATTTATCTGTGTAGAACAAACATGCATCCCACATCGAGGAAAGACAGTAGCATCTACACTGCCTGACTGGCTCTGATAACCTGTAGCAGTGATAATGATAAAGACAGTGAGAGATCATTGGAAACATTCCGGGAGAAATTTCAGGATTTTGGATTTATGATTGGAGAATAATTTGCAGATATGCAGAAAAGCTTGGGATGTATTCATTAATTTTTGATATACAGAGAAAGAAATGGGATGTTACATACAGGCATTATTATATACCGAATAACTTATATGCATAGAAATTAAGAAAGAGTAGTGATATTAATATCTGGATATATTTATCTTTTAAAACTACTAATTAAAGCAACTTGTAAACAATGATTTAATCAACGAAAAATAAATAGAAAAAAAAAGAATAGAAAAAAGTATCTGAAGATTTATAATGATCTTCTTAGGCTTCTTTGTACAAAAAATAATTTGATTATGACATGATTCTTTCTTCATGTTCTTGGAGTATAGTGCAAGTAAAAACTAAAATGGATTGGCATGTATACACTTATAAAGACTGAACAGAGCAGATATACTGTGGCAAAAGAGAAAAGGGATTATTGTAACAGAAGCTGAATTTCCCTTTTCTGAGATGGAGTCGTTTAACCAAATCTTCTCATACATGACGGAGAGCATCCAGGCGGCTCAGCGTTTCCATTTTCAGACGATCTCCAGCAATTTTCGATCACTTTCACACGGCGCATCAGCGAGGTCAATATCGTTTGGAGACATACCAGATTTGTTTGAGCCATTGGATTTCTTCTTTGCTGAAAAAGAGTAGGTGGTCTTATTTGTATTGTCCATTATTCTTTATGGCTTACCTGGCCAAAAGGCTGTTGTCACATGACAAAGCTTTGGTTGCTACAATTTCTATTTCTTAACCAGTTTCCTTTTTTTTTTTCTGTAACTGCAACTGCACTTCTATAAAACTGCAACTGCATTTCTTGTTTCACTTGAAGAAACATAATTTGAGTTGTGTTAGTTTGGGGTTGGCTACCAAATCCATTTATTGAAACACATACATTACCACAGAGGATTGCTGCAGTCATGAAAGTTTAGGGACTTAAATATTTCTGTACCAAAAGATGCTGACCAAATGCATTGTAATTTCCGCTGTGAAAATGAAATGGAAATTTCACTGAGATTTTAGTGTTATTTGAACTTATTTCAATTAAATAACAGTGAATTCTCAGTGAAAGAATTCGTCAAATTAACAACAAGATCACAGTAAGATTTTCAATGAAATTTCCATTAAATTTCATTATCATTTCAATGAAATAACACTGAAATCTCTGGGAAATAATTGGTCAAAATAATGCTGAAATTCAACAAAATTTTGGTTAGGATTATTTTGACCAATTCCTTCGCTGAGATTTCAGTGTTATTACATTGAAATAGTAATGAAAATTTCACTGAAATTTCATAGATAATCTCACAGTTGTTTCACCAAAATTTTGCTGAAATTCAGCATTAATTTGACCAATTCTTCCACTGAGATTTCACTATAATTTCATTGAAATTACAAAAAAATCTCATGTTCATTGGTTTTCAAGGTCTAGTGAGCTGTGCCTTTGTGGGATATATATTGTTTTCTGATATACCAATACACTAAATTTCTTATGATGCAGATTATTTAATGGTTTTCAAAGTCTAGTGAGCTGTGCCTTTGAGGGACATATATCCTTCGCTGAGATTTCAGTGTTATTACATTGAAATAGTAATGAAAATTTGAAATTTCATAGATAATCTCACAGTTATTTCACCAAAATTTTGCTGAAATTCAGCGTTTATTTGACCAATTCTTCCACTGAGATTTCACTATAATTTCATTGAAATTTCACTGAAATTTCATAGATAATCTCACAGTTATTTCACCAAAATTTTGCTGAAATTCAGCGTTAATTTGACCAATTCTTCCACTGAGATTTCACTATAATTTCATTTAAATTACAAAAAAATCTCATGTTCATTGGTTTTCAAGGTCTAGTGAGCTGTGCCTTTGTGGGATATATATTGTTTTCTGATATACCAATACACTAAATTTCTTATGATGCAGATTATTTAATGGCTTTTAGAATTTTTACTGGCCAATTATTAAAATCTAATTTTTCATGAAAAAATGATGGCCATCATGTATTTGCATATACATGAGGAGGGGTGCACATCAAAGACCGTGGATGCTTACATTGTATGACATTTGTGTGGAAAGCAAACATTTCTAAGAATTTTAAGCAGATTTGTGCACTGATACCCATTCTCACCTGAGCTGGTACCTGACTCGTAACTGATAAACCCTGTGTAACAGCAACAACAGACATTTTTACTACCATTTCTTGATGTTATACCCAGATAGTCAAATTGATGACTTACACAAATGGTCCAGGATTAGATAACTCTTGTCTATTACTCATCACAGGTCATTAGGAACCTCATGGCGAAAAAACCTGACTCCGATTTCATCTGAAATTGAGCTTAGATTGTGTACATGTAGTGTAATACAAGACAGCTAGATGGTTACATTTCAGGGTCAGAAAGTATTTTATATCTCTTGACCATATTAAGAAAAAAAGAAGTAGATCAGCCTGTCAGGTAGCTCAGCTGCTGATCTTTGCCCTTAGTTTCTGTTGAAACAAACCAACAGTCTCATCTGATGATGTCAGGTCATATATTTGTGATATACACTTCTTTGATCTTCAGATTATCACAGAAATACTTTGAATAAAGAAGATAACTTATATAGTTTTTGCAAATTTATGTTTTCAAATTTGGTAACCTTTCAAGAGATTATACACAAGAAAAAAACTTAGAGGACAAAAAAATGTTGATAATCTTTTTTAAAATAGTTCGCAAAAGTATTATCACAACGAAATGTGTAATGTGCACTAATTTAGAACTTTAATATGCACATATTAGATACAATGTGGTAAAAGTAATAGTTATGGCCCTAAATTATCATTCAGTTTTATCTTCCTGCCACATGGTTAGAAGAATTATTCCATAATATGTTGTGGCTTATTATGTTGCCCTCCCCTACTCAGGTCTTTGAGAACATGCATGTATAATTCCTGTTTTTTCATTTATTGCTAATTATTTTTCATTCTTTATTGTATCCAGATGTTAGAAAGTAGCAATCATTAAAGGAAAGAGTATTCTTCATCAACTGAACCACATCATTAGAAAACCTGAGTAAATAATTGGCTAAGGAGCTATAATTAATTATTTGGGATGTGTAGTATACTGATCACTACTGATTAGATCCCATTTAAAATGTCCTATTTCTTCATATACAATTTTGATATTGGTTGAAACAGGACAGTTCTGTTGATTTTGATTGCTGTCGGCCATGTAATTATGGTTCAAAATCCTACCAATTTTTGTCTGACTCATCATCGTGTGTGGGGTCTTATTGGATTGTTTATTGTTTTCTGTAACTCCCAGTATGTTCTGTGAAGTTGAAATATTGTCCATTTATTCAAAGTTTTGGCAAAGTTTTACAGTATGTTCAGAACTTACTGCATACTTCTTTCCCTGCTATTTCCTGAATCAGTACAGAACTGAAACATTTTCATTACAAAATCACGATTGGACTTGGTTGTAGGAATTTGCTACTGAACATGCTTCCATATTATTTTATGTAGTAATTGTTTCTAACAAAAGCTCTTTGGCCAGAAATGTGTTTAAAACAAACCATGCACATACTTTGTACATAGATTCCCTGATGCAAATGTGGTAAATTGTAGTAGTGAGCATTTTGCAAAAAAAAAATATAAAAATAACAATAATAACATTATAATAATAATAAAAAGAAAAATGTGGCCTCATTTGATTTTGTAGAAATTAAAATAAAAAACCTGTCTCCCTCATGTTTTTTTTTTTTTTTTTTTTTTTTTTTTCAAAAAGTGGCCTGAGAAACAATTTTATAATTTTTCTTGGCCTAAGTCTTTTCGATTGAAAGCCCTACTGTCAGTTCTGCATGACTGTTGTTACGTTGGTACCGTTCTGCCGTGGTTGGAAAGGTGGGGTTGGCGGATCACATGAAGAGCTTCTATTAATAGCACAGTATTAATCAGTAGGACAATCTCTGACTCTTTGGCTCAGTAGAGCATTGGATTTCTGTCCAGGGAGTCCTGGGTTCCAATCCCAATGGCCATTAGGGACGTGGGATTTTTTTCAAACAATTCATCTCTAAGCCAGTGATCTTTATACAAAGTGAATGAATTTTAGTGAAGGGGAAATAAAGTTTTTGACCAGTTAATATTCAGAAATCAAAAGCATGATTATTACATGTTTGTACTTTTGATCCAAAGAGACCTATTTTAAGAAATTTATTCCCCTTAACCGGCCTCGGTAGCTCAGTAGTTAGAGTGTCCGCTCCGAGATCGGGAGGTACCGGGTTCGATCCCGGGCCGCGACATACCAAAGTCGTTAACAATGGTACTAGTTGCTCCCCGCTTGGCACTCAGATTTTCGGAGTAGGGCTAGGACTGGTCGCTCTGGTGTCAGTATTATGTGACTGGGGGTGGTATCAGGTAAAAGTGTCTGGGATCTGATACCACAGTGAGGCAGCACTATAAAAGTGAGCATTGAGCTCCCTGTCACAACCAGACACCATCATGATATGACAAATAATGTTGAAAGTGATGTTAAACCCGAACAAACAAACATTATTCCCCTAAGTACAGAATTTTCTTGATATATGGGTAGGTAAACCTGATTTTGAAGCAGAATTTTGTATAACATATCTGATAGATTGCATGGTTGTTTCACTTTAACAGTACTGTTTGATAAGTCTTTAATACAAACAAAGCCTGCAGTTTTAATTCTGTTTAATATTGCTGTTTGTGCCAAAGAAAATGACTGATAGGTTGTCAGCCATCATTAATCATTGGAAGATTTTTGTGATATTAATATCAAATTATGAAGAAAATGATAAAACAATCATAGGGGGCTACAAAAATCATATCAATAGTGGTTAAAAAGAAGTTGCTGCTGCCTTCATTTATTATCGTTTAATCTTCTTGATGAGTGCAAGTTTTAACTGCAAAATTTATGTGTTTTGCAGAACAAAAAATGATTATTAATAAAAAAGAGAAATGGGCACCTTAAGTGAGACTGTTTAATTAAATACTAAGAGCTCTTGCAGGACAGCGTAGCTTGCCTGATTTGTGCTTTGCCACTAAATCTATTAAAATTTATGAACCATATACAGTTCAAAGCACTTTAAGCAAAAGCTTTAACATAAAATTCAAAGTCTGTGACCTTGAACTCAAGGTCACTGATGGTACAGCATAAAATCAACCAACATGCAAAGTATCAACTTGATCCATCTACATATCCAAGGGATACAGACATATATAAAAAAATGATCAAAAACTTAACACAAAATTTCTAAGTCCATGACCTTGACTTCAAGGTCACACAGGTGGGTCAAGTGATGCAGCATAAAACTTCAAACCAATATCTACCAACATGCAAAGTATCAACTTGATCCATCAATATGTTCAAGAGATATAGACTTATAAAAACTTAAACCAAAAACTTTAACACAAAATTTCTAAGTCCGTGACCTTGACCTCAAGGTCACCCAGGTGGGTTGTGATGGTACAGCTTAAAACTTCATACCAATATCTACCAACTTGCAAAGTATCAAGTTGATCCATCAAAAACTTCAAGAGATATAGACTCATAAAAACTTAAGCCAAAAACTTTAACATTTGAGCAACTCTAACGCAGACGCCGAGGTGACTGCAATAACTCTTCCTGTACTTTGGTACAGGCGAGCTAATGATTTGTCTATGTAGTGGTTAATTTCTGAGGTAATTTTTGGACACTGTCCCTGAACCATACTTTTCCTTGACAAGCATTTTGGAGGCAGTTTACCAGTACTTAGTGCCAATTCTTCTGTCAGTAATGGGCAAGTTTGTCAATGAATGAAAATGCTGTACTTGGGTATATTCATTACGAAAACATGCCCATGCAATATACAGAATTTTTCTAAGTTGTAAAATTTGAAAATTTTCAGAAGAAAATTTTTGATATTTTTCTTATTTTTGCTCGAAACAAAGATTGTGGGTACACATTAGAACCGCCTCGCTGAGGCGGTTCTAACGAGTACTAACAATCTATGTTTTAGAGCAAAAATAAGAAAAATAGGTATACCTCAGTTTTGATATATAGATGTGGGGTATAAGGGGGTATACATTGCATGGACATGTTTTCCTGATGGATCTTGATCTGGGACAACCACCGTGACAGAGAACAACTACCACAGATAAAACCAATATTCGACAGTAGGTAATAAATACCTGTCTGGCAGCAACTTTCCACAGTCAGCAATGATCCTTGGAAAGTTGTTCCCAGACAAGTATTTGAATACTACAGTCTTATATTGATTTTATCTGTGTCAGTTGTTCTCAGTCGGGTTTGTTGTCTCTGGATAACCATAGTGGTGCTTATGAGCATAAATTAACATGCTCATAATCAATTTCACAGTTCCTGCACCTAGTTAAAAACTAATGATTCAGCAAAAGTACAGAACCATACACACAACATATACAAATATTACTACATGTATTTGATATAATCTGAGAGAGCTGCCTGGAAGGGTGGAGGCTGAAATTGTTAAGATCTTCTCTGATCAAGGTGTAAAATAGTGCACACAGTAGCTAGATAATCCCCATATCTAAATTCATATGATTTACAAATAACAAATGTCAAACATCTCAAGATAGCAGTAATATAGAGTGTTTGGCTCCAAGCTTTATTACCAGCATGAGGTATATATTACACCTACAAAAATATATCAATATATTTATGATTCTGATATAACAAATTATTCCAGAAATTATCCAAGAGCTATAGGTGCTGCATTCAAATGCCACCAGGTTTGTGCAAGTTTTGTTCCAGCACAAGGTTTTTGTAGAGGTCTGCTTTGTACTGGGTGCAAAATGGTAATAAAAGCATCGTGTCGGTGACGTGTAGTAAATGACAATCTTTAGTTTCTCACTTGCATGAAATGAGTAATAGTGAAAGCTTTACTACTCTTATATCTTTTGCAGTAAAACAAAAGACATATTTTGAAAGCGGTGTTGCAGTATATCAGTACTGAGTAGTATCATGATGGCACCCAATTCTCACCTAGTAGTAGATTCTATCATCCTTCAAAGTTTATGATACTGATAGCCTTGCTCAGTAAAATTTTATATTTCTACTTCCAGAAAGAAGACAGATGACAATCAGTGGTGGGAGTTGTTTGACCCGAACACATCGCGGTTCTACTACTACAACGCCACCAACCAACAGACTGTCTGGCACCGACCTCAAAACTGTGATATCATTCCATTAGCTAAACTACAGGTAATACCAAGTAGCACATTAGACTACTGACCCTCTCTCTAACAACTGACCACTCTACCACCCTCACCTCTAACCACTACTACACATCAACCAACCAGTTCATCAGCCAACTAACTGACCACAAAGCAAACAAAGCAAGAATTGGTTTTGAGTTCTAGGGGTCTATACACAGGCCAATGAAGTGTCATTAGTTCATAAGGAATTACTCTCTTAGTAAATGCTTACTCATTGAAAGGAGTACACCATGATGATGGGAAATATTAAATGGGGAAAATTAAACGGGAAATATTAAATGGGAAATATTAATGCATTATCGGAAAATAGGAATATGCCATAGGGAAATAGGAATACACTATAGGGAATCTAGGAAAATGCCATAGGGAAATAGGAATACACTGTACTGTATCATCCAGGTTATAGGGAATGCTATAGGGAAATTGGAATACATCATATAGGTACAGGAATATGCCATGGGGAAATAAGTACACTACAGTAGAAAAGGAATACACAGTGAATAGGAATACAGCATCTATATAGGGAAATAGGATTATGCCATAGGAAAATAGGAACACACCATTATAGGGAATAGGAATAAACAAATAGAAAATTTATATTTACTAGTATACTTATGAGTGTCTGAATGCAAAACTACAGCATTTGTCGTGTGATGTTTGCATGAGTCAGAAACAGGATTTATATACTCTTGCATTTTCATTTTCAACAGAAATAATGTGTTTATTGCAGCTTCATTATTTTTTCTGTCATGTTCTTCTTTGAAATCCACCTGAAGCCTGTAAATGGTTTCCCAGGTAATATTGTTCCATATGCTATTATTCAATTTCACATGAAAAGAAGCTAAAGCACACCTTTACCAGGTAAATGCTCCCATATGAGTTGGGTCAAGAGAAAATTTGCTTTTCCATTGATGAAAACAGGTTTCAGGCAGGTTACCTATAGTCTGTGCATGAATCTTAAATGACTGTTTGCTGCCAAATTTTACATTTTCTCACACTATAAACCTCTAGTTTTTCATCATTGCTGTTTCCAAAGACTTGCAAGTTGCCTGTGCGATTCCAGTTTTTCACAATATTTATTTATTTATTTTATTATTTTTTTTTTTATTCAGTTTTACGTCCCTTTCAAGCTTTTTCACTCATATCGAGACGAATCAATCGGTAGGTGGGGCGAAAACCGGAGTACCCGGGGAAAAACCACCTGACACACCCGCAAGCAGAACATGGCTTGTCTCACATATGAATTCGTGCCCCGTGCGAGGCGCAAACCCACATCGGGGGCCGCCTGTCACAATATGACTGAAACATTGTTGAAGATGGTTATAAAACAAAAGCAGGCTTGTTCATCAGAGGCTTATAATTATAATGCACTAGCCATTTGTAACCACTGCCCCCTAACCAACCCCCCCCCCCTCCCGGCCCGGGGGAGGGCAGGGGATAGCCGTGGAAATGGGTGACCATAGTTTTTCCACAGCAGTGCGGGGATTGCTTTATATATGCAAAAAGGGCCGTGAATGAAAAGATAGCAGGCTGCGGGGGAAAACAGCAGTGGTTTTACCAACAAGCAGTCCCCGCAGGGTTGGGCTTTTAGCGGGGATATGCTGGACCAAAAGTCAAAGTCCCCGCTATTCCTTGGGCCTGGGGGCCGTAGTTACAGATAAGTAGTGCATAAGCATGTGTTGTTTATGGTATTAAATTCCATTACCTTTCCACTGACCCTCTCCCTTCTCATATCCAAGAATAGAACAGAACAAAATGGCTTTTTTTATTCAGTTTTACGTCCCTTTCAAGATTATTTCAGCTCATATGAGACAGGCCAATCAGTAGGTGGGCAAAAACCGGAGAACCCCGAGAAAAACCACCTGGCACACCCACAAGCAGAACTTGGCTTGTCTCACATTTGGCCAGTGTGGGGCTCGAACCCACAACAGACACACCACGAGATGATTGAGTGATAAAGAAACAGCGCTCTCAACCGCTCGGCCATGGGAGCCGCAGGAATAAAGCAATGACATTGCAGTGAGTACTGGTAAACTGTGTTTCTGAGAACTGCACTGCATAGCCATTACGATAGCATGTCCGTATAATGTATACGCCCTTGAACCCCACTTTTATATAGTAAAATTGGGATATGCCAGTGTATACCTATTTTTAGCTCACCTGAGCCGTTAGGCTCACAAGGTGAGCTTATAGTATACCCAGGCTCCATCGTCGTCGTCGTCGTTGTCGTCGTTCACACTTTTCAATCATCTTCTTCTCTGAAACTGCTTGGCCAATCAAATTCAAATTTCATGTGGAGCATCCTTAGGATGGGGGAACGAAAGTTTGTATAAATGGTCCAGGTCACATGACCAAGATGGCTGCCAGGGCTATTAATAGCAAAAACCTGTAAAAATCTTCTTCTCCAGAACCAGAGGCCCTTTGATTTTGAAACTTGGCATGAAGCATCAGGCAATGGAGCTCTACAAATCATCAGTCAGTCAATGAATCAATCAACCCAATCAATCAGTTGATCAGTAGATTAACCAATCAAACAATGCCATAAAATTCTGACTTGATAATGAAGTATACATGTTATTGGAAATTCTGAGCTAATTAGTAAACTTCCGAAAATGTGACCTTGCATTTCTAATTGTTTAAATTGTAATATATCGTTAAAAAACTGAAACTTGATTGTTTACTATTGTTAGTCAGCGGAACAGATATTGCATTGTTTATTCAGTCATTTAAATAACTTGAATAATAGTGTCACAAAAAGTAATTATTCAGCGATATATTCACCATACATGTATAGTTTTAAAATCTGTTTTATAGTATTGTTCTGATTGTTCAGGTCACATATTTACGTAGAAATATAAAACTTTAAAAAAAAAGTTACATGATTTTCATGATGGGATTTTTTTGAATAAAACGTTTATATATCCATTAAGTCATTGAGAAAATGAGGCTGTAAAAGTGCTTTTCAGTGAGCTGTGACTTTTATTCAATTTTTATAAAAGCCAATTTTGATGTGATTGTAAATTTTGACATATACAATTATTTTACCTATTTAGTTGGATAGAACTTTTATGGACTACAAAAAAAGTTCATGAAAGAACTAAAAAACAGTGACAAGTGACTTGATAGCTATTATTGAATGGTTATAGGTTCAGTTTAGAAAAAGGAGATGCCTTGTTTACATTCTCCATTTAATGCTCTGTTGAGGAAGCGGAAATATGAAGTTAATAAAATTTCAGAATTACATGTGAGTAATCATTTGGTTTGTGCACTTTAATGGTGTTTTCTAAATTTATAGAAAAAAAATTGCATAGTTTTCATTTTCATTCCTTTAAAGGAAATTCAGTTACACTATAGTGTTAAGTGTATACGTGATAATGTCGGTTTCAATGTTGGTCAGTCATTTTAAAATCACAAGCACTACAATGTATATATAAATCATGACCCTATGATGACCTTGACCTATTTTACGGCAAGGTCAACATAGGTCGCCAATGCATTTGAATGGGGAAAATTTTTAAAATGTCATTTAAAGTGAAAGTCTTGCAGGAAATGGGCAGTAGGACTGAATATTAATGATTCTGAAAAAAATTGGACCCCATGGGCTCATGTGCCCCCACCCCGGGGCAATATACATGTATATCTCCATAATATTCAAACGTCTTCTCCTCTGAAACGGCTTGGCCAATCAAAGCCAAATTTTATTTGAAGCATCTATAGAATGGGGAAATCAATGTGTTTATAAATAATCTAGGTCACATGACCAAGATGGCCGCCATGCCCATATACGGTAAAATCCCTTCAAAAATCTTCTACTCCGATTTCAAAGAAACTTGGCATGAAGCATCGATGGCTAAAGTACTACAATGTGTATATAAATCATGACCCTGTGGTGACCTTGACCTATTTTATGACAAGTTCAACATAGGTCGCCTATGCATTTAAATGGGGAAAACTTTTAAAATTAAAAGTCATTTGACGTGAAAATCTTGCAGGAAATAGTTAGTAGGACTGAATATTAATGATTCTGAAAAAAGTTGAACCCAAGGGCTTATATGGCCCCACCCCAGGGCAATATACATGTATATTACCATATACAGGAAATGGGCAGTAGGACTGAATATTAATGATTCTGAAAAAAATTGGACCCCATGGGCTCATGTGCCCCCACCCCGGGGCAATATACATGTATATTACCATAATATTCAAACATCTTCTCCTCTGAAACCGCTTGGCCAATTAAAGCCAAATTTTATGTGAAGTATCCATAGGATGGGGGAACCAATGTGTATATTGATAATTTAGGTCACATGACCAAGATGGCCGTCATGCCCATATATGGTAAAAACCCTTCAGAAATCTTCTTCTCTGAAACCAATAGACTGATTTCAAGGAAACTTGGCGTGAAGCATTGATGACTAAAGTACTCCAATGTATATATAAATCATGACCCTGTGATGACCTTGACCAAGTTTATGGCAAGGTCAACATGGGTTGCCTATGCATTTGAATGGGGAAAACTGTTAAAATGTCATTTGAAGGGAAGAGCCAGCAGGAAATTGGCAAATGGACAGATTATATTGATTAATCTGAAAAAAGAAAATGGCCCAAGGGCGTCTTCTGCCCCTGCACTGGGGTTAAATACCATACTTTTCAAACATGTTTATTGGTATATGCAGCAGATCTCAGGTGAGCGTTTACAGGACCATTAGTCCTCTGGTTGAGAGGGGGATGAGGTGTGGGTGGGAGCCTGATCCTTTCTGGCATTTCTTTCAGCAATACCTGTATTGTATATGAGTCATAAACAATATTCTGCATTTTCTCACAATCAGCTGTTTCAATTTATTTACAATTTACCTGCCTATGTGCATATTGAAACTGCATCAAGTTTGCTGAGTGGGTGTTGATGAGCATTATCATGAGAAAATGTGTCTTTGGGTTTTACCTGGTACAACAAACAACAGTCATAGTGGCTAGAGAGACAGCAGCTACCCTTATGAAAATTAGGTGTATTACCAGTCCATTGCAAGTCCATTACCAGTCTATTACCAGTTTATTGCCAATCTGTTGCCAGTGTATTACCACATTATTGTCAGATGATTACCAGATTGCCAGCTTGTTACCAGAGTGTTGCCAGTTATGTACCAGTTTATTGCCAGGGTTGGATGATGCTGGTTATATGCTGGCAATACACTGGTAATAGACTGTCGTTGATAAAACTTGAGGATTTTTATCTTTCCAAAAAATATATTTTAGTTATAACTAGCTGGTAACAGACTGTCAACAGGCTGGCAATAGGCGGAAAATCTGGCAATAGTCTGGCAACAGTCTGGCAGTAGGCTGGATAACTGGCAATAGGCTGGTAGTACTATGGTAATAGACTGTATTTGGTATTTTCCAGCCTATTACCATAGTATTGCCAGCCTTTTTGGGGGCTGGTAGATATCCGGTAATAGACTGGTATTAAAGGGGTCTGGCAATACACTGGCAATAAAAATCCATAAAGGTTTATTGCCAGTGTATTGCCATCATGTTACCAGCTGGCTTCCAGTGTATTACCAGTTTGCTTCTAGTCTATTGCAAGTGTTACTAGAATGTAGTATTTGACACCAGTCTATTGTCAGTGTGTTACCAGTTGTCTCCCAGTGTATTACCAGTTTGTTTCCAGTATACTCCCAGTGTATTACCAGTTATCTTTTGTGTATTACCAGTTTGTTTCCACCCAGGTGAAAAAGGTGCTGTAATTTCAGTGGAATTTCACTGAAATTCTGCTAAAATATCATTCAAATTATTACTGTAATTACAGTGTAATTCCAGCAGAATTTCATCGAAATTCTGCTAAAATATTGACTAATTTATCACTGTAATTTCGGTGAAATTTCACCAAAAATCACACTGAAATTTCAGTGAAATAGCACTGGTATTTCAGCAAAATTTCAGAAAAAAATGCATTGGTATGATCAATTGGATCATTGAAATTTCTACCAAATTACAGATTTTTTCAGAATCACATATCTTCAGTCCATTTGCCCATTTCCTGCATTTTTTTCCTTTCAGATGACATTTTAACAATTTTCCCCATTCAAATGCATGCGTGACCTATGTTGACCTTCCCATAAAATAGGTCAAGGTCATCCAAAGGTCATAATTTATAAACACATTGTAGTACTCCAGTTCCCGATGCTTCATCATGCCAAGTTTCTTTGAAATCGGTCCAGCGGTTCTGGAGAAGAATTTTGAAGGGTTTTTACCATATATCGGCGTGGTGGCCATCTTTGTCATGTGACCTGGATTATTTATAAACACATTGGTTCCCCCTTCCCATAGATGCTTCATATAAAATTTGGCTTTGATCGGCCAAGGGGTTTCAGAGAAGATCTTTGAAAATGGTGGACAACGACAGATCATGGCCATCCTATAAGCTCACCTTGTGAGCCTAACGGCTCAGGTGAGCTAAAAACATTGTCATTTGAAAGCCGTTCATGAAAATTTACTGTAACTTATGATTTTCATGACATATTCATAGAGAACATAACTAATCTGGATGAACATGACTGAACATTTGAATGTAATTTTTGTTTTTGTGGAGATCTCTGACCGTTAAGGTGTTAACAGTACAGTTCAGTTTCATAATTTGGTTTTCGTTAACACTGGTAATACAATATAAATAACTACAAGCTTTATAGGTGCATTTACCTTTATATGAAATTTTCAAAGAACTAAACTTTTGAAACAACAATAATCAATAAGTGAACAGATGGATGGACGACAGACGCCGGATCCTTACCTATATACTAATACTCACCAAGTGCTAATAAAGGCAAACTAAAACAGTTGTTCACTTTCGTCTAAGAACCTTTTGGAAATTCTCAAATTTTTATGGGACATTCCCTTGTCATAAATTGTAAATGCTGTTCAGCAATGGCAAACAACTGTTTCAGTTTGCCCCTATCTAGAGGGGGCCTTGCACCGCCTTCCCCACACTTGGTAGTTGTTTTTCCCGTTGGGCTGCAGAACTTAAGTTCCTCTTCAGTAAATATTGCCTTGCAAAGGCCTTGAAATCTCTTTACAGGATCTGTCTTGTCATTGACGACTGCATTAATGTCTTTTTCAGCCAAACATTCTGTTTCCGTTTCATCAAATCCTTCCAAAGGTATTTCCCCTTTTATTTCTTTGATTGATTGTGACAGTGTGGTTTTGGGTTCATTGAGCGCTCGTGCATGGGGCCTCTGTTTTTGCTGTCTTTTCATCGAACTTTTCTTCCAGCCTCCTACACTTCTTGGTCATCCTCCTTAAATCATCCTTAAGGGTCTTTACGTCCTCTTCGAGTTTCCGGATTCGTTTTCTTCTGAATTATGAAACATAGTTGAGCCGCGTCAACAGAAAACCAATGTTGTGGTTTCTGCCCAGGTCTGATAGAAGCCATGGGCTGTACAGCCACAAAAGATGGCTAGAGGCTGGAAGTTTTGGACATAGAAAGTAGAATTGTACTATCCATGTAGGGAAAAAATAGGGGCTGATCAGCTTCGCAGTAATCACGAAGCTGATCTGCACCTTAATTTTCGCATATGTAAAACATTGTTTTCTCATGATGCGTCTCATCAAGGAGCATATATTGGAAGAATTTCTGTAGAATGACCCTGGTCTCGTATATATCGTGTATTATAAACAGATCTATGAATAATTAATTCATTTAACTTAACAGCATTTTAAGATCTGAGACTGAAATTAAGATCTATGCGAAAATGTCAGAACAATTTTACACTTATTTAAAATATTTCTTCTGCTCATAGATTATAACCACTTGTTGAGGATGGGTGAAATTGTTCAACAGCCTTTAACTATTGCTGTTGGAGAACTCTTCAGACCCAGATCAGGGTCCCCACTGTTGCCTTTTACTGTGCAAATTAAAAAGAAAATATTACTGTGTTTTCAAAATCAAATTAAACTAAACATTATGAAAATTTGCCCATGTAATAAACAGAGATTTTTATTAGTTGTAAAAAATGAAAATTTCATCAGAAAAATCTTGATATTTTTTTTATTTTTGCTCAAAACATAGATTGTGGGTACACGTTAGAACCGCCTCGCCCGATAGAACCGCCTCGGCGAGGTGGTTCTAACGAGTACCCACAATCTATGTTTTGAAGCAAAAATAAGACCAGAGGACCAATGGTCCTGTAAACGCTCACCTGAGATCTGCTGCATATACCAATAAACATGTTTGAATATTATGGTATTTAACTCCAGTGCAGGGGCAGATGAAGCCCTTGGGCCATTTTCTTTCTTCAGACAATATTCTGTCCATTTGCCAATTTCCTCCTGGCTTTTCCCTTCAAATGACATTTTAACAGTTTTCCCAATTCAAATGCATAGGCAACCCATGTTGACCTTGCCATAAACTTGGTCAAGGTCATCACAGGGTCTTGATCTATGGATATATACATTGGAGTACTTTAGCCATCGATGCTTCACGCCAAGTTTCCTTGAAATCAGTTTATTGGTTTCAGAGAAGAAGAATTTTGATGGGTTTTTACCATATATGGACATGGCGACCATCTTTGTCATGTGACCTAGATTATTTATACACACATTGATTCCCCAATTTAATAGATGCATCACATAAAATTTGGCTTTGATTGGCCAAGCGGTTTCAGAGGAGAAGACGTTTCAGAGGAGAAGACGCTTGAATATTATGGAAATATACATGTATATTACCCCGGGGTGGGGGCACATGAGCCCCTGGGGTCCAATTTTTTCAGAGTCATTAATATTCAGTCCTACTTCCCATTTCCTGCAAGACTTTCACTTTAAATGACATTTTAAAAGTTTTCCCAATTCAAATGCATTGGCGACCTATGTTGACCTTGCCGTAAAATAGGTCATCACAGGGTCATGATTTACATGTATATACACATTGTAGTGCTTGAGCCATCGATGCTTCATGTCAAGTTTCGCTGAAATCGGTCAACCGGTTCTGGAGAAGATTTTTGAAGGGTTCTTACCATATATGGGCATGGCGGCCATCTTGGTCAAGTGACCTGGATTTTTTATCTACATATTTGTTACCCCTTCCTATTAATGCTTCACATAAAATTTGGCTTTGATTGGCCAAGTGGTTTCAGAGGAGATGTTTGAATATTATGGAGATATACATGTATATTGCCCCGGGGTGGCCATTCAAATGCATTGGTGACCTATGTTGACCTTGCCATAAAATGGGTCAAGGTCATCACAGGGTCATGATTTATATACACATTGTAGTGATTGAGCCATTGATGCTTCATGCCAAGTTTCGTTGAAATCGGTCCACCGGTTCTGGAGAAGAAGATTTTTGAAGGGTTGTTTCAGAGGAGAAGATGTTTGAATATTATGGAGATATACATGTATATTGCCCCGGGGTGGGGGCACATGAGCCCCTGGGGTCCAATTTTTTCAGAATCATTAATTTACTGTCCTACTGCCCATTTCCTGCAAGACTTTAACTTTAAATGACAGTTTAAAAGCTTTCCCCATTCAAATGCATTGGTGACCTATATTGACCTTGCTGTAAAATAGGTCAAGGTCATCACAGGGTCATGATTTATATACACATTGTTGTGCTTGAGCCATTGATGCTTCATGCCAAGTTTCGTTGAAATCGGTCCACCGGTTCTGGAGAAGATTTTTGAAGGGTTTTTACCATATATGGGCATGGCGGCCATCTTGGTCATGTGACCTGGATTTCTTATATACACATTGGTTCCCCCTTCCTAAAGGCTATTGATGCTTCATATAAAATTTGGCTTTGATTGGCCAAGCGGTTTCAGAGGAGAAGATCTTTTAAATTGTGGACGGACGGACGACGGATGGACGCCGGATCATGGCCATCCTATAAGCTCACCTTGTGAGCCTAACTGCTCAGGTGAGCTAAAAAATAGGTATACCCCTGCAAACCCCAGTTTTACTATATGAAAGTGGGGTTTAAGGGGGTATATATTGCACAGACTTGTTTTCCTGATGAATTACACCTAGCACCCCTAAAATCAGGAATGGACTCTACCAATATTTAAGGATGGAAGAGTTCATTAGATGGGAATCCGTGGGTTAATCATAGTGACACCATATTATCCCTCACACAAGTGTTTAAAAATGCTATTACCTTGGAGTTTCCTGTTGCAAGTACTGTTTGTTTTCTTCTGACTCTGAGACTGAAACAAAATTGAGACAGAAACAATTAATTTATGCAAGTGTGGACGGCATGGACTGTTAGCCCATTTTAAAATATAAAGATTTTTTTTTTCCTGCATTCCCTTGGTCGGACTATTTTCTAAGTGAATTCTTGCTTTACCAGGTGCGATAGCTAATCAGTAGCATGACCAAGTTGTAATGAAGTGGACCTGAGATCAACTCTTATGTATATTGCTTTAATTTTGTTAGGTTGGTAAATTGTTATATTCTGAGCCACTACTTATTTGGGAAAGGACTGCTGACTCAGTTTGCTTAATTGTGAGATTTTTTGTAAGTTGTACTTTCCCTTAAAGATGTAATGTTGTGTATGAAGCTTGGAACCTGATTGTATCTCCTTATAAAATAAGAATAACTTACCCAGTTTTGTGGAAGACTTCGGTTGCTGTTACTTTGTTTGGTTGCCCTGAGAAAAGAGAATCATCATTGGCCAGTGTTTGCAAAACATACAGTCGCATCATATGTATCAATTTTCAATGTCTTACAGCCACATCATAAATTACGTATCAATTTCCAATGTCTTGAAAAACATTCATATGTAGAGCTGGTTAATCGATGCCCAAAGTGATAATCGACAGGGCTTTTTCTGACCTTTTGGGGAAATTTTTAGTACCGATGAAATTGGGGAAAAAAAATGTGATTTTGGGAAAAAATATGACAATTTTGGGAAAAAATAGTGCATTTTTTAACAAAATTGGGAAAGTTTACCTTTTAAATTGGGATTTTTCTGCTAATTGGGAATGTTCCACGTCAATTGGGAATTTTTTCAGCCAATTGGGAAAAAATTTGGTACCGGAAACCGGACCCAGTTTTGTATAGAGAAAAAGCCCTGATCGATAATATGATTAGGCCAAAATTAAAATTTTTATTTGTTTCCCCATACTCGACCGACCCTAGAAAAATGGCCCTACCCAAAAATTTTTATTAATGATCTTCAAAATCAAAAACTTTTTTCCCCTCGCACCAATAATATTAGTTTTCCTTCAATAATTTGCTATTTTTTCATCATGTTCATTATGATTCGACTTTCAAATTCTTAACTGAACATTGTTTTGAATGCATAAATTTGTTGTTTTATGTATTTTTGATAATAAATTTGATTTCATTTGTTGTCATTCTTTTGGATAGAAAAAAATAATTACTGACTACAGTTTATTTATTTATTTTTGGATTCAGTTTTACGTCCCTTTCAAGCTTTTTCACTCATATCGAGACAAATCAATTGGTAGGTGGGTCGAAAACCGGAGTACCCGGTGAAAAACCACCTGACACACTCGCAAGCAGAACTTGGTTTGTCCCACATGTGACTCGTGCCCCGAGCGAGATGCGAATTAACCCACAGCTCTAGGTGAGATGATCGAATGATTAAGTGCACTGAAGTCAGCGACCTTAACCACTCGGCCACGGGGGCCACCCTGTACAGTTTATTGTCAGAGGATGGCGATGCATTTTAAGATTTATTTTCAAGGAGAATAGACTTAAATATCATTTTGAGACTTAAATTTTTGTCACAAGACTCACCCTAATAGGTATAGGATGTTCAAACCTGATCTCCGCTATATCATTAACACAGTGAGTCATCCTGTCCGTACGATCCATTCACTATCTCCAGACTGTTCCAACACTGGGTATGGGATGGGTCATTCTGACAATCACTGCTCGGCTATAGAATTATGAATAAAATGTTTCAAATCAGTAACTCTTTAATAATAATTAGCTTGTTTCAAATCAGAAGTTCTTTCACCACTAAATAAACAATTGAATGTCATTTTATGCTCAGATTTCAGATGTTCAGAAATTAAGTTAAAAGAACATTCAAAGTAGTGAGCAGAAAACTCAATCTGAGGTGCAAGAAAATGGTATTCATAGATCGGGTCATACATACGGGAGCAACCATTTTATTTTTACCTTGTCCCAGGCTTGTGGTAGAATAGGCAATAGCTAGAAGTGCATTTTGGCTTTTAAAGTAAGAACATAGAGCCCAGGATTTGGTTTTTCCCACATAGGTTGTAGGCTGGGACTTGGTTCTAATCACGCCAGTTCCTGATCATTGCTTATGCACCTATCAATGTTTTCAATTTATAAATCCCAACCCCTGAGAATTAAGCACTACTGTAGTCATTTGTAACCCCGGCAGCACCCCCCCCCCAGACAGGGCGGGGTATAGCCGTGGAAATGAGCGGGGTTTTTACCAAAGCTTAGCCCTGGCAGTGCGGGGGAACTATCCGGTGTTTGCATTATAGTCAAAGAGGGCAGTGAAATGAAAAGATAGTGGACAGCGGGGGAAATTAGCCATGGTTTTACCAATCAGCTGTCCCCGGGGATTCACTATTCCCCCGGGGGTGGGGTGTGGCGGGATTACCAATGACTAGTGCGTTAGACAGAACATCATGACCTAGGGATGGGGAATTGGATTACTTCACCAGAATCGGCCAAATGTAATCTAGACTAGAAAGTGCAATCTAGCCGAATTAGACCACATTGTCAAATTTGCCTATTGAATTCCCCCTGGGTATCCCCATGGGCAAATCCAGATCGGGGGACAGTCCGACAGGGGGTCCGGACCCCCTCTGGAATTGCCATAGATTTATCCTTGGATAATTTTTGCCATGTTGAGAAATTTTCCGTCAGACCCCTTCTGGGAATTTGGACCCCCCCCCCCCTCCCCCCACCCCAGCCTGAGAAAATTTTCTGGATCCGCGCATGATCCCGCCATCCTGGTGCATTATATCTACTTTACCTTTACCTTTTGAATCAGCTTACCAGTTACCATTTACCAAGCTGGAAAATTTCGAAAGTTCTGTCTCCAGGTCTCTGTCGCCTGGCCTGCGTCTCCAATCTCATATTCATTGCAGGGTGTTTTTTTTTTTTTTTCGGTTCTTTCACATGTTTAAGATGGTGTGGTGAGAGTTTGTTACCGTTATTTGTCCATTTCATTACCGCATATTGGAGACGCCTCGCTCGCAGGTCAAATTTTGGCGCCTACGAACTGTGACGTCACATCCGCCGCGCGGCCACATGGCACGAAGCCATCGGAATCTACCGAACTATTACGGACACGAAATATTTAGCTTAATTATTCTAACTACTGTGATACTGCTCATTTTTGATTGAATTAACAAAAGATAGGACAAAATAGTTTTGAAAGAAAACATTTAAAGTTATCGAAAGTGGCAATTTTCAATATTGAAAAAGTGTATTTACTCTATACGGAAATGCACGATCATATTCCGACAGAATAGAATAGAACAGAATGAAAATTTAATAACAATTATGGGCCACTGCATGGTAGCATAATTTCTAAAATCAATAAATTCAAAAACAATTCTCTGTTTATGTTAAAAATAGGCATGAAACGTGTGTCATGTTACTATCTAGTAGGGTTTAGGACAACTCGGCCCAAAGACAACTCGACCCTGGACAACTCTGCCCAGTAAAATCTCGGATTAAGACAACTCGACCCAATTCATAAAAGACAACTCGGCCCAGTCTCAAAGGACCGAAGAAAAAATATAATCTGATACTAAAATCATAGATGTTTATGCCAGCACGTGCATTTTGCGGTGAAAGTTCTAAATTAAGCCACCCACCCTACACCTGAGGTGATGATCAGAAATTGATCGACTCAGTATCAGAAGATAGATAGATAGGTGCGTCGATAAGTCAACGGCGGAACACTACGAAACATAGCATACGGCCGGTAACATTTTACTGCTGCGAGATTGCAATATAAAATTGGCTAAAAAATCGCTATTTAAGAGGAGACGATTCAATCAACATTTGAGATTGAACAAAGTTGTTGTTTTGGAATTAATGCTAATAAGAAATGCTAGCAACAGCACGCACAGCGTGTTGCAGGATAACCCGGCTGATCCAGTCGTCTTATTACGTCGATCATGTCTGTCCTCCCTGGAGCCTCTGCCTGTCGATAGAGGGCGTGATATATCGCGTTAGTTGCAGGACGATTTTTTTTTCGAGAAAAAATATATGACAAGTAACGACTTTTCGAAAGAGCTGAATTGTGTGTTTCTATTTTTGCTAGCAGTAATCAGCTCATATTATAAACAAACTAGAATCAGCTTGCTGACAGTAGACTGGGGAGACACACAAACAGGATTCTACACCATGCCACGCTTTGTACATAGTACAGGTGACTGATTTTTTCATTATTAAGCGGGGTAGCTCAGTGGTTAGGGCGATGGCCTCGGGTGCTAGAGCTCCCAGGTTCGATCATAGTCTGCGGGGAGGAAAAATCGGTGTACGCACACGCTTTTCTTCGTGTCGTTTGCAGGGAGATGACATGACTCAGTGCACCGTCCTTCGGATCGGGACGTTACTTGAAGGACCCCTTTGCAGGGACAGTCCCTGTGCAGGTTAAAGATCGATCCTACACAGGTTCTATCCTATCTTCGTATACTGATTCGATCAATTTCTATACATAACACGCGGCAGATTAGCACCACAAATCGTGGCTGTACTAAAACTGTACATTTTCAGTTCAAATTATCATTCCTCTCAGATTTGAAACCCCCATGGTGCAGTTTTCTGACAGTTTCTCTTTATGGTACAAGAATAAAAGAAGAAGAAAAAAGATCGTTTGTCAAGGCGAAGTTTTCTTACCGTTTCTGTTTATGGCACTATGAGAAAAGAAGAAAAAGAAAGAAAAAGGAGAGATTGTATACCAATGTGTAGTTTTCTTACCGTTTCTCTTTGGTACTATGAGAAAAAAGCCAGGCTTTCGCCAAGGTGCCGTTTTCTTACAGTTTCTCTTTGTGGTACTATGTGAAAAAATGTTTGCCTATAGGCATTCGCCAAGGTGCAGTTTCCTTGCAGTTTGTCTTTATGCTACTAGGAGATGAAGTAATTTTAATTACCTTTTGCATATTAAAAACTGAATGATCATGTTTCCTTACAGAAAGCATAATGTGTGTATGAACCGTATCGGCTGCCTAAACAGCTTATGTATTCACAAGTGATAATCGTCATTTTTGACAACACAGTTCATTGCTCGCGAAGCGTGAACCATAAAAGTTGTGAAAATAAGTCAAGCAAAGCACAATATCCCGCTAGGGGATTATCCATAAACCATAACGTGACCGTAAACAAAGATTGCTGAAGGCTATTAATGACACGTATTACGCAACGTTGCTCAATGTTTTGAGTAGGTGATTACTGAAGTCAAAAAATTGGGACACCTAAATCTTGTATTATTCTACCGTTCAGATAATGTACTTCTACGTTTGCAATAACGAACGGCGCACTGTAAATACAGTAAGTGGTTCAAGTCCGGGTGCGCCGAAAAGTCAAAGGAGGAGCTCTACGAAACAACAAAACGCTGAGTTACCAAACGGCGTGCTCGAAAGAGACAGCAACGTTTCCTGGAGAAGAAGCTGCTGAAAAAGCTACCTCACCGAAACGTGCTACTTCTGAAGCCGTTCCTAAGGAACCGGAATCCGTTCCCAAAGAACTGGATCAGATCAGATATCAGGAGAGAACCAGGCCATATCTAAACTTTCTTCTGTTTGCCCTCTCCCTACCCTGTCTAGAAAAGTTGGGTAGGTAGGTAGGTTTTTTTTTTTTTTTTTTTTTTTTTTTCATTAACTACTGTATTATGCATTATTTTTGGTCAAAGGAATTAGCTACAATTTTGTATGTTTTGAAGTGCTTGAACATAAGAACCAAATATCCAAATGGTGAGAAGGGTCATGGTTTAAATGAAAACATTACTTTCTAGGGAAACAATTTATCTTCTGACAGAAACATTAAAAAAAAATCTGGTGAAAGGGCAATAATTTTTTTTGAGTAGGCCTCATTTTTGATGAGTAGGTAGGGAGAGGGCAAACAAACAAATTTTTATTTTTGGCCTGATCAATATGTGCTGGTGAATCTGAACCCAGTAGCCCGACAAGCAGCTCCACACATTCTGATAGCCAGGTGTCGAGTGTTGCCCTTCCGGCTACTTTACATGAGGAACAGGCCATCCTAAAGGACTTCCTAGCTTCTGATAGCAACATTGACAGTGACGACGATTTCGGTGATACAGGAGTGTGTGCTAACTGTAGAGGGAACTGAACTCAAGCGCTGTGCCCGCTGTCACATCACTAGATTTTGCAGCACAGACTGTCAAAGGAAGGACTGGGGCTTTTACAAATTTGCCTGCTCTGTTGTTGCCAAAAGGGCTTCAACCAAGACTTAGCTACTCGGTGATTGTCAATATAACTTTTTTTTAAGTGTACAGTATATATACAGTGGATTTTACTGTGTAAACTTCATTTGTGATTTTTTTTTCTGAAGGTTTGTGTGACAGTGAAGTGTGACTTCTTGTATCTTATTTATTTTATATGACTTAACTTTTACTCCGCAAGGAGGTGCTCCTACAGGTGGGATTTACGAACAGAACAGAACAGTTACCTTTCTTACAAAATGGAGGCCAATTTAACCAGAAAACATCTTGGCACGTACAAAATATACAAACACCGTGATTCTAGTGAGTAACAAACAGGGAAAAGCTTGGAAACAAAATGGTTTCTACGTTTTCTCACTTCGTTTGGCCTTTGTATGCATTTCGAAGTTCATCATCAACCATTTTAGCTATTGTCATGAGTTATACTCAAATAACTTTATATCTTAGTCACCCGGCACGTGCCAGATAAAGAAGTTAATTGAGCAGTTACGGTTCATTAATCGAAGCAGTAATGAATCATTAAGCACACAATTTATCTGTCTATCTATCTATCTATCTATCTATCTATCTATCTATCTATCTATCTATCTGGCTGTCTGCCTGCCAACCCAAGTTAGAATTGAGACCAAAAATCGAAGAGAAAATCATTTGCAGGCTCAAAAATCGGCCCTATTATTAATTAAAGCTTGTAACAGTTCAGTGCTCTCAAAAGCAGCCGGCGGCGATATCGCACGGCCGGCGATATCGCCGTCCAGTCTGCCGATTTGCGCCGTCTACTTTTTTGTAAAAAAAAAAAAAAAGAAAAATTTTGCTCGATGTATTTCAACCCAAAATGTTTTTCCCCTTGACTAAGTTCTAAATTTAGCCTGAGACTGATCAACTCAACATCAGAAGATAAACTCGATAGCGTCGCCGTTTACAGACTATGGCCTACGCTGCGCCGAAAACGACGTATTACATTCTTAATTAAACGAGTTCGCCTATTGATTATTTCCGGTCTATAAAATGAAAAAGTTTTTGTACGCGCGACAATTTAGAAATTTCCAGAATGTCACAACAGAAACTAGACTTTGCTAAACAAACTGGTAAGAGTCTGATGAAATGAAGACAGTTGAGCTTAAAATGAGCCGACCCGAAACAGTGAAAGGGTTTTGGCCTGCTCCTGTCGTCCAAAACGTTTTGATTAGTGGGTGGGGCAACTTGAATTTTACGAACTTACTATGAGGGGAAACCACCAGCTTGGTGACATTGTACAGTAGGGCTGGTTTGTGTGTGTGGTGGGGTCTCTCTGAAATTTTGCCAAATGTTGTCCCAACCTCTGTATCCCCCCCTTCCCCCCCCCCCCCCCCCCCCCCAAAAAAAAAAAAATGCCTACCCGCACAAATAAAATAATAAAAAGTGTGTTTCCCAGTATATAACTGAAATTGTACCCTCCCCCCACAAAAAAAAAAAAAATATTAATAATTCAACATTTGTAACACCTGTGTGGCCGGAGAAAACTGGCACCATAGCCTGGCTTAAAGTGCCAGGATTTAATCATCATTTTGGATCATTCATTAGTAAACTGTTCAGATCCAATGGGTCCCGGCAGTCCTGTGTAGGGATCTTTAACCTGCACAGGGTCCGATGACTGTACATCTATGGAAAAAGTCTGAACTTTTGTGTTCTTATATAAAATGTGCACCAAATTTTGTACACCACATTCTGAGCAAAAAAATGCATGTTACACTCGTGTGAATAGGGTAAATTAAATTTAAAATCCCAACACAGACACCAGGCAGTAAAACTATACAATTAAAAAAATCACAAAAATGTTACAACATGCAAGAAAAAGCAAGATGACTAGCTGTATCCCAACAAGGTAGCCATCCGGCTATCCTCACATGAATCCCTCGATTCACATTCATCGTACAAGTTTGTTTTGTTGTATTCGTAGCAGTCATCAGTATGATTTAATTTGTTCATTTCCAGATAAATGCAAAAGCTGGCATACTATGAAGTATGCAGATAAATGAGCCAACCGAAAAGAAGTCACAATTGCCTTCCACTAAAAGACGGCGGGCGACCTCTGCAGAAACAAGAGCGTGCGACAACACGGGGCCATGGCATGTAGCTCTAGAAGGTATTTCTTATCAGTCAGGTATTTTTGCTCAGAAATATTTAGTTAAGTGCACAATGACTCATTGGGTGGCATTTATATTACCATTCTTCTTCTACTGATTCAAGAACAGCTAGTGGTGAAAAAATGAGCATAAAATACTGGTAATCTGCATCTGTGGGGCTTGCCCTAGAAATGATTTTACAAGGGTAATAGCTGTCTGCCCCAAGTTCCCAACATAACCTTAGTTATAGGCTTTGGACTAAATTAATCAGTCATTGCAGAGGCTTACAGTGTCAGTGAAAATTCAAGCCAAATTTTATGCTCAGCTGTGTGGAGCATGAAGAAAGTCTTATAATAAGTATAATTCATTTCATATTATTATTACATGTATTTTTTTTTTTTTTTTTTTTTTTTTCAGAAATTGGTCATGAATCCATTGTGAATGTGGAGGGACTTCCTGACAGTGTTGTGAGAGGGACCAGTAATTCCCACAGGAACCCCAACCTTTATTGACCTTTGCCATATGTTAAGACATTTCTTGCCAGTGTGTTGCCAGACACAGTCTCTTGAAAAGTTAAAGACATTTCTTGCCAGTGTGTTACCAGGCTCAAATTTATCTTCAAAAGTTTAAGTTATTTCTTGCCAGTGTGTTACCAGTGTGTTGCCAGATGCTTATCTTGTCAAAACATAAAAGATTTTTCTTGCCAGTGTATTACCAAGTGTTTTTCATTTTTTAATACCTTGTGTATCCAGCTGCAAACAAGATTGAAGAAACTGCATTTACTACCAGCAACTGGCAATAGACTGGCAATATTGCCAGTGTGTTGCCATTGTATTACCAGTCTGTAAACAGCCTAATACCAGTCTGTCAGGTAGCTGGTAATAGCTGGTAATTGTTGCCAGTATATTACCATATGTCATATTTTTATTAACAACCTATCACCAGTGTATTGCCATTGTGTTGCCAGTCACTCCAGTGTATTACCAGACTATTGCCAGTGTATTGCCAGTTTATTACCAGTGTATTGCCAGAAACCTGTTTCGTAAGGGTAATTCCTTGAAATGACTAACGTGGAAACTTGTGACATTCGACTTTCTATCGGGAAGCTCTAATTGGTCTGCACAGTTGTGCAAACTGATCTCTGCCATTGCTTTTCCATATAGACCAAAAACAGGTTTTCCTAGCAAGGCTTAATGCATGAAAAGAGACTCATCAGTTTGATCAAATTGCAATTAAATCACATCCAGGAGTACTGGGTTTGATCCCTGTGGGCTCAACAGCTCAAAAACGTAACATCTGATATGGCTTAATATGTTGAGTCAAACAGCTGTCTGGAGCGCTGTGCTGCTAATACCAAATTTGGAATGGTACCATTAGGCTTTACATTTGAGCACATTATATTGCTGCACATTTGAGGATTTATGCATATAGTTGTTTTCCTCTCAGTAATATTGCGTTTACACTATGTTCCCTGCGGCCCAGGCAGCCCTGTTTGCTCGAAATGTAGCGTGCCGTGGAATTTTGGTCATATATTTCTCTGTTTTGAAGATCTATTACGTCTTGTTAAGTTTTCTTATGCTGTATTAAGATATCCGTAACAAGCCGTGGTAGTGATTAGCCGGTGTGTCACGGAGGCGCTAAGTTACGGTTATCCACGATCTATCATGATTATTAGCACGTTCTATTACGACCTGTTACATTCTTATGCGGTCAGTTGCGTTTTGACCAAGGTGTAACACGTTTTTTTTTCGTACTGTCAAGGTCAGCTACGGACGAAAAATAGACACCATGCAATTTAAATCGTTTTTTGTGCCTTTTATATAAGAATAAGCCCTTTGAAATAATAACAGCCACGCTCCTCAACAAACGACTGCAAGGTTGATAAAGAAAGTTCGGGATTTTATTTCATCTTTTTGTTCTTCAGTGGCATACCTATCCTGTTCCCCTGCGTTGCCTCACGTTTATCCCGTTTGATTACGGTTGTCTGAAACATGGCTGCCGTGACCGCCAGGAACATAGTATAAATTCAGTATAATGAGAATGAACATAAAATTTATTTCTTATAATATTGCATATACATGTGCCTTAACTGTGTTTTCAGACAAAATAGATCTTGATACACAGGGTCAAGCAGACTAAGGCTCTCTGCATGAGTGATCTGTGTGGTTTACATTCTATATTCATCTTTTGAAACAATAATTGTTGGTTCTATGGCAACTTCAATATCATTCAAAGTTTTGCTATTTTCATATATTGGGACATACATGTAACACCAAACAGCAAGAAGAAGAGCATGGAATCCGAGAATAATGTGTTTCCTGGTCAAAATTGAAATCTCAAGACAACAAATTTCAAGATAATTTTTCATACCAATATTTCACTATTTCCAGATCTTGAAACAGAAGTACGAGAAGAGAGAAATTAGTATTCTCTGATCACATTACGAAAACATGCCCATGCAATATACATGTACATATTTTTTCTTGAGCTGTAACAATTTGAAAATTTCATTTATAATAAAAAAAAATGATAGTTTTAGTATTTTTGCTCCAAACATTGATTGTGGATACATGTTAAAACCTCAGCACTTCTGTCAGGCGTTTTAACGAGTACCCGCAATCTATGTTTTGGATCAAAAATATGAAAAAATGTATACCCATGCACACCCCAGTTTTACTATATAAACCTAGGGTATACAAAGTGGCATGGACATGAAAGGCTGAGGTCACAAAATAAAACATGTAAGAATCATGCGGCAATTTCCTGTATTTTCCAGACATTGAAGCAGAACACGGAAGTTCGAGAAGAAGAGAACAGGACAAGAATTCTCCCACCGAAACGAGAAATCTCCACACAGACTCCACTTGCTACGGTGGGTATTGATAAATTAATAAAATTATAATTATGAAATAATGATACTGGGAGTGAGGTGGCTTAGTGGTAGGCTGGTAGCGCATCAGAATCCGAATAGATAGTTACTGGGTTGAAACCCCACTGTGTCCTTGTTGAGCAAGACTATCACAGACAGCTGTATATCCAAAGCACCAACTGGAAGAAGAATTGTTACAATAAAGTTACATGTACATGTAAAACACCCGTTATGAAAAGATTATTGCAAAGAAGCTATCAGCTGGATGGTTACTACACATATTATTATACCTTTGTTTTTGCATATACAAAAATAATGAATTTTGGTTATTACAATGCATAATCTAGCTTACTTTCATTACTTGGCTTCTAGGTTTTTCATGCACCAATACTGATATATTACAGAAAGTTAATTAAAAGCTGTAAAATTATCTGCAGCTCATCAGTAGTGACATTTACCGTTCTTAAATTGTGCTTTCCTGCAACTTACACCTTGTAAATGTGCAGTAATTCACATGTTGGAATTAACAGGTAAAATTGAAAGCAAGAAAAACAAATAGGATATATAGATCTAAAACATATTTACCTGTGGAGTTTTGCATTTTAATAAATGTCTTGAGGAGAAGTTATTATAAAGCTTATGCGTTGTGCATTTCTAATCTTCATGTTCACTAGTCATACTCTCGGACATGATCTCGGCCATTAATTTAAAAAAAAACAACATCAAATCGCACAAACAAACAAGATACATGTACAATTTTTAATGGTTTGATTTAAGTGCTTTCTGAGGTCGACAGTCAACAGCTAAGGTCATGTCTGGACAATCAGTTCTCCTAACAACACTTTACCAGGCAAGTCTTTGGAGGTGTAAGATTACCAGTACATAGTGCACATTTCTTTCACCATTAAGGTTCCTTATTACTATAATAATAGTGTTTTCTGCTCATAAATATTTCATAGATTTTTTTTTAAAAAATGTGGCATGTTACATACCAGAATAATCCCTAAACCTTAAACTTTCTTATGAATGATAATGTTTTCCAAAGGGAAGCCATTGTAATAGAAGTTTTTAGTGAAATTACCTATTTTTCTAATAAATTTCCATAAATAATCCTTTAAAATAAATTTTTGATTTTAATTGATAGAAACCTTTGTGAAGGTCTAAATAATGTTCTCCAACTAATTTGCAAGCTGAAAAATTAGCTTAGAAACGATTTGCATGAATAGCAGGTGCATCATCTTTATCAGATTTATTACTTTAAATAATATTGTCCGTCACTTATGCAAATACCTGTACCTTAAATATACCATGCCAAATAAATTAAGCAACTTTTACTTTGAACAGTGTCTTCATACGTTTTAGACATTAGGGAAGTTCTTCTGACAATATCTTTTATGTATCTAATAAGGGTAAAAACAATTGTTGTGTGTTGTTGAAGTAACGTTGGATTTAAAGTCCTCTGAGACATGTCTCAAATAAAACATAGATAAAATTATTTTGTACAGTATATTTATATGCATTATAGTATGTACACGCTGTGTATACCTGTTAAAATAGGACAGGTAGTCTGTTCATTCAGGTAGAACATACATATACAGTATATTTCCATAGCCTTTTTACATAACAAATAAGCCCATTAATCTGACCTTGATTAGTCTCAAAAAACGGGCTTTTTGTCTGCAGATATTTCGGTAAGAATTGTTTCAAACAGAACAAAAATGATAGCAGTTGATAGATTTTTCTACTTACTAACTACCGTGCCAACACTCATCCCACAATATTTCTTATTTAAGCGTAAAACAATGCAAGAAAAATAAAAGCAGTTTTCAAACTAACAGTGCATTTCACTACCAACATGCACGAAAATGCAAATACAAATTCTGGTTATATTACTAGGATAACGTTTGTCATTCATAGCCCTTTCAGGAGATGTAATATCATGAATGATCTGTATCCCAGGACTGAGAACAACATGTTCAAAGTTTAGGGGGGGTTAGGGACTTTGTAAATATATCAATCCACGTTAATTGACAAATTCTCTTTTTGAATTAGCAGATGAGAAGCATACAAGTTTGTGAAAGAGAATGACATTTAACATATGCAGACAAAATGTTTGAATAATTTTGTAACTGAATTCTCTCATTTCTGTCAAGAACATATAGCGGAGGAGTAAGGCACCATTTTACAAGTATAAAATACAACCACTTCCAGACGTGATGTTGTGCTTTATACCTGTAGCTATATCTTGGCAATTAGTGAACATATTCTTCTAATTAAGACTTTGCCAGGTAGGAGGGGGTGGCTCTTTACCTGTGAAATGGAAATTTAGAAACATGATGGAAACTACAGAGCCTGTATTTGCAGGAAAAATGTTTTCATTTTGTGTGGAAAGCTTGGGTAAACTTACAGAAAGATCAGTTCGGTGTGTTAATGGGGTAGGTGTGTTCATCGGACCAAATCCAACAGGACCATTGGACCAGTGCGGCTAATTATCAGCCGGACCAAAAAGTGGTGGCATATCTTAACTTGTGTAACATTGCATCGTAGCCTGTCCCCCACCCCACGAGAGATAGAATGATGGATGGCATAGCTTAAGCGCTAAGACTCATAATGTCATGTGAAGAAAGCAAAGATGGTACAGAAAGGTATAAGGGAGGCTACTCGGATAAAGTGAATAATTATTCCATACAGATTTATCTTTCTTTATAACGTGTTTGCCAATAAGTTTTGTATGTTGATGAGTATAACAGACAACAACATACTTATTGTCAGGTTTATGATAGCTTGTAATATTCTATTTCCTGTTTTGACTGTGCAAGGTTAATGAGGCTCTTGCAAGCTGGAAAAGTGCACCTTTACTTAATATAGAAAGTATTCATCAGACTAGACCAGTGCTAATGCACCAGTCATTGGCACCCCCACCTATGGGGACGGGTGGGGATTATGACCTTAAAGTTTGCAGTACCCTGCTGTAATCCCCACCCCCAGCAGTCTCTTTGCTCTGCCCCTTGCAATAGAAAATCTCACTGGGATATGGTCCCTAATGTAAAATATGTTGTTTCCCATAAATGCATTGTGAGGACAATCAAAAGATATAAATTGCCCCATACTTTAGCCCAGCTATCCTCCACCCTTCCTGTGTGTTGGGCGGAGAGGGGGCATGCTTACAAATGACTTGAGCATTACTCATTAGGCTTAAGGGGATGTGAGAAGGATGTTAGAGGATAACAGTGTATGTGCCTGAATGGCTGTCCGTTTAAATTCCATTGAAAGCTTTAAGGTTTGCATGGAAGGATGGGGCTGCAAGGATGGGGTGGGGCTTTCAGTTGGTCCGATAAGTTGGAGCATATAGCAGGAGTTTTAAAGGTAAACTGGAAGTCCTATTAGCTCAGGGTTTGCAAAAATGGTTAGGAATGATGATCTGTTCCATTCCTTCATGCTTTGCTGAACTTCATTAATTTTGTATTTAAATGGTTGAATTAAACCACCATTATGTAGATCCAAAACAAAATCAACAACAGAAAAATATCATCAGTTTTCATGTATACTGCAGATGTAATCTTTACAAAGTTTGGTTGATTTCCAAACCTACCTGTTAACACATTGTTTTCACTGCTGTAACTCTCCGAAAAATTGACAAACACAAATTGAACCTTTCATGGGCTTAGGCCAAAACACAATCCACCTTCAGGTCTGTCATCTAATCTGCCAAGGGCTTTTAAGTAGTGAAGCCACTTGCCTTGTAAACCAAGGGTTGCTAGATGGGCCAAGCTTCTCCAGTCTTACTGAAGCCTTTAACTTGAGGTCATGTCTCCATATGACCATAGTTATTGATAGGACATTGAAACCCCTAACACAGCAACAATTAAAACTGATTTTGTGCCAGAAATTTCAAGATTAGAAAGCAAATGTTTTTCCTCATCTTGGTCTACCAGTATTTGTATTATTCAGCTTCCATTACTTTCAGAAAGAGAGATATGAGTATCCTCTGTTTTGGAACCATTACAGTATTTCCTGTAGAGATTCAATAAGATCTAATGAAGGATCTATATTATAAATAAACTTCCATTTATTGTAAAAAGGATGATTTGTAAACAATGTGTTATGTGGTTCTTAATATTCAAGGAATATCAGGAAATTCTTTGGTTCTTTGGCATTTGGATTAATATGTTGTTGTTGGTGTCTTTGATTCAGTACATTTGCCAAGGATGATAACCTTTTGCAGAATAAGCTATTGTCACAAGTAATACAGTGGCACTTGGAATTCAAATTCAGATGTTTGGGTGTGATTTTTTTTTCTCACAATAGCATGCCTGTTCGCATTGTCAGTGGACATAATGTCCATTGCAGGCAGTTCATTTCTCTCCTTCTTTTTCTGCTGATTCAAGAAGAACAGTTTCCATTCAATGGTGAAAGAAATTTGCACTAAGTAATGGTAATCTGCCTCAGGGCTGCTTGCCCAGGAACAGAGCCCTATACCTTAGCTGTTGATATAAAAACTATCAAAGAAAGAAACAAGAAATAATCAGGATGCTGACCTAAGATTCATTCTTCCTTAGTTGTTTGTACTTCCGTTTTGAAGGACTTGTGAACAGCTCTACTGTTTGATATGAGCTGCAAGAAAACTGGTCTTCATGATTTCTGACCAGGTCTGACACAACCCCTGTACAGTCATGGAAAAAGGCTAGAAGAAGAGGAATTGTACTGTCCATGTAGCGAAAAGAAAGGCACTGATTTAAGCTGCGCAGTTACTGCACAGCTGATCTGTGCCTTTGGTTTTGCATATGCAGATTGTTGGTTTTCTGATGCAGTGGCTTTGGCCAGATCTGCAACTTTGTTCTTCTCGCAAGTAAAAGCTCAGGTTTTGCCATGAAAAGTCTTATGTAATACATGTAAACATCTGTAGATGTAATCAGCTGCATTCCAGCACACACTTGTTATTGCAACATTAATGATCCTGATATTGTGCAACTGTCCAAAGAGACTTGAAAAAATACATACCAGGTATACTGATAAACTTTAAAAATGCAACACTTAAAATGCCACCTAAAAATGAGCCACCTCGTGGGAAAACCAGCAATGTGGTTTTTGGCCAGGTCCGACACAAACCGGCCTGTACAAGCACAGAAACGAGCTAGAAGCTTGAAATTTGGGATTTAAGTAGAAGAGGAACAGTACTATCCGAGTAGCGAAAACAAAGGCGCTGATCAGCTTCGCGGTTACCGCGAAGCTGATCTGCGTCTTTGTTTTGGCCTATGCAGATTGTTGGTTTTCCCATGAGGCAGCTCAAATATAAGTAGCTTACATGTATTTGCATTCCAGCACATACTTGTTATTACAGCCTTAATTATGCTGATATTTTGTAACTGTACTGCCCATAGAGAGATGAAATATTACATACATATACTGATGCACTGACAAAATGCAACATTTGGATTGCAGCATTAAATTTTCATTTTAAAGCAAACATTTCAAATTTGATTTTGATAGATTGCACCTAAAGGCCTCAACATGTATCCATTTATATCAAGTGAGACAAAATTAATATTTGTTATATGCTGACTTAAAAACTAGAAAAGTTTTTTTATTGGCATTTTGATCATAAGAATTATACCCTGAAATCTTATAAAAGCACTGTTGAAAACTAAAAAAAAAAAAAAAAAAAAAATGAATATGGCACCAAAAAGAACCTCACTTTGAAACTATACCATGAACCTTGGTCATAGCTGTAAATACTAGTATACAACAGAAACAAGAATAATTATGCTGATTAATTAATACATATTTGCATAATTGCTTATACTGCAATGTTATATGATTGACACAATATTATCATTATTTTGGCATAATATAATCATTTTGTCCTGACTTTGTTCTCTGTGTTTTTTTCCTAGCATTATTCATAGAAAATGAGTTGTGTATCATTGAGGCCTTATTCTGTTGGACCTCTTTATAACAAGGTTTGCTATAACATGATTTTGGACAGATTTTCTTAGAAATTTGTTTCAATTACGTCTCAGTATTGTCTTCAGTTGGTGTTGGATGTGAATTTATGTGTGGTGACTCTTGAATAGTGTAAATTTCCTTTCCGACTATAAGAATATATGTATTTGAGAGACATATTCATAATGATATTGTGTTATTTTTTGGAATTACATATGTGACAGCTGATGTTTTGGGATTCCTTCGATGATAGAACTAGATTGAGATAACAACCTTGGAAAGTTACATCTTTTCTTGTTTATTTCAGTCTTGTCTGTAACATTAGATTGATACTGTCTGTGTGTTGTCAAGAAAAGTGCTTCATATAAACAATTCATGAGAGGTTAATATGAGACTGTTTCTTTTATGTACACCTACACAAGGGTGGACCCTGTGTTACAGAAATTGTCTGTAATTTTTGTCTGCAGAATTTGTCTGTGAAATTGATGAGATAAGTTTGGAATCCTAACTTGTAACTTAAGATGAATTCTGTCCATAGTTCTTTAAGTTTTGTTAAAGTAGCAAACTTTTGTTGTTGATAATACATAAGTGGAGTCTTCATCCAGAGTGCGTTTTCAAAGCACTTATAAGAAGGAAATGTTTTGTGATCTAAGTATTTTAGTTATGACATCAAACAAATGGATGTTACTGCATTTTACTGACAAATTGAAATGTTGTTTATAATTTAATGTTGCATGCAAAAATGAGTCATGGCATGTGAGAAAACCAGCTATATTCAGATGGGACCAACACCTTTCGCAATCAAATTGTGCAACAATTAGTATACAAACATGAGCAATCCTCAAGTTTCTACCATATCAGGGACTTCAAAGTTTTACTATTTTAAAGTGCCAAAGATAAGTTTTCCTGAAGCCCATTTGTTTCGGTTGTTGACAATATTTTATTATGGTATAAGTTATTGTTTCAAATGAAGGCCAGACAGGATTTATATTCATGATCAGCAGTTCAAATTAATTGAAATTTAAGTTTTAAATTTGTCATACAATATGATTTAATGCTGAAGTCTACAGTGACGTATTAAATGCAAGGCATTTTAAAGTGATAGATTCTTGCTGTGTCACTTAACTTACATTTTCACTGAAAGGACGGCATTCAATAAGAAATGACTCATGAACATATTATGTAAGCTTCTGATTAGATGCACTTTTCAATTCATTCAGTCAAGAAATGCGATTGATACATTGATTTTATAGTGCAGAGGGATTAATATGTATGAAACTCTTAGAAAGGATTCCATTGAAAATAGGAATTTTTGTAGCGAATCCATTGAATAAGGAATTTGTCTGAAAACTAAAGACGTGTGACCATGTCGGACAAGAATCATTCTTATCATCAGTATGTACTATCGGCCAGACATGGACATATAGTAGTGACTGGTAGCCTAATTCAGTGTGGACTGTGTTGATAACTAAGGATAGTTTGTTTAAATATTCCATAAGTGACAATCTATTGGTGCTCATTGAAATGGTTCCAATGAGTACCATCAACTATCTAAAAATACTCACCATAATCAGGGTACAGATAATTATGGATTGGCTTTAAGTGATGAAAAGAAAAAGACAATTCCTGTTCTATAAATAGCAACTCTGGATCCATGATTCAACATTTAAAATGGAGTCTGTACAGAGACTGGTTCTACAAATAATGGCTTCCCAGATAACAAGTCAATTCTACCTGGAGATACTGTTGTTTGTTGTAATGACATTATTGTCATTGGTTTACGGACTTATTTTCTATTTTCGACAGAGACGAGAATCTCACGTACGGACTGGTTCCCTGAAAGAGAAGTCGTCTAGTCCACAGTATACAAGTCCACATCTTGGGAGAAAGGTAGGTCTGAGCTATGATGCTGTTACTAAATTAGAGAAAACCGACATCGTGGTTTCCGACTGGGTCCAACTCGAACCAAGCTGTGCAGCTACTGATGCTGACTAGAGGCCGTAAACTTTACATTTAGAAAGTAGAGGAATTGTAATATCCCTGTAGCAAAAACGAAGTCGCTGATCAGCTTTTTAGGTTCAGTTACCAAATCCAACACTTTCACTCACTTATTATCACTTAGTAGTAAAATGATGTTTACTAATTACCGGTTATAGTCAATTCATAGATGCATGTTGATAAGGCGATACCACTTTCGCACAAACAGGTAAATAACAGTAAACAACTGTAATCCGTACTTTGTGGTAAAATATCATACCTGAAAACCTTAAAACACGGTTTCCTTTAGATCTCTGGAAGATTGATAAAGCATAGATTAAGTGCATAAAAAAGAAAGCAGAATTGTGAAAAGACTAATTATCCACTTTTTCACATGAGAGTATTTTAATACACTTGCCCTACTTAACAAAACTGTTGATAATTTCAGCATCGATTCACACGCCAGGACTCCGGGTCATCACACAGTAGTTCCAGTCACCATGACAGCTTTAAAGAACGTCAGATCTCCGCCGATCAGTTACGACATCGCGGATCTCATTCAGGTTCGCAGGCCAGTTCTCAGTCGTCTCATTCGGTTCACGCCGGCTACTCCTCCAGTCCTTCATTTCCGTCTGGCTTAGTTCGTAAGGAATCTCTAGAAATGGCTCCACGTGGGTTTGATTCTCCACGATTACAGAGGACTCATTCGGCGGTGCATCGTAGTGAGAGTTCTCATAGCGGTGGATTACCGACAAGATCAGAAAGTTACCGATATGTAGATGTGAGAATACGGGATGAATCTCCGGTGTATGCGAGAGACGATTCTTATTTATATAATCATGGACATGGTAGGATGTATAATCGTGGATTTCAAAGGCAGGGAAGTGGAAGTGGAAGTGACAGAGACTTCCTGTACGCTAGTCAGTCGGAAACTTACACCCCACCTCATAGAACCGATTCTTTTACACCCCCTCCACCATTAAATCCCCCCTTTCATGACCACCATGACAAGTTGTATAGTCCAGTATCTAACCAGTCTCAGTCGTCAAGTAATTATAGACAAGAACAGTTGTATAGTCCCGTTTTAAATATGTCAAAGAATGACTTGGATAGGAATCAGTATATTAGTTCGGCATCAAGTGCGGCCAGTAGTAGGGATTCTCATTCGGAGAGACTTTTCAGTCCTGTGTTAAGTGGAAGTAGTGAACAGGAGTGTTTGGCATTTAGCCAAGATATTGTTGGAAAGCAGACGGGCAGTGGTGTAGGTAATGCAAGCCCATCACCGAATAAACCCAAATCGCGTTTTCCAAGAACTAATCCTACATATGTTGGTGTTTCGAAACGTGATGGACAAACTGCTTACAAGAAAATAAATGTAAATCAGCAACCTGGTTTGGAATTAGGTGCTACTGATGAACGAGGTTCTTCACCTGCCATGCAGACGTCACAAATACATCCAGAATATTTTGACACAAATTTTTACCGACAGGAACGTTCGGACAGTGATGGATCATATTCTTCTCCACGCGCCTATAGACATGACAAAATAGACAGTCAGGCATCTCAATCTCCATTACGCAGTCGCGACCGAGAACTATCAGATTCTCTGTCGTCACAGGGCTCGACGCGCAATATGTCTGACGTTCAATCCTCAGAGGGTTCTTTACGAAATATGCAAGACAGTGCAGTATCATTTCAGGATTCAATTTCATCAAGAGGATCAAATCGAAGCATGAGCAATAATCGCGAAATAATTCACCATCAGCGTTCTGGTAGTCAGTATTCTAAAAAATCATTGGATTTATCGGAAAATGATTCTGAACCAGAATATGCAAATCTGCCGGTCCCGCCCCCACCCACGAAAACAGTTGAACTGTCGCCGGACTTTGTCAATGAAATAGAACAAAATAATCTAAAAAATGTGCTACGTGAGCGGAACAGTATTATAGACACTGAGACAGAAACAGATTTAGAGGAATTTATTCGTAATGAAGAGGAGTGTAATGGAGAGGTGGAGCATAGGGAGGTGATCGGAAGAGCCTGTAATGGGAGGGAGGTAAACCTAAGATCTGAGGAAGAGGAACAGTTAGCAGCTCTGTTAATGCAGACCTCACAGTACTCAGAGGGTAGGTCTGTTTAGCATTGTAAGGATCATGATGCATATTTTGTGATAAAAGTGAAGATAATTAATGATGGAATTTGTGTATTTCCCAACAAAATTTAAAAAATGTAGGTTCTAATCAGAAATGCATGGTTGAACAGGTAGAGCATGAGCGATACTAATGATTGACTAAAACCAGTCTAATTTACTGCTTGAGGTCTGGCCAGCTGCCAGTCGGCTTGGACCATTGATTGAAACTTTTGTATTGATACAGTTTGTGTTATCCATTTATTTCTCTATATCCAAAGTCCATTTATCAATGCATAAGTTAATTTGTTGTTGACTGTTTATATATAGATCAAGGTTTTGAGGACACGGAGAACAACTTCATCTCCCCACAGTACCACCCCGGGCACTCGCCACAGCTCGCCCACCACCTCGCCCTCGAGACCCAGCATGCCTCACTGAAGAGAAAGAAACATGAGAAGGGAGAGGCCATTGATGGGAGCCCGGTCCTGGATATGACCCCTGGGGGTCAGGTAGACATGTCCCCACACCGTCCCCTCTCCATGGTAGTGGGTAGCCAGTTGGACCCTGGGATGTCGATTAGTACAAGCACAGGATCACTTAGTAGACAGGTAGGCAATGGTGAAATGGCATTAAAGAATTGAATAACAAGAAAATCAAATGAGCTGCCGCATGGGAAAACCAGCAATCTGCATAGGTGAAAACAAAGGCACAGATCAGCTTTGCAGTAACTGCGAAGCTGATCAGCGCCTTTGTTTTCGCTACCGACAGATAGTACAATTGCTCCACTTTCTTAATCCAAAATTTCAAGTATCTAGCCTGCTTCTGTGACTGTACAGCTCGGTGTGTGTTGGACCTGGTTGGAAACCAAAATGTTGGTTTTCTCACGCACTGGCTCAAATCTCTCTGTTGTTTGTGACATGGTCTGGTATAAACAGGGCTAGTATGACTAGAGACTCATGACATTTCAGACTAAGATGTAGAGATATAAAAAACAAAGATGCTAATCAGCTGTTTTACCCTGCAGTTGACGATTTGTAAATAGTTTGCATAGGTTACCTTACCACGATTTAAACCAGCCCAAGAAAAGTAATTAGGTCAGTGTTTCCATATATATGAGTCTGAGTTGTTTGCTTTAGTGGTGCAGGGCACTGAGATGTCATTTTAACCCATTGGTGGATATAATTACCACAAAAATAAAGACAACATGACCCTAGCTGCATACATGTGATGAGTCTGAAAGAGGAATCAGGGAGATTTTTGTTCCATTTCAGGGAGATTTTTGACAATAGTATAGAATACATAGGAAAATTTCTGATTCACTTCAGGGAGATTTTGAGTTTTTGTTAAAAAAAGGGGTACATTTTAGAAGAATTTTTACCAATTTTTCGGCTCATTTCCTGGAGCCTCCCTGATGATGAGGGAGGTATCACATGTATGTAGCTGTTGACTGGGATGTAAAGCAACAAAAAAAAAATATTCTCAGTAGACTCAGAAATTATTCAACAATAGGGAATACATATACTATCAACTTGCCTACTGAAATACATAAAACAACAATCTTGTTCTTTTACAGGGTCGAGCTGGTACCTGTCCACCAAGACCAGGTGGTAAAGGCCTTGCCACAACTCAGAAGTTGCCGTCGGACAGTGACATAGAAAACTATGCTCAACATCTCAATAAACACAAAAAAGGCCTATTCGGGAAAAATGTGCCTCTCACCAATATGCTAAAATGGACAAAGGTTTGTTAATTGTAGTTACCTTGAAACGGCATGCCAATTGAAATGGTAAATGTTTTCATAGCTGAACCTATGATTCATCTAAAGATTAAGAATTATCACAGTAATTTTTACAAGGCATGGTACTGTGTCCATCATATGCAAGCAAACCCAAAGTTTACATAATGTGCATATGTAAGATTTGGTCATGATAATATATTGCTATGACAGGTACTTCAAGAACAATAGTTTTCAGCTAATGACAAATGATCATTGTGCATGTTAATTGTCGGGTGCTCCAGAAGGCTAGCCTAGGAACATTATGGTCAGATCTCATTTATTTACCATGCATGTAAAATATCAAATGAGCCGCATCTTGAGAAAACGGGATTATTGCCTATGCGAAGACAAAGGCGCAGATCAGCTTCGCGGTAACTGTGAAGCTGATCAGCGCCTTTGTTTTCACTACATGGATAGTGCAGTTCCTCTTCTTTTTAAATCCAAAATTTCAAGCTTCTAGCCATATTGTTTTCACTACATGGATAGTGCAGTTCCTCTTCTTTTTAAATCCAAAATTTCAAGCTTCTATGCTTGTATTCTATGCTTGTACAGCTCGGTGTGTGTCAGACCGGGTCGAAAACCCCGAAGACAGGTTTTCTCAAGTTGCAGCTCAAATAAAACAAACACACAATGGGGAAATCATAATGCCAAAAAATCACATTGTTTTCAGGAGCCTATACAGAAGCCTATGTTGCGGACCAACGATAAAAATGTGAAGAAGGAAGCCTGTGAAGTCTTCAAATATATCCTTTTCGCTAGCATCTGTATAAATTATGAATCAATGTTCATGATGAAAGAAACTATCAAAATATTTACAATTAATTACAGTGGTTTCATTTGTGTCACTTCATGTCTTCCTTTCTCAAATAAAATGACCAGTCTTTTTTGTTGCTCCATAATCCAAAATATACTTGGAGAAGGGACATAACTACCCTATTTATAAATCAGTTTCAAATGTAAAGCTAACAACGTAAGTTTTATTGTCCATGCTTTAGCATAGTTCAGAGTAAGATTGTCTGCTACTAGTACATTCTTTTCTTACTCATATTGCTGATTTGAGAGAGTGGGTTGTTGGTTTACACGATACAAAAAACTGTACGAAGGCTGGTAAACTGCATCTAATAGACTTTTGCATGAATAGTGTGATTATAGTTCATCATAGCCTCAAGGGCTCTTATTTTAAAATCACCTAACACAAATAACACAACACCTAACACAAATAAGTAAAAACAAGCTTTCCTTGACTGTCACACTGATCCAAAATTATATGGGAGACAGAAAAACGAAGCAGAGCCAGTCTAGCATTGCCCTGGAGATTGTAACGAAAGGTTGGTCCGTCGGTCCAGACCTCAGAGATGAGATCTTTATACAGATCTGCCGCCAGACTACGGAGAATAAGAAAGAGTATGTAACTTTTATTTCTTCAAAATATGGTTTTGAAATTAGTAAAATAGACTCTTGTTGCTGTGTTACTAGAAAATCTTTTCAGAGGCCAGTCTAAGATTATCCAATAATTCAGAAAAAGGCAAAAGTAGGCAAAGGATCAGGAAATGGTGCAATTAGAAAGAAATTCTGACTCCAAAAAACCGAGGTGGGAAAAAAGTAAATTGACTAAATTAAGGTACTTTTACAAAGAAAACGTATCGTAAGCTGAGTGACCAGCTAGTTCCCAATAGGCGGCCAATCAGTCACCGGAACCTTTTTAAAAAGGGCATTTGAATTTTAAGTTATAACATCAATTTCTGGTTGTTATGAATTCCTTAATATATACTGATGGATTCCTAAATATTTCATTTTTTCTTTAACATCCTGACATTTGCGAATTGAGCATTTTTAAAAGAGAAATGCTTCAAGAGAGAGACATTACAGTGAAGACCTAGATAAGAATAAGATCTGTTTGACCTGAGCCTACATTGTTGGCCAGCATTTGTATATCAGAAAACTGGACCACAAATGTATATGCACACTTCTAATTACAGAGACAGTTTACAGAGAGGTTGGGAGCTAATGGCGGCAGTAATGTTGAACTTCTACTCTCACACTCACAAGTTCTATTACTATCTTGAGTTTACATGTTTACTTTTCTGTTTACAGAGATAGTTTACAGAGAGGTTGGGAGTTAATGGCTGTCCTTTTGAACTTCTTTCCTCCCACGCACAAGTTCTATTCCTACCTAGAAGGTTACATATCACGTCATATGGACCCACAGTATGACTTAGAAAATGTAAGTGAACTACTAAAATGTGGAACTTGACAGTAAAATTTGTTGTTAGTGTATGAACATCAAAGATTTTAATTTTTGCCATTTTTTGTAATGGGTAGATCTAATACAAGAGTTAGAGTTCCTATTTTGATTGCATTTACCCAGCAGGCACATGACGTCAATATGTCGTCAGATCGACGTCATGACATCGCATCGAAGTTGATATGAGTCATTATGACGTCATGTGCCCGCTGGGTACATATTGTGTAGCTGCAACAGCAGTAATACTCCCAGTTATAGTGACAAAAACACCCCTAAAAGATTTTGGGGTCATACTGGTTGGTAGTTTGGGTTAATTGGATGGATTTGTTAGGCAGTCCTCTTTAGCAAGGCTCCAAAGCTCTAAAATGATGCATAGTTTTCCATGTTTGTCCTTTGCAACTCAAAGTGATGCACATTATGTATCCACTATAAAAACACCATGTCCATGTTTTGTCCACAGTTAAGCTATTTTCCACATTTCAATGTTGTGTTTATTTCCATGGTTTGCCACAGTGTAGCTATTTGAAGTGTAATAAATCTATACCTCAATGTTTTATCATTCAAAGTTGTGTATAATTTTCCTTTCCATGTTTTGTCCACAGTTTAGCTATGCGAAATGGTGTAGAGCTCACGCTGTTCCCTTTGGCATAATAGACAATGAACATTGTTTTAATGTAAGAACCACTGCCTGCTTGCCTGTTTTGTTCTGAATGCTTAACCCAAAATTTTACTTGTATTACTAAGCCCTCACTTTAGAATAGAACAAAATCTTGCATGGGTGCAAAGGCGGAATAGACAAATCTGTATAGGTCTTTAATTTTTCACAATCTGATTAGATGAGTTTAAAAGCAAAAAGAAAAACAAAAAAAGAGTCTAGGGATAGATTTGTCTATCTTGAAATATACACATGACAGTTTCATTTTCTTGCATATCTCAAGTTGCTGACCGTTGAATAAAATAGTGAGAAGATGTTTTACCACTTCAACTTATGAGACAAAAATGTTTTTTTATGACTTAGACCATTCTAGTTTTACAAAGTGTGTGCACGGCATGATTTATATAATACATCCATATTTAACTGTTCAAACTGTTACATATTGAAGTTTGAATATCCAGTTCTTAACATGTTAATGTTTCAACATCATTCTTTCCCTCATATAGGTGGTGGCGGTGGCTAGAATAGCTTTGCATGACATGTAGTAGAGAATTGTTACTGTTGAATTTTCATGTCCCACTCTCCCAGCCCCCAAGAAAAAATGTCATTGACTGTTTTAAGAATACAAATTTATAACTGTAGCTATAAAATAAAGAAAAAAAAAAACATCACCAAGTGCCCTCCTGTATATACATTTATAACGCAACAACCCTACATATCGGCCTAATAAAGGTGGGTTCATAAATAGAAGCTTTATTTAGCTACTGACCGAATAAAGGCCATCTCTACTGACCAAATAAAGACCGCGTTGCAATTTTGTTTAACGCAACAAAAAGGAGCGCGCCAGTGACGTCAAATTTAGCCACGTTTTGTGACGTCAGTCTCCGCCATTGTTATGCAACGTTACGTAGATGAAACAATTGACAAGAAAAAAATAATTTATCAACAAAATGCACTGCTATGGTGGCGAATTTTGAGGATTCGTTCTGCGGAGTGATTGCTGAGCTGTTGACTAAATAAACAAAATGGCGGAAAGCAAATCTCCTCACATCGGGTGAGTTTTTTCGAGAAATTTGTCTGTTTTCGTTGCATTATAAAGTGAATAACTACCCCGTGACCAAAAATAAACCGATTTATCATGCTCGGACCGTAAGCAGATGAAAGGGCTCGCTGAAAGCTCGCCCTTTCATCTGCTTACTAATCCTCACATGATAAATCGGTTTATTTTTGGTCACGGGGTAGTTATTTACTATGTATATATACACCTTGCATAAATTTGGTTTTAAGGTGCTTGTTTTGCTTGCTATTTTCCCTGGTTGTGGGTTGTGTATAAGACCACGAGACTTGGTAACCATTATATTGCATGTGTTTGATTACAGATATACTCACCAAGTTCAGTTTTCAGTCTTGACCAGTCTTATAATAATTGTCAGTTTCAAAGGATTAACACTATGGTATCATGTGGTGTCTTAGGTTTAATCTGTTTCGGTAAAGTGTATAGGAATGCAGACAAGAACCACACATTATAACCTTACAAAAACACACCCATGAATGCAATATGCAGCGATTTTTTTTGTATGTGTAAAAGTTGAAAATTTCATTGGAAGAATTTTGATATTTTTAACATTCTAACGAGTACCCACAATCTATGTATTGGATCAAAAAATAAGAAAAATAGGTATACCCCTGCATACCCCAGTTTTGCTGTATCAAAGTGGGGTTTAAGGGGGTATTCATTGCACAGACATGTTTTCTTGATGAACCTCCGCAGTTTACTGCAAAATAAATCAAAGAAAAGTTACCACTTAGAATATGATACAGACAATGATTAAAAAATACTTAGAATCTTGTCTAATGATTTAGCTTGCTTTCACTGAGGAAGCTGTTACTTGAAATAAATGGAAAAGAAGCAGAATAATAATGTGTTGCATAAATTGGCAAACATGTGAAACAAATATACTGGTAATGCTGTTTTCCTGGCTGTTTTGGTGGAAAAGTTGTCCTATTTTTGCCCTTTAGATTGAAGAGAAGAGTATTTGCTAGAGCCTGACTTTGTTAAAATGCATATGAAAATGGGGTAAATGGTGAATGCAACTTCATGTATATTTCTCCAGGTGCCTATTCACCACTTTGCCGAGCACTGCCAGAGAAGACTAGAGAAAACAATGCAATCTGGGGCCAAGCGTGGAATTCGCAAACCATCCCTAGAGGAAATTGAACAGGCCAAGGTATGTATTGCAAAAGAATTCTAGCTGTGAAAGTCATAACTGCTCATCAAGTTGTATGAGCTTTGTAAACTGAAGAAAACAATGCAAGCAGGTTGAACCATTCCTGGAGTAAATTGAACAGGTTAAGCACACTGTTTTAGGTCCGTCACAGTGTGAATGATTCTTTATGATATCAGCTACTGATTCTTGATGATATCAGGTAACGGATTCTTGACAAATGCTACGGATTCTTGACAAGGATTGATACTCCCAATTGCAAACAGCAGAAAATGGTAATTTTAGATAGTTGTAGATCTAAATTTTGTCAGGAGACATATTAGAAGCATGGTTCATGATAATCTATGTATATATTCTACATGTAAGGGTTTCAAAATCAAACCAATTAGATAAATTGAGCAAATATGAAAAACATGGCAATTCGGTATAATTGTGTGAATTCCTAAGCAAACATGTTTGGAAACATTGAAACAGTTAATAAAAGTGATATGTGGACCTTCAAATTCTACATTACCCTGCGTAATAACCCTTTTTCATTTTTTTGCATGCTACGGATTCTTGATGATACGTTACAGATTCTTTATGATAACAAAATGTGGGTAACGGATTCTTTATGATATATGTTACTGATTCTTTATGATAAATGTTACAGATTCTTTATGATTAAAAGCAAGTTTATGATGTTCTACAACTTGAAATGCAGATTTGGACCCATGGTCCACCAATGAACTGTATTTTTATCAACTCCACACTGCAAGAAATATAATGTGCAGTGTAAAATTCGATCAGATTTATCACAAACCAATTAATAATTGTGATTAATGTAGAACCGTGTTGTATATTTGTGTATATCACAAAACACTATTATTTAATTATTAACTTTTTGTTAAAATCAATTCAATTTTTTGAATCAGTGAGACCGACAGTCTTATAAGTACATGTAGTATTCATGTGTGTACAATTTTACATTTTTTTCTGTTTTGGGTCTCACAAGGATGGGCATTGATCCCATTTCTTACCACCTTACCGCTTCGCTATGTCACCTTATGTATGTTTTCATGTTTGGGTAACTGAGTGACTGCCTAGTAGGAAAAAGTACTCACTCAGATTACAAAATGTTCCCTAAGTATACGAAGTATAGTTTTTATCACATTGGTTTTCGGAGTGGGAATTTCTGATTGCACCATTTCCTCTAATCATCATCATTGCATATTTTTTTTTCCTTTTCGGTGCCACTTTAGGGAGGTAACATTTACTGCCAGACTGGAATTCAGGAAATGCAAATATTCAAGGCCACTAATGAGTATTGATTATTTGAAACAGATCCACATTCCTTTCAATGCTGTTTCAGGATCTCATTTCTATGGCAAGCCAATTTACTGTTTTTTCAAGAAAGCAGACATCTGTTATGCAATATTAGATATCTTGTTTAATAAATATGATATTTACTTTAATTTATTAGATATCTATTATAAAGAAGATATCTTATATAGCAAATACGATATCCATTTAATTATATTAAATATACAAAATGTAAATATTAGATATTCACAACGTTAATTTAGATGTCTTATATAGTATATTTAGATATCATTCAGGCTTAATAAGATATCTTATTTGTAAAAATATCTTAATTCATAATTTGTCATAAGGATATCTGATATAGCAATTATGATATAAGATATTAGATTTTTTTCTTAATATGACATCTTAATCAGCAGTTGAGAATATGACATCTTAATCAGCATTTGAGATATCTAAAATAGTTGTATAGATATCTATGTTAACATATAAGCTTTTTATATTTGTCAAATAAGATATCTTCTTGAGTATATAAGATATCTTTATTACATAAGATATCTAATATGCTCAAGTAGATATGGTTTTAGACAAATAAGATATCTTATTTACAAAAAAAGTTATCTTATATCCTTTATTAGCTATCTTATGGAGCTAAACAAATAAAACACCTTTAGTTTATAATATATCTTATTTATTTTGCCCAATCACAACCTTTTTCTTTTACTTAAATAAGATTTCTACTATGTCAATACAGATATCCAATTTATAGCTTTAATTAAGATATATTGTATTAATTCATATATCTGATATCGTTTTTCTAATTAAAATATCTAATTTACCATAAAAGATATCTGACTGACCACTGTATATAAGATATTTGTTTTACCAATTTAGATATCTTATTTGCTAATTAAGATACCTAGTTTAGCAATAAAGATGTCTTATAAACCAAAGTAGATATCTTGATTAATCTTGTTAGGAAGATATCTTGATTAATCTTGTGAAGAAGAAATCTTATTTAGGTATAGCAGATCTCTCATTAAGTATATAAGATATCTAAATTATATTAGTTTAATAATCACTCAATCATCTCAGTGCTGTATTTGGTGTTGGTTCAAGTCCCGCACTGGGTAATTGTGAGACAAGGCAAGTTCTGCTTGCAGGTGTGAAAGGTGTGTTTTCTCGGGGGTTATCCCATTTTCACCCACCTACTGATTAGCCCGTCTCATATGAGCTGAAATGGATGTAAAATTAATTTAAAACCAGAGGACCAATGGTCCTGTAAACGCTCACCTGAGACCTGAGATTTATACATGTACCAATAAACTTGTTAGACCAGAATGGTACAATGCATGTATATAACCCTAGGGCAGAGTCAGAATAACTCCTGGAGTCAATGTCTTTTTCAAATCATAAAAATTCAGTCCATTTGCCAATTAACTGAAAGTTTTGTCCTTATGACATCTTAACAATTTTCTCCATTCAAATGCACGGGCGATCTAAGTTGACATTGCCGTGAAATAGGTCAAGGTCATCCCAGTGTCATGATTTATACAAATTTTGTAGACCCTCTGTTCCTTAATTCTTCATGCCAAGTTTCAAAATCATAGGCTTTCTGGTTCTGAAAAAGACGATTTTTAAAAAATTTTGCTATTTATAGCCATGGCGGCCATCTTGGTCATGTGACCTGGACCATTTATATAAACTTTCATTTCCTCTTCCTAAGGATGCTCCACATAAAGTTTGGCTTTGATTGGCTAAGCCGCTGTGAAAAAGCTGTTTGAATATTATGAACATCTCATGTATATAGCTCCGGGGCAGGGGCAGACAACCCCTGGGCCTAAAATATTTTCATAAGCATAAATCTTCTGTACATTTGCTCATTCCTAGCAAGTTTTCGGCGACCTAAGTTGACCTTGCCATAAAATAGGTCAAGGTCATCCCAGGGTCATGATTTATATAAACTTTGTAGAGCTCTATTCCCAGATGCTTCTTACCAAGTTTCAAAATCATAGGCCTTCTGGTTCTGAAGAAGAAGACTTTTAAACGTTTTTGGTATTCATAGCCATGGCGGCTATCCTGGTCATGTGACCTTGACCATTTATACAAACTTTCATTCTCTCTTCCTAAGGATGCTACACAAAAAGTTTGGCTTTGATTGGCCTAGTGGTTTCAGAGAAGAAGATGTTTCAATATTATGGTCATATACATGTATATAGCCCCGGGGCAGGGGCAGACAACCCATGGACCCAGAATATTTTCTTAAACATAAATCTTCTGTCCATTTAAAAAAGGAAGTGCAGTGCCGTAGGGGTAGACTACAGGACTCCGATGCGGGAGGCCTTTGGTTCTAGACATAACTCTAAACATAATTTGTTTTTTTCCCACCTCGGTTTTTGGAGTGGGAATCTTTTTCTGATTGCGCCTTTTCCTGATCTTTGCCTACTTATACCTTTTTATATCAGAGTTCTTGTGGTTGTGCCGTGTGGCGGCCCTAAAAAGTCTCCCCGTACATCCATTTAATGCTCTTATTTTTCCAATCCTCAGGGATTGCTTGCAATCAGTTTGTAACCGGTTTAAGCCCCCCAGTTATTTATAACTGACCGTTCCAAGGCGGTACTACTGTAGTGGTTCACACTTATATTCCGATTCCGAGTTTCATGTTGCATGGCTTTGTGGCCACCCGATTATAATTTGGGTGTTCACTTAGCCCTCTGCATTTTACTTGTTCTGTCCAAGCTAGCACTGTGACCACCTAATACCTTCAATAGATGCTCACCCTGCTTTCCGTTATTCATGTTAAACGTTGGTATCTATGTTTATTATTTTATTAATATGATTTTTAGCTCACCTGAGCCGTTAGGCTCACAAGGTGAGCTTAAAGGATGGCCATGATCCGGCGTCCGTCCGTCCGTCTGTCCACAATTTCAAAGATCTTCTTCTCTGAAACCGCTTGGCCAACCAAAGCCAAATCTTATATGAAGCATCTATAGGAAGGGGGAACCAATTTGTATGTAAGAAATCCAGGTCACATGACCAAGATGGCCGCCATGCCCATATATCCATATATGGTAAAAACCCTTCAAAAATCTTCTTCTCCAGAACCCATGGACTGATTTCAACGAAACTTGGCATGAAGCATCGATGGCTCAAGCACTAAAACGTATATATAAATCATGACCCTGTGATGACCTTGACCTATTTTACGGCAAGGTCAACATAGGTCGCCAATGCATTTGAATGGGGAAAACTTTTAAAATGTCATTTAAAGTCATTTAAAGTGAAAGTCTTGCAGGAAATGGGCAGTAGGACTGAATATTAATGATTCTGAAAAAAAATTGGACCCCAATATGCCCCCACCCCGGGGCAGTATACATGTATATTACCATAATATTCAAACATCATCTCCTCTGAAACCGCTTGGCCAATCAAAGCCAAATTTTATGTGAAGCATCAATAGGAAGGGGTAATCAATATATATATAAGATGGCCGCAATGCCCATATATGGTAAAAACCCTTCAAAAATCTTCTCCAGAACCGGTGGATCGATTTCAAAGAAACTTGGCATGGAGCATCAATGGCTCAAGTACTACAATGTATATATAAATCATGACCCTGTGATGACCTTGACCTTTTTTACGGCAAGGTCAGCATAGGTTGCCAATGCATTTGAATAGGGAAAACTTTTAAAATGTCATTTAAAGTAAAAGTCTTGTAGGAAATGGGTAGTAGGACTGAAAATTAATGATTTTGACAAAAATTGGACCCCAGGGGCTCATCTGCCCCCACCCCGGGGCAATATACATGTATATTACCATAATAGTCAAACATCTTCTCCTCTGAAACCGCTTGGCCAATCAAAGCCAAATTTTATGTGAAGCATCTATGGAATGGGGGAATTAATGTGTATATAAATTATCTAGTTCACATGACCAAGATGGCTGCCATGCCCATATATGGTTAAAACCCTTCAAAAATCTTCTTCTCCGAATCTGGTGGACCGATTTCAAAGAAACTTGCCATGAAGCACCAATGGCTGAAGTACTACAATGTATATATAAATCATGACCCTGTGGTGACCTTGACCTATTTTACGACAAGGTCAACATCGGTCGCCAATGCATTGGAATGGGGAAAACTTTTAAAAAGTCATTTAAGGTGAAAATCTTGCAGGAAATGGGTAGTAGGACTAAATATTAATGATTCTGAAAAAAAAAATGGACCTAAGGGCTCATATGTCCACAACCCGGGGCAATATACATGTATATTACCAATTTACCATAATATTCCAACATCTTCTCCTCTGAAACCACTTGGCCAATTGAAGCCAAATTTTATGTGAGGCATCTATAGGATGGGGGGGGGGGGAACCAATGTATATATTAATAATGTAGGTCACATGACCAAGATGGCCACCATGCCCATATATGGTAAAAACCCTTCAAATATCTTCTTCTCTGAAACCAATAGATTGATTTCAATGGAACTTGGCGTGAAGCATCCATGGCTACAGTACTACAATACATATATAAATCATGACCCTGTGATGACCTTGACCAAGTTTATGGCAAGGTCAACATGGGTTGCCCATGCATTTGAATGGGAAAAACTGTTAAAATGTCATTTGAAGGGAAAAGCCAGCAAGAAATTGGCAAATGGACAGAATATTGATTATTTTGAAAAAAGAAAACGGCCCAAGGGCTTCATCTGCCCCTTCACTGGGGTTAAATACCATAATATTCAAACATGTTTATTGGTATATGCAGCAGACTCAGGTGAGCGTTTACAGGACCATTGGTCCTCTGGTTCTTATTTCTTGTATATCACTGATTCACTGCGGAAGCTGAGGGTGAGGTTATGGCCATGTAAAATCGGTTTAAGCCCGCCAGTAACTTTGTGTTACTGATCGTTCGAAGGCGATACTTCTGTGGTGGTTCTTTTTGTTTTATGTCTTGGTGTTTAAAATTTTTTGTGCTGTTGGCGCCTTATGTATGTTTTCATATTTTTAGTTAAGTTAAGGTAACTGAGTGGCCACCTATTGGGGAAAATAGCTGCTCATTCGGCTTGCGATATGTTTCATGGTATGGGTACCTGATTGTTAATTTGTTTTTTTCCCACCTCGGTTTTTGGAGTGGGAATCTTTTTCTGATTGCGCCTTTTCCTGATCTTTGCCTACTTGTACCTTTCTACCATGCAAGTTGTGTTCATGAATCTATGGTATTGTTTAAAACACAAGAAGTGGTGGCCCTTTGCCCCAACAAGACTCAAAACTTGTTTACTGTGACATCTAGTCATATCTTAACCAAACCATATCATAATATTTGAAAATAAATGCTCAAATCTCAGTTTGCCTGATAAAATAATGACTTGTTTACCGAACCGCATAGTACAAACCTGCTTTGTAGATCAGAGACATTAATAATTGCCCCCCCCCCCCCCACCTGGGGGGGGGGGGGGGCTTTGGTCCCTGCTCCCTGAAAGAAAAAATGACCTTTCTCCCCAGCTCATAAAATGTTTTCCTCAGCCCCCTGCTCCCTAAAACTCCAAAAAGTTATGCTTTCTCCCCAAATTCACTTAAAATAAATGACCCTTCTCCCAAATTCTCTGAAAATAGATAGCCCTTCTCCCTGAATCCCCAAAAACCCTGGGAGGGCTTCATAATTGGTAGTTTATCTCGATAATAGAGTGGTAGGTTGTAGGCTATGATGTCATAAAGAATCTGTAACATATCATAAAGAATCCGTTACCCATCATTTTGTATCATACGGAATCCGTGACAAAATTTTGTCACAGATTCTTTATGATACTTTTGATGCTTTAAAACACAAAAGTCTGCAAAACAATTCCTTTGAAGATTACATGCATTGAAAAGTGTTAGTTCATAGATAATTAGTTAAATTTCTAAACTGTTGATAAAATGTATTGATGTGTTATGTATTTTAATATTCATTTTCGATTTTCTTCGCTTAATTAACCATTTGAAGGATTTAATCACCCATTAACTTTCAACCTGTATACCAACATTGCTAAAATTGATGGAGAACAATTTCTAGCTCATATATACTATGTATGTGTGCCAAAAAGGTCATTTCAGGCATCAAAAACCTTAGAAACACCGGTTTCTCATCACCTACCAATAGATGAGCTAAGATAATCATAAAGAATCTGTAACGCTATCATAAAGAATCAGTAGCAGATATCATAAAGAATCATTTCGCACTGTGACGGACCTAAACCCCTGTGTTAAGGTAGACATTGCAGAAAATGGAAAGTAAACAGTAGACAGTGACCAGGAACTGGATGCAGTAGGAAAGGTGTTGTAGCCCAATGAAGCAGCTTTTTTCCAAAAGATTGCCAGGCAGCTACGATAAATCAAAAGTAATTGTAACTTGTTTAATAATTTTGAGAAAATTCTAAAAAATATGAGCAGACTGTATGCTAAATAGAACAAATACTGTACTTTGTTTTCTCAACAGAATGCATGCCAACTTAATGTACACAAGTGTTTCCCTCATGATCTTTTACTGTTTAATTTCAGAAATCCATATATTGTCCCTCGATGTTCGGCAGTATGTTGGCCGACATTATGAAGATGCAGGCTGATCATTACCCCGAGCGACGGTTACCATGGATACAGACTACGCTGTCAGAGTGTGTTCTACGACTAAATGGTGCTCAAATAGAAGGCATTTTTAGGTAAGACAGATTTTTTTTTGTGAAAAGACTGACCCTGCATGATAGCTTTAACAACAGTGTCTCATTTGTATTGAAACCAACCTTGGATCAGTCATCACATTTGGAACATTTCTTTCATGAAGGTTTGGTTGTGAAAGTATTTCTCAGGCTATTCGTTGTCGTCTGCTAATTCAAGACTATCAACCCAATAAAATAATGTTAGGTAGCATTGAAAAAAATGTGGACTAAGTACAAGTAAACTGTCTCATGGAAGATTGCCGAGGAACAGTATTATGATCACTAACCATGTGGACATGACCCTAGCTGTTGACGGTGCAACAAATGGCCATCTTATTATGCTCCCTTCGACCATTTTAAATTTCAGGTGCTCATCAGAAATGAAATAACCTGATGAAAAAATGAAAATAAATTATCAACACTATTCATCTAACAAGCTCAAAAATGTTAAAATGTCTCTAGTTGTTGACAGTGAGATTTTTATGAACACAATGAATATCATGCTCATTTCAGGTAAACATGAAAAACATTTTATGCTCATCTTTCAAATTCCAGAGTTCCAGGTGATATAGATGAAGTAAATTCCCTCAAAATTCACTGTGATCAATGGAAGGCCCCGGCTGACATTCTTGACCCCCACGTCCCCGCCTCCCTACTCAAACTCTGGTATAGGGAGCTGGAGGAGCCCCTTATTCCGACAGAGTATTACAAAGACTGTATAGAAAACCATAGCAATGCTGAAGCAGCAGTGTTGGTGGTTAATAAGTTACCCGAGATAAACAGACTGGTGCTTGCTTACTTGATAAGGTTTCTTCAGGTTTGTAGATGTTTTCTGATCTTAAAATTCATGACTATGGCGCTTTTGTAAAAATTTTGTTGCACTTTTCATATTTTCATCCACACTTTCTTTTTATCTGTCACAAAATTCAGTTTCTTTTTCTTTTCTTTTTTTTCTTTTTTTTTTCTTTTTTGTTGTTTTTGGACAGACAATGGACATTCAAAATAATTCTTTTATACACCCTTAACTTTGCTGTTTACATTAAAGAACTTGCAACATCAGGATGGACATAGATATAATATCCTGACTGGTTGTGATCACAGTTGTTTTGTTTTGTTCTATCATTAGGCAAATGCTAGATTCTACAACTTCAGTAAGTTTGTGTACCTAAAGCTTAGAGGCTGTGATTGTTTTACATATTTTAAAACCCCCAAAGACTCGTGTTCATGCTCAATGTGTTCTTTTGTTCTGCTTCTAGGTATTTGCTGCTCCGGAGAATGCCACCGTCACCAAGATGGACGTTAACAATCTAGCCATGGTGATGGCTCCGAACTGTCTACGGTGTGAGTGTGAAGATCCAAAAATTATTTTCGAAAATACAAGAAAAGAAATGGGGTTCATTCGAACTTTGATACAAAATCTTGACACAAGTTTTATGGAGGGCATTGAATGATATTGAACGGTTTATTACTGATTTCATTTGAGAAAGGATAGTGAGGAAATTGCCTCTAGAATGTCAACATCCTGACTGTCAGCTTTGACCATAAATTTGGACTCAAAAAGTGCAAGAGGAGTTTAGTTAAATAAGAAATTTACAAATATTATATGAGCTGCGATGCGAGAAAACCAACAATTTTGGTTTTTGACCAGGTTGGACACAAATCAGTCTATACAGTCACAGAAGCAGGCTAGAAGCTTGAAATACTGGATCTAAGAAGAAAAGGGATTGTGTAGCAAAAAACAAAGCTGCTGATCAGCCGTGCAGTTACTGCATCAACCTTGCAGTTACTGCGCAGTGCGTCTTTGTTTTTGCATATGCAGATAGTTGGTTTTCTTATGTCATGGCTTACATATTAATGGTAAGAAAACAGTATTTGTCAACTCCAGTTTGTCAGATTTCGCAAGTATTTGTGAAGGCAAAGGTATAGTGTTCTTGCTCAAATGAAATTAGTGATAAGATGTATTGATATTGCTAACTTAAATGTTAAATGTGCTAGTTTCACCCTGAAATGCAATGCAATGGAACAAATAACGGGAATTCTTGTGTTCATAATTAATCTAACTGGGGCCAGTTGTTCAAAATTAACAATGTTGTTAGTTAACGATACGTTAAAATTTCAGACATGAATGGTACAAATACTCTGTCATTTTTTGTTGATGAAATGTGAGAATGCAAAGGATTCTCACATTTTATCCAAAAAAAAAAAAAAAATAGTGTATTTGCTTATGTAGTTGATACTTAACGAGTTATCTTAACGATGATGTTAAGCTTGTTAAGCTAACTAAGTTTTGAACATCTGTGCCCTGTTTTTTTTTCTCTACAACCTGAAGTAAATTATAAGAGTGGACATTGATCATCATGCAGAGGAAAATTTTCTCTCTTTTGCTGATTGAAGAACAAAGTTTTAGTCATTGGTGAAAGAATGGGTTCTAAATACTAGTAAACTGCCTCCAGATGTTTACATTGTAAACATTTTATTATGTAAACAATATATCATTTCTTGTCATGTTATACTGTCTTGTGATACTGCTAGCTTCCACAGTATTGCTGTTATGTGCTCATGCATTGCTTGAAGTACTTGTACCATGTTATTTAATCTTTTTTTTTTAGCTCGCCTGTACGAAAGTACAGGAAGAGCTATTGCAATCACCCCGGCGTCGGCGTTCGCGTTGCTCAAATGTTAAAGTTTTTGGTTAAAGTTTTTATAAGTCTATATCTCTTGAACATGTTGGTGGATCGAGTTGATACTTTGCATGTTGGTAGATATTGGTCTGAAGTTTACGCAGGACCATCATAACCCACCCTGAAAATTGTGTGCTAAATTTTTATCCCACCTGCTTATAGCAGGGTGCGATATAGGAGTTCAAATTTCCGTCCGTCCGTATGTTCGTTTGTTCGTTCGTCAGTTCATTCGTTTGTTTGTCCATCCGTCAACATTTACATCGAAGTTTAGTTTTCTCGACATCAGTGATAGCTGCGAGTCTGAAACCTTGCATAGTAATTGTCCTTGACATACCATTCAAGCACGCACCTTGACCCAGTACCCTTGACCTATATTTCACGGTCCATTGACTTTGAACATTTTTACTTCGAAGTTTGGTTTTCTCGACATCAGTGATAGCTGCGAGTCTGAAACCTTGCATAGCTATTTCCTTGACATACCATTCAAGCACGCACCTTGACCCGCTGACCTTGACCTATATTTCACGGTCCATTGACTTTGTTAATTTTTACGTCGAAGTTTGGTTTTCTCTGCATCAGTAATAGCTGCGAGCGTGAAACCTTGCATAGTAATTGTCCTTGACATACCCTTCAAGCACGCACCTTGACCCGCTGACCTTGACCTTAATTTTATTTCACGGTCCATTGACTTTGTAAATTTTTACGTCAAAGTTTGGTTTTCTCTGCATCAGTGATAGCTGCGAGTATGAAACCTTGCATAGTAACTGTCCTTGACATACTCTTCAAGCACGCACCTTGACCTGCTGACCTTGACCTATATTTCACAGTCCATTGACTTTGTTATATTTTTATGTCAAAGTTTGTTTTTTTCTGCATCAGTGATAGCTGCGAGTGTGAAAGCTTGCATAGTAAATGTCCTTCACATACCCTTTCAGAACACACCTTAACCTGGTGCCCTGGACCTATATTTCACGTTTTTAGTTATTTTGCCCGATGCAGGTGCGATATCGACCTCCGCGGAGTTCTTGTATAAGTCTATATGTCTTGAACATGTAGATGTATCAAATTGATACTTTGCATGTCTGTAGATATTGGTCTGAAGTTTTATGCTGTACCATCACGACCCACCTGAGTGACCTTGAGGTCAAGGTCATGGATTTTGATAGATTTAGTGGCAAAGCACAAGTCAGGCGAGCTACGCTGTCCTGCGACAGCTCTTATTTTTTTTTCAAAAACATTTTTACTTTTACAATAGAACAATCCCTTTTATGGCATAATATAATTTATGTAATGAGCCGTAGATCAATTTATCCAATTAACGTCTTCTATGCTACATGCATGTTACTGGTATTTGAAAGTTCTGACTATAAAGCCTGATTTTAGCTTTATTAATGGATTTATTGCATTAATGCTCTTACTCCTTTTATTTATAAATTTAACTTGGGCACATGAAAAGTTATCTGAAGATATTTTAAACTGCGGATACTTAAAAAACTAGCACCATTTGATTAATTTTAGATGTCTTGCAGATACTTTCAACCCTTTGCAAAACACTTGACACCATGATACTCTACATTGTTTGTACTTGCTTAAGTAATCAGTATCTTTTCATTTGCCCTATGTCTTTCGAAGCCTGAAATTTTTTCATGCTTTTTTCGCAAAAAAAGGAGTGTTTTGCATAACAAAAATATAATATTTTGGACATCTTAAAATGTTTGCCTCTAAAGCTTCTTCTGAGATGTTCTACCATGAGGTTACATGCTTCCAAAATATGAAAATGGGATACCAAACTAAAACTAGATGCTTGGATCCAGAAAATTTTCTCGGAAGTGGTACCATCTCCAAGGAGGTGTTTACAAATATTATAAGGAAATTGAGATGGGGGTCCGCACCTTTTCTAGATCTGCACAGCAGATAATATTATGTTTACTGGCTCTGTATGGACCTGTATTTTGTTTACAAAAACTGGATAATACATATATTTATTTAAACATAGTCATACTCAATTTTCTCATCCAGAATATCAATACATGAGCTGGTCAAGAAAAAGTTTGTTCTGTTTCAACATGACTGAAAATTGTTGACTTGGATATTAAATAATGAAAAAAAAAAAGCAAAGAGGTTTGCACAAAGGCTAAATGACTGAAATTTTGTTTCATGGATTTTCACTTTGCATGGCTCATAGTAATTCCTGTTAAGTTATACTGCAAGCTAGCACAGCGATGTCCCATACTTGTGCCATGTTATGAATGTAATACCGGTAGATTAAGCTAAAAAGTAGGTAGAATTGTCAGTTTAGAGCAGTGATGTATAATTCATGATTTTGGATCTTATCATAAGGTTTTACATTATTAAAAGTAATGAAAATCTGGCATAGATTACCGATTCTAACACAATGTTATCGCCTTTCCCATTTAACCTAATGGATACGTCACCGTTTGCAAATTAACAACAATTCACTGTAAACAAAATTATGCGCAAAGGTGGCTTTTTGTGACATCGCAAATAAACATTCGTCCGCTGAGAATGAGTCAACTGGAAAACATATTAAAATGTAAGCATTTATTTATTAGATGTGTTAGAATCGAAATAATTTTACATTACGGTGAATTATCTTTGATTAACGCATGATGTTGTCGGGCAGATGCGATATTTACATCGCAATCTGCCCTCCAACATCCCGCATTAATCACGATAATTCACCGTAAAGTAAAATTATTTCTTAATTACAAGTAAAGGTTCAGATCACTGTAACTATACATCACTGTTCTTGCTAGATGTGTTATACAAATGTTGTCTTCAATGCATAGCAAATAACTGAATCTTGCTTTGTCCATTTACAAATCTACAGCAAGGTGTTACAGATTCTTCAGTTGCAGGCTATGCATTATGAAGATTTGATACAGCTTGAATTGTTTGTAAATTGTATGGGAATGTGTTACCTGTCTATACAGTCATGTATGTGTGTGTAAAGGAATGCATAAACATGTTGTGTATAATTGTGTGTTCAAGATGCTTAATAGATATAATCTTATTATTAAATGAATATATTATAATTTTATCATTAAAATATTGTGTTTTATACTTGTAAAGAGATGTTTTATTGTTCTGTGGTATATATTGTGTTGTTAATCGTTTGATATTTGAAAGACTAAAAAAACAAAAACATATGCTTAAAGGTGATACATGTACATGTATTTATAAAACCCCAGCTCATTTAGATTTATCGACTTAAATTATATTACACTTTCAACCAAGTAAGGCACATGCTGACCTTTATTGCTGTGGAGATTTGTTTGATAATCAAAACATACAATGTATCAGGAATGCATACATGATCCGTGTCATGAGAAAACCAACAATGTGGTTTCCGAACATGCTTGACACAAACGGAGCCGTACAAGCACAAAAGATGGCTAGAGGCTGGAAATTTTAGATTTAGGAAGAAGAGGAATTGTACTATCCATGTAGTGAAAACAAAGGCGCTGATCAGCTTTGCAGTTACTGTGAAGCTGATCAGCGCCTTTATCATCGCATATGCAAAATGTTGGTTTTATACATGTATTTGCATACAGTGTATTTAACTAGATATGGACAGAAAATGTGTTTTGTGTACAGAATCTTTGCAAGAAGTCAAAATAACCCATGATTATGTCATAATAGTAGCAATGAAGCCAACTGCAACTTGCTGTAGGGCTGTACAATTCCTATCATAGTCTTTAAACAGTTTCATGCATTACAAAAAATTGCCATGCAATTTACAGAGATTTTTTTTTCGGCTGTAAGAATGAAAAAAATTGATAGTTTTAAATTTTTTGCTCAAAACATTGATAGTGGGTACACGTTAGAACCGCCTCCCTTCTAACAAGTGCCCACAATCTGTTTTGGATCAAAAATAAGAAAAAAAATATACCATTGTATATATCCCACTTTTACTACATAAAAGTGGGGTTATATGGGGTATACATGACACGGACAGTCATGTTTTCCTCATGAGACTGCTGACTCATGCCTGATGTTTACTTGCTTACACATACAGTATTGAATCTCAATTTATTTGAAATAGCTGCCGAGTCAGTCACCTTTGAATTAAGTCTTGAACCCAATGTGTCTTCTAAAGGACCTTATGCCAGCCTGAGAATGACAAAAACTAACAACAACTTTTACTTATATTGGCTGATTCACCTACAAAAAATAGAGTCATGTAGTCTTTAAATTGAATGTTCATAGTTGAAAACAATTTGCAGTTTTCCAGTAACTGTTAGCAGATCAGAAAGGGTGATGTAAACTGGTAGTCAAACCTTACTACACCTACAGCTTACATCCGAGCCGTTGCATCAGAAAACCAAAAATCTGCAAAACCAAAGGTGAATATCAGTTATGCAGTAACTGCACAGTCTCAGCTGATCATCACCTTTGTTTTTAGATAGTACAATTCCTCTTCTCTCTAAATCTGAAATTTCAAGCTTCTAGCTATTTTCTGTGGCTGTACAGCCTGGTTTGTGTCAGACCTGGTGGGAAATCCAGATTGTTGGTTTCCTCATACAAAGATTAAGCCCTGCTTTTTGAAAATGCAAAATCTTAAGTGCAGATCCTGCGATTTGAAAGTGAGAGCTGATCAGTGTTTTGTAATTGCCACATACACATACAATTCCTCTTCTTCATTACGAAAAAACACGCCCATGTAATGTACAGATTTTCTTAAGTTGTAAAAACTGAAAATTTTCAGTAGAATTGTTTTGATATTTTTCTTATTTTTGCTCAAGGCACCGATTGTGGGTACACATTAGAACTGCCTTTGCAGTTTTCCGAGGCGGTTCTAACGAGTACCCACAATCTATATTTTGGAGCAAAAATAAGAAAAATAGGTATACCTCTGCAAACCCCAGTTTTTCTATATAAAAGTGGGGTTCAGGGGGTATACTTTTCATGGACCTGTTTTCGTGATGATCCACATACACGTACAATGCCTCTTCCTAATAAATCCAAATTCCAAGTCACTGGCTATCTAAGGTGTTCATTCAGCCCGGCTTCTACCATATTGATCTGAAATCCAAAGACAGGCTTTCTCATGACAAAGCTCAATGGAGCAACAGTCTAAGCTCAATGGAGCTACAGTCTAAGCTCAATGGAGCTACAGGCTAAGCTCAATGGAGCTATAGTCTTAAGCTCAATGGATCTACAGTCTCTTTGCATGAACCTGTATCTCTTGTCACATTATATTTTGTTGCTGGATCAGTTTTTGCATTGTAATCGTCTTCAATTGCTGTTATAAACAATTTTCTGCAAGTGTTTGCAATAAAATGTGATTCTTTACTCGACTTATAATTTTTAACATCCCCTAAATGAATATAGAGGCCCCTTTTTGAAAATGTAGTTTAATGCATGTGTATTTTGTTCAATATTTGAATAGCATCACAATCTTAATTTTACTGGGAGGTGGTCCTGGCAAATGTTACAAATTGTTGTTAGCACACTTTTAAAAAGACAAGTAGTATACCTAGTATTAAACTTCTGATTATGACCATTTTATCCAAAAGAAGTTGAAAAATGTAAAAATGGTCAGATTTCTAATTTGATTTGTAGCATTCATGCAAAATAAAAAATCAGTTATACTGGGATGAATCCAAGCTTCAGGGTAAGTATAAAACCAGTTTTAAGTAAAGACACAACGCAGCAGTGCATTTTAGGTATCAAACTCATGCGCGGATCCTGAGGGGGGGTACCGGGGGTCCGGACCCCCCCTGGAATTTGAAAATTTTACCTAAAAAAAGGTAATTTTGGGATTTTTTAGGGGTTGGACCCCCCCTCGTCTGTGACCAAAAATTACCATTTTTGTTAGACCCCCTCTCATGAAAATTTCTGGATCCGCGCATGAAACTCCCGACTGTTAAACATTACCTCTGCACCTATAAACTAAACTGAACAAAAAAAAAAAAAAAAAAAAAACCGAATCATCACATTACATCACCTAGGGTTTTCGGGTAAAACAATGATATTTATAGGTTTTGCCCTTTATGATCTCTAATTAATTGATGTCAAGCCTCAACATTACAAAAACATGCCCATGCAATATGCAGTTTTTTTTTCAGCTGTAAAAAATGAAAATTTTAAGTAGACAATTTTTTATATTTTTCTTATTTTTGCTCAAAACATAGATTATGGGTACTCATTAGAACCGCCTCGCACAATCCACAATCTATATTTTGGAGTAAAAATAAGAAAAATAGGTATACCCCTGTAAACCCAGTTTTTCTGTATATAAGTGGGGTTCAAGGGGACATTTCATGGACATGTTTTCCTGAATGCAAAAAAAAAAAAAAAATGATATTCATGTTGATCAAAATAAAATGAGATAACCTTTGTTGATCAAAAATAGAACAGCTTAGGAAAAGTGTGCATGCACACACTTGTTATCTTAGTTCTCAAGAAACGATGACAGCCGTGTCCTCAATCAAATTCACGAAAAAAAAATAAAACAAGCTTGTTTTTGGAAGCAACTAAATCTCTTATATAAATTTATTCAATTGAAAGGTAGATAATTTGAATTTAATTTGACTTATTTGAATTCATAGCCAATTTAAATTGTGTACATATGTAATTGTTTTAATGTTTATGAATGTGTGTTGCAGGTTTTACATTTTTCGGGGCGTCTTTGAATGGCATCGGACAACTCCTCTCAGAAAGAAAATCAGTTTCTTGCTTTTGGACATCTGATATCTAAGGCTCAAGTAGAAAATGTAATTATACCTCACAATATCACAACTTTCAAGCTTTGAAGAGAAGATTACAAAGACTATAACCACACTCCTTGGCGTTATGATTTACACATACACAGCTACGTGTATATAACCTGCATTATGATTTACACATACATAGCTACATGTATATATAAAACTGCTCAAAATAAGTTAAGTCCCAGCAGAAAATTGTACAATGTGCAAAAATCTCCAAATTTGTTCTGTCATAACTTTTGACTAAATGAAAGTTTTTACATGCAATTTTCAGCACTTAAGCTTGAATTATTCTCCTAAAAAAATGGGTAGATTTTCATTTATTTCAATAAAGCATCTATAGAGTGACACTTATTTCAGTAGACATCACAAAAAGCTCCATATTAGTCCTATAGTAAAATTTGCAAAATTCTGGACACTCAGATAATGAGTCAATCTGTATAATCAGCTTGAAACTTTGTGTAATCATGTTTTAGATGCTGTTTTCAACTTAGATTTTGTGAGCGTTTTCAATTGCTTTTGACATGTTTGAAGTAAACAATTAAACTTAATTAAATTAACAATACGCCTATGCCTATGGAGAAAATTGACATGTGGCTTAACTTATTTTGACAAGTTTTATAATGTATTCCACTTAATTTTGGCATGACTTTTACATGCAACACTGAAATACATGCATTCAAAGATAACCAGTAATGGGTACAGATTCAGTCACAATGAATTGAATCATCAAAGGGATAGAATGGTAGTAGCCAAAACAACTTCATGCATCTAATGTGACTGCGGCATTACTATCAGCTGAGCTACAGATTATGTTGAATGACTGATAATACCCACCACGAGCACCCGACTACCTACATGTAGTTGGCTCTGCTAACATTAAATTGTCAGCCAGACCGACCCCCAGCAAGATATGTTACTTTACTGAATACTGGTAAATTCACAGAAAGCAGTGACTCCATCTCAACATGACTGAAAAACATGACTTGGAAGTCTTGGATCAGTGGAATGTTAAACCCAAAAATGAACAAAACTAAAATAATGTTCATGGGGTATGAAAGCTTCATTAAAACAAACATTAACTTAAAATCAATAACATTGATGTGACTGTCACTTTAATTTTGAGAGCCGAAACGACCTCTTTAATGATAATGTCCCACGTGACCATGTGACGTCCGGGTAGAAAGTAAATATGCAAATTAGAGAGGTCATAACCTGTGCAAGCGCCGAGCGTCGTATCACATTTGGAAGTTGGAGTAAATTCATGTTCAGTTTTTATGTGATTTTTTGCTTTTCATCGAATAATTTCAGCTACGGAAATGTCTCAAGAGATCTTCAAAGGTTTGTTTTTCATTTTTCACAAATATTTCTTCGAAAGATCGCTTATTTATTCCGTGTGCAGCAGTTTTTCCGAGGTGTCTGATCAATCAAAATCGTTTGGCAGCCATTTGTTTATTGTCTTCTGTTAACTTTTTGCTGCATACATTTTTATTCCTGGTAATATTTCATTCTAAAACCTTTCAAAACATTCTTTGGGACCTTATTCTCAAGATTGCATATGTGGGAACACTTATTTTTCGTTACTTTTCGAGGAAATCGCAGCTGAATGTGGTGGTGAAATTTTGGGATCCATTTCAATTGAAAAAGTTCGATCATAAAAATCCGTTATTTCCTGATTTAGATTTTAACTATTTTGTTATATTCTGTCTCTTCAGCACCCAGAACCAAGAGACACAGGCCGAAATCTGACGTGGAGGTGAGTGATTTCTAGAAAACACGAGTTTTTGTTGAGGAAAATTTGCAAATCCAATATGGCCGCTTCACCACTTGGTTGATTTGGCCATTTTGAATCACAACTGACAAAGCAGTATAATTGAGACCATATTTTTCGAGGAAGAGTAATGCCATGCATGATGTATGGTTAAATGATCAAATTTGTCAGTAGTTTGTAGAAGAACAGAATCAAAACCTTTATAAACGAGAATGATTAGGTGTGCCTTCCCACAAGGCCTGTAGAGAACCACTCCTTAGCCCTGGGTAGTTCTAGGCCAGGTCAGCGCATTTCATCCTAACTAAACCAGGGGGGGGGGGGGGGGGGGGGGGGGGTTTCGAGCGAACCCCTTGAATCCCCTTTAAATCTGATGTCATACAACCAATGTGAAAAAGGAACATGTGCATGCAGGCTAAGACAACCAGGGTAGATAAGAATTTCTACCACTGGCCAAAGCCTTGGATATACTCAGTGATAATCTGATATTTTCTCACAAGGTGTGCAAGAATCTAAGAGAACGCAGTTAGTGATAATGTTTTTGACTCTTAAATGAGATCGAGGCTTCAAGGAGGTTTAACAGCCAAGCAAAGCCACAGCGAACCCCTTCAGTGGTAAAGTATACTCGCTTCAAATATTTTGAAATTTGCATATCTATAATCTATTATAAATAGCACATCATTACAGGGGTTAATTTGAAACCACCAAAGCTGTGGCGTCGTCATCCTGGTGAAAGGTTGAAATCCAGATAAGAATGTCGAAAACCCTGTGTTAAATCAGTGCAGCCCAACAGAGAGAGTTGTGTATGCAGTCTTAAACTATTTAAAGTGTGCCTAATTGTACAGTAGTAGTAGCTAGGTGATGGATCCCAGACCAGCCCTGATTGACTCAATGTTGGTGACCTCAGTTGGTAGATGGTTTCACTCCACTCAATTGTATTGCAAGGGAAGTATGAGTCCCTGTAGGTTAAACCCCGGTTTTTAGAGTTTAATATTCAGCTGGAGAACTTCAGTTTAGCAAGGTGCTGTACTAAAAGTGCCCAGGAAGCATTTGTTGGTAAGAAATGTGCACATAGCACTGGTAACTGTAGGGATGTCATGAAGAGCTGGCAGGTGGCAAAAATAGCCATGTACATTTTTTCAAGTTTTTTTGCCAAACAATAATGAACAATGGCAATTTTGCCTGTTGATCTGTAATTTCTGTCCGCTGTTCAAAACTGAGTGAAAACCCTCGTACCTAACAACCTGCCCCTATGAGGGTTACCTTTGAATTCAATAAAACAAACACATTTGCAAAAAATCTTCAATTCAAAAATGGTAATGTACATACCATAGCTGTTATTTTATTCCTTCAGCCTGGTGTATCCCCTCCTAAGAGAGTGAGGACTAAGGATGATTTCTACAAGTTTTGTTCCTGGGTTCTAGCCTATACAAGATATGAACAGTGGAAACAAGAGGTAAGATGCTACTTTATGTCAGATGTCAGTTAGATAGCTTTGAAATTAATATCCTTTTGTAGTATTTTACATGATTTTTATTATTTAATGCATAATTATTTCCTGCACAAAACATTTTCTGGTCTCAAGATAATTAAATTTCAATGTCTGAGGTTTAAACCATTGCCATGTTGCTTCCTTGAGAAGGCAATTTATTTCTTTCTTTGTCTTAGTACCCTAAAAACAGTGTTTAATTAAAACACGACAGGAAAAGGGATGGCATCAAGTTTATGATTTATACTTCATTTTGAAATCACACTTTTTAAGGTAGTGCCAAGCAAATTTTCTGTATTCAGAGTCAGTGTCAGGCCACCAGGCTTTCTATTGCTCTGTTCCTGTATCACTGATCAGCTAATGACGCTCAATAGACAGGGATATACAGGTCTTCAACTTGTCTTCTTTAAATTTGATTATAATGTATTGCAGGATCATCGAGCAGAACATAACACAAGCCCTCTGGACAGTGCAGGGAGTTCGACAGACAGCTACTCATCAGAGTCTACACTGTCAACCAGCAGCAAAGATGAAAGTCTTGGTCACTTGGACCTTCAGGACTCAGGTACTTGCGTTACATTCAGTACAAACAACCAATTTGAAGGAAGCAAACCACAGTTCTTCAACGCTTTTCAACAATAAAAGATAAAATGTTTGCCAAATATGTAAAAAATGACATTTCAGTCGCCACATGGGAAAACCAACAATCTGCCTAGGCGAAAACAAAGGTGCAGATCAGCTTCGCAGTAACTGTGAAGATGATCAGCACCTTTGTTTTCGCTACTCGGATAGTACAGTTCCTCTTCTACTTAGATCTGAAATTTCAAGATTCTAGCTCTTTTCTGTAACTGTACAGGTCGATTTGTGTCGGACCTGGGGTTGGTAACTCAAAGCCATCTTAAGCTTAAGGTCATCTTACGACCAATTAAGTATCACTTACGGGTTATGGTGAAAACTGAAAAGGACCTTAAGTTACAGTGACAGCTGAACTGCTTCGTAACTTAACAGTCAGCTGAAGCCCACAGTCAGCTGAAGCCCACATAAGCATCGTCTTATCTTACAAAGTGGTACATATCATTTCTATAAGTTACGATACTTGAGAGTAACTGGAATAGCAAGGGCGTACATTGTACGGTTTTTATCTTAAGACCATCGTAAGTATGTTGTTAGTAAGGGAACTTACGTTGCCTTCCAGTTACTAACCCCTGGTCGGAAACCACATTGTTGGTTTTCCCACGAGGCGGCTCATTTATCTTCCTTAAGATGACAAGAACAGTATCTACTGTTGCTAACCAGACCTGTTATCGATTACTTTCGAAGTTAATCACTAACGATTACAATTACTTTCAATCTTACGATTAACGATTATGATTGAAAATAATTTTTCCACAATGTAATCGATTACAATTACAATTGATTTGCAAAAGTAATCGAATAATCAATCGATTAGTTTTGCATCTATGATCTAGCCCCCGTTTTGAATTATGCAATTATGATTTAACTGTATATAGTGTTATGTTGGCATATAGGAATCCTCTTGGTATATTGGGCACTTTATCTTCAGATTGTAGTCTTTACAAAACATAAACATGATTTTAGGTCTCATGGTGCTGTGTGTGTGTTCATAATTTGGCTAACAACTCCAAATTGGACAAAAAATGTTACTTGATTTGAATGTTGCAGTGATTTTGACATCAATTTTGTAATATGACTCTTAAAGTTGTTGATTCTGTTATGGTCTCTCTATCCCTTGTATATTGTCACTAACTTGTTCTAGGATGTTTTGACAACACAAACCATATGACACCTGTTTATCAGTTAATGTGTAAAGGTGTGAACAACCAGGTAACAATAGGTTTAGACTTTTGCAATAGGTTTCAAAGCCTATTTAGAATGAGGTCAATTCTATGTTTATAAGCATGGTGAGGTCAAAAAAGGAGTGTTCTAAGAAGACTTCTGATATGATATGGAAAATGCCAGAGAAAATTTCAATAGGGGACAAGAAAAAATATAATGATGTCAAATTTGTTGACCAGTATGCATGAATAACTTTATTAATTAAGTGCCCATGTCATTTTCATTAAGAAAATGCAGTTTTGTTTTTTTTTTTTTTTTTTTTCACATTTAGAGATAAAAGCCAAAAATAATGGCATTCTGCACAGTCTGATCTGTTACTTTATCAGAATTCCCATTTGATACATTAAAAATTCTTGAAAATCACAGAATTCTTGTTGTGAGCATAATCTTAGATTTTAATTTATATATTTGTTTATTTGTTTTCTTTCTTTTACTCTCTTTTTTTTTCAGAATTTTTTTTTCCAGCACATCTTGGAATTTAATCGCAATTTATTCATAAAATCAATCACGATTACAGGCATTTTTGAAAAGTATTCGATTAAGAATAAGATTAATTTTAATCGCAAAAATCTACGATTACAGAATAATTTTCGATTGAAAAAAATTTCAGTCGAATAAAAGTAATCATGATTAACGATTAAGATTAACCCAGGTCTGTTGCTAACTATAAAACACTTCATTATAGGTATTGAACAACAGTTATTGAGTTTCAAATTTGATATTTTAAATCTGCTGAAAAGAAGACAGTTACCTGAACCAGGAAGAAACATCCAAATGTTTTCTAATGACTTGAATTTTTTTATTTTCTACTTTCAGATGACGAGTCGTGGGAATTAATCACATGCTTCTGCATGAAGCCGTACGCGGGTCGACCAATGATTGAATGCTCTCAGTGTAACGTCTGGATCCATTTATCATGTGCAAAGATTCGCAAATCCAATATTCCGGACACTTTTGTGTGCCAGTCATGTAAAGACAACCATATTAGATCTCGGAAGTCGAGTCGAGTGCGGACTGAAAACAAGAGGGTAACTGTGTGATCCTCAAATCATCACCAATACATCCAGTTCACAAGACATCTAGGGGTATTTAGGGTTAAAGATAGGATATTTATTTTAGTTCTTCAGGAAATGATATGTTGCCGGTAATTTTAATTCTGTGTGCATATCTATGGAAAAGAAACTTCTGAAACCTTTCAATATCTTTTTTAAAAGAGACAAAATTGTGAGGGGTCTTTGAATATACAGAAATGATTTTGGAAAATCCCAAAGCACAAGATGTGCCAATGTATTATAGATTCTAGAAACCTCTTTAGCAGCACACGAATAGAATCAAACAGAAATTAGGTAAAAACAACAACAAAAAACGAACAAATATGGCCAATAGTAATACTTTTAAGAGTGTTAAGACTTGTTAAAGGAATGATTGGCTGCGACATATTTTATGGAGAACTGAAAAAATTATCCTTCAATTATCCTCAAGTGCCCCGCTTATCTGTGCTTCTGGCATTTCTATTTGGTGCCATCACGTTTCATAAATAGACTGATTGCAACCAGAGAAGATTTTCCTAGCATATTCGAAAGTTGATATTATCTTTTTAATGTCTTATAAGAGTATCCTGTTCATGCTCATTAAAAGCACCTTTCTAGAAGTTTCCAAGATATACCAACCTACAAGTACACGGCATCCTTTTAGTAGGAATTGATGGTCTGTATTTTGATGAATTTTCCACCAGACTCTGGCTAATATTGTAAACCATAACGAGAAACACTATAAAGTTCCTATATCAAGATTTTTTAATATTCAACATGGGCTGGAAAATTCATTATTGTATAGATGATTATTGAGTTACATTTGAGCCTCCTTGTGGAAAAACCAACATGGTTTCCAAACAGGTCTGACACAAACCAGCCTGTACAGCTACAGAAGCAGGCTAGAAGCTTGAAATTTTGGAGTTAAGTAGAGGAGGCATTGTACTATCCGAGTAGCGAAAACAAAGGCGCTGATCAGCTTCGCGGTTACCGCGAAGCTGATCTGCGCCTTTGTTTTCGCATATGCAGATAGTTGGTTTTCCCATGGGGCGGCTCATTTTTAGCTCACCTGAGCCGTCAGGCTCACAAGGTGAGCTTATAGTATACCCATGCTCCGTCGTCCGTCCGTCGTCCGTCGTCCGTCCGTCGTCCACCATTTTCAAAGATCTTCTCCTCTGAAACCGCTTGGCCAATCAAAGCCAAATTTTACATGAAGCATCTATGGGAAGGGGGAACCAATGTGTATATAAATAATCCAGGTCACATGACCAAGATGGCCGCCATGCCCATATATGGTAAAAACCCTTCAAAAATCTTCTTCTCCGGAACCACTGGACCGATTTCAACCAAACTTGGCATGAAGCATTAATGGCTCAAGCACTACAATGTGTATATAAATCATGACCCTATGATGACCTTGACCTATTTTACGGCAAGGTCAACATAGGTCGCGAATGCATTTAAATGGGAAAAATTGTTAAATTGTCATTTAAAGGAAAAATCTTGCAGAAAATGAGCAGTAGGACTGAATATTAATGATTCTGAAAAAAATTGGGCACCAGGGGCTCATCCGCCCCCACCCCGGGGCAATATACATGTATATCTCCATAATATTCAAACATCTTCTCCTCTGAAACCGCTTGGCCAATCAAAGCGAAATTTTATGTGAAGCATCAATAAGAAGGGGTAACAAATATGTATATAAAAAATCCAGGTCACATGACCAAGATGGCCGCCATGCCCATATATGGTAAAAACCGTTCAAAAATCTTCTTCTCCAGAACCGGTTGACCGATTTCAACGAAACTTGGCACGAAGCATCAATGGCTCAAGCACTACAATGTGTATATAAATCATGACCCTGTGATGACCTTGACCTATTTTACGGGAAGGTCAACATAGGTCACCAATGCATTTGAATGGGGAAAACTTTTAAAATGTCATTTAAAATAAAAGTCTTGCAGGAAATGGGCAGTAGGACTGGATATTAATGATTCTGAAAAAAATTGGACCCCAGGGGCTCATGTGCCCCCACCCCGGGGCAATATACATGTATATTTCCATAATATTCAAACGTCTTCTCCTCTGAAACCGCTTGGCCAAACAAAGCCAAATTTTAAGTGAAGCATCTATAGAATGGGGGAATCAATGTGTGTATAAATAATCTAGGTCACATGACCAAGATGGCCGCCATGCCCATATATGGTAAAAACCCTTCAAAAATCATCTTCTCTGAAACCAATAGACTGATTTCAAGGAAACTTGGCGTGAGGCATCGATGGCTAAAGTACTCCAATGTATATATAAATCATGACCCTGTGATGACCTTGACCAAGTTTATGGCAAGGTCAACATGGGTTGCCTGTGCATCTGAATTGGGAAAACTGTTAAAATGTCATTTGAAGGAAAAAGCCAACAGGAAATTGGCAAATGGACAGAATATTGAAGATTCTGAAAAAAGAAAATGGCCCAAGGGCTTATCTGCCCCTGCACTGGAGTTAAATACCATAATATTCAAACATGTTTATTGGTATATGCAGCTGATCTCAGGTGAGCGTTTACAGGACCATTGGTCCTCTGGTTTATTTATTCATAAAAAGGTAGATGAGAAATTAAACTTTGGGTACTCAAAAGTATATCTTGGTCTGGTCACTCCGTTGAATGATTTGATTAACATGGGATACAACGATGAATTGATCTATTAAGGAAAACTCTTCTCTGGCTGCTGACTTTGAGATTTTGTTAGCATTTCATGTTTTGTTATTAAACCATTGTTAATCATGTTGAAGTTGTTAGTGTTGTTGACATTTTAATCAGTTTAGAACACTCAATTGTGCAATTGTTTACTGGAGCCTCTGTGAGAAAACATGTCTTTGGAATTGTCGGCCACTTAGGACACATACAGATCGGTACAGCTTGGCATGGGAGATGGATCCATAGACAAGAAGTCAGGGGTTCGAATCCCACTAACAACGAGTTTTGTCCTCAAGCAAGACACAAATTCCCCAGGTATTGGTATAATAGAGCCTGTGTATGAGAAAAACAACAATTTGGGTTTCCGACCAGGTCCGACACAACCAGGCTGTACAGTCACAGAAAAAGGCTAGAAGCTTGAAATTTCGGATAAAGTTTAAGAAGAAGAGGGATAGTACTATCCGTGTAGTGAAAACAAAGATGCTGATCAGCTGTGCATTTACTGCACAGCTGATCTGTGTCTTTGTTTTCGCATATGCAGATTGTTGGTTTTCCAATGCAGCGGCTCAATACTCAGAAAGCAGTGGCTCTCTCCCAACAAGACTGAAAAAAAAACGACTTGGATGATAAACCACGAAATAAACAAATTTAAATGTACAAACTTTAGAAATTGTACATGGTACTATCTATGCAGCTAAAAGTCGGAAATCAAAGTTGCTGTTCCACTGTGTGGTTACTCTACAGTTGATCTGCTCTTCTGTTTTCATGATTTTTGCATATATAATTGAATATGCAGAAAGCTTGTTTTCTCACGATGGGACTCGCTCCTGTTCAGACATTTCATACAGTTTGTTAAAATTATTTTCACTAAAACGGCAGAGAGCTATTCTGTTTCAGATATCTGAACAGGAGTTAAACAGAATCTGAGTTTATGTACATTTTAAAGTGGAGCTTAAAATATGAAACTTACATTAGAAACCTGTCAGAAATTTCATTTCCCCATAATCTGTTGAAAATAACTTGTGTTCTACCATCTATCTCCATTTATCTGGTTCATACATTTGTAAGTACATGTATAGTGTTTATCTTTGCAGCCCAAGGCAAGGAATTTTGGATAAGTACTTGCCATGTAAACTAGGGGTCACAAGTTAGAGCCCAGGTTTTTCTTGCCTTTTGTACAAGATTTGAAACCGTAGTTCCATCTATCTCACCTTTGCTGTTTAAGTGAGACGTAAAGCACACAACACTATCAAGCAACATTATATCAGGTGTATGTTAGCATGTGCATCATGGTTACATTGTCTCACAAGTGCTCAAAACAGCAGTTACTGTGCTTGTTATAAAGCATCCTCTTTCATCAGGAAAACATGTCTGTGTATTGAATACTTTTATAGTAAAACAGGTATGCAGGGGTATACCTATTTTTAGCTCACCTGAGCTGTTAGGCTCACAAGGTGAGCTTATAGGATGGCCATGATCCGGCGTCCGTCCGTCCGTCGTCCGTCCACAATTTCAAAGATCTTCTCCTCTGAATCCGCTTGGCCAATCAAAGCCAAATTTTATATGAAGCATCTGTAGGAAGGGGGGAACCAATGTGTATATAAGAAATCCAGGTCACATGACCAAGATGCCCGCCATGCCCATATATTGTAAAAATGATTTCAATGAAACTTGGCATGAAGCATTAATGGCTCAAGCACTACAATGTGTATATAAATCATGACCCTGTGATGACCTTGACCTATTTTACGGCAAGGTCAACATAGGTCGCCAATGCATTTGAATGGGGAAAACTTTTAAAAAGTCATTTGAGGTGAAAATCTTGCAGGAAATGGGCAGTAGGGCTGAAAATTAATGATTTTGAAAAAAAATGGACCCCAGGGGCTCATGTGCCCCCACCCTGGGGCAATATACATGTATATCTCCATAATATTCAAACGTCTTCTCCTCTGAAACCGCTTGATAAATCAAAGCCAAATTTTATGTGAAGCATCTATATAATGGGGGAATCAATGTATATATAAATAATCTAGGTCACGTGACCAAGATGGCCGCCATGCCCGTATATGGTAAAAACCCTTCAAAAATCTTCTTCTCCAAAACAGATGGATCGATTTCAACGAAACTTAGCATGAAGCATCGATGGCTAAAGTACTACAATGTATATATAAATCATGACCCTGTGATGACCTTGACCTATTTTACGGCAAGGTCAACATAGGTCACCAATGTATTTGAATGGGAAAACTTTTAAAAAGTCATTTGAGGTGAAAATCTTGCAGGAAATGGGCAGTAGGACTGAAAATTAATGATTCTGAAAAAAATTGGACCCCAGGGGCTCATGTGCCCCCACCCCGGGGCAGGTGAAAATCTTGCAGGAAATGGGCAGTAGGACTGAAAATTAATGATTCTGAAAAAAATTGGACCTCAGGGGCTCATGTGCCCCCACCCTGGGGCAATATACAGTATGTATATCTCCATAATATTCAAACGTCTTCTCCTCTGAAACCGCTTGGTAAATCAAAGCCAAATTTTATGTGAAGCATCTATAAAATGGGGGAATCAATGTGTATATAAATAATCCAGGTCACATGACCAAGATGGCCGCCATGCCCATATATGGTAAAAACCCTTAAAAAAATCTTCTACTCTGGAACTGGTGGACTGATTACAAAGAAATTTCGCATCATCGATTGCTAAAGTACTACAATGTGTATATAAATCATGACCCTGTGGTGACCTTGACCTATTTTATGACAAGGTCAACATAGGTCGCCTATGCATTTGAATTGGGAAAAAATTTAAAAAGTCATTTGAGGTTAAAATCTTGCAGGAAATGGGTAGTAGGACTGAATATTAATGATTCTGAAAAAGTTGGACCCAAGGGCTTATATGGCCGCACCCCGGGCAATATACATGTATATTACCAAAATATTCAAACATCTTCTCTGAAACCGCTTGGCCAATTAAAGCCAAATTTTATGTGAAGCATCCATAGGATGGGGGAACCAATGTGTATATTAATAATTTAGGTCGCATGACCAAGATGGCCGCCATGCCCATATATGGTAAAAACCCATCAAAAATCTTCTTCTCTGATAGATTGATTTCAAGGAAACTTGGTATGAAGCATCGATGGCAGAAGTACTCCAATGTATATATAAATCATGACCCTGTGATGACCTGGACCAAGTTTATCTAATATGGCAAGGTCAACATGGGTTGCCTTTGCATTTGAATTGGGAAAACTGTTAAAATGTCATTTGACGGGAAAAGCCAGCAGGAAATTGGCAAATGGACGGAATATTGAAGATTCTGAAAAAAGAAAATGGCCCCAGGGCTTTATCTGCCCCTGCGCTGGAGTTAAATACCATAATATTCAAACATGTTTATTGGTATATGCAGCAGATCTCAGGTGAGCGTTTACAGGACCATTGGTCCTCTGGTTCTTATTTTTGCTCCAAAACAGATTGTGGGTACTTGTAAGAACCACCTTGCTGGCGGTTCTAACGTGTAACAACAATCAATGTTTTGAGCAAAAATAAGAAAAATATCAAAAATTTTCTGCTGAACATTTTCATTTTTTACAACTTTAAAAATCTCTGTATATTGCATGGGCACGTTTTCGTTATGGTTTCAAACGGCTTCCTTAGCCTCGGGCAACAAGATTGCGAAGTAAGTTTTTTTGGATGATTGACACTTTTACTTAAGTCAATTTGTATTAAATTACTTTTTAATAATTGTTGGTTAACTGCCTCGGGCAAAAAAGATGTCAAGGTGACTGACATTTACACAAGTCAATTTGTACACATATTAAAATTACATGAGGCCCCTGGACCTATCTCAGTAACATTGGCCAGATACCAGCTGCAAAGAATCCATCTGGGTTTTAGAAGGTAGATCACTATATCATGTTTATTTAAGCAATTTTATAAAATATTTTTGTTGTTTTCCCATTTTGCTCCTGTAATACGCCTGTATAGTAGATAAAAATTATTTTTGAATGTCATATAGAAGTATTTATTTATTCTTTATTTTTCTCCCTTTGGATTTGTCTCCAACATATTTTTTAATCCCAATTGGCAAACAGAATCAGAATTTGTTAATTTATGAACTCTTCTCATAATAAGCAAAGTTCACAATATTTAACGGTATACAAGTCCCTTTATGATCTTTTAACAATACAATTTTTTGGTTAATATATTTAGTATGACAGCAGACTGCAACAGATTCAGTCTTAAGATACACATGATCAGTCCCTATCTCTGGCATATTTCTTTCATGAAAATCTGCTCAAGAAAAATATTTCTGCATCTATTCTTCTGCTGATTCAAATAGAGGATATTTTTCACTAAAAAGCGCACTAAGTACTGGTAATGTGCCTATAGGAGGCTTGTCAAAGACTTTTGTGGTTGTTAGGATAGCTGACTCATGACCCTAGCTGTTGGCCATGCCATGGTCATAAAGCAATAAGATGAACAAATGTTTAGATGTCTGAGAAGTGATCAGATTTGGATTTCCTTTGATAGCTAAGAAATTTTGAAGCACAAGTTCATTATGTTTCAGAAATATCAGAACTGTTCCATCATACACTCCCCATTTTCATATGATTAATAATTTATCTTACACTAATAGGGCGTGGCATCTCATTTTCCATGCTTGCATAAAGAACATACTAAACTTTTCTTTTTCACCACTTGCTGTGAGACAGGCATTTCCATGTTCATTTCCCCTTTTGTTTCAATCAAAATGTCTTGTTCAAATTGTAATATTTCTGATTAAGTTTTATTAATTAGATTAATGTTTATTTTTGCACATTCCATACATGAGCCATTATGCCTCCACTTACATATTTCACTAGGGGAGCTAGCATGGCTTAATGGTATAGTGCCAGACTTCATATGATGAATTCCTGGGTTCGAACCCCCCACAAGTGCAGGGTTGCATTTTTGAGCAAATAAAATTGCATAAACTGCATTATTAAGTTTTCATTGTCATTCATCTTCATAAGCAAATGCCCGTAAAATCGAAATGGCAAACGTATACCCACACATTTTATCGAGTCATTCTTAGGATCTCAGATTACTGTTAGTTTAATATTTTAAGGTTAATCTTTTTCATTTAGCAAACCATTGCATTTTCTGTAGGCATTACAAAATATGAGCAAGGGCAAACAAAATGTCTTGCTTTTACTCAAAATTTAGTTTGTATGTGTACATATGTAAATATTAGATTCTGTAGATACATATTAAAAGTAGATATATTTTAAATATTTTGTGCGGTAGAAATGAATTGCATACATGTGATTTCTTGAGATGAATTGCATCTAGTAGTTGATTTCTTGAAATAAGTTGCATGTTGATTTCTATACATTTTGTGCTCCAAGGGTATGTTACAAAATTCTGAAACTTCCAAGTCTAGTCTGAGAAAAACGTGAGCCGCATCATGAGAAAACCAACACTGTGGTTTTTGAACAGGTCCGACATAGACCAAGCTGTACAAGCACAGAAGATGGACTGAAGCTTGAAATTTTGGATTTAAGAAGAGGGATTGTACTTTCCGAGTAGCGAAAACAAAGGCGCTGATCAGCTTCGTGGTTACCCCGAAGCAAAGCTGTCGGATCTGCGTCTTTGTTTTCGCCTATGCAAATTGTTGGTTTTCTCCTGGCGTGGCTCGTCTTTCCTGTCTTTGAAAGGTTCATACAATTCAGCAATACAAGATAATTGAAGGCTTAAGAAAGATGGAGGGAAAGCAGTGGTCTAGTGGTTGAGCCTTTAAATCCGAATCGATGACTGGAATATTGTTGACTGGGACTTATAACCACAAAAATCCAACAAAATATTGTGAGTTGTCAAATTTCCTCAGTTGGCCTTTGCATACAAGGGTTGTGTATGTACATGTATGTGTATCATTTGAGTTGTACATGTTTTCAAGAACATATTTTACATTGTTTTATGCATGAAGTGTTCTACTGAAGAAAATGTGCATCGATCATCACCGATCATCCAATCACCCATACTTGTTTAGTTTATATGAAATTTTACTGTTGAATTTGTAAAAAGTTCTTAAAACAATTATAGATAAAAGCCATGGTTTCTTTTGTTCTTTACATGCCCAATGAAAACCTTAAGCCTAGGTACTGTGTTACAAATGCTTAATAGGATAGCTCGGCTCTTCTGAAATGTGTTGTAAGAAGAATTGTCTGTCTGTAAAGGAATTTGATTTTCCAGTGGTGTGAGAGTGAAGATGGTATAAATAATTGTTATGGGCCCCCGCCCATTCGGGCCTAGGAGAAATAGATGGGCTGCTTGTGCCTCCAGGCAAAGCTTACTACTGACTACTTACTGAGTACTGGTTAACCGCTCAAGTCTGAGCCTGCCCAGGAAAAGTGGTTTAGTCTAATCATCCCTACATATAAGCCTTGTTGGTTTGCTTGAGTGGTTATACTAATGAAGCACATTTTGAGTGTCCTGACATTCTAATGTTGGGTAAAAGTCCTATAAAATGGAGGTAACGTCCCGACATGACCCTTGCTGTTGACTTGGATGTAAAGCATCAATTCAAACAAACAAAAAAGAATTGCAGATGGTATTTGCGAAATGATGTTCCCTCTAAGGCAATTGTATTAATGTAAAGTGTCCCTGTGATGATTACAAGGTCCAGCAAATTATGCACCAGTCATTTCCCCACTCCCCACCTACAGGGAAGGGTGGTGGGTAGCCGGGCTAAAATGTGGGGTGATTACTTTTTGATTGTCCATGCAGTGGACGGGAAATGATGAGGGTTTTGGCATTAGGATCATTACCCAAGGAGAATTTCTATTGTGAAGGGCGGCCAAAGTTTTTTGACCTCCAGTTTGTCCCCCTGGAGTGAGCTTATAGCAGGGGCCCTGATTGCAAAAAAATCAATCGTAATCCCCGCCCTTCCCCATAGGTGGTGGGAGGGAGGGAGAGAGGCAGTGGTTACAAATGACTGGCATATTACCTTCACAAAAAAGCCTCTGTAGCATAGTTTCAAAGCAACTTGCCTTGTTAACCAAGGATCACAGAACTGATTGCAGGCTTGGTCTTTTAAACTGACATCCCATCTCTGTGTGACCTTAGATATTTGCAGGATGTTAAACCTCATCAGTTTATACCTATAGGATATAACTTTAATGTTATGCGACAGTCTGCATGCTTAGTTTTTAACCCAATCATGGTTGATAACTAAGCTGCCTTCTTTAACACCGGTGGGTCGGGCGTCAGACTCTTTAAAGCTATTCAAGTTGGTTGGGGCTGGAGCTTGTCTGTTGCTTGGCCCTCCGAGGTCCTCTGTTGCTTGGCCCTCCGAGGTCCAATTGGTGTGTTTCTTTTGCTCCGGAGTTAGTAGGTTATTCGGCGCCCAGGGATCTCCATCGTCGGGCAGCTTACTCTATCTGTGAGTACTGGTTTTTGATTCATCAGGATGTTTATCATGATTAATTTGTTTGTTCTTGATGATTCATTGATAGTTAGATAGTTAGAGATTCACCACGAGGACCGAAGAACTAACTAAATGTTATGAACCACTGCAGAAGCTGAGGGTGAGGTTATGGTCATGTAAAACCGGTTTAAGCCCACCAGTAACTTTGTGTTATGATCATTCCAAGGCGATACTTCTGTAGAGGTTCGTTTTGTTTTATGTCTTCGTGTTTAAAATTTTTGTGCTGTTGGCGCCTTGTGTATGTTTTCATATTTTTAGTTAAGGTAACTGAGTGGCCACCTATTGGGAAAATAGCTGCTCATTCGGCTTACGATGTTTTCATGGCATTTCCTGATTGTTAGTTTTTTTTCCCACCTCGGTTTTTTGAGTGGGAATCTTTTTTCTGATTGTGCCTTTTCCTGATCTTTGCCTACTTGTACCTTTTTATTTCATAAAGGTAAAAGATTAGGTTAGTTGAAAAATTGCTGGTCAAAACTGCATCTCTCAGATATGAAAAAGATGCCAGTGAATGATTTCTTGTGGTTGCATGCTTAAATTCATCTTTAGAACTCGTTTCAGTTTTGAAGTGTTTATGGCTGGAAAATGATGTTAGAAATCAAATTAAACTAATCATGCTTGTGGTGAGGCTTAATATCTCAGTCAACAATTTTTAAGTCATGTCTAGACAGAGCCTGGGCCACCACTTCCTGGGTGTTGATCAGTACTATGGGGAGTGATGTGTCTCAGCCCTCCAAGTGGGAATCAACCCCAGGACCCCTTGGTTTCAGGAGTCTGACACTCTACCACAAGGCCACCCCACTCCCCCTATCAGTTCTATAGATCGGATTTGGAGAAGAAATGAGCTGTCTTGTGGGAAAACCAACAATGTGGTTTCCGAACAGGTCAAACAGCTACAGAAGCTACAAACCGGCCTATACAGCTACAGAAGCAGGCTAAAAGCTTGAAATTTCGGATTTAAGAAGAAGAGGGATTGTACTATCCGTCTAGTGAAAACAAAGGCACTGATCAGCTTCGCGGTTACCGCAAAGCTAACCGCGAAGCTGATCTGCGTCTTTGTTTTCGCCTATGCAGATTGTTGGTTTTCCCATGGAGCGGCTCATTTGCATTGGAGAAGAAATAGAAACTGCATTCTGTATGGGTAAATTTTCTTTATTCCATTCAAAACTAGAATAATCCATCATTATCTTGCTATACTGGCAAACCTCTTCCCAAACAGCGACTTGAACAAATCATCCCTGCAAGTAGACAAGAACTTTTGTCCTATGATAAATGGTATCAAGTTTTAACAATAAGGTTGGGGTTTGCAAAGGCTCAAACATCAAGAAAATTTTGTAGAATGTAGAAATATCATCCTTGCCTTAAGTCGCAAACAACAATGGCTTTAATCTTTTGTACATAAACACTTAAATACAATGTATAGCTTGACCACGAAAAATTTGCGGTGTTATGGTTATATTGTTCGTCAACATATAGCTTTTTATAGATCGCCGTTAATCAAAGGTGTTTTCCAAACAATTCGCCGATTATTTACGGTAATGTATTGATATGTTATTCTTAAAAAAATTAGAGAAAGGAATTGGCTCGGTAGGTAGAGGAGTTTAGTTCATTTGAAAGAGATGTATTTTTGACAACCCGGGTTCGATTCCCATCAAAGACATTTTAATGATTTTATAGAGTGCTTTTCTTTATCTTCATTTGTCTTTCTTTGTCTTTTATGGTGTTATATTTTCTGATATTTGAATTTCTAAGTATAACTTTTATGAACATAGAAACTAAAGAAGGTATCCATACAATGTTTACTTGCACCGCATTGTCTGCATCTTTTAGGCTTTTTCATGACATGTCAAACATTAAATCATACTTTCACTTAGAGTCCGTCAGCGTATCTGCCGTCAACGTGTTTTTTGTCAGAGTACGCGAGCCAGACAACGACTGATTTTACATTCTCATGTGAATTGCGAAAAAAAATAGATTATCATGTAAAACACGAACTGCATGAAAGTATGAGTGATGATTAGGGAATGGCGTGAAAAAAAAAATAAAATAAAAAAAAAATGAAATTACTCTCAGAAAAATATATCTAAAGGGATTCAAACCCGCGACGGTCGGATCCTACGTCCTGCGGTCTAACCATTACACCAAATTCTAATGCAGACGTTGCAGTGATATGAGAATATTTGTTCAATACCACGCTTCACGAATTCCGATAAACCGATCAATACTTGTCTAAATACTCGCATAGGATTCCGTATTACGTCATCAAATTTATAAATACATGTCGATATCCAAAATATTTACCAAACACCCAGCCATTTTATGATGGTCAAGCTATAGTAAGAATGACATGTTTTTATACAACTAACCGATTACAAAGTAATCAGAGACTTATCTCCACCACAAGAAAAATTACTGACCAATAATTATACTCTGCCCAATGATCATGTGACACTTACCTAGCTTCATCCGACCAATCACAGGTGTCCATAGGAGCCATGAAATTCACCAGCTTTGAATGCACATCATATCTGTGAATTGATAATAACATGCATAGTATAAGCTGCATCATACACAGACCATTCCCAAAGGTTATAAAACTATTTTTTCATGCTCAACTCAGCTGAGCTTGGAATTTTAATTGCTCCTAAATGTCATAATAGACAGAATTTGTTGAACTTTGAATCTTTAATCACTAAAGCCAATAATTTATTGTGCTGATAAATGTTAAAATGCCAACAATTGTTGGCATTTTAACATTTATGAGCAGACTCAGTTGAGCATAAATTAGTTTAATAACCTCGGGGCCAGCTTCTACAGCCACAAATGGCATGGGGCTTGAAATGTGTTATTTAGATGGTAGAGCAATTTAACACATTCACTGCCGCCGCCGACTGTAGTCGTTTTTACCGTTCACTGCCACCGACGACTGTAGTCGTTTTACAGGTATACCTGTATGTCCCGGGTTATAGATGAAAGTTTTAAAGGGAGGTAAATGTATTGTATATCATATTTTTTAGTGTAAAAAGCTCTTTTCAGTGATATATGATTTGCGCATATATCTTAAAATGTAATAATTAATAAAATAATTAATAAATCAATAAAAACAATAAAATAAATATATGCTTGGCAGTCACAGTGAGATATTGATTTTTTGAGAGGCGTGGCAGTGAAAGTGTTAACTAAAAGCGAAAACAAGGGCACTGATTGGCTGTTCAGTTTTGGAGATGGAAAAATGTTTTTTCTTGCCAATTCTACCAATATTGAAGAATGAATTTAATTCTGTGACAACTTCTTTTATTTGTATAATGGATGTATGTTTAAGACATTAATATTCAGTACCAATCTCATTACCCTTAAAATGATGCTGTTAACCACTTTGAACACAATGAGTTTAGCCATGAAAAAGGCTAAAAATCTAAAAAAGTATATGCTGCATGCTTTAATCTCAAAAATAGGATGTCAGGTTTAGACTAGTAATTTTAACTTTCTGTTTGGCAGTTGCCTACCTGACTTTTCTCCCTTTACTGGCCTTGTTGTCAACTTTCTTCTTGGTTTTTCCTCGTAACTTCTGGATCTCCAGCCACTGTCTGTAATATAACGTGCTTAAGTTTTAACAAATTAAAACATTGTTTTAAGAGCACTCTTTAAAAAGTGGGATTTGACCAATATTTTCCCTATGGTTGACTCTTCCTGGGTATTAACCAGTACTCTTTGGAGTTAATGTGTCTTGCTCAAGGACAAAACATGGTGCTGCCAGTGGGGATCGAACCCAGGACCTCTCGATTAGCAGTGTGATGCTCTGCCACTATGCAACCACTCTCTCGGACACAATTTTGTATCATACAAGAAAATTCAGATGTAATTTTATCGCTCCAAGTCTTTTATTCATCAAGCCACTAACCTGCTCAATGCCACAGGATCATTTATATCACTTGTCTTTTTCTCAATAAGTTCTCGTAATAACTGATGATAAAAGTCACTATCGTCAAATATTTCTGTGTCATAATCTTTCAGATGTTCCTGATTTACAGGATTATCTTCCCCTGATTCTTCTGTGGCATCCTTGGTGGTTTTATTGTCGTCCTCTTTTTTTCCTAGAATTTTGTACTGGGACCGTTTTAACTGTGTTCTCTTGATGAGCCTGACTTTGTCACCAAGAATCTGAAAATAAAAAATAATTTTCGACAGATATACAAATGAGCCTCCTTGTGGGAAAACCAACAATGTGGTTTCCGAACAGGTCCGGCACAAATTAGGCTGTACAGTCACAGAAGCAGGCTAGAAGCTTGAAATTTCGGATTTAAGAAGAAGAGGAAAAGTACTATATGTGTAGCAAAAACAAAGGCGCGGATCAGCTTCGCGCTTACCGCGAAGCTGATCTGCGTCTTTGTTTTTGCATATGCAATTTGTTGATTTTCTCATGAGGCAGCTCATATTTATCTTTACCATAAAGCTTTTCAACACCACAAAACAAAATGCTAGCTGCAGCTTATGTCTTACATATACAGCCTCGGACATATTACATGATCCAGTACATAAGTGGTAATGCTTCTCTTTTTTTTTGCTTTTTTGCCTATTCAAAAGCAAAGATGCTGATCTGCAGATGTGCAGTGACTGCACAACTGATCAGCGTCTTTGTTTTCACTATTTCTTTCTAAATCCAAAATCTCAAGCTTTTAGCCTTCTTCTGTAACTGCACTGACTGATTTGTGTCAGACCTAGTGCACTATGGACCACCAATGAAAGGTTTTCATGCGTCACAGCTCACTAGTCAATCACGGCTATTACATTGTTTTATCACTTCTCAATGTTTTAAAGCAAGTCCCCTCTCAGTCTGATCTTGACCGTGGAGGGAAACTAAATCCATGCCACCACACACATGTCTTGAGAGAAATGCATCTTCTTTGTAAACAATGGTGGACAGAAGTTAGTAGATCTAACCAGGAAATTTGATTGTCAATTTTTTTTCTTTATACTAACAAACCTGGTTAATCTGTTTCAAAGCTGTCTGCTCAAAGGCACTGAAAGACTTCCCTTTAATCTTTCCCCCTGATAACTGGGTTTTATCATTCCATCTCTGTATTGTCTGGTCTCTACGGAGAGATTAAAATATTAATATATGACATGGATAGAAAAATCTTTGGTTGTTGCTGTAAAGAATCTTTAGGCCGAATAAATACATGTAATACAGATATTTTCAAGGGTTTTGTCATAAAAAATCATCATAAAATTTTAGTTTAGACAATGTCAAACTCTTACTTGGTTACTTTTTGCAAGTTTATACTTTTTGCTAATTATTTTTAGCAACACAAAATTTACAACAATATTCCAAACTTTGAAAAAGTTTCTGGCATTCTCTACCTGTAGTCTTGAAATTCCCTGTGTCTCTTAGCCAAGAACTCTGGGTAATCTTCTATTTTTAGCTTTCTCTTTCTGACCTTGACCTCTGAAGTGTCGTGAGCTGTGCTGGGTTTTTCCACCATTTCTCCATCTGAGTCACTGGGAATCTCTTCATCATCACTGTCAACAGGAGCTTGCTGTTTTATCCTTAAAATCAGTTAGATACCGTTAATTTGGAACATTTAGGAATACTTTTTTTAAAGCAAAATTTCTATTTCCTAATTAGTATCAAGCCAAAGCAATACAAATGAGTTTCAAGGTGAAATATTCTCTTTATTAAAATTATTACAATACAAAGTGGATGGAAATTACATGAGTAACAATTAAGACAAATGATCTTTTAGGTACAACACAGAAACCAACAATCTTGAACATAAACATGGCTACCTACTTTTTTGTCCCATCCCCAGCAAGATGTTTTGTCTCTGAATTCTGGTGCAGCAAAATATCTTGTAAATGAATCAGACTGTCCAGGACATGTTTAAGAGCTCTTTGTGCTATAAAGAACAAAAATATGAAATGTTCATCAAATGATATACAAATTCATACAAACATTGTACATGATTTGCATCTGATCAAAACATATTGTTGTGTTTTGGCAACAGGTAAGAGCATGTGGAGACAGACCTTTGTTTAAAGTCCAATCCTATAGTATTTAACGTCTTGTGGAGCTTTGCATTGGTCCTGTAAGGCTACAGGTGTCCAAGGCGAGTCGCTAAACAGCTTAAACCACAACACAACACAGGCCCTCAGCAGGTGCTGATGGGCTGTAACTCTTATATGAATGTTGGTTTACATTATTATTTTTCAAAACGATAACATCAGTGAACAAAGGCAATATCATGCACTGAATCACATGTTTATTTTTATATTGTTAAAATGACAGCACCCTAAATGGCCATAAAAGCTAATCAGACTGCACGCAAGCCATCAGTTTCACCTCATCAGGGTGTCAAAACTTACTTTTAGCAGACTCTTCAGTAAAATTCTTAGCATCTTCTTCAAAGGTCGACCAAGACTCTGGTTGTGGAAGCTGGTTTATTATCGAGACAGCCTTCTGTAGCTTGATACGGCCCTCTAATAGACTGTCCCACAAACCTGACAACAAGAAGCACAAAAACATGCATACAATTAACTGATTAAAATGATCATATACAAAAAGCCCATTAGATTATCATCCTGTTACATCTAGCCCACATTAAAAGGTAATGCAGATTCACCTTGGAATCGAGAGGTTGTGAGTTTGATCTCCAGTTGGTACATGCCTTTCATGTTAATGACCAATATTCATTCTGACTTGAAAAAGGCAAACCATATTCATGTATATATAGTTTTTTACATCATTCAATCCAATTTCCTTATTTAAGTTATTCTCTCAGTCTGAATTTTTGGTCATTCAATAGTCTTTTTAAGAATCAAATCCATTTAAAAGTGAAATTGTAAATGTTAAACCTTTGTTTTATTACCTAGCTGTTGTTTAGCAGCATTTCCCTTCCCAACATCATCACCTCCGGCTGTTGAGAACTTCTGAATACCACCCTCCTCTGAAATGTTATTTTGGCTTTTAGATCCCTTTCATTCACCATTTTAACATCTAGAATTATCATATACTCCTCCTCAAAAAAATCTGGTCACCCAATAATGTTGCAACCAACCAACAAATAAATGAAAATTGTTTCCCATTGCTTGTAAATTTGAAAATACTTGACAAAATCAAGTGCATGAACAGTCATTTCGCATACAGTGTTAGTCTATTGCGCATGCTCTTCTTTAAAAGCAGATTGTTTATGGTAGTTATAGTATACAAAAGAGTGAGGGATCTGAGAGGCTACTCCATTCTAGCAACTAGCCCATGCTAGCTTTCTCAAGATACAAATGTATTGTAGAAGCCTCTGTGTTGTAGGTCTATAAGTAAAGCTTCTCGTTTTGTATTCAGGTGTCGTGGTTTCCATCCAGGGTCTCTACAGCCTTTCGAATAACATTTTCAACATGCTCTGTCTCCATATGACATAACATGTTAGTAGGACGTAAAAGCAATGTTAATCACAGTTTTGGGTTGGGAATAGGATAGTTAAAGGTTTGAGCATACCAAACAAGTTTATAACAAAATAAGCAGAATGCGAAAACGTTTTTCAATTCTTACAACTTTGGGTGACCGGATTTTTTTGAGGAGGAGTATATTTCAGCTTCCTTCAATGACCATTACAAGGCAGCTTGGCTGTGATTTTTATATTGTCACTTTGTCTACTCTTGCATGCCACCTTTGGTTATTGTGGAAGCAAGCCACCTTGCCGATAACTAGTCATCTTGCCCTTCACACATATTGTAATATTTAATGTGATGTCTAGAATTGTCTATTTCTATTCGGCTGATGTCCGGGTTCGGATTTACATGAAGCTTCAGTTCTTGGGCTTTCTGTTCATTCTTTACAGAAACACAAACTTCTCAATCTTGCCATACCTTCTTCACTTGTTATCTCTTCATCATCTTCATCATCAACTTTTCCCGCATTTTCAAGGTCATTTTCTTCAAGGTCACTCTCTGCTCCCTCAAGGTCATCACTGGCTTCGTCAAGGTCACTACCATTGCTATCATCTTCATTGTAATCATCATCTCCATATTTACCGTAATCACCATCATCCTGAAAACTGAGTGAGAAAATCTGGGTCAAGGCTATTTTCCATGTCACAAAGCTCCCTCAAGGTCATCAATGTCAATGTCACTGCTGTTGCGATCATCTTCACTGTGTACCAGTGAAGATGATAGCAACAGCAGTGTCATCTCCATATATCTCCATATTTACCTAGACAGCACCATCTTGAAACTAGAACAGAGGAAATAGAAAATAACTTGAATGCCACAGTTTGCCACCATATACACAAGTACTTTCATAAACACTGTTCCTATTATTAAATCGGTAATTATGAATAATAAATACAATTTAAATAAATATTGAGAAAAAAAAAAATTCCTAGAAATCTGTAAGATTAAAGTGGCTTAAGTTAAGAATATAAAATCCAGTAATTCAAACCTGAATTCTTTCTGTGGTGATGCATGTTTCACTTTATTCTGGAACTCAGCAATCTTTTCATCTTCTGATAAATCTCTTGATGATGATTCTTCACCCTCATCTTTATCTTCCATTGACAAATCATCATCATCATCATCATCATCATCATCATCATCATCATCATCATCATCATCATCATCATCATATACATCTTCAGCTCCATCTACAAAGCATACAATTAAGTTAACTTGAAATGCACTTCTGTACTTAAATCATTTACTGCTTTACTGACAGCCTTTTAGCATATGAATATACATTATTGTCATTATGATCCATAACAAACATAATAAATGTACCTCAAACCAAACCTTAAAATCTAAACTGATTTTTCTATGGCTTAGACTCTGACTAGTTAAGAAAACATGCTTCTTAGCTTCTAACAAGAGTGCTTTTGTTATAAAGCTTGTCTCACCATCAGGCAAACCCAAGTCTATGTCTTCCAGATCTTTTCTTGATGTCCTCTTGCCAGCATATTTGTTGTCCAAATCTCCAAGAGCTGGTAGGTTTTTCTTCCTGAGGTCACTTGTTCCGGTAACAGCCTGATTTATGTCTACCACATCCCCATAGTCAATAACCTTTGCAGCAGTTTCTGAAATAAAAATACAAAATGTGCTGATCGTTGAGATCTTACTGAAAATGAAAAGCAAAAGATAAAGTGAACAAAATAAAAAAAAATCATATAATCTTAAAAGAATTGAATATAGCATGTATAATTAATATAAGACTTTATTGTTACAGTAACACTCAAACTCAAGTATGAACTCTGTAATATTTTTTACCAATACTGGTTTTATTAGCCAATTGGCATACCGCACTGAATCTGAATGGTTTACTGGTGATACGCCAAAATGGATGCGCCAGGAGGGAAATCAGGCCCTGGCTCTCACAAGAGATGCAAACTTGGACACACAGTCATCAGACATTTCAGCAGAGGAGATCAGAGAATCAGGGAGGTCATTCCAGTCCCTGATAGCCTGTGTAAACTACTTTTGTATGCTTCTTTGCTAGCTGAGGGTATCTGAAATGCCAAAGAGTGTTGATTTCTACAATGCCTATTCTTCGGGATAAGGCCATCTGTAGGTGTTCTGGCTTTATCCTTCAGACCTTTGTATAGCAGTTTATAAGCCCTATACCCACAGTATGCACATGCATAATGTAAAGAGTTAAAAGTAGAAAACATATTGCTTTTTTGTCATATGAAGAAAAAAAAAAATGGCTATTTTTGCTATTTGACCTTATAGCCTGAAAGCTTCTGGTTACACACGTCTGCACCTAAAATCACATGGATAAAGACTGATTTACTGTGACCAATATTTTTTTTTCTCTCTCGCATATACCTAGCAAACCAGCTTTTTTTTTTTTTTTTTAAATTTAACTGTGTTCTGAGTTGATCAATATTTTATGTTACCTCAGCAGCTATGTTTATGGGACTTGATCAAGGCCACAATGAAGGGCACCCAAATGAGGCACGAAAATGGAACATTTCAGAACAGAGTTCTGGACCTCACTACTGGCACTGCACCAGGGTGCTCCATGAGACTGAATAATTATGCAGCTACACATTTTGCCACTTTTACTTTATTACACACTAGATCAGAAAATAAATGAAGACGTGGACAGCATTTTCGGTGTCGCGAAAACTAATGACTTTTCTCATTACTAATGACCGAGAAGCCATCAGTAAAAATCCTTCAGGATGGAATCAATTGTACCATATGCCTTTCGTTTGAAAACAACCTTCATCCGAATAATCTTCGGGATCTTTAAAGATCGGTGTTGGATTCAGGAGCCTCGAGATTTCTTCTTCCAAGGCGGCCATACTTGACGGGTTATATATCTTATTTTTTGCTTCTATCTATCTTCTGATACTGAGTCGATCAATTTCTGATCATCACCTCAGGTGTGGGGTGGGTGGCTAAATTTAGAATTTAGTCAAGGGAAAATAAAACATTTGGGGTGGACCATTAAAACTATTTACAAGATATAGATGAGAGGCATACTAAAACGCATGCCTCTGGGCTAATGATTTAAATAGAAGCCTTAAATTCCTCAATGGTCTTAGATAGGACCACTGAAGAAGGGAGACTATTCCAAACTAGTTGCGAGATCTCACTCCGCTATATTACACATATGTTCCATTTCTCTTCGTTGCGATCCCAGTTGGTTGTTCAATGGTGAAACGTAGTGTCAATAATTGCAACCTTTTCAAGATAAACCAAGAAGAATACACGCCACCGATGCGTTACTAACATGTTTATTGTGCTATTAAAAAAATCCAACCTATTTTTGTCCGTTTTCAGCGGTTTTATTCTCGTTTAAAAACTTCTGGCTGTCATCCTTTCAGTGCACTAAATCGTCCGTATATGTTCGTAGGTTTACACCGAAATTTGACTTCCGACCATTTCCTTATATGGAAAGTTAATTGTTCAATTAATATTTAATTGATCAATTAGTATAATGCGGCGCGTGTGCAACGTCACGATGACGTCAAACGCCGCGCGCCGAAATCAAAATGGCTGACCTGATTGACGTCATTTGTAGAAATACGTGCATATCATTGGACAAGGCCAAATCTTGACCTTTCAACTGGAATAAATTAATGTTCGACGTCAGTTTCCGTAACGTCAGCATATGTGTTCGGCTCGTTCCGGAAACGGCCCCACACGAGTGAAAACGATTGACAAACAGCTGAAAAATGAATCTGTTAAAAACGAAGATGCAGAATTTTGTGGAGAAAATTTGATTGTTAGAAAGTTAAATGTGTGTTTCATCCAATGGCAAAGTGTCGGTGAGCATTTCTTTGTATTAACGATGGAATCCTAGGTGAAACAATCGATGTGTAAAAACGGCTTATTCTCGCCATCTTAATTTACGGATGGACGCGAGGCTGAAAGGTGAAGAGACGTTTCGCTCCATGAAGATTGTACTCATCAGCTGAGTGTGCGAGTCTAATTCCAAACCGGAATAGTTCTGGGAAAAAAGGAATTTTTCAGGGCATCACTATAGGCAAATGGTCTTGTGTATTGTGATTCATGTGATGCCCGAGTATGCCTTAGATTGGGTGCCGGGGTCAGGTATTTGTCTTTATCAAGAGACACTGTACCGGAGTGTATCTTGTAGAAGAAGGTTAAGGAGGACCGCTCCCTGCGAGACTCCAGGGATGGCCACTCAAGTTCGTCTAGCATTTCACCGACGCTACTGGTGTTCCTCCATCGCCTGCAGGTCCACCGGGCAGCAGTCCTCTGCACCTTCTCCACCATCTCAATCTGAGTTTCATGATAGGGATGCCAAATAGGAGCTGCATACTCAAGTTGAGGCCGAACCAATGTTTTGTATGCAACTTCCTTAGTATGCCTAGGTGCCAGTGCCAAATTGCGCCGAAGAAAACCCAAAGTCTTAGTTGCCTTGCATGTAATTTCAGAAATGTGTTGACCCCAATCAAGATCATCTGTGATGGTTAAACCGAGGTATTTAGCGGACTGAACCTGTTCTAATGTTTGCTGATGCAGTGTGTAATTGAAATCTATATGCCTGCTTGGATGTAGCCGCGTCACCCTCATTGAATGACATTTGCTAACATTGAATTTCATTTGCCAATCCATTTCCCATTTGGCCAAGCTATTCAGGTCATCTTGTAAAATTTGACAATCCAATGGTGACTTGACATTTCTGTATAAAACACAATCATCAGCAAATAGCCGAACAGATGACCTGATGTTGTCAGGAAGATCATTAATGAAAATAAGAAATAGGACCGGTCCTAAGACCGATCCTTGTGGGACACCAGAAAGAACCGGGACTGGATCTGAGGCACGGCCATCTAATACCACTTTTTGAGAGCGCTCAGAGAGCCACGAGTCGATCCACTTATGTGTAGATCCTCTAATCCCGTAGAAGTCAAGTTTGTATAATAACCTTTTATGTGGGACCTTGTCAAAGGCCTTAGCGAAATCCATGACAATCACATCCGTCTGCCTGTGGCCACGACCCACTGCTCGGTCCAGATTACTAACCAAATCATGATAAAACTGAACTAACTGGGTTTCGCAAGACCTTTGACTTCGGAACCCATGCTGACAGTCAGCAAGAATGTTTTCAAGAGCCAAATGTTTGTTTATGTTGCTGACTATTATATGCTCTAGAGTTTTGCAACAGATACAAGTAAGCGACACCGGTCGATAATTAGCTGCATCGTATTTCTCACCTTTCTTAAATACCGGGGCTACATTTGCCTGTCGCCAATCGTCTGGTACAGCACCCTGAGCAAGCGACTCATTGAAGATATAGGTCAGTACAGGAGCAATTTCAGAACTACATTCCTTCAACACCCTAGCACTCAGGCCATCTGGCCCAGGCGCCTTATGTATATTCAAATTATTCAACAGTTTAATGACCCCATTGGGGTCAACTGTAATTTCACCCATAGCGGTGAAAGGACTTGTGCCTTTGGAGGGGATTTCATCATCTGATTCGCGAGTGAAGGCTGACTGAAACTGCCTATTACAAATATTAGCCTTATCCAAAGTGTCAGACTTCAAGATACCATTTTCTCTAAGAGTATTGATCCCAGACGCGTCTTTCTTAAGGGACTTGACAAATGACCAAAACTTTTTTGCCTTTTCATTTTTTCGGGGACAATCGGGATCAGGGTTATCATTTTCAAAGGAGAAGATATTGGTAATATGCTTCCAATATGCATCTCTAATGCTCTTTTGAACATGTGCTCTGAACCGTTTGTAATGGTTCTTAATGTCAGGGCTGCTTGACTTGCGAGCACGAAAGTAAAGTTTATCACGTTTCCTTATCAAGCGTTTGATCGAGCTATCGATCCATGGTAAGCTATATTTTGTCTTGGTCATTTTGATGGAATAAACCTTTCAATAGCCGAGAGAACCTCCGACTTAAAACTGACCCACATGTCATTGACTGACACATGACTATGGTCAGTTGAAAGGAACGAATCCCTATAGCGCGCTAGATGGTCATGGAGACCGTCCATATCCGCTCGTTTATATAGGAAAATCTTACGCGGGGCCTGCTGAATCCGTTTAGCCTTTATGTCATATTCAATATAGACAATATCATGATCTGCTTTGCCGATCGGGGGCATCCCTTTAACACGGTTAATTGGGGATGGCGAGTTAGTGAAGAGTAAATCAAGGGTCTTGTCTTCTCGGGTGTGTATATTTACCATTTGGGAGAGGCAGTGATCCTGTATTATGTCCACAAGTTTAGTCTGAACTGGCCTCTTTTTGACCCCCTCGGGTACCTGCATTGTGCTCCACTCAATATCACCACAATTGAAGTCACCGCCTACAAGAACATGGGCATTTTTATTTGACATAATCCGAGAAAGTGAAGTATTAAAATCCTCAAGATATTTCAGTTCAAGCTCCTGAGTTGGGAACCTAGGGGGACGATAGAATGATCCAAGGTACAAAGTCCTACATCCAATAATGTTCAACTTACACCAAATTATTTCGCACTTGGTGTCCAATTCCGGAGCTTCAGTACAGAGAAGATCACGCCTAAAAGCAATGAAGACACCACCATGTGCATCACTAGCTCTGTCTTTCCGGATAGCATCAAAGGAATCTGGAAAAATCTCTGAGTTTTTAATGTCTGGGGTTAACCATGACTCATTCCCCAATATGATGTCAGGTTTAGCCGATTCTATGACAGTGTGAATTTCAGCCTTTTTATTTTTAATTGACTGACAATTCATGATCAAAATTCTCAAGGGATGGTTCAGGACCGCCCTTTTGGTCCTGGGTTTTGCTTCTTTTGTTTGCACAATAGGCGAAGAAGCTGCATTGGGGGGCCAATATTGTCTGGTATCGGACTGTCAGGCTCGGACAGGGACGAAAGAGACTCAAATCTGTTGGATATCTCAAGAGAAGCTGTAGTGTCAAACAACGAAGTGGAAAAGTTTGGCATTCCACAACGTATGCATTCCCATGCTATACTTTTGCTAAGTGATTTATTGTAAATCCCATACATAGTTGAAGTCATGCCTTGACAGTCTATATGGTACCAGATGTTGCATGAGTCGCAACAAATCCCGCGGTCATCCCATCCAACACTGACATCACACAGTCCACACGGAAAGTGAGAGTTGTCAATAAGGGATTCTGGACCAGGATTTGTTTCGGTGTCCCAGGAGTTACTTATCAGAAGAGTAAAAATGTATAAATGAATGAGCTTACCAGAGCGGTGAGTAAAATGTGCACAAAAGTGGCCAAAATTCGCGCACACTTTTTTTTTTTTATGGAGTCGATCAATTTCTGACCATTACCGCAGGAGCTGTGGAAATATCACTTGCCACAACGAAAGGCGCCCCGGAGTCAACCACTCTACCCCCAGTCCGTTCCACCATTATGCATGTTATGCCTAGCGAAGTGCCGCTGAATCTGAATCTGAATAGTTTACTGGTGACACGCCAAATGACATTATTTCACCAGGGGGTTCGGGATGGGGGAAAATTAGTCCCTTGAACGCACGAGTGAAGCGAACTTGGACACACAGTCATCAGACATTTCAGCAGAGGAGATACGTGAATCAGGGAGGTCATTCCAGTCCCTGATAGTCTGTGAAAAGAAACTACTTTTGTACGCTTCTTTGCTAGCTGAAGGTATCTGAAAAGCCAAATAGTGTTGATTTCTACAGCGCCTATTCTTTGGGATAAGGTCATCTGTGGGTATTCTGGCTTTACCCTTTAGACCTTTGTATAGCAATATAAGTCTACTATCCTTCCTCCTTTTCTTAAGAGATTCCCATTTCAGTTGACCTAAAATGCCAGTCATGCTCCCAGTTTTAAAAACATAATTTCCCGTCACAAACCTTGCCGCACGATTTTGGACCTTTCCAGTTCTTCCTGGAGGCCATGAGTGTGAGGGTCCCAAACTGAGCTTCCATATTCCAAGACCGGTCGCACCAGTCCTTTATAAGTTGCTTCTTTCACATCTGGGGGACAAGAATACAAATTTCTTCTCAAGAATCCGAGAGTTCTATTGGCTTTTGTACAAACATTGGAAATGTGAGTATTCCATTTCAAATCATTTGTGATAGTTACACCCAGGTAATTTATGCTTTCAACGTTTTCCACTACAGTGCCCTCAAGGGTGTAGTTAGCCTGTACCGTACTAGACCGTTTATTTGTCAGCTGCATCATGTTGCATTTGACGGATTGAAATCTCATTCCCCATTTCCTAGCCCAACTGCCTAAACGATCAATGTCTCTCTGAAGTTTCAATGTATCCTCTTCATTCTTGATTTCACGACAGCAAACACAATCATCAGCAAAGGGTCTTATTTCAGACTCAATGTCTGCTGAGATGTCATTTATATACAAGGAAAAAGGTACAAGTAGGCAAAGATCAGGAAAAGGCGCAATCAGAAAAAGATTCCCACTCCAAAAACCGAGGTGGGAAAAAACCAAACTAACAATCAGGTACTTATACCATGAAACATATCGTAAGCCGAATGAGCAGCTATTTTCCCAATAGGTGGCCACTCAGTTACCTTAACTTAACTAAAAATATGAAAACATACATAAGGCGCCAACAGCACAAAAAATGTTTATACACCAAGACATAAAACAAAAAGAACCACCACAGAAGTATCGACTTGGAACGATCAGTAACACAAAGTTACTGGCGGGCTTAAACCGGTTTTACATGGCCATAACCTCACCCTCAGCTTCTGCAGTGGTTCATAGCAAGGGGCCGAGAACGGTGCCCTGAGGGACACCCGACACAACTGGAGCCCAATCCGATTTAATACCATTAACCACTACCCTTTGTTGTCTGAAACAAAGGAAAGCATTTATCCAATTCGGTGTTGTTCCACCTATTCCATAGCTAAACAATTTGCTTTTAAGGAGTTCATGGGGAGGAGTATCGAAAGCCTTTTCAAAATCGAGTATAAAAGTGTCGACCTGGCCTTTTTTGTCTAAGATTTTGGCCAGTCATTTATCACTGTAGTCAACCGAGTTTCACAGCTATGCCATTTCCTAAATGCGTGTTGCCTGTCCGACAAGAGTTCATGTTCATCAAGATGGGCCATAATATTTGAGCATACTATATGTTCAAGAAGCTTACAAGGAATGCATGTCAAAGAAACAGGGCGGTAATTGCGGGCAAGTGACCTGTCGCCCTTCTTAAACAGGGGGCAAATATTAGCAAGAGACCATTCTTTACGTAGGAATTTCACCTGTATCAATTGACTGCTGGAAGAGATGGGCGAATACCGGACCTAATTCCATAGCCAGTTCCTTTAGGTCTCTGGGATGAAGCTCATCAGGCCCTAAGGCTTTAGACGGGTTTAGACCTTTGAGAAGTTTGGTCACCCCTTCCTTTGTGACCACAATATCATGCATGAATGGGGCAGATCTATCTAGAAGAGGGATCTGTTTGTATTCACTTTTAGTGAAAACATCCGAGAACTGACCATTAAATTCTTCCGCCTTCGCAAATTCGGATTGTGCAATTCCACTTCCATTTCTCTTTTTCAACGAGGGAATACCTTGTGTATCTTTTTTCTGACTGTTGATGTACCTGTAAAAATCTCTAGGATTAGCCTTAACATCTCCTACCAAGTTGTTCACGTAAAGATCATGCTGCTTCCTGATATCAGCTTTGATCTCTTTCCGTAAAGATTCAAATTTAGATCTAAATTTTGCACTACCAGTCTTTTTAGCTTTTGCATGAGTTGCATTTTTTTTCTGCGAATCTTCCTTCTTATTTCAGGTGTTATCCAAGGGACAGAGGAAACTGAGCGACTAGTTTTTGAGGGGATATGTTTATCTGCCGATTCCTGAATAAACGTTGTAATGAGATTGAAATTTTCCTGGACCGACCGAGTATCTGCGTAACCGTTGAAGTATCTTTCCTTTGCAAATTTAAGTGTTTCTGCTCTCATAGATTCATAATCACCTTTCTGATAACGATACACTTTTCTCCTAGGTTTCTTTATAGGGGGGATATCAATTTTCAATGTGCCAGAAACAATGCCATGATCACTGAGCTTATCCGGGGAATGAATGTCTACAAACTGACCAGGAAGAGAGGTCAAAATTAAGTCCAAAGTATTTCTTTCTCTGGTGGGAAAATTGACTAATTTTTCCAAACCTTGGTCATTCATGATATCTATCAAAATCTGACCCTCCGTCTGACTCAATGATGACCAAGATTTGCTGAGTCTGTCCGGCCATACGATATCTCTAAAGTTGAAATCACCTAAAACATGAATTAAGGGGGGTTTGTTGCCTTTATTAATATTTTTGATTTTGTCAAGCTGTTCTCTAAATAAATTGTCAAACTTTTCCAGGGAATTCAATAAGTCATTTCCATTGTCTGATACTGGTAAATGACCATCGACAGGTTGTCGATACCAGCTAGCCACAAAGTGAGTTTTCTTATTTACAAAAAGTTTGCCCCAAACTGACTCTGAGTCATTGTCCAATTCTGTGAGGGGCATGTGTGGGATGTCCTTGTGCACAAGAAGCATAACGCCACCACCATTTAGGGTTCTATCCTTTCTGTACACGCTGTACCGAAAAGATTCCGGAAATAATTCAGATGTATTAGTCGGTAAATAATGTTATTGGAAAAGGTCCCTCAGGACCTTTTCCACAGTGTTTACTTTGAATATGAAGAAAATTGTACCCATGATCGACTGCTCTCCCTCAATTACGCGTTTTGTCACATAAAGCGCTTACTAAAAACTAGTGAACCCATCTATAGGGACTAGACAGTTCACCACAATTAATTTAATTTATCAATTGTTGACACTCCCCGTCAAATAGCGGTAAATATCTAGCAAGCAATCTCGATCGTGGTGACTGCTTATCATAGCGCATCTAGGATTACATCGTATATACCCTGACGAGGGGTACAGAAACTGCAGAAACTCTATATGACCGACTTTTAGTCCATCACATCGCACTATGGGTCTGTTTCTGGTAGTGTGGCTGCAGGTCAAAATTCAGAACTCTGTCACAAATTGACTGCACTGCAAAATGGTTTTCTACAAATCGACATATTGATTGTAATCGTACTCCCTTTAGTATCGGCTTTGATTCCATAACATCAAAAAATTTTGTCATTGCCTTGAGTAACAGATACACACACTGGTCAAGCTTCATTACAAGAAACGACATTCATGTATAGGAAACGAAATTGAAATGTATGGGAATCGAAATTAATGACGAACCAGAGAATCAACAACACTGAAATTTAGAGCAAAAGGGAATGTCTCTTATAACAAACGGCTGCTGACCTTTTCATTGGTTTCTTTTTAAAAAAGCCAACTTGTATATGTTTAACTACCCGACATAAAATAAATTTTGACTTTGGCTTTATTGGTCATGCTTATGAGATACAACCCGCTCTGAGCAGGTGACACCAAGCTAGTAGTGTAGAGATATTACACATTACACAATGATCTAAACAGGAACAGAGGAAGTTAAGATCATGTTCCTGTTGTCACGCTACGCACATTCAAAGCAAGTATCCATCGACGTCCGATTAATACATGTACGTGCCAAGCATTGTTTTATTCGAACAGAATACTTTATGTGCGTCGAATTTTACACATATTTTTGGAAGAAAATCACCATCGGATAAACTTTATTTTATTTTCTCGTCTATTATAACCCCAAGATCTTTTTGCTATGATACTTGGTTTATCTCTGTTTGTTCCCCATTTACAGACATGAAATATTTACTAAAACACACACACACACACACACACACACACACACACACGCACGCACGCACGCACGCACGCACGCGTTCATTGTAAATGCCAAAATAATTAACACTTTTAATAAATGATGTTACTGACTCATCGTTACACAGTCCCTATATCTGATCCCTGCGTGCATCTTTATTAATCACGGTAAGTGTGCTTTCTAGTGATATTGATTTCAAGCAGATACTTTCATTTTGTCTAAGTGTGGCTGAAATATTTTGTCATCAGATGTTTGAAGGTTGAAGGAACAGATATGAAGGAAAATGTCTTGGCAGATCTAAACGGGACCCCAAACCACCCAAAACAAATCAAACCACCACAAACTACTTCAAAACTACCCAAACCACACCAGAACACATTTAAACTATCTCAAAACATTTATAATATCACATACCAGGTATTTTACGATACAACAAGTAAAGCTTATCACAAATAACTCCTAACCACTTCAAAAACGCCCCAAACCACATCAAGCCCGACGATATTACGATAGTTTTTGTGCTGGATCCCAGCTTGGTCTTAATGTGCAGATGCACCGCAGATTGAGTAGGAATACCGGCCCCGATAGCTCAAGTGGTAGAGCGTCCGCTTCGGGATCGGAAGGTCGCAGGTTCGATCCTCGGCCGCGCCATACCAAAGGCGTAAAAAATGGTACTGGTAGCTCCCTTGCTGACGCTCGCAATAAAAGGGTAGTTCCAGGAAGATACAAGAAGGCAGGTAAGTATCTGTTAAGGATATTTGTTATGTCGCATAATAGCTCATGAGCTAATGTTGTCTGTTAAAAAAAACGCGACGTTAAATAAAGCTTCTTTATCTTTATCTTTACCTTTATCAGGAGAAACTGTGGAGCTATTTGAAGGATAATTACATAATTTCTTTCCCCAGACTATTAGAGATTGGATACTCCCTGATTCTCTGATCTCCTCTGCTGAAATGTCAGATGATTGTGTTTCTAAATTTTCTTCTCTTGTGAGAGCTCTGGACTAAGCCCCTCCGGTCAAGCCCCTTTCCCTGGTGTGGTATTGTCAATTTGACGTTTCCCCAGTAAACTATTCTGATTCTGGTTTTAGTGATAACTGTGTACCAGTTAACGACACTTTTATTTTCCAGTCTCAATGTTTGGGGCGAAGCGACTTGTTCATAGTTCTAGTTTTCACCCAAAACAAACCAGTCAAGACACGCTAATTGGACTGAGGCCGAAAAATTGACCACGAAAAATCGATTGATTCGCTGGCGTAATTGTCAATCAGAATGTAATTTTATTGTTTTTAATTCTTTCACAACAAGTACTGTTACAACTTTTGGCAATTTTCTGCACGCGAACTTGCATTTTTAAATGAATAAACGCTCTGTATTTTCGCTAAAAATTATTGATTCGCGACAAACGGGTATCACGATTTACCGGAACGGGCCGGAACGGACCGAAACGGACCGGAACGGACCGAAACGGACCGGAACGGACTCAGAAACAGACTTTAGGATTGGAATTTTGCATTCGCAATGATGATCACGAAAATAGATAATCCACGGAAATGATTTTGGTCATACTTAACCACCTCTTGAAAACAAGTCTGTGAGATATTAACCCCCTATATAGTAAAACTGGGGATAACAGGGGTATATCATTTTTTCTTATCTTTAGTCCAAAACATATATTGTGGGTACTCGTCAGAACAGTTCTAACGTGTACCCCAAATTAAAGTTTTGAGCAACTTTATTTAAAATATAAAAAATTTCGCACGAAATTTTCAATTATTACAACTGAAAAAAATTTCTGTATTTTGCATGGGCAGTTTTCGCAATGATGAAGATTTTGTCCCTGGTACGTCATTTGTGTTATTTTGTCATGAATAATGACAATAGACAATATGTACGGAGGTGTCATCTAACTAGTGTCATTTGGTGTTAAAAAAGAATTAACGATAATATACAGAGGTGTCATCTTACTAGTTTCTTTTGGTGTTTAATCAGTACGGAGGTGCCATCTTACTAGTTTCATTTGGTGTTAAATCAGAAATTTACGATACTATACGGAGGTGTCATATTGATAGTATCTTGGTGTTTATTATGTCAAGATATACAGAGGTGTCACCTGACTAGTGTCATTTGGACAGAATCTACAAAAATATATAGAGGTATCATCTTACTAGTGTCATAAACTGAAATCATCATGAAAACAATGTTGTGTTTGTGTCTGTTTGTATTTCTGTGTTTTCCTTATTCATTTCATTGCAAAATATTCATTCTTATTCTCTCTCAGTTTAACAATTAATGTAAACAACATGAGAACACGTAATGAATTCATATATCTTCATATATCTTAAGGCTAGTCTCTGTCCATCCCTCATCCATATAATAAGAGAAAAACTGACAACACTGATTAACGTGATAATGGGGCTATCAGAATATGAAAGACCAATGTATTCTTTGATCATACAAATTTCATAAACAAATATATTTAAGATTAAGGTAGCATAATAACATAATTGTATAATTAGGTATAATTGAATCGTAGTTCTAGTATAGTTGAGTAAAGGAGCATCATAATCAATCATGACGATATAACTTTTATACTTGATCGCTGAAACGCTTTAATCATTGCTTTGACTATATTGCTTTTCGCACATTGCATCAGAAAAACATGTTCGTGAAATGTATAACCCCTTAACCCCACTTTTATATAGAAAAAACTGGTGTATGCAGGGGTATACCTATTTTTCTTATTTGTGCCCCAAAACATAGATCGCCGAGGCGGTTCGAACGTGTACCCACAATCTATGTTTTGAGCAAAAATATCACATATTTTTCATTGAAAATTTTCATCATCTTACTACCAAAATATTTTCTGTATATTGCATGGACGTGTTTTCGAAATGGTCCTTTGAACAATTTATTTAAGGCAACTGGAGTTTGTCGTTCGATCCGGAACCATCAGTAAATAAATTAAGAAAAAAAAAAGAGTAAAAATAAAACAATACAGATTTTTCCATTCCTGGATTCGCTATTTCGAAATCAATGGAGACTACAAGACATTTTGCAAATATTTTCCAGTTTCATTCACATATAATTTATACATTTATAATGTGCATGAATCAACATCATAAGCTTTATCCGCTTCACATGTCTCGTAACGTGAAGTAGGATATATTTTTCATATTTAAAGTAAGAAATGGTGAGGAACTGTTATTATTAAAACTCAATTCTTTCTCTAGAATTGAAAATATATGAAACAAATAAAAGACGGGAACCACCCATGTATATGGGGCACGATGGTGCGATGGTAGACCATGGAACCAGAGGAAAGGGGGATGGAAACCTATGCTGCAATATACATATCGATACATGTTCTACCAAGCTCACTTGGGTACTGGTTTAGTACTCAGGAAGCATAAGCTGCATCCATTGATAATATGGACATAAAACATCATCCCAAACAAAATAGTTTTGATAATATTAGTAATAATAAAAATAATTATGTCTGTTTCAGACATAAAGTAGAAAACAAAAGATTTTATGTTTGTGATTTTTTTCCCTGTGCGACCCTAAAATGTCTCCCCGCACATCATCCATAATGCAGATTATATTTTTTTTCGGTCCTTTGGGATCAGTAAAGGTATTCACAGTGTTCAAAACACTTAAGTTGAGAAACATACATGTACTTCCAAGCAATGTTTTAGTTATTCACTTGACCACGTTTAGGAATGTGTCTTGGATATAGACTTCGAAATTGCAGCATGATAGACTGGCTTGCGTTGCCGGTGTAAACAGGGCTACTGGTGAGAGTTCGTTACCCGAAAATGCGCAATATAGTCCACTTTATCTCCCTTGAAAGTTTTACTGCTTCCAAAGATTCAAACTATATTTTATTTACATTGTATAAACAAATATGGTTTTCAGTAATTGTTTCTGTGGAGTACAAAGCTGCAAACATATGAGCCACCACATGGAAAATACAACAATTTGCATAACCGAAAACAAAGGCGCAGATCAATTTCGCAGTAACTGCCAAGCTGATCAGCGCCTTTGTTTTCGCTACTCGGATAGTACAAATTCCTCTTCTACTTAAATCCGTAATTTCAAGCTTCTAGCTCTTTTCTGTTACTGTGCAGACCGGTTTGTGTCGGACCTGTTCAGACAGTCGATACACGGATAGTACACTTCTTCTTCTTAAATCCGAAATTTTAAGCTTCTAGCCTGCTTCTGTGACTGTACAGCCTGATTTGTGTCGGACTTGTTCGGTTCTCCCACGAGACGGCCTTATATATAATGAATAATTTGTATTTGAACGTACCGGTTTGGCATTCTGTGACTGGAACAGGACAGTTTTTTTTTTTTTTTTTTTTTTTTTTTTTTTTTTTTTTTTTTTTTTTTTTGTCTGCTCCTGTCTTCTCTGTTTGTAATTTTGCACTTGCATAGACAGTTAAGTCATTTTCTTGGCGCATTTTGGAAGGTTCCGGTTTTCTCTGGTTGTAACTTTGCACTAGCGTGGGAAATTATGTTATTTCTTATGACCGTATCGGTCAGTCCCGGTCGTTCTGGTAATGTAAATTGAGCAAGTAGATGCAAACTTGGCCTTGAAACGATCTGTTGTTCTATTTCCTAAGCCCGTTCTGGACCAATAGATAAAACTGACCCATTGTGCTATTATCTAAGCCCGTCCCGGCAGTTTTGGTCGTTTTAGTCATGTTATTTAAGCAAGTACATAAAAACTGGCCTTGAAACGGTCTGTTTTGCTATTTTCAGAGTCCGTTCCGGTCAGTTCCGGTCATATAAATTAAGCAAGTAGATAGAAACTGGCCCATTTTCCTATTTTCTAAGCCCGTTCCGGTCGTTCTTGCTATTTTCAGAGTCCGTTCCGGTCAGTTCCGGTCATATAAATTAAGCAAGTAGATAGAAACTGGCCCATTTTCCTATTTTCTAAGCCCGTTCTGGTCGTTCTTGCCATGATATTTTAGCAAGTAGACAAAAACTGGCCTCGAAACGGTCTGTTATGCTATTTTCGGAGTCCGTTCCGGTCCGGTCCGGCCCGTTCCGGTCCGTTTCGGCCCGTTCCGGTCTGTTCCGGTCCGGTCCGTTCCGGTAAATCGTGATACCGGCGACAAACTGTTTCGTACCGGTGCAAATCGGCTCGCAACAAATGGACCTGATTACCGGAATGGATCACTGGCATCTGATCTTTACTAAATGCACTCTAGTTTTGTATATTTTATAAAAGCTATCTATCTATCTTCCGATACTGAGTCGATCAATTTCTGATCATCACCTCAGGTGTGGGGTGGGTGGCTAAATTTAGAATTTAGTCAAGGGAAAATAAAACATTTGGGGTGGACCATTAAAACTATTTACAAGATATAGATGAGAGGCATACTAAAACGCATGCCTCTGGACTAATGATTTAAATAGAAGCCTTAAATTCCTCAATGGTCTTAGATAGGACCACTGAAGAAGGGAGACTATTCCAAACCGCAATAGTTCTGGGGAAAAAGGAATTTTTCAGGGCATCACTAGTACTTGTATGTTTATTATTGTTGAACCATATACAACATGGTGGACATTGTGATTTTGACAGAAAATAAGTTTCTGTTATTTTCTTGTCCTGAACGAAATTTCTCCTACATGCCACTTCGCGGTTTAGTCAAGCAAATGTCCGTTTCAAAAATGCAGAAAGTAAAAATCCTGTACTCTCCAATCTCCTGAGAAAATGACACTGGCTATCCGCACGACGGTCGTGCCGATAACGCCGCTTATCGGCACGACCGTCGTGCGGATAAGCGGCGTTATCCGCACGACAGGGAAATCGATATCCAAATGTTTAAAATTTGATACATTTTAAGTTGAAAAATATATTACATTGGCTTCAAAACAGAAACAGAATATTACACATGCAGGATTTTTTACTTTTTAACTAACAAAATTGTTATTTTCTGAAATTGGCTTACCTGTAAATTTACCTGTAAAAATCAGTCATGCGTATGCGTAAATGAGAAAGAAATTATCGTTACCTAAATAATAAAATAATGTGGTAATCCAAAAGAATAAACAGCTTTTGATTTTAACAATGGAGTATGGAAAGATTTCAGGTAACACAATAATAATTATTAAAAAGAAATGCAATGATTATATTTTAATCCGCTGTTAAAAATCTACTGTGATTCAGTTTACATCAGCTGGATTAATCAAGTCAAACTAGTTTTCTCATTCAAAATTCACAAAAAAATGTTAATTTGAATGTATTTCAATAGCTAAACACATAATTAATTTATTTAATGACAAATTAAAAGTTTAATGCATACGTAAGCTTGTTAGAAAATCTTATGATCCCGTCGTGCCGATAGCCAATACCTGTAGCATTGGCTATCCGCACGACAGTCGGGCCGATAACGCCGCTTATCGGCACGACCGTCGTGCGGATAACGCCGCTTATCGGCACGACCGTCGTGCGGATAGCCTCAGCCTGAGAAAATAGCACTTTTATCATCTGAAATTGACAGTCCAACATTCAAGTCACCACCATGAGAACATTCCGATTGATGCGGTTCGTTTAATTTGGTTCATGGTCATCTCGACCCAAAACCCATCCTCACTCCATTTTCCCGCGCACTTTGCTTTACCCATCAATGAGGTCTCTTTTTCCACGAGACAAAGATACAAATAAATGTCATTATGACAGTATCTGTTCTTTCAATTATAATTTATCATAAAAATGTAGTTGTAGCTTTACCTGGTGGAAGAATGACACTTACTGATTGTTTAAGCCAGGTGCGCCGGAAAACGGATTGAGGATGGATTTTGGGCCGAGACGACCAGGAACCAAATTAAACGAACCGCATGTGTCGGACCTGTCTCGGCGGGGTACTTTGGATTGTCTACTGCCGAATTTGGACTATAAAACTGCGATTTTCTTAGGACATTGGAGAGTACAGGATTTCTACTTTTTGTATATTGTAAATGGATACTAGCTTTATAAAACCGCGAAGTGGCGTGTAAGAGAAATTTCGTTTAGAACAAGAAAACATCAGAAACTGTTTTATATCAAAATACAGAGCATCGCCATTATATAGATATCAATACAAGTGTCTTCTTTTTTAAAAAGCTCAAACATGCTAAAATCACTGATATACAGTGCATTTAGTGCAGGTCAGATGCCAGTGGAATGGATACCGGAATGGACATTTATATGTGTCATTGAGTACTTTTCATTGGGTTTTTGAGGACAAATTGGCCTAGAATATACACATACAGTAATTAGTTCGAGAATCACGTGGTTTAAGTACGGCTGAGGCTATCCGCACGAGTCGACGGTCGTGCCGATAAGCGGCGTTATCCGCACGACGGTCGTGCAGATAAGCGGCGTTATCGGCCCGACCGTCGTGCGGATAGCCAATGCTACAGGTATTGGCTATCGGCACGACGGGAGTGCAAGATTTTCTTACAAGCTTACGAATGCATTGAACTATTAATTTGTCATTAAATAACTAAATAATGGTTCTATCTATATAGAAATACATTTGAAATTAACATTTTTGTTAATTATGACTAAGAAAACTAGTTTGATTTGAGTTATCCAGCTGATGTAAACTGAATCACAGCAGACGGAGAAAAGTATAATCATTGCAATTATTTTAATTGTGTAACTGAAATGTTTCCATACTTCATTGTTAAAATCAAAGGCTGTTTATTCTTTTGGATTACCACATTTTTTTTAATATTTAGGTTACGATAATTGACATAATTTCTTTCTCATTTACGCATACGCAGCGGCATGACTGATTTTTACAGGTAAATTCACAGGTAAGCCAATTTCAGCAAAATTACAATTTTGTTAATTAAAAAGTAAAAAATTCCTGCATGTGTAATATTCTGTTTCAGTTTTGAAGCCAGTGTAATATATTTATCAACTTAAAATGTATCCATTTCAAAACATTTTTAACATATGGATATCGATTTCCCTGTCGTGCGGATAACGCCGCTTATCCGCACGACGGTCGTGCCGATAAGCGGTGTTATCGGCACGACCGTCGTGCGGATAGCCAGTGTCTTTAAGTACAGTTAAATTGTGTTCCGTACGGTTGGGTAGCCTACGTCAGGTGCTCATATGAGCCGCGACGCGAGAAAACCGGTCTTCGGGGTTTCCGACCAGGTCTGACACAAACAGACCTGTACAGTCACAGAAGCTGGCTAGAAGTTTGAAATTTCGGATTTAAGAAGAAGAGAAATTGCACTATCCGTGCAGCGAAAACAAAGGCGCTGATCAGCTTCGCAGTTACTGCGAAGCTGATCTGCGCCTTTGTTTTCGCAAGGCGCTGATCAGCTTCGCAGTTACTGCGAAGCTGATCTGCGCCTTTGTTTTCGCATAGGCAAAAATCCGTTTTTCTCACGATGCGGCTCATATATGGTTATATAGTTCCCAGTCACAGTGCCAGCACATTTTACTCATTTCTACTTCTATATATCCCAGTACCTTAATTAATTTTTTAGCCTATAGGGTATTTACGCACCCCTTTTTCATTCAATTGCGTATCTGGAATTTTAATTGGGTAAGTTCAATTCTGTTACGCACTCTATTTTCAATCAACTGGGTAAAATGGAAAACAATTTGGTAAAAATGATGTTCGAGGTGTACTTTCCTTATTTTCTTCTACTTTCGCTTTTGCATAGCATAAAATAAAAGGGAAACATTGATTGGTTGAGCGAATTAACTAAAATCGCAGTCAATCAACGAAAAAACAGAAAAGAAATGGCTTCCAATCGATCGATTTGCGCAGGTCCAATGACATTTTTGTTTAATGTAGACAGCGTAAGCCGTTGTGCGGCGCACACCGATAAAAACCGGTACGCAATTGATTTTTCCGGTATTACGCATCGGCGATTTCTTTTGCGTTTTCTTACGCTACCAGATCGTTATAAATTGCGTTTTTTCATATTTTAATTGGGTAATTACGCAAATACGCAGCCTAATTAAGGTACTGTATCCATATGTTTGCTATAGATCAACCACTGGTGATCTCTATATATTTCAATAAAAGAAACCTCTGAACAGTGGCCCTACCCCGGACCCCACCAATGAGCTACCCTAACCACCCTGGGAAGTCAATTTTGCTATACTGAGATGAATTTTATCGGATGCAAACTACTCATATGACTATAGAAGTACATTTAATGCAAATAAAATACATTTAAAGACCCCAAAGCCAAAGCATAATGTCCATTCCGGTAGTCCATTCCGGTAATTATGTCCATTCCGGTAAAGGAACGCACCCATCTCGTACTTGTTAATAAAAAATGGAGGCCAGTGCCACCCATTTCGCTGCATCCTGTTTGTAATTTTGATAGTTATGCACTTTTATCAATGTTTTTGAAAATTGTAAAAGATATATTCCTTTACAGCCTGTTTGACTCTTTAAAAGTGGTGTGTATGGATGTATTTGAGCTGAAGAAAACCGAAGTTTGCCTATGAAAAAACAAAAGACACAGATCAGCAACTGCACAATGGATCAGCACTTTTATTTTAGCTCCTCGGATAGTATAATTTCTCTTCTTCGTAAATCGGAAATTTCAAGCTTCTAGCCATCTTCTAGCACAGGTCATTTTTTTTGTCAAACCTGGCTGGAAACCAGGAAGAAATTGATCAACTCATGTATATGAAGATAGATAGACTGGTTTTCTTGCGTTGCGGCTCATTTAATACATATACATACATTTGCCTGATGCTCAGCTCAGAACTCCTGAAATCATTTGTGTTTATATTTTATTTGCAGTTTAGATTCAAACCAACATGTCTGGAGGTCCAACAAGAGACTGGAATTTAGACTGCAAGGTTTACATTGGGGAGTTGGGATATGGAGCTGCCAAACAGGAAATAGAAGATGCCTTCAGTCACTATGGTCCACTGAAGAATGTTTGGATAGCTAGAAATCCACCAGGTTTTGCGTTTGTAGAATTTGAAGATCCAAGAGACGCTCAGGATGCCACTGATGGATTGGATGGAACGTAAGTGTTGGCACCTTTTTATTTCTCATTACGAAAGCTTGCCCATACAATATGTTGAGATTTTTTTCATGCTGTAAAAATGAAAATTTTCACTGGCAAAATTCTGATATTTTTCTTATTTTTGCTCAAAACATAGATTGGGTACATGTTAGAACGGCCTCGCCCAGCAAAAATGGAGCAAAAATAAGAAAAATAGGTATACCCGTGGGTAACCCCTGCAAACCCCAGATTTTCTAAAAAATAGTGGGGTATAAGGGGGTAAACATTTCACGGACATGTTTTCTGATGAATGTTGGATTATTCTGTTAAGACTTTAAGGAAGTTAGAATCAAAATCAATATTAAAGTGATGAGAAGTCATTTAGTTTTATATGAATATTCATATTTTTGAAACTTTGATTAAAATAAAGTAGATAGCATGGGTCTTTATTTTTGCAAATATAAAAAATGCAGGTTATTTATGACAAAACTCTGTTTGCATTATTTTACATCATGTGTTGTTTTTGGCTCAAAAGCTGGCTTAAAACAATAAAGATTATGTTCATCTCAAAACTGTAGAAATTAGTTGTTTTAGAAATTTGAGCTTATTTGCTTCAACTTTATAAACAGGAGATTAAATGGTCGCCGGGTCCGTGTTGAGATGTCCTCTGGTAAATCCCGCTGGGGTAAGGGAGGTCCCCCAGTGCGACGAGGAGGATGGCGGGGCTATAACTACAATAGAGACAGAGGGGGTGGGGGATACTCACGGAGGAGATCTAGGTAGGTTGTATGTTTTGTGGCTAGGAATGAATTTTAATATATTTGGAACATTGTGGTAGTAAACTATGACTGTGATTTTCATAGGTGTCTGAGACTCATTAGGAAACAAATAACAGTGCATACTTAAATTTTGTTTTTATCGCACCTGCTTATAGCAGGGTGCGATATAGGAGTCCAAATTTCTGTCCGTCCGTTCGTTCGTGCGTCCGTCCGTCCGTCAACATTTACGTCGAAGTTTGGTTTTCTCGACATCAGAGATAGCTGCGAGTCTGAAACCTTGCATAGTAATTGTCCCTGACATACCCTTCAAGCACGCACCTTAACCCGGTGCCCTTGACCTATATTTCACGGTCCACTGACTTTGAAAATTTTTACGTCGAAGTTTTTCGACATTTACGTCGAAGTTTGGTTTTCTCGACATCAGAGATAGCTGCGAGTCTGAAACCTTGCATAGTAATTGTCCTTGACATACCCTTCAAGCACGCACCTTAACCTGGTGCCCTTGGCCTATATTTCACGGTCCACTGACTTTGAAAATTTTTATGTCGAAGTTTGGTTTTCTCGACATCAGAGATAGCTGCAAGTCCGAAACCTTGCATAGTAATTGTCCTTGACATACCCTTCAAGCACGCACCTTAACCCGGTGCCCTTGACCTATATTTCACGGTCCACTGACTTTGAAAATGTTTACGTCGAAGTTTGGTTTTCTCGACATCAGAGATAGCTGCGAGTCTGAAACTTTGCATAGTAATTGTCCTTGTCCCATGCACCTTGACCCAATGCCCTTGGACTATATTTCACGGTCTATTGACTTTTGCGCGATGCAGGTGCGATATCGACCTCTGCGGAGTTCTTGTTTATCATGTTCTGTTTTAATTTGTCATTAAGACTTGTTTTAAATTTTAGCGAAGAAACAGGACATAGTTTCCTTGATATTCATAAGCAAATACATTTCGTGAACTTGTTTTTAATCGCTTATAATCTGTTTATATTTTGATTTGTTACATTTCCTGGTATGACTTTCATTTAAGCGAAAAATTTAGTTTAGATAATTTATTACAATTTGTGTCATTCCTTTTGAGTAGTCACTGAAATTTCAGTGGATTTTGATTGTTGTGTAGAATGCTAGATATATGTGCCCCCCTTGTGGTGTATCCCAATTTTGTGTTTGCTTCATTTTTTCTCCATTCTGGACGTGAATGAATAGAACTCTTAAATGAGCTTCTCTATACATATGTGAAAAAAATGGATTTTAATACTGGTAAAAGAATGGGTACTTGGTACTGGCGTTATTTCTGTAGGCATCTGTAGGTTTAGCCTTTCTGATGTCAGTGTTAATATTCAATCTGCTTGCAGTCACTAAATATTTTCTGGGACATCTATAATAAATCAAAGACTATTCATGCTTTGCTATTGTTTTAGCACAAAACAAGTAAACTAATCTTTTAGATATACAGAATTTTGTCAAAAGGTTTTCGGAAGATTTCATAGGTTTCCCGCCCAAAGTTTGAGTGTTTCTTGCAGCTTCTGTGTGATTTGTATAGAAAAAATGTTGCATTCTCCGTAAAATTCAACATTTGATCAATGCAACAACGTAGTGGAAACCTCTTCATGTTACATACATGCAGAATAAATCTATGTCAAAGGGGGAGGGGGTCAGATTTTTTCAAAACATATTTTGTCAGAAAACATATTTTTTGCAATAGATTATCAAGGAAATGCTACAATATGCTAATTGCAACCCAAATTTTTTGATAGAAACTATTTATCCACAACTAACAGGTACAACATCTTTATTAGATTTATAACTGTAAACAGCACTGTCCATCACTTATGCAAAAACCTGTACCTTAAATATACTATGCAAAATAAATTAAGACAGACAGACAGACATATGTAGACAATAGGGAAGTTCTTCTGACAATGGCTTGCATGTATCAAATTATGGTAGAACCAGTCTTTGTGTGATGCTGAAGTGACATTTGATTGTAAGCCCACGGAGGCATATCTCAAGTAAAACATTAAACATCAAATATTGATATACATATTTTGCACAGTATATCTATATGCATTATAAGTGTACACTTTGTGTTTACCTGTTAAAATAGGACAGTCGTTGCGTGCGTTCGTAGTTTTTTCCAATGGTAAAAATTAGGGCTGCAGCGATATATCGAACACTCGAGTATTTGCGGTACGACGGCCGACGAACCAGCGTATCGCATCGCCACCTGCTTTTACACAAGGTTCGCGAACCTCCTTAGAAAAGATTTCATGAAGAAAACTCTCCTTTTTTTAAGAAAACTGACATGTTTTGAGCAGAATTGCATCTATAATTGTCCTATTATTTACGCAATGTTTCTAGGAAGCCATTCTAATAATAAATATATGTCGGAAAATCCAACTGTATGCATTCCTACTCAGCTGAACGGTGCACTGTAAAATCACGAGGAGCTGGAAACCAGACAAGCTGACGCGACCTTGGGATTAGCACGCCAAAGAAGCATGCTTTATTGGCTGATTTATTTTTTTTCCGATATAGCGAGTGCTATACTGTACGGAATACAAACCGAAAATAATGAAAATCCGACCAAATCGGTCCCGAAAACCTTGGACGCCAATTGTTTTTATGCGCAATTGTGTGCGCACAGCTCATTAATATTCATAAGTAGGCACTGGACAAAAAGTGCGGGAAATTTGGTGTGCATATTTGTGTACTGACATATTACACGCCTCAATAAACAATGTCAAAGGTGAAACTTAGCTGCATAATGCAGCCGTTTCAGCTGGTGATAATCATATGAACTGATGCGTATAAGGATTATTTTTTGTAAGTGCTAATTTACGGGTAATTACAAAAGTTCACCGTATTGCAAACCGTATTGCGTATTGCTGTACCTGTATCGCGAACTGTATTGTATCGCCTCCTAGGTGGCAATACGCAGCCCTAGTAAAAATGGTACCATTGGTAGACAAATTCCGTTCAAGGTTCTACCAATGGTACCAATGGTACCAATGTTACCAACATACGGCAGCAAATGGTGCAGACAGACTACAGCGTGGGTAATTCTACCAACGCGGGAAAAGTCACGTGATTCAATATGGCGAGCCTAAAAATATATCATGAATTTCGTAAATAAGCAATATTTTTGTCATACATGCAAATGTAAATGTTATAAACAACACACTATACATGAAGTAAATAAGAAAGACAAAAACAAGTGAGGTGTATTGATCAATATGATAAAAATGCCACCATGTGGTCTACCAATGGTACCATTGGTACCAATGGTACCATTGGCAGCAGAAATCGTTCAGGGTTTTCTGGTTACCATTGGTAAAAATGGTACCAACAGTACCATTGGTAGATTTACAGATTTTACCATTGGGAGAACCCCGAACGTAGCCAGTCTGTTCATTCAGGTAGAACATACATATACAGTATATTTCCATAGCCTTGGTGAATTTCAAATAATGGACCTGGGCCCATTTATCGGTTTTGGGGCTTTTTGACAGCCTTCCCCCCCCTTGCCCAAACATGACATTTGGATATAATGTGTCATTTACAAAATTACAGTTGTGTTCAAAATATTTTGGTTGGGCAAGGGGGGGGGAACATGGTCTTATAAAAGGTTTCCTATTTCCTATATGATGCTATATTAAATTCAAAGATTTTGTCCAATTTTTAAAGAAGTCACTGCTTGAGTTACTCAAATCATTACATGCCTAAATACAATAGAAACTAATTTTCGACTGCAATAAATGTCATTTCAGTGACTGGAACGTGAGATTTTGAAAATTTCTTGGGCATTTCACAAAAGAAATCTTCCGAAAACCTTTGCTGAATTGTGCATGTAGCCCATAAAACAGTACAACTACTCTTAGTATGCAACTTCGGCAGCTTATTACATGGTCTAGTTGAGTTATATGTTACAGTTTTCATCAGTGTGTATAGCATTACGAAAGAAATGGCAATGTTATTAAGTGGGCTAGATGGTTTTTAGTAAGCAGACATATTATAATACATGTATGTGCAAGTATTTATGTGCATATATGGGTATTCCTTTAAAGGAAGGAAAGGAGGACATTGGGAAGGAATTTGTGTATATCTATGTTTCTAATTCTTTAGTTTTGTATAAACTAGGGCACATCACTCAACACATCAACTTTCCACCAAGTTGTCTCCCTTTACAACTCTTCATCAATACAACCCAGCTTACCTCCCCTTTGTGTCAACGCTGCATCATCGTCCGTTTGTCAACATCGCAACAGCATCATGACATCTATAATCGGCAAATCAGCTGATGACGAGGTTCTGCCGAGTGCTCGGATTACCTCCCCTTATCATCCTCAGACCAATCAGCTGATCAACCTTGTCTCTCCTGGGCAGGCTCCGATAATTCAGCTTATCAACGCTCAACTTTACCAATTTTCAACTTTCAGCTTTACTCAGGTGTAATGGTAATTAAGTGTGCTAGTGCAAAATGATTTTTGTACAAAACTTTTCAAAAAGAACTTATTATTGTGAATATTATTGTTATAGTCATTTTTAATGAACCTTGGGCTGTTCCCTGGAAGCAAATATGGGGGCATAGAAGGCATCTCATGGGGGTTAGGATGGGTTCCAAATTAAATGCTTTCAAAAACCCCATTTTGTTTTCCTGGAACAGTCCAATTATTGCTTTTGAAATTAGGGTGTTTTGTCTTTAATATGAAAGATGGAAACCTTCCGTTAAATATTTTAATTAAAGTAAAGCTTTAGAAATTTTGCATAAATTTCGAAAGAATTTACTAAGAAAATTCTATTTGAACATTGGAAAATCTGTTTGCAGGCTGCGCTTGCTTTCAGTATGATAGAACTATAAATTTCTAAAATGATATCTTGAAAATCTTTTTCTGCGGTCATTGTAATTTTTTATTCTTTGGCATATGGGCCACAACGTAAGAAAATGTACCTTTGGACAATTATTTGAGTATTAGAAGAACATAGCTAGGCTGAGTGTATGATGTTTCTCGAGTCTGTTACTCTTTATTTGACCACATTATTTCATTTATTTTGTGAGTTATGACCAATTTACTATATGAACCCTACAGACGTCATTGTCCTGAAAAGTGACATCAAAGTATTTCATGCATTTCTGCATGTTCATGATGTTAGTAGAGCTTACAAAACTCGATGCATTTGCTTAAAACTGTTTTAAGCACTGGTCAGAACCTATTGCTAAGATAGAAGCATACCATCCTTACAGACAATGTGTCGTAATTATTTTGTCTATTTTGATGCGGTTGCTATGGTTACCGTTTAATGATACATATAGGAAAATTGTGTGTATCATGGGCTAAAACAAGGGCAGATGACTGAAAATATTGACAATAAATATGTTTTAAAACTCATTCATTTGGTAGCCCAGTGTTCAAAGATTACAAACTCAGTGTTATTTCTATAACGCATATTACATCATTTTTCCTTTTTTTGCTGCTTTCTACAAGTAATGTCATAATGTCCGAAGGTACATTTTGTCGCATTCAGGTTCATATATAAATAGTCATTTTTTTCTTAAGATAAGTTTCATATTGGCGTACCATAGCTCTCAAGTGAAAATCAAGTTACTCAATGTGAAATGTGAGTTTGTTAAACAGAGATTTATCACATAGAAAGCTATCAAGTTTGATTTTATTTTCTTCTTTTTTTCACAAGGCAGCATTAACATAGTACATGTATTTTAGCAGCAAAACAATAAGGAAGGCATTTAATGATAATTGAAGGATGGTATTTGTCATTTCACTATAATTAATTCATAAATTAAGGTACTCAAAAGTGTTTGTGGTCACATTATGTTTATAACATGTTTTTATGGAGAAATCACAAGTTCTATCGCTGAATTATCATTAAATACCTACCAATGATGATCAGTTCTACTGTAACTGTAAATTCTTTATTAAATTTCTAGGTCAAGGTCACCCAGAAGGAGGTCATATTCTCCCAGAAGGAGATCACCATCACCTAGGAGACGCTCAAGGTCAAGGTTGGTATTTTTCCACACTCTAGGGACATTGTGAAAGTAAAAGAATGTATCTGTGCCCTGCCACAGGGTTGGTGGGGCATGTTTACTATCAACATTGTCAGTTAATTAGTGCAGTGGGAAGTGTGTTCCTGTCTGCTGTATGGAAGTTTGCCGAATTGATTCCTGGGTGAAGCTTATTTTTTCACTACTTTTCAGTTTCTGTTGAAAGGATAAACACATTACTGGCTACATATTAAGTTTAGGCCTTGCCAGGAAAAAGAATTTAAGGATAACTTGATATTAAGAATGTAAACATAAAATCACATTGTGATATGATCCGCATCATGAGAAACCTTATTTTTTCATCTGCGAAAACAAAGGTGCAGATCAGCTGTGCAGTAACACTATGTTTTCAGCACCTATGTTTTCACTTTAGATAGTCCGAACCCTCTTCTTCTTAAACCGAAATTTACAGCTTCTAGACTTCTTCTTTGACTGAACAAGCCAATTTTGTGTTGGACAGAGTCGGAATCCCCAAAGACTGTTCTCTGTCGTGGCTTATGTTAACTTAAATCCAATGTTTTAGGAGCCCCAGAAGAAGCTCTGATGCTCGTGACAGGTCAGCTGACCGAGAAAGATCTCCATATGAAGATAGACGTGATGATAGAGAAAGATCACCATACGATGATAGAAGATGAGAAAGAATGGGAGAGATTTTGTAAATATTCCTGTAAGTTGACAGTCCCCAGAAGGCTTGCTGTCTTATTTGTCGAGGATTAATAAATATTCATGGAAGCACATTGGCCTGATGATTAAGACTTACGCAAGAGCAGAGCGATCAAAGGTTTGGTACCTTCCTCCACCATGAAGCATGTTTTGGCTTAAACCTCTTCAACAGTGCAGTTAGACAATCAGTGAAGCGCAAGTCACTTTATGTGACAAGTTAGGTACCCAATCCATGAGGTGGTGGCTCTGTCCAGACATGACTGAAAATTTGTTGAATGGGGCATTAGACCAACAGTATGAATAAAATACATGAAAATTAAGTTATCTTTAGGCTTTATGAATTTCAATGACAAAAATGGCAACTCTGTACTTGCATTTGAGCCACTGCATAAGAAAACCAACAAAATGCTTGGGCGAAAACTAAGGCGCAGATCAGCTTCGCGGTAACCGCAAAGCTGATCAGAGCCTTTGTTTTCACTGCACAGATAGTACAATCCTTCTTTTTCTTCAATCCGAAATTACCAGCCTCTAACCATCTTCTGTGTCTGTACAGCCTGGTTTGTGTCAGACCTGGTCTGAACCCAAATTGTTGGTTTTCTAATGTACAGACTAATTTGCGAAAAGGAGCAATGCTGGCTGCATTCAAGAGCATGTATGCATGTCAGGTATATCAAAAATGCAGCTCATATAATTGAAATATTTTCCTTTCTTCATTTCAGATGAAATCTGTGTGACATTGCGATCATACATTACCATCTGTGTTGTAATATCATCTACATTGAGAAGGAGTTGTTACTATCCTAGAACACAGAGACAATCACGAGGAAATAGATTAGAATATAAAATTTGTATAGATTGTGCCATGTGAAAACCTGTGTTTGCTATTTCAAAACAGGTCAGACACAAATAAAAAATTGAATAGAATGTATAGCAAGTACTATTTACATTTTTTTGTAAGAAATATATGAGAACCGTCTATTAAAGGACTAGAGCATTTAACGCCTGATTTTGGCCTCAGATTTTGCTAAAAAATAAATTTTGGAATTTAGGTGAGAAAACTATTCCTTAAAACAGCCATAAGTCTCCTATTAAAAACAAAAACAAGTACTTCATTTATCCTACAAGCATTGCCATGGCAACGCCCAGAAGAACCATAGATAGAGCACATTTTGCACTTTTTGGTCTATTTTGGACCATTTCTGGACACATTTTTTATTTTTTAAGTGCCAGCCCACACTCCGAACAAAATTATACTCAGCATACAATATCTCTAGATGATACTCCATAATTATTTCACAATAAGAAATTGTTCGTCGCGTGGGCCGGTAGTTGAAAATGATGTTAAATGGTGAAAAATTGACCCAAAGTTGCAAAAAGTGATATTTCTATGGTTTTCGGAGCGTTGCCATGGCAACATGTGTAATTTGAATGTGAAAGTTGTGCTAAGAGTTTATAAGCAGGGACCTATACCTGCTATTTGCAATACGTTTCTCCTCAAAATTCCAAAATTCAGTTTTTTATCAACACATGAGGCCGAAATCAGGCCTTAAATTCCCTAGGCCTTTGGCCCAGAAATCTGTGATCTGTAAGACGGTGTTTTTGGGACATTGTGTCAAAATGAAGTGAGACTTTACACTAGGGTCTTTGTAAAGCGAATGATATTGTGTGTAACTGATGTCTGTCTGGTTTTATTAGCTCACCTGAGCCGTTAGGCTCACAAGGTGAGCTTATAGGATGGCCATGATCCGGCGTCCGTCCGTCGTCCGTCCGTCCGACCGTCCGTCCGTCCGTCCACAATTTCAAAGATCTTCTTCTCTGAAACCGCTTGGCCAACCAAAGCCAAATTTTATATGAAGCATCTATAGGAAGGGGGAACCAATGTGTATATAAGAAATCCAGGTCACATGACCAAGATGGCCGCCATGCCCATATATGGTAAAAACCCTTCAAAAATCTTCTTCTCCAGAACCGGTGGACTGATTTCAACGAAACTTGGCATGAAGCATTGATGGCGCAAGCACTACAATGTATATATAAATCATGACCCTGTGATGACCTTGACCTATTTTACGGCAAGGTCAACATAGGTCGCCAATGCATTTGAATGGGGAAAACTTTTAAAATGTCATTTAAAGTGAAAGTCTTGCAGGAAATGGGCAGTAGGACTGAGTATTAATGATTCTGAAAAAAATTCGACCCCAGGGGCTCATATGCCCCCACCCCGGGGCAATATACATGTATATTACCATAATATTCAAACATCATCTCCTCTGAAACCGCTTGGCCAATCAAAGCCAAATTTTATGTGAAGCATCAATAGGAAGGGGTAATCAATGTATATATAAATAATCCAGGTCACATGACCAAGATGGCCGCAATGCCCATATATGGTAAAAACCCTTCAAAAATCTTCTTCTCCAGAACTGGTGGATCGATTTCAAAGAAACTTGGCATGAAGCATCAATGGCTCAAGTACTACAATGTGTATATAAATCATGACCCTGTGATGACCTTGACCTTTTTTACGGCAAGGTCAACATAGGTCGCCAATGCATTTGAATAGGGAAAACTTTTAAAATGTCATTTAAAGTGAAAGTCTTGCAGGAAATGGGCAGTAGGACTGAATATTAATGATTCTGAAAAAAAAATGGACCCCAGGGGCTCATGTGCCCCCACCCCGGGGCAATATACATGTATATTACCATAATATTCAAACATCTTCTCCTCTGAAACCGCTTGGCGAATCAAAGCCAAATTTTATGTGAAGCATCTATGGAATGGGGGAATTAATGTATATATAAATTATCTAGTTCACAGGACCAAGATGGCTGCCATGCCCATATAAGGTAAAAACCCTTCAAAAATCTTCTTCTCCGAATCTGGTGGAGTGATTTCAAAGAAACTTGGCATGAAGCACCAATGGCTGAAGTACTACAATGTGTATATAAATTATGACCCTGTGGTGACCTTGACCTATTTTAAGACAAGGTCAACATAGGTCGCCAATGCATTGGAATTGGGAAAACTTTTAAAAAGTCATTTGAGGTGAAAATCTTGCAGGAAATGGGTAGTAGGACTAAATATTAATGATTCTGAAAAAAAAATGGACCTAAGGGCTCATATGCCCATACCCGGAGGCAATATACATGTATATTACCATAATATTCAAACATCTTCTCCTCTAAAACCACTTGGCCAATTGAAGCCAAATTTTATGTGAAGCATCTATAGGATGGGGGAACCAATGTATATATTAATAATCTAGGTCACATGACCAAGATGACCGCCATGCCCATATATGGTAAAAACCCTTCAAATATCTTCTTCTCTGAAACCAATAGATTGACTTCAATGAAACTTGGCGTGAAGCATCCATGGCTATAGTACTACAATGTATATATAAATCATTACCCTGTGATGACCTTGACCAAGTTTATGGCAAGGTCAACATGGGTTGCCCATGCATTTGAATGGGAAAACTGTTAAAATGTCATTTGAAGGGAAAAGCCAGCAAGAAATTGGCAAATGGACAGAATATTGATTATTCTGAAAAAAGAAAACGGCCCAAGGGCTTCATCTGCCCCTGCACTGGGGTTAAATACCATAATATTCAAACATGTTTATTGGTATATGCAGCAGACTCAGGTGAGCGTTTACAGGACCATTGGTCCTCTGGTTATCATATTTTTATGGAAAGAATATCCAGTGATAAAACAAAACATTTTGGAAGATGCTGTGAATGATTGTGTGTACTCGCAGTTTTGTGTTTATATGGAGGGCTGGCCAAATATTAGACCTTGGGTTATTTTTGTAGATGGTTAGATTTAAAACAACAGCAAAATATATGTGAAAAGCAACATTTTGCATTTGCGAAAACAAAGGCGCAGATCAGATTCGCAGTAACTGAAGCTGATCAGCTTCTTTGTTTTCGCTACATGGATAGCACAATTCCTCTAGTTTCTAAGTCGGAAATTTCCAGCCTCTAAACATCTTCTATGCTTGTACAGCTGGGTTTGTGTTGGACCCGGTCGGAAACCCAAATTGTTGGTTTTCTCATGCCATGGTTCAAATTGTTGGTTGTCTCCATAAAAGCTAAAGTTCTTACAAGGTGTTCTAAAATCAAAGGACGGTCCACTTACATTTTTAATCATGAATAAGCAAACTTCATATATATGATAAATAGTGTTTCTAATTTTACTGCAATATGCATGTGTAAATGTTTGTACTTTGCTGCATGCTTATTCTCTTTGTAAGATATTTGTTTATAAAAAGTAAATACTTATAACAAAAGGATATAGTGTGAGCTAAAGTTATACTTTATGACTGTACAGGTGAATCCAGCTATTCTTGTAAGCGTTTTATCTTTGACTTCCACGGTTTTCAGATTAAAAATCTGACAAAATCAAGTCTCTAATTGACCAGTCATCTTAAATGTTCTGGTTGTGACAGCATGGCTGAATCTACCTTTACTCACATTCTCAACCAGGTGGAACTGCCTTTAATGTGTCTTATGCAGGGCCTCTGAGTAACAAACATTTCTTCGAACAGCAACATGCTTTGGAAAATATAGGCTTACTTTTTTCCCTCAAGATTTTAGTGCAATACATACGAATACATGAACCACCACATCAGAAAACCAACAATTTGCATATGGGAAAACAAAGGCGCAGACCAGTTTGCGGTAACCGCGAAGCTGATCAGCGCCTTTGTTTTCACTACATGGATAATACAATTCCTCTTCTTCGTAAAGCCGAAATTTCAAGCTTCTATCCTGCTTCTGTGACTGTACAGGCTTGTTTGTGTGGGACCTGGTCGGAACCCAAATTGTTGGTTTTCTCATTCAGCGGCTCATATGTGAGTTATACTTAGAGAAAATACATAGATCTAGTGACCGTCTGTATTGCATGCTGCATGGGAGTCATTCTTGCATCTTGGTTACGTAAAACTTCATTGGTCTCATTTCTCCTTTTTATCACAACTTTTCATTTTAAATTCATTTCTGTACATTCTTTACACAACACCGCATCATGTTGTTATATTTTAGTCGAAAATGGAAAGAAATAAAAGAAACGGAAATATGAGGATAGATTGTTTTAGTAAAATCCTTTATACCATATGAGCTGCAGGCTAAATTGTTGAATAAAGTACTGATTGCATATATAAAATGTAATGGCAGCAAACATTTTACTTTAAAAATGATTATACAGCCATTGGCATTCATCCTCTTGCAGATTCAAGAAGTAAAGTACAGTTTAGTTATGAGCTGCAAAGCAAGAAAACAGGTCTATGGGATTTGCGACCAGGTCTGACACAAACCAGTCTGTACCATCGCAGAAGATAGATAGAAGCCTGAAATTTGGGATTTAAGGAGAAGAGGGATTGTACCATCCATGTTGCGAAATTAAAGGCGCTGATCATGCACAGCTGATCTGCGTCTTTGTTTTTGCATAGGCAAAAATCCCGTTTTCTCATGAGAAGGCTCTTATGATAAATGGGCATTACAACATGACCATAGCTGTTGAGTGTTGGATATTGATGTAAAGCATTGATGATTTATAATATGTAATTATTCAACAGTGGAGTGTCTCAACAGAAAAAAAAAGAACTTTGCTAGTACTGGCAAAGATGAAAAATAACCATCCTGTCCTGCTACTATTCTATACTAGCCATTTTGACCATCAAGAATTGTTAAAAAAGAAAATGTGCACCAAATACTGGTAATCTCTCTCCAGAGGTTTGCAAATGAACAGTGTGGTTAGGATAATTGACAGTAAGGATTACCTCCGCTGGCTGTATGAGTAAATCACCGAAAACAAAAGTTGTCATTTGACACAAGCCATTTTAGCCATATGTTAATAGTAGACTGAAGTGATATTTGAGCTGCCTCGTGGGAAAACCAACAATGTGGTTTCCGAACAGGTCCGACACAAATCGGCCTGTACAAGCACAGAAAAGAGCTAGAAGCTTGAAATTTCGGATTTAAGTAAGAGGAATTTAATTCACGAGTAGTGAAAACAAAGGCTCTGATCTGCGTCTTTGTTTTCGCCTATGCAGATTGTTGGTTTTCCTATGGGGCGGCTCATTTGTCTGCTCGATGTGCAAATTTAATCTGGTTAAACGGTTCCCTTACATGCATCTGGCATATTTCTTATCTCTTGTGGCCATGAAAACATTTCCATATTTATCATAACATTATGTCCTACTGAAAAAGATACTTTGTATCGACTACCCTGTATCGACTAGTCTTTGTATCAACTACCCTGTTGAAAGATGCAAAATTTCAGTAATTCTCTTTGGCTCCATGTTGCCAAGTCTAAAGGGTCACTGACGAGACTTCAATAGTCGAAACCGCGGTATGGCCCATCACCTTTCTCATTAATGTGTTCACTGCTCTTAAAGGATCTCAGTTTTAATTTTTATTTGCTATTACTGCAGCTGGTGTTGTGCCGTGTGGCGGCCCTAAAAAGTCTCCCCGTACATCATCCATAGTGCAGGTTATATTTTCTTTTTGGTCCTTTGAGATCAGCGAAGATATTCTGAGAACTCAGAAATTTATTATCGGTTAAGATTCATTTTCTAGCCAATGTTTAATATATTTGGCCCCATTTAGATAACACTAGTCTTTGTATCGACTACCCTGTTGAAAGTTGCAAAATTTCAGTAATTCTCTTTGGCTCCATGTTGCCAAGTCTAAAGGGTCACTGACGAGACTTCAATAGTCGAAACCGCGGTATGGCCCATCACCTTTCTCATTAATGTGTTCACTGCTCTTAAAGGATCTCAGTTTTAATTTTTTTTTTTTTGCATACTCTATTCTTTATAGCTGATCTAAGGTGAGCTTATACCGTAGCATAGTGGTGTTCATTCATTGACCATTTTCATAGAATTTATCTCTGACATGGCTTTGCCAATTTGGTTTTGTGTGGTCAAGGTTAACTAAGATGATGATATAATGTCAGAATTTAAAAAACCAGAGGACCATTGGTCCTGAGAACGCTCACCTGAAGCCTGATCTTGGAGTATTAAGTCATCATGAAATGACCTTGACCTTGAATACTCACACACCTTTATTGACTTCACAAGTTGTCTGCATCTGCAAAGTTTCAGGTCTCAGGCTGCAATAGTTTCCAAACCTAGTGATTTCTGAGAAAACCATAATTTTAATTTTGATTTTTAAATGACCTTGGGTCAAGGTCAACAAATGACCTTGGCCTTCATTAATTACTTACCTTCATTGACTCCATTAGTTGTCTGCATCTAGCAACTTTCAGGTCTCAGGCTGCAACAGTTTCCAAAATATCCATTGTTTTCGTCTTTTCCCATGTAAAAGCCTATGCTTCCAAAATTGACCTCGCCATAAAATAGGTCAAGGTCATCCTAGGGTCATCATTTGATCAAACTATGATGGGCTGGAGTCCCAAATGCTACATACCAAGTTTCATGAAAATCGGCCTGCCGGTTCTAGAGAAGAAGATTTTTGAGTGGTTTTTACCATATATGGGCGTGGCGGCCATCTTGGTCATGTGACATGGATTTCGCAATTAAACTTTCGTCTCCCCTAACCATAGATGCTCCACATAAAATTTCACTTTGATTGGCCAAGCAGTTTCAGAGAAGAAGATCTTTGAAAAGTGTGTATGGACGACAGACTGGCCAAGGTCAAGAGATGACCTTGACCTAAATTAATCACATACCTTCATCTACTCCATTGGTTGTTTGCATCTACCGCTTTTCAGGCCTCAGGCTGCAATAGTTTTCAAAAAATCCATAGTTTTCACTTTTTCCCATGTAAAAGCCTATGTTTCCAAAATTGACATTGCCGTAAAATAGGTCAAGGTCATCCTATGGTCATCATTTGATCAAACTATGATGGGCTGGAGTCCCAAATGCTACATACCAAGTTTCATGAAAATCGGCCTGCCGGTTCTGGAGAAGAAGATTTTTGAGTGGTTATTACCATATATGGGCGTGGCGGCCATCTTGGTCATGTGACCTGAATTTTGCAATCAAACTTTCGTCTCCCCTACCCATGGATGCTCCACATAAAATTTCACTTTGATTGGCCAAGCGGTTTCAGAGAAGAAGATCTTTGAAAAGTGTGTATGGACAACAGACTGGCAAAGGTCAAGAGATGACCATGACCTATATTAATCACATACCTTCATCTACTCCATTAGTTGTTTGCATCTACCACTTTTCAGGCCTCAGGCTGCAATAGTTTCCAAAAAATCCATAGTTTTCACTTTTTCCCATGTAAAAGCCTATGTTTCCAAATTTGACCTTGCCGTAAAATAGGTCAAGGTCATCCAAGGGTCATCATTTTATCAAACTACAATGGGCTGAAGTCCCCGATGCACCATACCAAGTTTCGTGGAAATCGGCCCACCGGTTCTGGAGAAGAAGATTTTTGAAGGGTTTTTACCATATATGGGCGTGGCGGCCATCTTGGTCATGTGACCTGGATTTCGCGATCAAACTTGAAATGCCACTACCCAAGGAGGCTCCACATAAAATTTCAACTAGATCGGCCAAGCGGTTTCAGAGAAGAAGATCTTTGAAATTGTGGACGACGACGGACGGACGCCGGATCATGGCCATCCTATAAGCTCACCTTGTGAGCCTTCGGCTCAGGTGAGCTAAAAATATCGCTTTTCTACAAACTTGACATGATACCATTGGGTCTCAATTGCTGGACCATCACATAGATTTTGAATCTTAGATGACCTTGAACATATTTTACAGCAAGGTCAAATAGTGCTGCTTTTTGGACCATCATGGTATACAGGGGCAAAGAGTAAACATAAATTTGGTTTCCTTGCAATGTTTTCCAATGATTACAACACTAAAATTCATAGGGGACAAGACTTGACTTTGGCATACATAAAGTAGGTCAAGGTCATTCATTTTTTATCATAGTTTGTTTGAACTGATGCTTAACGTCCCAGCTATGGTCATGTTGGGACGTTGCCTCCATTTTATGGGACTTACCCAAAATTAGGATGTCATGACATCCAAAAAGTGCTTAAAATATAACCACACAACTAAGGCACTACGGCATATATAATCATCAAAAGAAGTTTTGCACCATTTAGATTTTTTCATATTTTTAAGTGACATTTTAACTAACAAATCTTAAAGTTAGCTTTTTTGAATTTGCACAGTCTGAAAAAGTTTGATAATGTGTGTGATAAGACCAAAAGTTGTTGCAGAAACGATTTTAGGAAAAATTGAAAATTCCAATTTTCTGTAAATGCTGAAAATTGGAAAATCGAAAAAATTCCACAAAAAAATGCCACAGCATCAAGAACACATTTTTGTTTCCAAATTTACACACAAGAGCTCCAAAGCTAATGATTAAGCCTAAAAACAATTTAAAAAATCTCAAAATTTTAGTAAAAATTCATTTTTTGACAAAATTACAATTTTTGAGAAAAAAAATGATAAATATTGGTAAAAATGAGTAAAATCGAAATTCATTTCAATTTTTGATTATTATGAGATGTTTTGACACCAAAAGTTGCCGCCTGTTTTCTTTCTGTTAAAGGCAATCTCATGTCAAAGATGTTGCATGAGGACTTTTTTGACATGCAGCTTTTTAAAAATTCTGAATTTGGATGAGTTGAAAACCAGTACTTTCAGTTAAACATTAATGGGTGCTGCATGCTGTGTTTGAAAGAAAAACAACCCATTTTATTGGAGAGATGAGTTACTAAACTTTATCTGAGAATTTAAACAAAATCTCAAAAATCGTTATTTTTGGTCAAAAATAGTGTTTTTATAAAAAAAATTCAATTTTTAGTTTTTTGCTTTAAATGATTGCTTTCAGTATCCCGAATGAGGATGTGAAACGAATTCGGGGTTGGAAGCCCAGAAATAAAGATATGGGCTTTTTGCTGCCTCCCAAATTTTGGTGTTTTCAAAAACATGCATTTTTGCACATTTTTATTTAATCTTTTTTAGAAGAAATATTGATTTGTCATTCAGGAAGTCCAGCCCTTTAAGATGGTATTCAGTTTTAAAAGTTTATTTGAAAAATGTCTATACTAGACATTATTTTAAAATGAGAAAAATATTAACTGGTGCAAAACTTCTTTTGATGAGTATATGTATGAATGGTTCGACTTGAAACCACTTTTCTTGGGCAGGCTCAGACCAAGTGTTCGTCCGCTAATAAAGTTTTTTTTATTCAGATAAAAGTTATTAATTTTGATATCTATGTTGATTTAATCTTTCAGCTATGTGTTACGCTTAGGGCTCCAATCCTCTTTCTCTCATACGGAAAGATAAAAAATGTCCTGACTGAATGCTAATCTGATTATTTGTCGAAGACATCTCAGATCATTTTTGACCTGCATCCGGGTTTTTTCCCATATGGAAGATGAAAAAGGCCACAAACTGCATGTCTTTAAAAAGTACTTTAAGATGATGTTTTTTACTATACAAGCCATCATTTGTCCTTATTGTTATTCATTTTAATCGCTTTTGTGTGACGAAAGCTTTTGCAAAGAAAAATTAAAATCTAAAATCTGTGGATTTTGAAATTTTATGATCCATGCAGGCCATCGTAGATAAGATGCGTTCGGATTTTCTCCATTAAATATAGGCGTGTTCGGATCAAAGGCTCTGCTGAACAGAACGAGTCGTTTCGGTCTAGCGACTCTTAAGGACACTCGCCGTAAGGACATTTGAAAAGCATTTCCTCTCAGTCATGTCTGGAGTTGGCTCTGCAAGAGTCATACTGTCTGTCTGTCTCTCTCTCCTGCATCCTGTACCCTATTGCAGAACAGATATTAATATTCGACAATTATCTTTTTTAAAGATGTTTCTTGTTTTACAGTTTGAGCTGCCTTGTGAGAAAACCAACAATGTGGTTTTCGAACAGGTCCGACACAAACTGGTCTGTACCGTCACAGAAGACTTGAAATTTTGGATTTAGAAAGTAGTGGCATTATACTATCTATGTAGGGAAAACAAAGGTGCTGATCAGCTTCGCAGTCACTGCGAAGCTGATCTGTAACAGCGAAGGTGCTGATCAGCTTCGCAGTCACTGCGAAGCTGATCTGTAACGGCGAAGCTGATCTGCGCCTTTTTTTGCCCATGCAGATTGTTGGTTTCCTCATGTGGCGGCTCATTTACTGGGTATAAACCAGTAACAAGGTTGTATCCCATTTTAAAAGAGAATAGATTTGGACATGAAAAAGAATATTTATATGACCATACTTCCTCTAACTGATTCAAGAATAGTAGTCCGCATTTAATGGTGTTAAATGTGCACGAAATACTGCTTATTAACCTTAAGCCAAGTAGCATATTTTTTTCCACTTTTTTTGTCACTAGCTACAACCTCTATCAAAACTGGTGGAGTTTCTTTTCAAAATAAGAAAGATACTGACTTTGCAAATTTAATAAAGGTGGACATTTAAGGCAAGCAGCAGGGTATGATAGTAATCTACTGACTTAACTTTTTTCTCTGAGTATATATTTTTAAAGCCCCGTTTACACATTCAAGATTTTTGGTTTAAACATATTTATTTGTTCTATTAATAAACATACACATTTACATATGTAAATACACAAACAGTACAAAAGGATTTGAACGGAAGCTGTAAAAGCTTATAAGTTCATCTCCCCAAACATTATTGCTACATTAATATCGGAGTGCATTTCGACAATCATTTTTCGTCATAAATTTTAGCTTTCAGAGATGTTATACATTTACATATGAGAAAAGAATGGAACAGAATGAATACATGTACATTGGAGGAAAAATAAAACATAACTATACATGGAATACAATTTTACAGATTTGACTTAATATGATATTAGTGATCACTTTAAATGCTAAAACGTAATTCAATGTAAGTGGTATTACATAATGAATAAGTGCTTCGTTAAAATTTCAACATACTAGTCACAAATATGTCAAAAAGAAAGCAGAAAAAAACCAAAGACACACGATTTTTGGCTACGGTGCCGCTACGATTCGCCACGATTTGTGAAATCGTGTACCGTGGTGTACCGTAGTGATTCGTAGTGATAGTTCGTCTCTCACTAATGAGAAAGACCATCATTATTTCTTGAATAGTGCTGATGTGTGTTGGTGAGTTCTTTGATGGCTGACTAGGCCAATTCTGGCTCTAAACTGTCGGTTGCAAGTAGAGCAAGTCAATGTCATAGAGTCTGCTGGTGGCACATTTGTTTTGGCTTTGCGCTCTCTTCGCTTTCTTTCAGCTTCACAGATTCTCTTCTTTTCATAGAGAGCTGCTCCTTTGTTGATGAGACCTCGCCACTTTGATCGCTCCTGTGCAGTCTGTTCCCAGGACCCCATTGGTATTTCGAAATCCTTCAGAGAGGCTTTGAGGGTGTCTTTGTAGCGTTTCTTCTGGCCACCTTGAGAGCGCTTTCCCTCCTGTAGTTCTCCATAGAAAACTTTCTTTGGAAGTCGCGCATCAGGCATTCTTATAACATGGCCAGTCCATCTTAGCTGTGCTAGCTTTAAGACTGTATGCATGCTTTGCATCCCTGCTTTCCTCAGGACCTCTGTGTCTGGAATCTTGTCCTGCCACTTGATTTTTAACAACTTTCTCAAACAGCTTAAGTGGAAATGGTTAAGTCTCTTTGCATGGCGTTGGTATACTGTCCAGGTCTCACATGCATACAAGAGGGTTGGCAGTACCACAGCCTTGTAGACTTTCAGCTTGGTGTCAAGCTTGATTCCATTTCGCTCCCAGACATTTGCACGGAGTCTTCCGAATGCCACACTAGCTTTTGCAATTCTGGCAGTGATCTCATCATCAATATGCACTGCTCTGGAGAGAGTGCTTCCCAGGTAGGTGAACTTGTCAACAACTTTCAGTTTTTGCCCATTCACAGTGATGGTTGGTTCATTATATGGTTTTCCGGGGGCTGGTTGGTGTACAACCTCTGTCTTTTTTGTGCTGATTGTGAGATCATAGTTATCACATGACTGTGAGACTTGATCCATGGCTCTTTGCATTTTTGCCTCTGTGTTGGCATTCTTATCCATATCATAGAGGAGCTCATCTAGCACATCAGTCTGGACCTTAGTTTTGGCTTGCAACCTTCTGAGGTTGAATATGTTGCCATCAAAACGGTACCTGATTGGAAAACCAGTGTCACTGTCCTGAAAAGCATCCATAAGCATGGCAGAAAACATCATGCTGAACAGTGTTGGTGCCAGAACACAGCCTTGTTTGACCCCATTTGTTACTTCAAATGGTTCAGAGAACTCTCCATCATTTTGCACACGTGCCTGCATGCCATCATGAAACTGCCGCACCATAGCTATGAACCTGGGTGGACAGCCAAACTTGGCCATGATTTTCCAGAGTCCATCACGACTAACAGTGTCAAAAGCTTTGGTGAGGTCAACAAACGTCATGTATAGATCTACATTCTGTTCTTGGCATTTCTCCTGAAGCTGTCTTGCTGTGAAGATCATGTCTATTGTCCCTCTGTCTTTTCTGAATCCACATTGACTTTCTGGGATAAGTCCCGTCTGATCAAGATGAGCATTCAGACGATTCAACAGAATTTTTGCAAGTATCTTCCCAGCAATTGATAGGAGGGAGATGCCTCTGTGATTGTCACAGACTTGAGGATTTCCTTTCCGCTTGTATAGGTGGATTATGGATGCATCCTTAAATTCTTGTGGGATAGCCTCCTTCCTCCACATACAGTGAAACAACTCTGTCAGTTTCTCTGCCATGGGTAGCCCCCCAGCCTTGTAAACTTCGACAGGAATTGCATCTGCACCTGGCGCTTTGCCAGATGATAGTTGTTGAACTGCTTTTCTTGTTTCCGTAACGGTAGGAAATTCATCTAACAGAACACTGCACTCTATCTGTGGAAGTCTGTCGATTGCATCCTGATTGATGCTTGATGGTCGATTAAGCACACTATTGAAGTGTTCTGCCCACCTTTCCAAGATAGCTTCTTTATCTGTGAGAAGAGTGTTTCCATCTGCACTGAGCAATGTGGTGGCTCCAGAACTCTTTGGACCATAAATGGTTTTCAGTGCATCATGAAATTTCTTCATGTCCTTTCTATCCGCAAAAGACTGAATTTCTTCTGTTTTCTTCCTCAGCCAGGAATCTTGCATGTCCCTAAGCTTGGTCTGGACTGTCTTAGAAATGTTGCTGTAGGCTGCTTTCTTTGATACTGAGCTAGTATCATCTTGATGTGCCTTGAGCAAACGGTGCTTTTCTTCAAGAAGCCTCTGAATTTCATCATCATTCTCATCAAACCAGTCTTGATGTTTGCGAGATGGATGGCCTAAGGTGCTTGCAGCTGAAGAAAGAACTGTTTTATGGAAAACTGTCCAGTTTTCTTCGGGGTCCTCTGAACTGAGATTCGTTGCATCCAGTTGGTTGCAAATGTCTGTTAAGAAATCTTGTCTCATGCTGTCTTTATTCAGCTTTGAGACATCCAGTCTCTTAGGAGCTTTCTTGCCTTGAGGTCGCCTCGCAGGCTGTATTCTTAGGTTGAGTTTGCTGACAACCAGTCTATGATCTGTCCAGCAGTCTGCACCACACATAGTCTTTGTCACTTTAACATCCTGCCTGTCTGTTCTCCGCACTATGACATAGTCTATGAGATGCCAGTGTTTGGAACGGGGATGCATCCAGGATGTTTTGTTCCTATTAGGTAGACGGAAGACTGTGTTGGTGATTAGAAGATCATGTTCAGCACACTTCCTGAGAAGCAAGAGACCATTGCTGTTGCACTTTCCAACCCCTTCTGGACCTATAACTCCTTCCCAGGTCTGGTGGTCTGTACCCACTCTGGCATTAAAGTCGCCAAGACGGATAAGCTTGTCTGTGCGGGGTGTTGCAGAAATAACATTGTCTAGGTCATCATAGAACTTGTCCTTGACCTCATCTGGATTGGTCATTGTGGGTGCATAAGCACTGACAATAGTTGCATGTTTATTGCCTGACAGAGGAAGTCTCAATGTCATTAGACGGTCATTAATGCCTTTTGGCAATCCTGACAGTTTACCAACAAGTTCTGTTTTGATGGCAAAGCCAACTCCTGCTTCACGCCTCTCTTCACTTTTGCGTCCACTCCAGAAGAAGGTGTATCCAGCACCAACTTCTTTGATCTCCCCAACATCTGCGAACCGAGTCTCACTCAATGCAGCTATCTGTATATCATACCTCCCAAGTTCTCTGCCCACAAGGGCCGTTCTACGCTGTGGTCTATCTGACCCAGCACTATCCATTAAAGTGCGCACATTCCATGCGCCAATCCGTAAGGGGATTACTCTAGCTTTTTTCTTTGTATTTCGACCGCGCTGATCGCGGTTAACCAGCCAGGGGGTTTGAAGCAGGCAATTGTTTAGGGCACCTTTTCTAGCCCCTTCCCCATGCTACGGGGGTGAGCAGTGCGGTCCTAAATAGGTCAGCTCAGTCACTCAGTCGACTGCCGAATTCTGCTTACTGCTTCTCCTCACAGAAAACGACCATTGGAACTGAGCCGCCTGTGTGCAGGTCTGCAACTACAGCTCCCAGTGTGTCCTACACCTGCTGCTTCGCCACTCGCCCATCGCCACAGGACTTTGTAGGTATGTGGGTGCAAGTGTGGTGAAATTGTGTGTATGCAAGTGCTTGTGTGTTGAGAAATAAGATGACATGCGCTATGAAATTGGATTATAGTGAGGAAGAGGTGCGCAACGTCAACCTCACTCTCTAGTCCTCGCCCAGCTGCGCCCAGAGGCAAGACACAGGTCAAGACGTCTGGAGTTGGGTTTGGATGCAGTGGATGACCGTAACATCTTTAGTGCCTTGTCACGCTCTGCATGTTCCACAACATGTTGCTGTATCGCTTTCTGAACCGTTGAATCAGATGATTTCTTCCGCTCCATCTACCGAAACAGTCTTTGCATATCTGGACTAGGCATATCCAGACACACAGGTTTGATTTTGGAGTTTCCTTCTCCTAGATGAATTGCTGGCCACAGCTGAAGAGCTCCATCTACCCTTTCTTAGGTTTTGTTTAGAGACCTGTAAACTCCTAGGAGGGCTGTCAACCAAGACTAATGAGTTCCCCCTGCCCAGCTAGATTTTTGTGTAGAGAACTAGCTTAACTCCTAGATGAGTTGCCTTCCAAGGCTAACGAGCCCCATCTGCACCGCATGACAACAGGTAGTACTGATTACATGTTACAGTAGCAGTTAAACTGACCTGACTAGTAGTGATTCGTAGTAGAACCGTGGTGAATCGTGGTGAATCTTGATGAATCGTGATGATTCGGGAAACTCCACGGTAGCGATACGGAAGTTTTAAACTGTTTAAAACATTCGTGGCGTATCGTGGTGAATCGTGGCGGTAATTGGGCGTGGCCTAATTCGTAGCGCAACCGTAGCGGAATCGTGCTTATTCGTACTGACACCGTAGCTATATTCGCGGCTATTCGTGAGAGATCGTAGCCAATCGTGGAGCTCCGTAGCGAAACCGTGGAATCTTTGACACCACGAACTCTCACGATTCACCACGAATTGTGTACGGTTGTCCTACGAATCATCCACGGTTTCGCTACGGAGCTCCACGATTGGCCACGACGGCTACCGCCGTGAATCGTACTAGTACCGTATCGAACCGTACAAGCACCGTGAGCATTCGTTGTGCCACCGTGGTTAATTAATCCTCCTTGACCGTAGCGTTGCCGTCATGAATCGTCATTGATTCGTAGCGATACCTTACAGACACCGTACTAATATCGTGGACATTCTTACTGGAATCGTAGTCACACTGAATATTTCCACTTTTCGCCACGATTCACCCCGATTTTTCTGACCATGAGAAATCGGGGTTAATCGTGGTGAATCGTAGAGAAAATCGTGAATGTGTAAACGGGGCTTTACTGACATGATTTATACTCCTCAAAAAGTTGTTAAATGTCCAAATGTTTTGCTCAACAACTTTACTATGTATTATTTCCGGGGGCGGGTTGATGAATATGGGTTGAGTTCAGGTCATTATGGACATTACCTCTTTAGCCGGTTTAGACTGGTTAGGATACTGTACTCTTAAATGACGATTTATGATAAGACGTCACGAAGGCGATGGACTCGTTAACTCAGTGTTTTAGCCATGCGGAAACTTAACAAAATGTATACAAAAAAGCGGTCGCGTGATACGAAAAAAAAAAAAAAAAAAAAAAAAAAAAAAAAAAAAAAAAAAATAAATAAATAAATAAATAAAAAAAAAATAAAAAATAACAGCATATACTGTCGTACTTTCTAAATTGGGATCTGTGCACTACTTTATCTGATGGGACTTCGTCCGTACACGCCGAGCTCTGCTCAAAATCTCCACACATGTTTTTCGCATTGTCTGAATAACGAGTGCTAATTTTACTAGTAGATAATGATGATGATAAGTCTTATAAAAGGCGTGTCGTTGTTGAGCTACAGCAAACATGAGTAAAACCAATGGACCACATGTTAGACCGGTATTCACGTAACACGTTTTTGTGGAATCGAGGTACATGTATAATTAATTTTGATGCACTATGTTGTGTTCGTTTTTATTAACGACAAACCAACAGTTTTGGTCATAGAGAGACGGAACACATGATCGGTTCATAAAAACACATATATAAAAAAGTCGCCTGTCAGCTGTGCAGTAACTGCACAGCTGATCAGCGCCTTCGTTTTCACTACACGGATAGTACAATCCCAGTTCTTCTTAAATCCAAAATTTTAAGCATCTAGATTTCTTCTGGTACTGCAGCCGGGCCATTTGTGTCGGACCTGGTTGGCTTTCTCTTGCAAAGGCCCACTTATTATCTTGGCGCACATTAAACTGCAGGAAACAAGTCTATGAGCAGTTTTGAGTTTGTCCAGATATTGACACAACACTGCAAGAAAGAAGGAAGAAAACTGATTAGATTCATCATTATTGGCAGGTATTAAACTAGACTTCAGGTGGCAAAATGAAACATGCCGGACCATGTGCGCTTATGCACATTTTCACCAGAAAAGAAATTCATACGCGCATGTACAGTAATTATCTAGAGCGAATACGGTAGCTTTTATGCTGCGACAATGCATCACAGCATTGCGACGTCTCTCTTGTTATTGATAGCACGCCAAAGTCTTGCTGTTAAATGTGTTTTCTTTGCTGTTTTTGGTCGTGACCTGGTCCATTCATTATTGATAATCCTCCTTTGATTTAGCTTAATCACAGTTGACTTGCGTCAAAAAGGCAAAGAGATCAGTCAGTCACAAAGTTATTTATTGTTTCCCATTTGTGGTGTGTCCGGTGAATGAATATTTGAATATTCGACCACACTTGAGTTTCGCGCGGCGCAGGAGATTTTTGGTATCGAAATTCTTCATCTATAAGCCATTGTAAGCGTTGGTAATTTTAACCAGGGAATTTCCAGTGGAATACAATTCAATATATTCCGTATCTGTTTAGTGTTTAGACAGTTTGTTACTCAATAGAGAGCCGCCGCATTGTTTGTATTAAAATCGAAATTTCGACGATATGACTGAGCCGCCGCGTGGGAAAACCAACAATCTGCTTATGCGAAAACAAAGACGCAGATCAGCTTCGCAGTAACTGCGAAGCTGATCAGCGCCTTTGTTTTCGCTACATTGATAGTGCAATTCCTCTTCTACTTATATCCAAAATTTCAAGCTTCTAGCCTGCTCCTGTGACTGTACAGGCTGGTTTATATCATACCTGGTCGGAAGCTGAAATTGTTAGTTTTCTCATGCACATACTCATGTCTAACCAGTATTGACGCTCTGTCAAAGAGTGTAACTTTTCAGTGACAGAAATCATTACAGGGAGGAACAGTGGGTGATCTACCACAGTGATAGCCGGCAGTCGAAAGCGCCGTCGACAATCGGCGACAAAACTGAAATTTTTTGCCGCTTAGAAAATAGACCAACTAAAATTTTCAACTGACTTTTGGCGCTTCTTCAAATATTGATCTGCAACAAAAATACGTTGTTTTCCGTGGTCGGCGACCATTAGCGTTTTGGATTGCCAACTATCTCGTACTTTTGACGGAATGTTAGAATACAAGTAGTTCCATAGTCTTTAAGTGTGAGTCTTTTAGTGTGACAATACTCAATTTCGGCGACAAAGAAGGGTCACTGAACAACGTTTTTTTTCTTTGAAAGTTAAAAATGAACGCAGACATGGATAAAGCGAACTCACAACCGGGTACACCGATGGAAACATCTCCACTTATGTCGGTGGAAATTACGGAAATAGTTCCCTGTGAGGAACTGTCTACGGGAAATAGGATACTTAGTCACGTGAGACGGAATTTGCTCCTGATTACGACGTTAATTGGAGTCGTAGTTGGGTTCGGGATTGGGTTTGGGGTGAGGCCTTATCGCCCCACGGATACTTCTCTCATGTGGATAGGTAAGATTTTATTTCAACCAATTATCATTGATTCTTTTCTGACTGTTGTTATCAGTAATGCGCATTTAGTACTGGTAAACCGTATCGTGAGTGGAGCCTGTGTAAAATGACCGATTTGACTACTGACTTTACTTTTTTGACATTTTGCTGAAAAGTAATTACGTCTATTGTATTTTGAGGTCGCTGTACCACCTTACATGCGCATTAAGATATGAGCCGCCTCGTGGGAAAACCAATAATGTGGTTTCCGAACAGGTCCGACACAAACCGAGCTGTACAAGCACAGAAGCAAGCTAGCAGCTTGAAATTTCGGATTTAAGTAGAAGAGGAATTGTACTATCCGTATAGCGAAAACAAAGGCGCTGATCAGCTTCGCGGTTACCGCGAAGCTGATCTGCGTCTTTGTTTTCGCCTATGCAGATTGTTGGTTTTCCCATGGGATGGCTCATATCAAGTTGACTTTTTTCAAACCATCATTTTTATTTTATGGAGGTCAACAGTGTGAAATTTCAAATTTTTGTGTACAAAACTTGGTTACGAACTTGCCATGAGCCGTGACACGAGAAAACCGGTCTTCGGGGTTTACGACCAGGTCTGACACAAACCGACCTATGCAGAGAAGGCTAGAAGCTTGAAATTTCGAATTTAATAAGAAAAAGAATTGTATTATCCGTGTAGCCAAAATAAAGGTGCTGATCAAAATCCGGTTTTCATATGATGTGGCTTAAACGTAGGGTCTTGCATATGCAAATGCAAAGCACATGTAACCTTAGCCGAATATAATTCACGGTGGTATGAAACTTGCATATCAACAAAGATTGTTTATAATTTAATAAAATGTCATTAATGCAAGTTTAATTTAACTATTAAAATATGATTGAAGTCCTAACCTAACATCGTATCGGTTGTTCAAAAAGGCAGCTCAAACTATGAAGCCTACATGTAGCTGCCCTTAACAGCAATAAAGTTTATAGGGATCAACCATGGTTTTCAGTGTTCAAACATTCGATGGATCACGAGGAAGGTGTTTGAACACAAGGCCGCAGGCCGCGTGTTCAAACACCTTCCGAGTGATCCAGCGAATGTTTGAACACTGAAACAAACCATGGTTGATCGCTATTCTTGCATTTTCACTGAAATGCACTTTAAATCGCATGAAAATAACATTAACAACGTCAAAACTCACAGAAAACCGCGGAGTAGCCTGGTTCCCGTCGTCAAACCCCAAACCGTCCGAGAATGATAATGAAGGAGTCGGGTACCAGACTAACCGCGGAGCTTCTTCAACGTCGGCCATTTTGTTTCTACGAAAAACATGACGTCATGTCGCATTGACCAATGACGTCGGCCAAAACCCATGTTCAAACGGCACGTGAATTTCATGATTTGAACATGGGTTTTTGCTGTTTGAACACGGCTTTCGACCAATCGAAAACGGCTTCAAACGGCTATGTGCATTGATTTCTATGCAAGAATATAGGGATCAACCATGGTTTTCAGTGTTCAAACATTCGATGGATCACGAGGAAGGTGTTTGAACACAAGGCCGCAGGCCGCGTGTTCAAACACCTTCCGAGTGATCCAGCGAATGTTTGAACACTGAAACAAACCATGGTTGATCGCTATTCTTGCATTTTCACTCTTATCCACTGAAAATCTCATGAATTTAACATTAACAACGTAAAAACTCACCAAAAACCGCAGAGCTTCTTCCACGTCAGCCATTTTGTTTCTACAAAACACATGACGTCACGTCGCATTGACCAATGACGTCGGCTAAAACCCATGTTCAAACGGCACGTGAATTTCATGATTTGAACATGGGTTTTGCTGTTTGAACACGGCTTATGACCAATCGAAAACGGCCTCAAAACATATTCTCTCTTACCGATCATTTTCTTATCTAAACCGACTGGTATATATGTTTTACGTCCCAGTCAACAGCAATGACCATGTCGGGACATGGCCTCCATTTTATGGGACTTTTACACAACATTAGGATGTCATGACACACAAATGTGCTATATTTGAAAGCGAAGAATCTACATGATTGTGAACGATCGTTGTCCTTCAGGCGACTTGTAAAGTTTTGATCAGTTTTTCTGTAAAATAAACTTTCTTTTTTCCTCTGCCTATTATGCCTAGTCGCACACGACGAAAATTCAAAATAACATAACCGATTTTAACTTTTGATATCCCCATAATCGAACTTACCATAATCTCAAATCAAAACAAATCTTAATCTGAATTTTCACAATTGTTATTTGAGTCACTGCATGATTAAACTTGCACAGTGCTTGTCTTCTTTTGTTTTTTTCCTAGTCACCCCAAAACTAGTAATCCACGTCTCTACTGCGCCCATCTTCTAGTTTGTGTGAAACCAGGGATACAGCGGGTTTTAAAATGCCGAGGCTCATTTAAAGATTACCTATAGGTGGAGTTAAAGACTCTAAAGCTTCTGACATAGCTGCGGCGTCTGAAAAGCCTGGGTTAAAGTCTGATCATTTTTTCTCATTTTTATTTTTTCGTTTCTTGGTCAATATCTACGGAAATCAATAACGGCTACCGATACCTTTGATGTGGAATTTTATAATGTACTCATTGTCGAAATAAAACACCATTAAAACAGTATTTGGAAAAATAATTATATTGACGACTGGACCCAGGCTACGTCTGAACGACACCGATCGTCTTGGCTTCGTTTTAAACCACCATCAAACAAGCCGTGCAATACCGAACCGAACTGACTGGGGGCGAGTTGTGTAAGAGGCGAAATGTCCAGAAACCTTTTCTTGTAGCACAAAAAAGCAAATATACAATTTTCTGATTAAATCGCATATATTTTGCAAGACGAAAAACGATAAGAAGTAAACAGCTTTTAAGATTAAAGCTTACAAATTATTAACAGAGAATAGAAATATTATTGAAACCACAAGAGCAGAAAACCTTTAATAATGGCACCTAAGGAAACAAACAGATTAGACGCTCCATGCATATTTGCGCTGTTTTGATTTTTTTTTCCTGATCTCACATTGTAAAAATATATGAGCCGCCGCATTGGAAAACCAACAATCTGCATAGGCGAAAACAACAGCGCTGATCAGCTTCGCAGTAACAAAGGCGCAGATCAGCTTCGCAGTGAAGCTGATCAGCGACACAGATAGTACAATCCCTCTTCATCTCAAATCTGAAATTTCAAGCTTCTAGCTTTTATTTATGCTGTGACTGTACAGCCTGGCTTGTGTCGGACCTGGTCCGAATTGTGGGTTTTCTGATGCACAGGCGCATATAAGAGATTTAAATGAAAATTATCTTTTTCTTATCTTTGCTCAAAACATTGTGGGTACACGTTAGAACCGCCTCACCGAGGCGGTTCTAACGAGTACCCACAATCTATGTTTTGGAGCAAAAATAAAGAAAAATAGGTACACCCTGCATACCCCAGTTTTGCTATGTAAAAGTGGGGTTCAAGGGGGTATCCAAGGGTACTAAGTCCACTTCGTTCCTTACGACGTGGACTTAGTACCCTTTGCTTGCGAAGATGGGGGTGCATTCATGTCACGGACGTGTTTTCCTGAGTGCTATTGTGCCCACATTCGGAGGAAAACTGTTGTACCCACATCAGATACACATCATGAAGTGCAATCATACATGAAACTATACCTCATATTGCCTAGAGTGCACATACATGCACAACATGTATTTGAGCCTGTAGACTACATATTTTCAAACTAACAATTTCTTCATTCTGCGTTTCCCTCAGTCCCTTTGGGAAAAACACCATCACCAATAATGGCTTCCAATACAGCACCGACTTCATTTCTTATTTATCTCGTGTCAAATTAATGAAACAAGAGTAACACCATTAGGTGTTCATTTCAGTCTCTCTCACGGTCGGGTTCTGCAAGTATTTACAATGATCAATATACCTCAAGATGCGAAGTTGTGAAATAATGGCGTTTAATTTCTAAGAAAGTGCTATGTTTTTCCCGTTTGAGCTAGACTCGTCATAAATTGTTCTTCTTAGACACAAGCCATGTGAAAACATCCATCTAGGAACTTTATATTATTAACGCTAAAACTGGCTATAAAAGCAAATTCATATCGAAAACACGTCCATGAAAAGTATACCCCTGGAAGTCCTATTTTATATACTAAAACGGAGGTGTGATGGGGTGTCATTTTTTTTCTTATTGTTGATCAAAAACAAAGATTGAGGATACTCATTAGAACCGTATTGGCGAGGCGGCTGTGGTGTGTACCAACAATCAGTGTTTTGAGCACAAACAAGAAAAATATCAAACTTTTTCCAAAGAAATTTCCAAATTTTACAGCCCAAAACAATATTTGTGTATTGATGGACAAGTTTTCGTAATGTGCATCTTCTTCAGAATTGACAAGCGATTAATATCCTGAATTTGTTGTAGGGAAACTGAAGTTTTATACGATTGGGATTTGTAGCTCAAAAATAACGTAAATGTGACATAACGTCAATACATAGCTTCAATCTTAAGAGTATGGCCACATTGTAAAAGAAGTGCACGCAGTCTTGCTTTCTAATTCTAGCGAAGCAGCATACAGGTATATAGATTTACCCCTCATCGAAATGAAGAGACATTGACCACTTAATTTCAAGGAACCATTGCCAATGCATGTACGTGATGCTCTCCAATGTTCAACGAAGTCAAAAGACACGCGACACGCTCATCAGTACAACCCCAGCGCCTAATAGCGCATGATCGACATATAACAGACTGGGTTATAAGTCGAACGCTTTTCTTCTGAATCTGTGTTATATGCAATGCTTGTATAAAATGCTTTGCATGTCTTGTTTAACGCGTTTTGTTCCATGGGCGTTGGTTGTTGAATTTTGGTATAAGATAATGTTATTGGCCCCCGCCCATTGAGACCTAAAGAAATAGATGGGCTGCTTGTGCATTCAGGCAAAGCTTATACGTCACTGACTGGCCATCTGATTACTGGTTAACCGCTCTGGTATGAGCTTGCCCAGGAAAACTGGTTCAAGGCAAACCATCCATACATTTAAGCATTTGCAGGTATCCTTGGCGAGCTGTACATGAGATCCCTGAAAGTCACCATTCTACCTCTAATAGTGTCCAGTGTGATAGCAGGTAAGCTGCGGACGGAGTCGCTAGTATACGGAAGCCGATAGGGGACATTCATATCTCTATTAACTTTTTGTTCTATGACTTTGATAAATGAATGTCCCCTATCGGCTTCCGTACTAGTAGTATACAGGAGATCATTCAGGTAGTTAGTAGTATGGGGGCCGCTTCAGCGCCATTTACTTTAGCCTTACTACATCATTGCAATATTATAGCAAATACTAAATGTGTCATTCATCGTTAATGTAATTTTTAGCAGGTTAATTTTTGCTTCGTTTTCGCAGAACATCTTAAATATGCATTCAGTCATGTCTGGTGAGAATAAATTTTGCTTCGTGTACTTTTTTGTCTATGGGCTCGATTTTCTACCAAAGTGTCAGCAGAAGCGTGTATGGATTGACGTAAAGCATAGTTTGAAGTAACTTTCCTCGGCACTTTAAAATCATCATTTTATAATTTTAGTTAAATATCTCGTTTGTAGACAAAACAATTGAAATGAAAGAAATAAAACAGCGGAGACATATTCTCGCAATAAAACAACACTAATTCAGTATCCGCGACCCTTCGAGATCACCGATAGGCAAATCCACCATTTTATAAAGGTGTGTCCATTTGAAATAGGCCTGACAAGATGGGCCAAGTTTCACTGGCTTCTCACTGAGTTTTGTCTACAACGAAGACGAATGATTGAATTTAAGTTTGTTTTCTCCCTAGGCGCAGCATCGATGGACCCAAAGTCGAATGGTAAAGTGAGTATGCTGGCCCTGGCATACGTGCTGGTGACGAACCTGTTTGGTGTCCTCATGGCGTTAGCTCTCTTTTTCTCATTCAGTATTGGTAAGATCTAACTAATATCGTTTATCTAATTTCAGTATTAAATTGCAAGCAATTTTGACATTGGTTTGCACTCTAAACATGCACAGACTCAGAACAAAATTGGAGAGGGATCCCAGCACAAAAGAATGTCCCGATAATGCCGTACATCATTTACAAAAATTGATTGAAAACTGAAAACTGAAAGCTGAAAACTCCGTTGTATGTTACCATCTCTTTGAGAATTTCAGAGAGAAGATTTGGATGTAATTTAAATTGGAAACAGAATACAATGTGGACTCCGATTACGATATACGATGTTTACTATTTTTATTGCTTCTTACAATTATATAACTACGATTAAATACATGGCGGTAACGTCAATAATCGAAACCTAGCAACCGGCGTTACGTGATGAACATCCGGCGTTATTAAAGTCCTGTATCGCGAGATAGTTTTCTGCCGACCATTTCTTCCCCTCCTCAAAATGTCTATTTTGAAAATCTTAAATGTATATAGTTTTCTATTTTGAATGTAAGATTAAACAAGATATACACTGTTGTATAAAGTGTACGAGAAAAATGATCTAATATAAAGTTTCTGAACAGTTTTTCTCCAGTATGGATGCGTTCAAGATAAAGTTCCAATGTCATCTACCAATCACATTCAAGTGGGCATAGCTTCGTGATGGGTCGTGTAATGAAATTCTGTCCCACCTGTACCTTCGCAACTCGAACTCGTCCATCTGGCCCGGGGTAGACCTCTGTAACTCTTCCAACGTCCACGCGCTGTGTCAGTCGACATCACCAACACGACTTCTCCTGTATGTAGATCCCGGCGTTCTTGGTTCCACTTCTTCCGACTGCTGAGTCCCGGCAACCAATCTTGCAGCCAGCGTTGCCAGAAATGTCTCACGAGCTCTTGAACCCGGCGCCAACGTTTCCGTGGGTTGAAACTGGTGTTATCTACCGATGTCGGGGCAAACTGACCGCCCATTTGCCCATGTAGAAAATGGTTAGGCGTCAACGGTATATCATCTGTAGGGTTTGCTGATTGGTAAGTCAGCGGCCGGGAATTTATCAGTGCCTCAGCACCGACAATGGCCGATAATAACTCTAAGTCTGTTATGTCTGCGTTCCCCAAAATAGCGTTCATAGCCCTTTTCGCCGCTTTTATCATCGTTTCGTGCACTCCACCAAAGTGAGGCGCTAGAGGTGGATTGAAGTACCACGCCACACCTTTGTTTGCGAGTGATTCGTTGATCTTGCCTGGTTCTAACTGGGACAGCAACTGTTTTAGTTCCTTATCTGCTGCTTTTAGATTGGTTCCGTTGTCGGAATACACCTCATCCGGTAGCCCTCTCCTACTGGCTATTCTATAAAATGCATTTAAGAAAGAATCTGTATCCAGTGAGAACGAAATTTCCAAATGGACTGCTCTAGTTGCTAAGCAGGTGAACAAACATAAATACCTCTTCTGTCGACGTCTCCCTCGGCCTTGTATTGTTGTAAATGGTCCACCATAGTCCACTGACGTTCTAGTGAAGGCTCTGATTGATGTCTTCAGTCGAGAAAGAGGCAATGGAGCCATGATTTGCTTACACGCTTTCGCTTTTCTTCGTCTACATTCGGAACACCTTTTCTCCCACTCCCGTATAGCTTCACGTCCAGACATAATCCAGTAACGTGCGGATATTGCTGCCAGTGTTTGGTTGGTACCAGATGCATGGTTCCCCTTTTCGTGGTAATCTTTGACGATCAGTTTTGTAATCCAGCTTTGTCTGGGAAGTATGATTGGATACCTAACATCAAATGACAAGAATTTAGCATGTTTCAGTCGTCCATCTGACCGCATCAAACCATCACCGTCCACTTTTGGTTGCAATCCGATTAACTTGCTACTTGATGATATTGGTCTGCCGTGCGACAAGGCATTCCATTCTTCTGAGAACTCCGTGCTCTGAGCATATCTTATTAACTGAGTTTCTGATCGGATTAGCTCACTTGATCGTAACTCGCCAGCTGTCCTGTCCGATGCTAGTCTACGACAGTTGTCTGTGAAACGATTGACCCAAGCCAATATTCTCTTTATCTTCAGCCAGCTTGAGTGACGATAGGGGTCGAGTGGAAAAGCTACCTCGTTGCTCAATGTGATGAAGGCATAGTCTATTTCATCACCAGCTTCTGAACACTTGCTTTTGGACTGTGTCTGTTTTGACCTAGAACTCGTCTTCATTTCGTCATCTCCTGGTGGCTTTTGTGAACGAGAGACTTTGCTAACGACTCTGAAGTAGAAATTCTGGTCCTCTCCACCATGTATGACAGTCTATAAGGTCAGTTGCACTCATGCCTCGGCTCAAAATATCTGCTGGATTAAGATCTGTCGGCACGTACCTCCACTGGTCGGGTCTAGTAGATGTTTGGATCTCTCCAATTCTGTTTGCTACGAAGGGCTTGAACTCCCGACTACGACCGTGGATCCACCATAGAACGTTCAAGCTGTCAGACCAAAAGCAGGAGTTACTCACTGGCAGTTCAAGAACCTCGTTTATCCTGATAGTGAGTCTAAGCCCGACCACAGCAGCCATCAACTCCAAACGCGGGATGCTTGTAGCCGTGTAGGAGCAACACGTGTCTTTGCGGCTATGATTGTGCTCGAGACCGATTCATCTCTATAGATACACCTTGCGTACACGACAGCTCCATAGGCGTCTTCTGAAGCGTCGACAAATGTGTGCAGCGACACAGCACTGGCAAACGCCCCGTTCTTCGAAAGGCACCGCGGAACTTGTATCTGCCTCAAACATTCTAGTTCGTCAAACCACGCACGTGCTGATTTTTTCAGCGATTCTGTCAGATTTTCATCCCAATCTAGGCCACTGGTCCACATTTCTTGCATGAGTATTTTGGCGCGAATCGTAAAAGGTGCCAGCAAACCTATTGGGTCAAACAGTGTTGCGATTTTCTTGAGGAAGTTGCGTTGTGTGAATAGCATGTTGTCGTCCGGTGCGCACTCCCTGAAGGTGAAAATGTCTTGGTCTGCTAACCACCAAACACCCAGTGTTTTGGCACATGGTAGCTGTTCACAGTCCAAATCTACCTCTGACTTCCGGTCATGGATTGGAATCTCCGACAAAACTTTCTGTGAATTGGACAGCCATTTTCTGGCATGCATGCCAGCTTTGTTCAGTAGGTTAGATAGCTCCATGTACAACTGTATGCCTTGATCTTCGTTAAATACGGAATCCATTGAATCGTCCATATATGTTGATTTTTCTATCGTTTCAGCTGCCAAGGGGAGATCAATCTTGTGCTTTTTGGCATGATGATGTAGAACGTACTGGGCTTGAAATGGCGAGGAATTGACACCAAACACGACTCTGTCGAATTCATACACATCTGGTGGATTGCTTTTGTCTTTTCCCCTCCACAGGAAACGATGGTACGGTTTATCGTCTGCTGATAACCCTATCCGAAGATACATTTCAGCAATATCACAAACCATTGCTATGGGAAATCGCCTAAATCGAAGAAGAATGTCGAATAAGTCACGTTGCAGCTTCGGACCTTGATATATGACATCATTCAAGGAAACTCCTTCACATGTTGCTGATGCGTCGAACACGATCCGCGTTTTTGTGGTTTCCTTGTCTGGCCGCACAACTGGAAAATGCGGGAGGTACCATCTTGTTAAGGACTGTTCATCTTTTGGAATTTGTCGTATGTATTCAATGTATTGACATATCGTTTCATTATATGCGGTCGCAACATGTGGCGATTTTTCCAGCCTTTTCTCAGTATTTGTCAGTCTGCGTAACGCCATGCTGTAGTTATCTGGCAAAGTCTGTTTCTCACCTTTCCAAGGTATATACCGACTCTGTACATTCCTTTTTCAAAGGAAAGTGAATTCTGGACGGTTCTCATGGCTGACTTATTTTCGTATCGTACGATTGGTGAATCTTTACCAGCCTTCACAACCATGGAATCATCAATCTCCCAGAAACGCTTGATGTTGGCATTCAGTTCTTCGATACCAGATTGATCTTTAGCAAAATATGTATTTGCAAAATTTGTTTGTAGCAATTCTCTTTTATGCGATCCCGGACTCCCAACACATGTCCAACCCAACGGTGTCAACCTGGCAATCGGTTCCCCAGACCTACCTTGAACTTCCTTGATGGCGCAGTGGAGATCCGCACAGTCAGCGCCTATCAATACATCAACTATCGGCCTCTGAGCAATACGTGGAAATCGAATGTGTTTTAGATGTGGCCACAGCTGTAAACACTGGTTCCAGTCGAACGCAGTCATGTTCCCGGTAACTCGGTTAGCCGTAAATGCAGTGATTTTCCGACTCAATTCTCCATTTACACTATTCAGTTCAACCTCAATCGGGCTTGTTTCAAAAGTTTCCACCTGTCCATTCAGAACGTTCACAGTTACTGTGTCAGTGGTTCCCTGTATACCCAATTCTGCAGCAACATGTCTTGGTGCTAGCGTCGTCCAGTAGGGCGTTCACGAGCAATGATGAGCACGACCGGAACTGTACGAAGAGCTATAAAGTCCGTGGTTACATTGTCGCGTGATGTCATTGTTGTCTCGTGCGCGAGCTCCTTCCCCTCCGTGCCGAAAACACGCTCTGCTGAGGAACTGGCTGTGACGTGTGATTCATTATTTCCGTTGTGGTTTAGATTACTAGGGCGAGCTGTAATTTTCGGACGATATGGTATATTCTCGCGGCGGTGTAATAGCCTGTGGTGAGCTTCAAGGCATCCGTTTTCGCCACACACGCGAGTTCTTGTGCAAGATTTCCCGGTATGTCCCTCTGCCAAACAGCGGTAACACAATTGTAGTCGTCTAGCAATGTTCCATCTTTCTGGGACGCTTTTATTTAAGAAGTCATTGCACCTCCAAATACCATGGCGTTCTCCGCATAACCGGCATTGAGATATCTGAATAGCTTGGCTCTCTGCTTGGTCTCCGAAAAACGTTCGCGGACTCCTGTATCTACTCACTGGTTGTGTTGATGACGTATCTGTGATGCTACCATTTACCCCATGAACTGTTTCCGCAGCGACCGTCTGGAATTCGGATTCCTTCAGGACCCATGATTTTAGGCTAAGGACAGATTCAGAAACGTCGTTTTCATATACCCATCGGTGGTAACGCGCAAGTAACGATTCCGGCAATTTTCGTTGAAGTTTTGTGTATAGCGAGCCATCACCCAGTTCATGGTGCTGACCTGCTTCTTGTAAATTTAATATGGCAATGTCCAGCAGATCAGCAAAGCTTTCGAGGTCCTTGGCATTTCCGGAACGGATATGGCGAAACTGATCTAACTCCTCAAGGTACAGCGCAATTTGTCTTCGCTTTCCACCGTATTTTCTTTCGAGCCGTTCTTTTGCTGCCTCATACGAAGCTGCCGAATGCCCAAGATTTTCTATACATTTGAGAGCTTCCCCTGTGAGATATTGTCTCAGCTGCAACAGCTTGTACTCTCCAGTCACCGGAGCACTATCAATACAAGCCGAAAACGCCGACTTCCAGCCTTGATACGTACGCTTGTCTCCAGCAAACACAGGGATTTCAACGCGTTTAAGCTGCCGCCATAAATCTTGCCCAAGAGACTGGGCTTCATTGCTGAGTGTCACTGGTGCGGTAGATACAGCGTCGTTGAATGTTGTATTCGGTGCGGTATGCACATTTACACTTGTTTCATAAGGGGTATGATCAGTCGTAAATTGCGTACCCAGTCGCTCCATTCTGTTCTGAATTTTCGGTACCTTGTTTGACTCAAAATTGTATTTGTTGTCCGAAATCGGCGGTATATACACTCACGCAGTCCAATCTATAGTTCGATAATGAGCGGGTGGGAAAAGAATACAACCATTTTTGAGACGGTACTGGCATTTTTCCGACAAAAATGTCTTTTAAAATCCCATTCTCTGCTATTTTTTATCCAAACGATATAGCGCATACAAACGGTTATATCACACTGCACGTTCTAGTATAAAAATTATGTCGCAGTCATGACTCGTGCAGCACGCAAATATGCGCCAGTATAAATCAGCCCGTGAAAATTGTGGGGTTGAAATCAGACTACGTCCTTATTTTGGCCAGATTTTTTTCTCGGTATTTTGCAATCACCTGTGAAGAGGTTATGGCTATTAAGACTACGTATTATTGTGTACTTTAAATTAATATTTTTGTTTAAAGCCCCACACTTTTGAAAATATGTTGATATAAATCAATTACGTCGTCTCCTAAGATGGAGGGGTTGAGTATACGTATATCTTTACGGAGGGGCATTCTTGTTTCATGAGTTATTTTGATTTGGCTATGGGTTTTCGTCCAAGTCAACAGGTTTTTTCAGTCATGTCGGGACGAAACCACTGATTCCTTGATGCGACGCAGTTCCATGGAGGAGATTAAAGTGTCTTGTGTATGGGTACAGCACGGCGAAGGTAGGTATCGAACCCATTATTTCTCGATCTTGACTCCTGAGCTCTAAATATAAGGCCCCCACTCCCCCAGATGCATGTTAAATTCAATGTGAAACGCATAAACACTAACTAAGGATTATCATTTAACAACAAAGGTCCCGATAAAATCATTTGAGCCGCAAATTTCACAGACATGTGAGTAGATCAGGAAAGTAAATTTCACTCCGCTCCGCTTCGGTATCTCGTTCCACTTCCGTGTGAGGTTCGGGTAATTACGAAACAGCACCGGTAAATAATGAATGAGAAGATCTGGTAGCAATTTGTCATATTTCAGAAATGTGGCATCTTCGTTTAAATTTTATTATGATTATTTTTGGCCGGGGGGGGGGGGGGGGGGGGGCAAATCTACAATAATGGGCAAATCTACAATCTTGTTAAATCCGATATACATTTAAACCTCTAGACTGATTGTGTGACTGTAAAGGTCGGTTTTTATCGGACCTGATCGGAAACAAAAATGTTGGTTTTCACATGCAAAGGCTCAGAGCATATCATTACCAAAACTTGCCCATGCAATATACAGAGATTTTTTTTCAGGTGTAAAAATTGAAGAAAAAAAATCCGTCGAAAAAAATATTTATAATTTATAATTGCTAAAACATTGATTGTCGGTACACGTTACAACCGACTCGCCGAGGCGGTTCTAACGAGTACCCACAATGTATGTTTTGGATCAAATATAAGAAAAATAGGCATAACCCTGTAACTCCCAATTTACGAGTACTAACAATCTATGTTTTAGATCAAATATAAGAATAATAGGTCAACCCCTGTAGTCCCCAATTTTACTGTATAAAATTGGGGTTCAAGGGGGTATACAATTCATAGACATGTTTTCCTGATGGCTTGACTGTTGCTATGAGATCGATCACGTGACAATTTACGTCAATCACTTAAAAAGATGTACATGAAGATTTCTGTCATTGAGCAAAACGTTCAGACAATAGAGTCTGTATACACTTTTAAAGTTTTAAAATCCACATAAAATCCCAGCAATGTGGGTCAAATTTGCTGTTATATCCCAAGGCCGGGACCTGAACGATGGCAATAATGAGAATCAACATCTGCGAGTTGTTCTTATGGCAAAAATATATTCGAGAGAGGCCTTGGTATTTGCATGTACGTCCACTAAAGTAAGCCCACAGCCCATCCCCGGTACATCGGAAGTTAAATCCCGACACGAAGGCTTCGTTTTCCCTGGTAGATACAAATGACTAGTGCGGAACAAATTATTGCAAATATAGGTAAATGTGTATTTTGTCATAGTCTGTTTTGAGTTCAGCAATGTGTGTTTTTTATACCAATGCCATAAAAATACATAATTGATCAGGAAAACATGTCTGTCAAATGAATAACACATTATTTCCCACTTGTATATAGTAAAACTGGGGTATGCAGGGCTATACCTATTTTGCTAATGTTTGGTCCAAAACATAGATTGCGATACTCGTTAGAACAGCCTCAGCGACGATCTATGTTTTTAGGAAAAATATTAAAAATATCAATTTTTCCTGGTGAAATTATGAATTTTTACATGTCAAAAATGTCTGTGTATTGCATGGGCAAGCTTTCGCACAGGCGTTTGAAGTTATAGCCATAAATCATTAAAAAATGCCCTTATATTTTCGTCATTGGCCATGAAGCATACATTGACTGTAGGTGAAATCGACAAAATGAAATAAAAATTCAATTAAGCTAGAATCTCACTGGCATGCGAAATTTTCGCGACTGTTTGTCAATTTTGTCGCGGACTTTCGCACGACATTCGTGCGAGTGTTGCACAAGTATCTTGAACATTTTCATGTGTCGCGAACTGGGCGCGAAGTTTTAAAACAGGTTTAAAAATTTTATGCAATGTTTTCGTCAAAATATTTCGCAAGACTGTCGCGCGATTGTCGTACGAATGAAAATGAAAATAAGCTACATTCGCGGGAAAGTCGTGTGACACTCTCCCGAATGTCAAGCAACTGTCGTGCGACAGTCGCGCGACAGTCGCAGGTATATTTTCAAAATTAGACCGAAATTCGCGAATTGTCGCATCAATGTTCATTCAATGAGAATGCAACGTAAAAGCTGTGTATGTATCGTTAATCTTTGTCGCGAAATAGTCGTGAAGTATTCGCGAACTAGTCTCCAGTTGTCGCATCCCATTGAGGTAGGGGCCTTAAGCTATTATCTCACTGGCATGCGAATTTCTCGCGACTGTTTTGCGAATTTTGTCGTGGACTTTCTATTTCGGTCAGCTGATTTCATTTTAGTCAGCAACGTATGTAACCCTCGTATAGACATTGTGCATTACAATAGCACGAACGTTAAGCGTATTTTGTATGCTTTATACAGCTTCACTGAAGATTTCAATATCCATCCCCTCCGGAAGAAAGGTACCTATTACATAAGCCACCTACGAAGAAACTACGTATACTGAAAAAATCAGCCATGTGGCATCTCATCTTAATTTAGGATAGCAGTATAGATCATTATTCGGCTACTGTGAAGGTCAGACATCATCAAAATTTGTACAGGTTAGATGGAATTGCTCGAAACTTGTCATTTCATGATATCGCATGACAGAACAGGTAAGGCACAAAGCTTTGATTGAAATTTTGGCGCATCTATCACGCTGTTTCTACGAACTGTTGCAAGGTCATTTTCATGTCAGTTTAAAGCTTATGTGATATACTTTATACTGCGCATACACATATACAACAACAATCTACAGAGAAATGAGTAACAATGATCTAACCTGGTAGATTCATTTATCCATGGTTTTTTTACACAATTTGTTCATCCCACCTATCCGGAAGTACGCTTTAAATCAACCCCTCCGTTCCGTCGCTCAGTTATTGATTGGACTGCGTGACACTGGACTACTCTGTCTTGAAGGTACATTGTTCATAGATGCAAGCATTGAATCAATATTGCTTTTACAAAGTCTGGGTGAAGTTACCTTGGTTGCCGGTTTGCGTAACATTGTCGACGTTGTCTCTTTCTGTCTGGTTTCCGAATCACATTCGCTGAAGAAGGTCTATAGATAAATTGTCTGATGCTACACTCGAAGCGTCGTCCCGTCTCGAATCCAAATATTCACGTGCGGCTTCGTAGGCTGTATAAAATTCTTCTTCATTTTTTTCCATCTCATTAACACTCTTTTGGCCTTTCTGAAGATTGCCGTTCTGAATATAATAGTCCGAAAAGTTTTCTAATACCTTCATCACCAGTTCCATACAGCCATCCATCTTGTCACGCGCTCCTTTCACTTCTCGGCGACTTGGTAAGTCTTGCTCTTCTAAAAGCATAAGGAGACTGTTGCGCGCGCGTGTAAAATTGGCCTTTGTTTTAGATTTGTCTTTTTTATACTGTACTTCTAGACCCGCGACGTCGATGATGTTTCCGTAACGTCCTTGTGTTCTCCCGTTATCTTGCGTCGCCATTTCAATAGTCCAATTTATGATCGTTCTAGGAGATATAGAACCTCGCTCTGCTACCAGTTGATGATTTGAAGGTTTTCCCGATGATGGAAACAGAATACAATGTGGACTCCGATTACGATATACGATGTTTACTATTTTTATTGCTTCTTACAATTATATAACTACGATTAAATACATGGCGGTAACGTCAATAATCGAAACCTAGCAACCGGCGTTACGTGATGAACGCGGGGGCTCGAACCCACACCAGACACAGCGGTGAGATGATCGAGTGATTAAGAAACAACGCTCTTAACCGCTCGGCCACGGGGGCCGCCTTTCCATTTTTGTAACCGAGTTGTAAATAATTTTGACTGAATAAAAATGATAATTATACATTTTTCTCTCTTCCCACTAAATTCTATCTAGCGAGTCTGGCACAGAGTGTCTGAAATTTCTCAGAATTGTCTAGAATTCTTTTTTGTGTTTGTTAGTTTTGTGTGCTACGAGACAAAACAAACATTAAAGATTATATGATCCTGTGCATGGGAAAACGAACATTTTGGTTTCCGACCAGGTTTGACACGAAACGACCTGTGCAGCTACAGAAGATGACTAGAAGCTTGAAATTTCGCAGTTAGAAAGAAGAAGAAGTATATCCGTGTAGCGAAAACAAAAGCGCTAATCAGCTTCGCAGTTACTGCGAAGCTGATCTGCGTTTTTGTTCTTGCATAAGCAGATTGTTAGTTTTCTTGTGCAGCGGCTCTTATCTTAAAGAGTTCATTTAATTGAAATGCAAAATGTCACGATAAAGTTAATAAGACGATCAGACTTGGTTGCAGCTATTGTGCACATTGAAAAATGGATGAATGAGTTACAAAACAATGCGATGTTGTCGTAAAAATATTTGTAATTTTTTGTATAGACAACTTGTCGAGTCTTTCATATCACAGTGGCTACATGACAAATCCACAATACAAATCATTGAACTATTTTTTCCAACTACAGGAAATGGTATAGATGGTAATTCTAACACTGCTGGAAACCTCGAGAAATCCACACAACTTAAAACTGAAGATATTTTCGCAGATATGATTAGGTATAAGTTTGTTTAAGTAGGGATGAGCATTGATACACAATCCCATTACATATGAACATTTACTAAAATACTACTTTGAAAATTACAGATTTATCATTTTATGCAGTCTTCATCGCTATTGTTTGCTTAACACACAAAATGTGTCCGTCGATAGAATATAAGTTAACGTCAACGTCTGATTGTAAGATTTACATTGTATAATATAGGGATCAACCATGGTTTTCAGTGTTCAAACATTCGATGGATCACGAGGAAGGTGTTTGAACACAAGGCCGCAGGCCGCGTGTTCAAACACCTTCCGAGTGATCCAGCGAATGTTTGAACACTGAAACAAACAATGGTTGATCGCTATTCTTGCATTTTCACACTAATCCACTTAAAATCTCTTGAAAATAACATTAGCAACGTAAAAACTCACCGAAAACAGCGGAGCTTCTTCAACGTCGGCCATTTTGTTTCTACGAAACACATGACGTCACGTCGCATTGACCAATGACGTCGCCCAAAACCCATGTTCAAACGGCACGTGAATTTCATGTTTTGAACATGGGTTTTGCTGTTTGAACACGGCTTTCGACCAATCGAAATCGGCCTCAAACAGCTATGCACATAGATATCTATGCAAGAATTTACAGTAAATGTGACATTTTCTTTTATTATATGGCAAGTGATGAAATATAGAGAAATATTTCTTACATACCTCTTTCATAAAGATAGAAAAATTCCGGTATTTTAGCGGTGGTAGACAAATCTTTCTTACATACCTCTATCATAAAGATAGAAAAATTCCGGTATTTTGGTGGTGGTAGATAAATCGATCTTACACTGCTGGCTTGGTTGCTCATGCAAGATAAGAAAAGCACGCGATATAATTCGAACGTTTCTACTGCTTGCAGCAATGGCGTTCACCAAAACTAGACAAAAGTGATGTTTTTCACAGCGAGTATTCTTGAATCACGCTCGTTCTAAAATAAAAACAAGTAAAAACTACATCTCTATTGACTTTGACAACGATTTATTTACATTTGACGTCACATCCGTAATATGCACAACGTCACAAAGGTTAAAGCACGGTACCAGGTTACGTTACCGGTAAAAGGATAAAATCGGAGTATGTAAGAAAAAAAATCGATCATGGGTGCCAGTGGAGAAAGGAAAATCCCAACCCTCGGGTCCACCGTTCCAGTGGGAAACTCGGCGAGCCTCGTTTCCCACTGGAACGGGTGGACCCTCGGGTTGGGATTTTCCTATCTCCACTGGACACCCATGATGGATTCTATTTATCTTACACTGCTCGCTTGGTTGCTCATACAAGATAAGAAAAGCACGCGACTAAATTCGATCGTTTCTAGCCCAAAGCAGCTGCTTCCAGCAATATTGTTCAACAAAAGTAGACTACATTGGTGCGATTTCATAGGGTATATTCTTGATTCACACTCCTTTTCAACGAAAAACAAATCAAAACTGCATCTCTTTTCAATTTGACAACGATTTATTTACATTTGACGTCATATCCGCAATAAACACAACGTCATCAGACTGAGTTAATTAAAGCACGGTACCATGTGACGTTACCGGTAAAATGATTTTAGGCTTAATCGGGGTATGTAAGAAAAAGAATCGATCATTGGTGGTCAGTGGAGAAAGGAAAATCCCAACCCTCGGGTCCACCGTTCCGGTGGGAAACTCGGCGAGCCTCGTTTCCCACTGGAACGGTTGGACCCTCGGGTTGGGATTTTCTTATCTCCACTGACCACCGATGATGGATTCTATTTGTATTAAATATAACCTATATTTGAAAAAGTTATATTTTCACATGTGAAAATATAAAAAAGTTATATTTTCACATGTGAAAATATAAGATTTGGGAATATGCAAATTACGATTCCACCGTTTCATTTCTAATTTAACTAAATTTTATAATCTATGCTATTGTTGACGCAATGAACGTTCACACACAATAGCCCCTGGTGAAATAATGTCATTTGGCGTGTCACCAGTAAACTATTCTGATTCTGAATAGCGACGTAATGACGTAACATAATGACGTCATTTAAGATTTTGACGTCATATGCTTTAGCGCGCAACGTTACAATGACTACATGCAATATGCTATAATAAAAAGAAAATTCAAGTTTTTGTCGTGAATATGACTTTTATTTCATCTCATGAAGTGAAAAATTGTATATTTCATTCGTGCCTTTGGCACTCATGAAATATAAAAAATTTTCACTTCACTCAATGAAATAAAACTCATATTCACTCCAAAAACTTGAATATCCTCTATATATTAAAATGTCTAATATGATATCTAGCTAAACTTTGATATTAAATTCTAACTTATTACATATTTCAGAAATCTCCTCCCTGACAATATTATAACGGCATGTTTTCAAAAGGTGAGTTTTGAGATTTCAACAGCTAACTAAATTATTAAATGAGCCTGTGCGTGAGAACACCAATAATTTGGATTCCGACTAGGTTCGACACAAACCGGGCTATGCAGTCACAGAAGATGGCTAGAGACTGGAAATTTTGGATTTAGAAAGTAGAGGAATTGTACTATCCGTTTAGCGAAAACAAAGGCGCTGATCAGCTTCGCGGTTGAAGCTGATCTGCGCCTTTGTTTTCGCATATACAGATTGTTTGTTTTCTCATGAGGCGGCTCAATATTATATGTTGTTGTTTTTGCTTATATGTAAAGTACCAACATGTTTTCGAAGTCTTTTAGCAAAACCTTTAATTTTAGAATGCTAAATATTCTTAAGCATGTATTAATTTTAAGGATAAAACCTGTTTCCTCGAGTATCAAATAATTAAAAGATGTCGATGAACTCACAATGTGACATATAGACTGACACAAAGACACAAAGGTAAGTGAAATTGTTCCATGTTGGTCACAGTCATCAATTGGCAAACACATCATCAGTGTTTCTTTTCAGTTTACTCCATTAAGATCTAGTAGATATTTGTCAGAGTGAGGGGTAACAGTGCGCCATGATTATTTGCTGTCAGATGATTGTCCTTAAAGTTACAAAACGTTCTACTACTCTTACTTACAGTCCCAAACTACTTACCTCCCTTCCGTTACCACGACCATAGTCAACGGGACTGAAGTCGTGACGAAATCATTTTCAAGAACGGTTGCCATGACGTCAGGGACGAATATTCTCGGTAAGTCACTTGCATAAACGCGATTGGGCGATATCCCTAACATCATCTCGGTTTGTTACGTGGGATTCATGGCAAATAAATGTCTTTTAGTAACGGTGAACGAAGGCGTTAATAAAGTTTGTGACCATCTGGTAGCCATATTGAATTCCATTTTGAACTATTTTATGTCCTCAATATTTTCGAAACTATCTTTATGTACATGTAAATATATGTTACAGCAAAGGCTGAACACTAAACATCTTAATCATAATATGATGCTCTGTAAGTAAGAATGTTAACATATTAATATTCAGATTTGAGCCGCCGCATGGGAAAACGAGCAATTTGCATAGGCGAAAACAAATAGGCGCAGATCAGCTTCGCGGTAACCGCGAAGCTGATCAGCGCCTTTGTTTTCGCTACACGGATAGTACAATTCCTCTGCTATCTAAATCCACAATTTCAAGCGTCTAGCCATCTTCTATGACTGTACAGTCTGGTTTGTGTCAGACCTGGTCAGAAACCCAAATTGTTTGTTTTCTCACGCACAGGCTCATTTGATACTTTCTTTTGTAGGACTCATTATCATATGTACCCTACTGGGAATGGCGACTGCTAAAGTTGGTGAAACTGGCAGACCTTTCATTCAATTCTTCAAGGCTACGTCAGACATAGTGATTCAAGCGTTACGTTGGCTTATATGGTAAGGCATGATAACGTTGCAATTTAACCCATATTTGACGAATGGATTTTCCCTTCTTTATCATTTGGGTGAGTCCACTTTCATTTTTAGAGGCGTCAGGAGTGATTTTTAAATTTATTCAATTTTTCGATGAAAATCCTCTAAGCAAACAGGATAGCCCCAGATGGGACGCCGCGTTCTGCGGCGTCTCATCTGGGGCTATACTATTATACTAGTATACAGTATATATATACTGTTTGCCTATGTCCCACAAAAAGGACGTCAGGCTTATATGAGTTAAGGTTTGGTGTTATGCGTCATCGGCGCGAAGAGAAGTCTAATTGCTGAATTCGATACATCATCGTGGGATGCCCTGGATCCCTTGGCCGGAGGCTCCATGAACCAAACCGTTCACAATGACGACCTAGAGCTACACAGAGCACAGTTCCTTTGCAAATTAGTAACTAGGGCCCCCGCTCATTTGGGCCCGGAGAAATAAATGGACTGCTTGTGTCTCTAGGCAAAGCTTATAAACAATTGACTGACTATCTGTTTTCTGTTTGACCGCTCAGAAAGTCTGAGCCTGTCCAGAAAGAGTGGTTCAAGTCAAACCACCCATACATATAAACCTTTTTGGTTTACATGGATGGTTATTATTTAAAGCACATTTTTGGTTTCATAACATCCTAATGTTGGGTAGATGCCCCATGCAATGGAGGCAACGTCCCGACATGACCATAACTGTTGACTGGGACGAAAAGCATCAATTCATACAAACAAAACAAAAAATATACACCAGACGAGCTCACTGGCACAATATCATGTCATAATGACGCGGAAGGAAAACATTGACACTTACAGAATAGTTCGGCTGAAATTGTAGTGCTTTAATGTCCTGATTGCATGAAACATGCGACAGAGACATGGCGTGTCTAAAGCCACAGACAAAAATAGCTGCATCATGTTCAGTAAAATCATTTTTCCTCAGTAGTACCATTACGAAGAACTTTCATTTGTATCGAAACACAAGAATAGACACGAGTTTGTAATTAGAGGCTGCCAGAAAAATATGCGTCCCCATTCCTATAAGTATTTGGTATTATAAGCCCAGATTTTTTTGTGTAAAATATCGTCCCTAAAATAGCTACAACATGAAACTGAACAAACGCACTGATGAGACAGTCAGACAAAATGAGCCGCGACGCGAGAAAACCGGTCTTCGGGGTTTCCGACCAGGTCCGACACAAACCGAGCCGTACAGTCACAGAAGATGGCTAGAAGCTTAAAATTTAGGATTTAGGAAGAGAAATTGTACTATCCGAGTAGCGAAAACAAAGGCGCTGATCAGCCTCGCAGTCACTGCGAAGCTGATCTGCGCCTTTGTTATCGCATAGGCAACAATCCGGTTTTCTCATGGCGCGGCTCATTTTGTCTGACTGTCTCATCAGTGCGTTTGTTCAATTTCATGTTGTAGCTATTTTAGGAATAGCAATTTATTAATTTTAAGCTTTAATAACTGGGTATTTTCTTCTTGAAATAAAGTTCACCCAAGGTTTCTTCATGGTTACTTAATTAAAGTTTTGATAATTAAGCATGGTTTCATGTGGAAACAAAATATCATTAAGATTTCTGATTTTGTGTCTCAAAATTCCCTCTAAATTGTTCAGGTTTACTCCAGTCGGCGTGGCTAGCTTGATTGCACATGCGGTTGCCAAGGAAAAGGACATGGAAAACACATTCCGCAGTCTAGGAATGTTTGTAATGGCGTACGTGATTGGTATAGTCGTACTGTTAGTGGTTGCTATACCACTGGCCTACTTCATTGTGGTGCGGAAGAATCCATTTATGTTTTTATATCATCTTCTCCGGCCTTTTGTCACTGCCTTCGCTACGGCCTCCTCGTAAGTATGCCGCCTATCTAGATATATTAAGGTTGGTCAAGGGGAGTAAGCGTGTCATTTCTGTTAAATATGCAAAATCTTTAGTTGCAGTAATATCCCTTTGACCGTTTAGAAATAATTGATGAGGTAATCTTCAGTGGAAAAGACGGAAATTTGCTGTATATTTTTCACCTGTATAATTGTCTCGACGGTCATTTGACACATATCAGACCCTAAAAATAATAGTTTTAAAGAGTGTATTCGTCATTTTATGTTTCACTTAAAAAATTCGTCTGTTGACTGTATACTATATATAGCCTTTCTCTGTTTTGTTCGTAAACGTTTTACACGATACTCAAATAAATTCTGTTCTTACAGCGCCGTTGCAATACCAGAAGTGCTCAATACATGCGAAACAAAGCATGGCGTCTGCCCCAATATATCAAGGTTCTTCATTCCATTTGCAACAGCTCTCAACCGTACGGGTAGCTGTATTTTCATCACCATGGCAGGTCTGTTGTTATGTAGCATGGAGGGACAGCAGTTGGAAGGCGTCAAAATACTTTTTCTAGCGTACGTATTTGGTTTTTTGAATTTGTTTGAATTGACGTGCTTAACGTCCCAGTCAACAGCTTTGATCATGTCGGGACGTTGCCTCCATTTTATGTGACTTGTACCTTAAATTAGAATATCATGACATCCAAAAAGTGCTTCAAATATAACCACCCAACTAAGCAAGTAATGCTTATATGTATGTGTGGTTTGACATGACCCATTATTCCTGGGCAGGCTCAGACCTGACCGATTAACCATCAGTCAGTAGCGTATAAGCTTTGCCTGGAGGTACAAGCAATCCATCTATGTTTTTAGGCCCCAATGGGCGGGGGCCCTGTATTTGGTAAATGGAAGCATTTTATGCTTTCCTGTATATGTTTAATTATATAATTATGACCCTTCACGTTTCCCGTTTTGACAAATGTACGAGTAGATATGCTGTTTTATGCCACAAGGTCTGCTAACTTAACTTCATCAATTTAAATCATTATATAACAGACAGACACAACATTCGAGCTGTAGTAAATCGTTTCCCTTGCGTCCAATGATCTAATTAGCTGCAGTAGTGTTTTTGATTCCAAAATTGAATAGAAAGGTTCCACATGCCGGAGCCGCTGTATATCATTGTCTTAATGTCTATCAGACTGGCATGAGCCTTCGCATGAGAAAATCAACAATTTGGGTGCCCCGACCACAAACCGGCCTGTACAGTCACCGAAGCAGGTATAGCGAAAACAGAGGCTCACAGTTACTGCACAGCTGACCTGCGTCTTTGTTTACGCATAAGCAGATTGTTGTTTTTCTCACGCGAAGGCTCATATTTGTATCATTATTTGCCATAGATAAATGATGAAATTCTCATTTATCACGAGGGTCCCGCTTGGCGAAAAAACTGTCCCAGTTGTTTTATATATGGAACTAAAACTTCACATATTTTGCCTTTTTTTTGTGTTCAAGTACCGTTTTGCCAATATTTCTTTTGATATGACAGTTCCTCGTCATTGCTTATATTTCAATTACCTTCAGGTTTGTAAACTATGCTTCTGGCATGTATGAATGGTGTCTTGGTCTTTATATATCCTTGAACGTTAAATCTCTTTTAAAAACTGAAATACGACCGAAATAAAACTGAGCCGCATCATGAGAAAACCGACTTTTGGCCTCTGCGAAAACAAAGACGCAGATCAGATCAGCTGTGTAGTCACATCAGCGCCTCTGATAGTACAGTCCATCTTCTTTTTTAATCGCATCTTCTTTAGCTGCATCGTGAGAAAACCGGATTTTTGCCTATGCGAAAACAAAGGCGCAGATCAGCTTCGCAGTAGCTGCGAAGCTGATCAGCGCCTTTGTAACTGCGAAGCTGATCAGCGCCTTTGTTTTCGCTGCACGGATAGTGCAATTTCTCTTCTTCTGAAATCCGAAATTTCAAACCTCTAGCCTGCTTCTGTGACTGTACAAGTCGGTTTGTGTCAGACCTGGTCGGAAATCCCGAAGACCGGTTTTCTCGCGTCGTGGCTCATTTATTATAAGACGTTTTCCTGATGTGAATTGAACACAATTTCATGAAACGACAACTTGCTGTCACTGTAAAACATTATGGACGTGCACATGATGCAACAAAATCAATTCAGCGACTTCATATTTGATCGTTAAAGCACAAAGGCGACACGACATTGACGTTTGCGAAGTTGGAACAGTCGCATATTAAGTGCGGGCCTATGCATTTTTGTTTTTGACCTTTTCAGCAGACGTAAATTGTCGCAGACGAGATATTATCGTCAGCTTTCTAAGCGCTTTCACGATTAAGAGTAATGGATCGCATGTCGGATATAGTAGGAGGAATTCCATCCATATTGTTCCTAATTCAGTAACATGGCTTAAAATTACATTAATTCTTCCTTGTTACGTTTATATTATATTAGAAATGTTCCTTGATTCTGATATATCTAGATCGCAGAATTGCGTTGGTGTTTTAGCATTTTTTTTTTATCTTGGGGCGATACTGAATAGCCAATGTTTAAAGTTTCGCCAGAAATTCTAATCTTTAACCCAAGATATAAACAACCCACTTGACAAAAAATGTGCAAGGAAAGTCAACGATATAAAATTGTGCCCCTATAATCATGAATGGTTTTAAACATTATTTATCCCTATCTAACATTCAATTACTATGTAATAGTCGTAGTAGTATATGCGTCACTTTGGGTCCAACAATGACGTCATAATATAAGATGCCCACCGAACAGGATAATATACATGTATGTGCACACGCCCATTGAGGGCATAAAGTATATATAGTGTAAGTGCGTGTATAAAGACAAAGAAGAGCGATAACATGTTCTATGATTAGACGCTACAGTCCCTTGAGCCAGAGTTTGAAACCCTTTTGCAAATAAAAATTACATCGTCATCTTCTGAGATGCATGCGTCGAAATAATTTAGCCGCCTCATGGGAAAACCAACAATCTGCATAGGCGAAAACAAAGGCGCAGATCAGCTTCGCGGTTACTGATCAGCGACTTTGTTTTCGCTACTCGGATACTACAATTCCTCTTCTAATTAAATCCGAAATTTCAAGCTTCTAGCTCTTTTCTGTGACGGTACAGGTCTATTTATGTCGGACCTCGTCGGAAACCACATTGTTGGTTTTCCCACGAGGCGGCTCAATTATGTTATCGTGATGATCATCTAGTGACGTCATCTTGTCGTAGTGGTAATACTTCTTCCTTTCGTCTGAGGCACAGTTCTTATGAGGCTTGTATAGGGTATTTTGGGCCTATTTTTAAGAGATACTGGGATATTTGTTTTTTGTTTTTTTTATTTAGGGATATGGGTTATTCAGGAATTTTTGGATATGTATTTTGGAATATGAGTTAAATTAATTTTGGGATATGGGATATTTTGGATGGTTTATTTTGGGATTTGGGATATTGCCTACCCCCCTAACCAAGCCTCTCTTATGATCTCTAATGTAGTACACTGTACATGTACAGGTATATGTAACTAAGAGCACTGTAACAAGATGCCATGTCTCGTTTTCAGGATTCTTAGTACAGTGATCTACAGTGAACTCGGTGGCTATTCCGGTTGTGCCCAGTAGAGTTGGAAGTATATCACATGTAGATGTACATGTATTTGTAATCACCGATTCAAACAATGTTCTTCTTATATCCTCTTACAGAATTCTGAGTACAGTGAGCTCGCTGGCTATCCCGGCTGTACCCAGCGGTAGCATAATATGTATACTCATCATATTGTCATCAATAGGAGTTCATACCACAAATGTTGGGTTACTCATGGCATTGGAATGGTTTACGTACGTATTTCCGTTTGTCTGACTGTCTGTCTGTCTGTCTCTCTCTCTCTCTCTCTCTCTCTCTCTCTCTCTCTCTCTCTAACGATGCTTAGTAACACCTACATCGATTAAAATGAAGTAAAACTATATCTAAATCACCGAATTAGAACGGTCAGTATAAAAGCAGGATCTTTTTCTCTGTGCACAAACTTCTGTCTGGATACAGCATTGCAGAATATATGTATTTTCTAAACGTAGCGGTTCATCATATCGTTATCATTCGTGCATATTATTTTCAATAAGCTTTGTCTTTTTCCTATTTCAGTGACCGCCTAAGAACGGGTGCAAATATAGCCAGTATAACGTTTGGTGGAATTTTCATACATGTGGTATGTAAAGACAGCCTCGGTCTTGCTAACATTGAACAGAATGAACAATCTGACAATGAGGAAAAGCCAGACTTTCATAAAAATGGAAACATCGTTGGAAGACCAGTCTGATCATGAGACCAACTTTGAAATTATCGAGTCAGTTCATTTTTGCTTATCTTCCAAAGACAATTTCTCTTTTTTTCAGAACGTTTTGACAGGCAACGAGATAAGTTTGACGTCTGTTTTTGTCAGACTTTTGTCAACTTTTATACCTCTTTATGTGTGTACTTATAGTCCGGTTTCGACCTTATCAAGTTACACAAGACCATAGTAAAGCATAGGAAAGTTTAATCTGAAGGAACATGTAATTATACACCAACAAGTTGACTATTGCATTTTAATAGCACGAGCATTAGTTTCATAATTAAATGAGCATGTGCGTGGGAAAACCAACAATTTGGGTTCCGACCAGGTCCGACACAAACCGGGCTGTACAGTCATAGAAGATGGTTAGAGGTTGGAAATTTTGGATTTAGAAATAAGATGAATTGTACTATCCGTGTAGCGAAAACAAAGGCGCTGATCAGCTTCGCAGTTACTGCGAAGCTGATCTGCGCCTTTGTTTTCGCCTATGCAGATTGTTGGTTTTCCCATGCGGCGGCTCAAATTGTTTCAATCAGAATATCCTCTCACATGCTACTTACTGTACTCGTCCAATCTTTGATCCGCACGAGGTCAAACCTGGACTATATTTTTACTCTTTATCTGCTCTCCATCTCCATCTCATGCCATATCCCAGCGGGCACATGACGTCAGAATGACGTCAGATCAACGTCGATGCGACGCCTGCTGGGATGAGTTTGGGAACTTGTACGATGAGTTTTAAGTGTGATGTCTATGACTGGTGTGATGATTTAAAAGTGTGATGAATTTGTGACAAGTGCTACAACTAATACATGTATGTGATATATGTGATGATGGTGTGATTTTCATGTGATGAATGCTATAATCATTATAAAATCAAAATCAAATCATAAGGATCATTTCCATTTAATTTATATGCCTAGCAATGCAATGAGATGTTTTTATCTTGTATACCGACCACCATTATTCTGAACATAAAACTGAACACTCTCTTGAACACTATAAGAGAATAAGAGAAAAAAACAACACTTGAAATATGCATATTTGCTGTGAAAGACAATATCACTTTTGTAGTTTTGTTCTATCTAGCCTCTTATAATAGTGCACCTTTTTTCTGACCTATCAACGTCATATTTCATCTTATTAACACACATTTTTCTAAGAATTTGTTTTAGAAATATGTGTTAGGGTGGAGATAATTTAGTACGACTTGACAAAAGAATCATTCCTTGCAATGTGCGTGGAGCATTTCTTTCGTGACAAATGAGCCGCGTCATGAGAAAACCAACAATGTCACGGGTTTCCGAACAGGTCAGACACAAAACGAGCTCTACAAGCACAGAAGATAGGTAGTGGCTTAAAATTTTGGATTTAGTTAGAAGAAACATTGTACTATCCGTGTAGCGAAGACAAAGGCGCTGATCATTTGTGCAGTAACTGCACAGCTGATCTGCGCCTTTGCTTTCGCATATACAAAATGTTGTTTTTCTAATGACATGGCTCAAATATGGCTGTGGTTGATTCAGGATGGAATTAAATGATTAACAAAATGCATACATGTTTGTTTATTTTATTAAATCCTGAATATGACTGGCCTTAAATCTATTCCATATTTTTGTCCATTATTATGCATGAACACAACATACTAGTTAACTTATCATAATTCTAATTTATTCAGTTGGCATGTACAGTTTCACACCGGTATGAATGTAAAGTTTCACACAGACTTGAATGTAAAATTTTCACACGGTGTAAACTTTCACATCGGTACCATACTATGAATATAAAGGTTCACGCCGTTCTTAATATAAAGTTTCACATCGGTATGAATGTAAAGTTTCACATCGGTATGAATGTAAAGTTTCACATCGGTATGAATGTAAAGATTCACACCGGAATGAATGAAAAGTTTCACGCCGTTCTTAAAATAAAGTTTCACATCGGAATGAATGAAAAGTTTCACATCGGTATGAATGTAAAGTTTCACATCGGTATGAATGAAAAGTTTCACATCGGTATGAATGTAAAGTTTCACATCGGTATGAATGTAAAGTTTCACATCGGTATGAATGTAAAGTTTCACATCGGTATGAATGGAATGAATGTAAAGTTTCACACCGGAATGAATATAAAGTTTCACACCGGTTTGAATGTAAAGTTTCACACCGGTTTAAATGTAAAGTTTCACACCAGTATGGGAATAAAGTTTTACACGGGTATGAATGTAAAAGTTCACACCGGCATACGAGCATGTGTAACCTTCCACATCGGTATCAATATAAAGTTTCACACCGTTCATAATGTATAGTTTCACATCGGTATGAATATAATTAGTTTCACACCAAAATGAATATTAAGTTTCACACTGGTTTCACACCGGTATAAAAATAACGTTTCTCGCTGAAATGCTTCACACCAGTATGAACGTTCTTTTTCACTCCAGCATGAAAGTAAAGCGTAACTCCGCTGGTTTGTTTCTCTCTCTTTCTTTTAGTGTTTTGCGCCAGTATAAATTCTACTCTAGTACAATGTAAGGTTTTTAGTTTCAAACAAATATGAATGAACAGTTTGAATGGATAATTCCACACCACCAGAATATTAAGTTTCACACAACCACGAATTTGATGTTCCTTACCAGTATGTTGTATTAAAGGTTTCATTTCAGAATGAATGGTCTATTTCACACCATGTAAGTGTAATGTTTCACACTAGTGTGAATATAAAGTTTCGCGCATGTAAGCCAATAATTTTACTAAAAATATTGTATGAACTTTCAGAAGATAGTTTTAGATTTTCATGATACACAAGGTTCATAGAGTTACAGGCAAAAAAGTCCTCTAAAATTTTGTGCATATTTCGGGGCTTAATTTCTGTCATATATTAAAGTCAAAAAGTAAAGGTTTACTCCAATATGAATGCGAAATTTCACAAAAGTAAGAATTAACGTTTTCACACCCGGTTAACTCTGTATATACACAGAGCGTTACAATACGACAGCCAGTCATGGTGCTCTTATGAGTTTGTATTGGAGGCCTTGCGAAGTGTCTTGGTGACGATGCGAGGTGTATTGGTTACGGCGTGAGAGATTTGGTTCTGTCCTGTTTTGTACACAAAATTTAATTCTAATGGGCGAAAAAAAAAAAAAAAAAAAACCGTAAAAATGGTAAGATTTTACGGTTTAAGTGTTTTTTGGTATTAAAAGACAAATCATCTCAATGCACGACACTTTTCATATCTGTAGTCACCTGTCACATATAAAATGTATTTTGGTTACTTTTTTTGAATTAGGTCGATTGTCGAAGCAAAATATTTGAACAATGTCTAACATAATTACAATCTGATTAGTAGACGTCGAATTATGCAATGTTTGGTGTCAAAATACCATTTATTTAAATAATCTTCCGAGATGAGATGTGTTGGTTACTGTCAGAAAGCCATACGGTTCCTTTACGACAGCCATTTTTAGTGTATTGGATGATTTACGACAGATTGTGATGGTGCCCTTACGAATTTGGAACATATCTTAGAATATGTTACACACATAATATAGCATTATGACCCTACATGAGCCACTTAAAGTAATGAGTGCCCGCACGGAGATCATGGAGAAATTATTTACGACTTCTCAGTTGTTAATCTTGACCCTTCCTTACAATGTTGTCGACTACAAACCGCGTATCATGCACAAATTGGATATTGTACGCCACTTTTCAAACGTACACGCCAATGCGATAGTTGAATACATGTATACGTAGAATCTACATATAATATCAGAAATCGCAAGCTTTACTAGTACAGTAACTTAAGCAATTTATAAGCCTTTGAACAAGGATGGATCTTGTGTACACTTAGTCACCAAGGAATAGATTAACAGGTATGAATCGAATCAAACCTGATGCCGCAGGACGGTCGGTAGTTTGTACATTGGCGTGTGACTGTCTGTCACTTACATGTACGTAAGCAGATGGCCCGAGATCTATAAACGTGTACATTACATTGTTTCTTTATAAATGGTACCCATTGCCACCGTTTTAAAACAAAATAAATAAATAAATAAATAAATAAATAAACTTAAATAAAGCCGTTACGTGACAAACCAACAATCTGGGTTACCAACCAGGTCTTTCACAAACCAGCCTGCCCAGCCGCGTGAATAGAAGATAGCTAGAAGCTTGAAATTTCAGATTGGAAGAAGAGGAATTGGTACTTTCCGTGTAGCGAAAACTAAGGCAATTTTGTATGTAACCACAAAGCTTAGATGCGACTTGGTTGTTTTATATGCAGAGCGTAGTTTTTCTAACGCAGATGCTCAACAAATAAATTCAAACAATAAAGTTAGCACATAGACTTTCGAGTTTGCTGCAGATGATACGGATAGGTCAGCCATATGCTTTCATCGTTTCCGTATCTAATCCGTATCTGATCTGTATCTAATAATATAAGGTATAAACACAACAAAAGCAGTTTACCAACAAAGGAATTCGCGCGCACGTGCTGTTGGTAAACGACTTTAATTTATGCCTGATTGCCAGGCGCCACGCAGAGCAACAGCTAAACTAGTATAATTATTCGATCTCAGCCCGAATCGAGCATGAATTTTGATAGCGCGTCCACGTATTAAAATGTGATGATATGCTATAAAATAACGTGCGTCATTATTTTCTTCATTTTACAACGTGTTTTTTTTTTTTTTTTTTTTTTTTTTCTTTTTTTTTTCTTCTTCTTCTTCTTCTTTCTTTTTTTAAATATGCGATAATAGCTCCTCCTCTACGTAAGAAACCTCTTGCAAGTCGCTGCAATATCAGAAAGACACCAATACAAACTATCGCACTGTAACTAAGACACTGTATGCAAGACTCCAATACTCTCGCTGCATGATTCGTATCGTAACCAAGACAAAGAGTGATAAAGTAGACGAACATTTTGCACCAATTTGTTTATAAAGATAAAAGAAAATTCCGGACGTAGTGGACATTTTCATAATCAACAAATAAAAGAGTATGGTGTTCAAAATACATTATTTCCAAAATTTAAGATATTACAGAAAAAAATGTAGTTAAATGTGAAGTTGGGCATATTTTCGACATTCTAATATTCGTCTGGGCTGCCATCAGTACCTAGTAAACAAACGTTTGTATTGTGGCAAACAATATGCGAATCCTCATCTCATTCTTTGTCTGTTCACCTCTGTTTGTCACTGAAAAGATTTTTGTCACCGATTTTCCTGTCAGGCCACCACGAGCTCTCTGCATGTAACCAAGACATCTCGCAACGCCTCCAAGACAATTCGTAAGGGCACCCAGACTTGCTGTCGTATTGTAACGCTCTGTGTATAGGTGTGGTTTTTAAAAAGAAAAAAAAAGTAATATTGGAAATCAACAAATGCATTTGCACTTAATGACTCCAATACTCGTAATTGTTTACGAAGAGCTATTGCAGTCACCTCGGCGTCGACGTCGGCGTCCGCGTTGCACTTTTGGTTAAAGTTTTTATAAGTCTATATCTCTTGAGCATATCGATTAAGTATGTTGTTAGATATTGGTCAGAAATTTATTCTGTACCATCGTGACCCACCTGTGTGACCAAAGTCACACCTTTGAAATTTTATGTTAACGTTTTGATTAAAGTTTTTAGAACTTTATATCTCTTCAATATATTGATGTATCAAGTTGATACTATTTACGTAGTTACATATTAGTCTGAAGTTTTATTCTGTACCATCGTGACACAGCTGGTTGACCTTGGGGTCAAGGTCATGGACTTTGAAATTTTATATTAATGTTTTGGTTAAAGCTTTTAGAACTCTATATCTCTTTAACATATGGATGGATCAAGTTGATACTATGCATGTTGTTAGATATTGGTCTGAAGTTTTATTCTGTACCATCGTGGCCCATCTGGGTGACCTTGCGGTCAAGGTCATTGACTTTTGATTTTAAGTTTTTTGTTAAAGTTTTAGAACTCTATATCTCATCAACATGTTGAAGGATCTAGTTGATACTTTGCCTCATGTTAGATATTGGATTGCAACAACAGGCGGACAGCATGGAAATATTCGGCATTTAGAATTTACATCAAATTATAAAAAATCAATTTCATACAGTTAAACATTACTGTTTGTTACACGTTTAGCAATTATCTCAGCTTTATTCATTGGTTTAAAGGTGTTGGGGTCTTACCCCACTTGGACGCCTTGCCCCACCTTACTCTTTATTTGGTAAAAACCACTAGTACTTTTCTTTTGTCCAGTTGACTCTCAGGTGAGCGACCGTTGCGTTTTGGATTACTTTTTAAAATTTAAAAAAAAAACCATTTACCAAAAACTACAAGTTTTCTGTGGCGAAAAATGTTGTTATTATTCAGAAGTCATTACAACAAATAAGTGATGCTCATATTCTTTGCTCTTTGTATTTATGCACAAGTCGATTAATTTCTGCGAGTTCTACACCTGCAACACCTTAAATCTACTTGATTTATCCTAGTGAGAAACCTCATGAGAGATTATGTTACCGACACATAGGGACGGGGGTTTCGGTTTCAAGTCCCGTTTGATAAAACCCATTAAAACGATTATGTTACCGACACATAGGGACGGGGGTTTCGGTTTCAAGTCCCGTTTGATAAAACCCATTAAAACGATTATGTTACCGACACATAGGGACGGGGGTTTCGGTTTCAAGTCCCGTTTGATAAAACCCATTAAAACGATTATGTTACCGACACATAGGGACGGGGGTTTCGGTTTCAAGTCCCGTTTGATAAAACCCATTAAAACGATTATGTTACCGACACATAGGGACGGGGGTTTCGGTTTCAAGTCCCGTTTGATGAAACCCATTAAAACGATTATGTTACCGACACGTAGGGACGGGGGTTTCGGTTTCAAGTCCCGTTTGATAAAACCCTTTAAAACGATTATGTTACCGACACATAGGGACGGGGGTTTCGGTTTCAAGTCCCGTTTGATAAAACCCATTAAAACGATTATGTTACCGACACATAGGGACGGGGGTTTCGGTTTCAAGTCCCGTTTGATGAAACCCATTAAAACGATTATGTTACCGACACGTAGGGACGGGGGTTTCGGTTTCAAGTCCCGTTTGATAAAACCCTTTAAAACGATTATGTTACCGACACATAGGGACGGGGGTTTCGGTTTCAAGTCCCGTTTGATAAAACCCATTAAAACGATTATGTTACCGACACATAGGGACGGGGGTTTCGGTTTCAAGTCCCGTTTGATAAAACCCATTAAAACGATTATGTTACCGACACCTAGGGACGTGGGTTTCGTTTTCAAGTCCCGTTTGATAAAACCCTTTAAAACGATTATGTTACCGACACATAGGGACGGGGGTTTCGGTTTCAAGTCCCGTTTGATAAAACCCATTAAAACGATTATGTTACCGACACATAGGGACGGGGGTTTCGGTTTCAAGTCCCGTTTGATGAAACCCATTAAAACGATTATGTTACCGACACATAGGGACGGGGGTTTCGGTTTCAAGTCCCGTTTGATAAAACCCTTTAAAACGATTATGTTACCGACACATAGGGACGGGGGTTTCGGTTTCAAGTCCCGTTTGATAAAACCCTTTAAAACGATTATGTTACCGACACCTAGGGACGGGGGTTTCGGTTTCAAGTCCCGTTTGATAAAACCCATTAAAACGATTATGTTACCGACACATAGGGACGGGGGTTTCGGTTTCAAGTCCCGTTTGATAAAACCCATTAAAACGATTATGTTACCGACACATAGGGACGGGGGTTTCGGTTTCAAGTCCCGTTTAAGTCACAGTTCGAAAAACTGGAGAGGCAAGGCACCTGATTTACAATTGAGCCGCATTACAAAGACGGAGATCATCAGCGTCTTTGTTTTCGCTTCATGGTTAGTATGATTCCTCTTCTTCTTGGTCTAAAATTTCAAGCTTCTAGCTTTCTTCTGTGTCTGTACATGTCGGTTTGTATGAGATCTGGTCGAAAACCCCGAAGACCGGGTTTCTGACGACAGGGCTCAAATACGAGTGGCTAAAATACTATGCCTTGGTTGCCTCTAGAACATTTTGCTCTTTCCTACAGAGACAGGTTTTCCTAAACGGGCACACTCATTAAAAGAGCAGTTGAGGGGGGTAATTGAGCATGTCCAGACATAAGCACTTAATTTAGATCACTTCAAAATCCCACACATTCCCTAAACATTTCATCAAAATCTATCAAAACCCATGCAATATTTTACATGTTAAATAATAATGTACATGTACTTCCTCGAACTAAGTCGACAAAACATTTCAATAACACTTCCCGAATTCCGATGCTTTACATTAAAAAGGAAGTTGGTAAATGCTAGGTCTATACATTCTTTGTTAAGTTTTGCTACATAGCACTAATGGGCGTCCGTTTATATGTCGTTATATTGCCGCGGCGTGATCCTGTGGTAACGCCGGAGATATTCTTAGGAGATCCATTAAGGTCTGAAGATTGAAAACTCCACGACCTTTCAAAGTAGCAAATCTCCATCATACATCATGTGCCCCGTGTGTATCCTGGAATTTTTTCTTGTTAATGCCCCTATCACACTACGAAACCGAACTCCAAGAATTGCCACGAATCGATAAATTTTACGATTCGTGGAATTTCGTAAACTGTTTTTGTTTATTCGAAATTGCTTACGAAGCTGTTAGGACACAGACACGATAGCGTTACGAATATTCGGCAGACTCGGCTGAATTCGGGTGGAATCGCACGAACTTGGCAAGAATTCTTAACGATTTACAATAATCTATTGAGGGTATGCTGCGCGAATGCTTGAGAATCAGTTACGAATCAGTCGCGAGAATGACGATAACATGTGCGAATTATAAATATTCGTAGCTATTCTTGACAATTCTTGAGATTTTTTATAAGATAATTATAAAAGTTACAATACCCCTGCTTGGGAATCTGTTTCAAAATAAATGAAGGACGATCACCACTTTTTATGCTATTTTTCTGTTGGCTATGGCCCCAAATACTCATTCGATGATACATGGGAAACACTTTACAAATTACAATGGAAACACTTGTTTATAAATTACAATGGAAACACTTGTTTATAAATTACAATATAACCACGCATCTGTTGAGTCCCTGCAACGTTTTTCACCTCTGAGTCTTGATTCTCTTAGAAGTAAAGAAGTAACTGCCTTCCGCCGCATCCTAAATGATATCATTGCTTTTCTATGTATCTTTGGTGTACATTTTTAGCTTTATTTTTGTTGTCAGATTCGTGGACTTTCGCGCGTTTCGGTGCAATCGGCTAACATTCGTAATATAAACTTCAATATTAAATTCAATTACAGCTTCTAACAAAATTCGTAGTTAGGTCCCTAGTCATTCGTGAGACTCTTGGCTGATTCGCATATGGCTGTGAATTCGTAGATAGTTCTTATCTATTTCTTATCTGCTTCGGAAAGTATTCGCGACATTCGTAACGGATTCTTTGTCAATTCGTAGTTGGGTGACAAGCTCCGGAATTCCCGAAAGAGTTACGAATACATCCGAATCAGATAAGATTCAGTTTCGATGTCACGGAATGCAAATTACGACTTTGTTACGAAGTTAAATGCGATTTTTTGGGGTCGAAAATTCGGGACCAAAGTTTTGAACAGTTCAAAATTTTGGCCAACACCCACGATTCGCAAGAACTTACTACGAACTGTAAGAATTAGTTAAGAACTTCACGAATCGATTACGTTTCAGCTACGAATCGAAAAAGTGTCAAAAACAATTCGTGAGGCAATTTATCGTAGTGTGATAGGGGCATTATCTAGATCTACGTATGTGTAAGAAAACTTGCACAGGCTATGTAATTAGAGATTTTTTTTTCAAAAGCAAAAATTGAAAATTTCATTGGAAAAATTTTGATATTTTTAATAATTTTGCTCAAAACATTGATCATGGGTACACGTTAGAACCGCCTCGCCGATGCTGTTCTAACGAGTACCCAAAATCTATGTTTTGGAGCAAAAATAAGAAAAAATAGGTAAATGTATACCCCTGCATATCTCATGTTTTGCTACGAGTATATATACAAAGGTGGGGTTACAAGGGGGTATACATGTCACGGATATGTTATCCTGATGTGTGATAAAACTCATGATACAATGAAGGATACGTCCGTGGAAAGTGACCCCTTACTTAGAACAAGAGAAAAAAATCATACTTACACGTTCGTGTAGTTAATTCAATAAAAAGCTTTTATTATTGGATCGTCCTGAAATATGTTTGGTCACGTGTGGGAACTATTGAAACTATTGGAATGAAGTCGCGCCACAGCTGGCACGCGCATCTAATTTGCATATTCCCACTCCCCAGATGGCGTTTGTCGCGTGCGTGTATTTAGCGACCATCAAAAGTACGACTGATTACAAATATTCTAATAAAACTCTTTGATCCCAGTTAATCTTATTCTCGTCCCTTTTTATCTTTGCCCCGTTAGACATGAAAATAAAATAAGTCATATAATTTTGAGCGGCCGCCCATTTCCATTTCAGAGATAACGGAAGTGCAAGAAAAGTATCCGAGTGGGTAACGGTTTTTATGATGGCAGATGGTTGTGGATACCGGTGTATTACTATACTGTAAGCGCATCCTTTTGCCAGTTTGCATTAATCATATGCTGCCCAACAATCAGAGGTGGGCTTTTCTCTTTAGTGCAGGACATTTGTTTTTTTGTTGCTGCTGTTTGATTATTTTTTTTTAATAATGTCAGGTCGCAGTATTGGACTTTATAAAATAATATGTCCAGAATGTGCAGATAAAGTCCGATACGGTTTATAATTCCACCGTGTTCATGGTTTGTTTATTTGTGTTGAGACTTAACGCCCCAGTCAACAATTTTTCAGTCATGTCGGGACGGAGCCAATGCTGCATGGGTTTAACCAGTACTTTAGGGAGTTAATGTGTCTTGCTCAAGGACACAACACGATGACGCATGTGGGGATCGAACCCAGGACCTCTCGATTCGGAGTCCGACGCTCTACCACACTACGCCACCGCACCACTACCGTGTTCATGGAACTTCGTAGAAAAACAGAGGAGTATATAGCTGCATCATTTTGTTTGTTTGTATCGAGGATTAACATCCCAGTCAACAATTTTTAGTCATGTCGGGACGAAGTCAACGCTTCCTGTGTTTAACCAGTATTGTAGGGAGTTAATGTGTCTTGCTCAAGGTCACAACACGGTGTCGCCTGTGGGGTCGAACCATGTACCCATCGATTCGGGTGCTCTACCAAAACGCAACCGCAAGTTCCCTACATCATTTTATCAAAGAGAGACTGAGCATGTGGATTAAATATTTGGTGGTTTAACCAGGAAGCAACAAATTGTGTCCGAAAACAAATCAGGATGTCCTTCTTGCAAACAAAGAGGAAGACAAAATACGGACGACATGTAATAAAGCCCATATGCGGCTAGTCTTGCAATCATTTCTTAATTTTAGTAGATGACTTTAATTTCGTTCTGTATTAAGCCTTCATATGGGCTGAAAAGACTAAAGTAAGATGCGTTTTAAAGTGTTATTCGGTAAAGGGACTTTGTCAGTTGAATGCATGTTACAATTGAGCCACCTCATGAGAAAACCAACAATCTGCATATGCGAAAACAAAGACGCAGATCAGCTTCGCGGTAACCGCGAAGCTGATCAGCGTCTTTGTTTTAGCTACACAGATAGTATAGTTCCCTTCTTCTTAAATCCGAAATTTAAAGCTTCTAGCCTGCTTCTATGACTGTACAGCCTGAATTGTGTCGGACCTGTTCGGAAACCACATTGTTGGTTTCCCCACGAGACGGCTCAGTCATTTACATGCTATGCAGGTCCTTTTAACATTCATGTAATTAGCAGTCTAAAACTCTAATTGTTTTGAAATTTGCGTTTTATATTTCTTTTCTTTTTCACTTTCATGGTAACAATATTCCATAAAGGGCTTTGACTAGTATATCTCTTTCGTGTGTGACGAAACGCTTTCTGGTTGCATTTGTTTTTTAAATGGCGCAAAAAATGTGAAACAAAAACATTGGCGTACCTCTTGTTTTATCGCCTTTTTTCAAACTGTCATTGTGAGACAACTATCATTTTGCGCCAGAATTCGGTAAGAATGCAAAAATGGTTAGAATTAAGGCCTACTATACACCCAAGTCAAAGAGAATCTCAATAAACTGCTGTACTTTAGATTATTCCATGCATAATTCAGGAGCGGAAAAACGTCCGTGAAATACCGTGACATACGCCCTCATACCCCACTTTCATACAGAAAAACTGGTGTTTGCAGGGTGTATACCATTTTTTTTCTAATTTTTGATCCAAAACACAGATTGTGGGTAGTCGTTAGAGGCGGTTCTAACGTGTGTCCACAATCAATGTTTTGAGCAAAAATATTAAAACTATTAAAAATTTCCTACTGAAAATTTTCAATTTTTACAGCTGAAAAAATCTCAGTATATTGCTTGGGCAAGTTCAAACTACATGTACGTTCGCATAGTTGGAGACGACTATGTGCATCGAAATTGGTATTTTGTGTCGAAATGGATACAAAAATACTTGTTAAGGTGGGCTCTGGCTACTGTGAAATTAAGAATAATGATATTTTCTGGTTTTAATACTTTTCTGTATTTTAGTGGACAAACACAACTGACATTGATGCTGTTATTAAACTTTATATACCGGCCATTGAGTCAATGTCCGTTTGACAAGAAATAGAACTGACATTGAAATGTTTTATGATCTTCACCCACTGTTTACCGTCAGGATAACATGTCCATGTAATGTTTACCCCCTTATACCCCACTTTTATATAGCAAAACTGTGGTATGCAGGGGTAAACATATTTTTCTTATTTTTGTCTCAAAACATAGATTGTGGGTACTCGTTAGTGTACCCACAATCTATGTTTTGATCAAAAATAAGAAAAATGTCAAACTTTTTCTGCTGAAAATTTTCAATTTTTACAAGTTAAGAAAAATCTGCATATTGCATGGGCACGTTTTCGTAATGACCACGTGCATTGTCATTCTTCTATATCAATTCAAGCATTAATATAAATATATAAATATTTACTTTGTCATTTTTTTTCTTTGGCCACTTTCATTTTGGCAATTTTTTGATATATTTATTTTCTCGTTGTCGTTTAAAACATCAATGAGCAATACCTTTGCCACTTTGATAATTTTTCGCGTATGGTCTCCTTTAAACCGATTATTTACTTTTTGGAGCATAACATTGGTGATAAATTGATAAAATCTTTCATGAATGGGCTCAAAATGTGGGTTAACAGGTTAGTTGAGGCATGAAAGATCACTCAAAATTGAGATTATTACTGCTCTATCGTTTGATTGGTTGATTTTTGTGACGTTGCTAGGTAGGTTATACCTGTCTAAACTTACCCTAAACTTGTCGCATGCTATACTTTGGTTTACCATCGTTTTTCATTCAATATTTGTCATGCTACTGAGAGTTTCGCTTGTGAAGTAGTCGTTTTGAAACCAGTGTGGATTAAATTCATTTGCCGAGAAAGAATCAGGTAAATACTTTTTTATATACTTGTATTATTTTTAATTTGGCAAAGTTATTTGTCTCTATCAAATCCGTAAGAAGAAATAACGATTATTTATTTATTTATTTATTTATTTATTTATTTATTTATTTATTTATTTATTTATCAACTCATTTCGATGCTGAAGTTAACCAGCAGCTCTATAGTAAGACGATGCGTGTGTTCGCGTTTCTCCCAATGGTACTATTGGTTGGTACGTCATTGGTACCAATGTTATTATTGGCATTACTATTTTTACTATTTGCACCAATTTCTTAACCAATGGTTCCATTGGTAATTAGATTGGTACAAATGGTACCAATGTTACCAACCAATGGTACCACTGGAGAAGCCCAAACAACGCATTCTAACTATTTTACATGAACAGTACAGCGAGGGTCAAGTGAGTGACACAGTCAATATCATTAAGTAGTATCCGTCACGTTTTACGTTTTGTATTATTATCATGCTTTTGAGCAAAGGTGTTTCTGTAGAAACTGTGAACAAAACACTGGTACGGTATGGCTTCTGAGTACTTGTAAGTTTGTACATTTGTTTGTTTTGCGGCAACGAGAACACATTAGTCGGCACCAAGATCAAAGATTTACTAGTTAATACAAAATAAATAATAAAAACTATACAATGTAATAGAAACACTTTGATATAAGCATGTACATTTAGACGGTAAAACAGTGTTCGTGGGTTCGAGCCCATTCTTTAGGTACATAGTTTAACAAGAGGTTGTGTCTCCGATTGACCTATACTATTAGCTGTTTGTGTCTCCGAATGACCTCTAAGCTGTTGAGTGGGACGTAAAACACGATTTCAAATATATATATATATATATATATATATATATATATATATATATATATATATATATATATATATATATATATATATATATATATATATATATATATATATATATATATTGGGAGAAATAGGACAAACATCAATATATAGTGTGTGTGTCTGTGTGTGTGTGTGTGTTTGGGCGTGAACAAGTCCAGACATGACGTTCTCTCTTTATTTAGATCACTTGAAACCTCCCTTTCATTATCTGTTATCTATCAAATCCCAGGTGGGATGCTATTTATGTATCTCATGTAATCCTGCATACCTGTAATGTTTTACCTGTATTGGGGATTGTCACTTTGGCAATAAAACCACAATTTGACTGGGGAACATCAAACGTATCTAATTTCAAGGTAATGATGTTGAACTTAGATATTTCTGTCATTCTTGACATAGGTGAACCTCAGCTTCTTAACATGTTTAATATACAAGATATAAAGGCCAATCTTGGATTGAGCACTTGTTGCAAGCTGGTTTAATTAAGACATTCAACACCTTAACATACAGATTTATACTAAATCTTATATTCAGAATCTGGTGTTTCATCTTTCACAAGCAAAATGTAAATTAGTATATAAGTAAAAAGCACCCAAAGCCACAAGTAGATTAACAGATAACTGGCCTTTTACAAAGGGGTAACAAGATTGTATCACTTGAAAATCCAACAAAGCACCCAGCTTGAGAAATGCTTTCATTAAGTATCCCTACAGCATCGTATATTTTAAACCGCAGCATTTGGCCAGGGTCTGGCTATGAAAAAAAACTTAGCATTGGTGAACAGATGTTATTCAGACATATGCATATAAATAAACGAACCCAAAACTTTTGCATTGACAATAGATTTCGCTTATGTATTTTTCAGATAAGATGGAAGTCATGTTGTTACTCGCTGTAATTGCCGCCGCCGTCCAAATGCTGTCAGCCTCCAGTGTTCCTTACTTGTGTGTCCAGGGTGAATTCTACAACATTGACTTGATGGACTGTGTTAAGTGCTCTGACTGTCCTGCCAACCAAGTTCCTCTCCGCGCCTGCTGGAAGACACAGGATACTCTGTGCGGCGCCCTTGGAAGCTTTGAATTCCGTCAGCCTCTTCATCACAAGCGACAGCCAATCACCTCTTATCAAAATATTCAGCCCGAGACTGATGTCACCCATCAGCATCCGGTTCCACACCAGACGACAGTTGAGGTTGCAGAAGACGTTTCCGGTGACCGCTGGTTCACGATCACCATGGTGTTGGTGGGAATCCTCGTTGTCATGTGTATCCTGGGCGTAGTTCTACTCTTCATCACGTGCTACGTCTGCAAGAAAACCAAACGAGACATTGTCCGCGATCCTGGTAAGCATGTTTCTTTTCTCATCTGTCATCATTTTAAGCATAGTCTAAAGCAGATTAGTCCAATTCTCGATTGAGGAAGAGCAAAAATTAATCGTTCCGCTATCATTTGTGCTTGTGGTTTTAGTTGAAGACGTTTCCTCTTCCTCTTTTTCATTGCTTTGTCGTTTAATTATTGGGCTCATGTCCTCCTGACACATATTTGTTAGGATTGGTTTGAGGATATGACTTGGGTTGCAAGATGTCACAAAATTGCTATTGTTTCCCACTTTCACTTCGAGTTATTGAAAAAATTCGTCGAGCCAAACAAAATAACCAGTGAGAGGGAGTGCAGACATTTTGTTTTATTTCACATCAGCTGTTAATGTGCCAATATCACGCATGGGAACATTTAACTGTTTCGACCTCAGGTTTTGTTCTGCCTTCAAACACAGGTTGTCTTTATGTCATTACAGTCAAACCATTGATCTTTTTATTTGATTTTTCTGTATGCGTGCTTGCACATCTCTCAATGAAATTGTAACCTCTACATTAACATTATAGTAAACTTTGTTCGGTGATAATTCGTCTGTTTCAAAAAGGCCAGTCTTCGTTTTGAAGAGTAACTCTTTTGTGTGGAGGTAATGCGATCTAAGACTTCCGGTCTGATCAGTGCAACATTCGTAGCTAAACCGTTTTTCTTCCCACAGCAACTGATTTTAATAAATACTGTGTCTTTTGGTAAAGACCCTATTTGTCAACGAAATATTTGCGGTATTTTTATTTTTGTGAGGTCCCTTGTTCTCGCTAAATTGCTTGGACAACAATTATCAGCAATTTAAGATGGCATGTACGAGATACTCCATGTTGGCCATTGTAAGAGTGACTTTAAATGCTTTAATAGTTCTTGAAATTAAGTCAATGACTTCTTTTAGCTGAAATTTAAGAAAATAATAACATTTAATAGGGACTGTCACAAGGTTTTGCTTGCAGTTGACGGGATTGAGTGTTCAGATCCACTGGGCCCAACCTAAAGGACCAACTCCCGGGTTACGGGGTATCTTGAAGCTTTAATTTTAGGCAAGCGCATAAATATTATCATATATAGTTATGTAATAAAATTTCATTCTTCTACTCTACCATGCATAAAATTTTGGGTCATTTTTTCCTCCTGAAATTTTGCTTTCTCATTTTATTACATTTGACAAGATCAAAATGAAATATTTTAGTAATCCGCCCATCATAAGTTACGCTACGCTCATTTATTATGTCTGAACGAGATATTAACCTTGAATTCCTTATCATGGACCCGATGAACTGCATATAGTTAAGGTTCAGGGAGTCACATAGTCAAGAAAATTGTTTAGAAGTCCAGGCAGGTGTTGACCAGTAACGGTCGGGGATATAATTACAGACATTGTGCATATGCTTTTGACGTAACGTCCAATACTGGTATCACTTTCCGAACGCGCTTATTATCCATTTAGTGTTTCCAAAACACGTCGACAAGCGAAGCAAAATGAAGTATTACATGCGTTACATTGCGGTGGTCAATGCCGTTGCATGTTGACAAAGATATAGGAATCGGCCCTGTTTTTGGAAATCGATCCGCTTGAGCTTATATCCATGCAAAAATGAAGATGAGTAAATGAGTCATCAATATTATGTGATAAGTAGAGGGTTGCTCCTTTGTTCAAAGGGTCATTGGGTTGAACTAAAAACATCGTAAGAGTAAATTAGAAATAACGTATAAAACTGATAACAATGTTCTTTTATGGGGATCTGAGACGCTTTTTATACGCTTTTAAAAAGACAATTTTCAACTGTATTAAAACTTTAAAAAGTTTCAAATTAAAGTAGCGGTTTGAAATGACTTTAAAGAGCGCTTTGTGACAATTTCTTTACAATTTCCTAACAAGATTCGAATCGGTCCGCAGTAAAGCAGCGCGCTGGGCGCCAATACAATTTAGGTTTGATGGCTTTCTAATCATTGTTACCCCTTTTTGACTGATTAGTGGTCCTTGTTTTTGCTTAGGGGCACAATTATCCCCTCTCTCGGGTATTTTAACCTCGTTATCAAGCTCCGGTCACTTCAAAAACGTCCATCAGGCCCCCATTTGCACCTTTTAAAAGGTGTTACACACTTTTAAAAGGTGTCACACAATGGTCAGGTCAGTTTAACTGCTACTGTAACATGTAATCAGTACTACCTGTTGTCATGCGGTGCAGATGGGGCTCGTTAGCCTTGGAAGGCAACTCATCTAGGAGTTAAGCTAGTTCTCTACACAAAAATCTGGCTGGGCAGGGGGAACTCATTAGTCTTGGTTGACAGCCCTCCTAGGAGTTTACAGGTCTCTAAACAAAACCTAAGAAAGGGTAGATGGAGCTCTTCAGCTGTGGCCAGCAATTCATCTAGGAGAAGGAAACTCCAAAATCAAACCTGTGTGTCTGGATATGCCTAGTCCAGATATGCAAAGACTGTTTCGGTAGATGGAGCGGAAGAAATCATCTGATTCAACGGTTCAGAAAGCGATACAGCAACATGTTGTGGAACATGCAGAGCGTGACAAGGCACTAAAGATGTTACGGTCATCCACTGCATCCAAACCCAACTCCAGACGTCTTGACCTGTGTCTTGCCTCTGGGCGCAGCTGGGCGAGGACTAGAGAGTGAGGTTGACGTTGCGCACCTCTTCCTCACTATAATCCAATTGCATAGCGCATGTCATCTTATTTCTCAACACACAAGCACTTGCATACACAACAATTTCATCACACTTGCACCCACATACCTACAAAGTCCTGTGGCGATGGGCGAGTGGCGAAGCAGCAGGTGTAGGACACACTGGGAGCTGTAGTTGCAGACCTGCACACAGGCGGCTCAGTTCTAATGGTCGCTTTCTGTGAGGAGAAGCAGTAAGCAGAATTCGGCAGTCGGCTGAGTGACTGAGCAGACCTATTTAGGACCGCACTGCTCACCCCCGTAGCATGGGGAAGGGGCTAGAAAAGGTGCCCTAAACAATTGCCTGCTTCAAACCCCCTGGCTGGTTAACCGCGATCAGCGGGGATCCCCTTAAGCGGTCGAAATACAAAGAAAAAAGCTAGAGTAATCCCCTTACGGATTGGTGCATGGAATGTGCGCACTTTAATGGATAGTGCTGGGTCAGATAGACCACAGCGTAGAACGGCCCTTGTGGGCAGAGAACTTGGGAGGTATGATATACAGATAGCTGCATTGAGTGAGACTCGGTTCGCAGATGTTGGGGAGATCAAAGAAGTTGGTGCTGGATACACCTTCTTCTGGAGTGGACGCAAAAGTGAAGAGAGGCGTGAAGCAGGAGTTGGCTTTGCCATCAAAACAGAACTTGTTGGTAAGCTGTCAGGATTGCCAAAAGGCATTAATGACCGTCTAATGACATTGAGACTTCCTCTGTCAGGCAATAAACATGCAACTATTGTCAGTGCTTATGCACCCACAATGACCAATCCAGATGAGGTCAAGGACAAGTTCTATGATGACCTAGACAATGTTATTTCTGCAACACCCCGCACAGACAAGCTTATCCTTCTTGGCGACTTTAATGCCAGAGTGGGTACAGACCACCAGACCTGGGAAGGAGTTATAGGTCCAGAAGGGGTTGGAAAGTGCAACAGCAATGGTCTCTTGCTTCTCAGGAAGTGTGCTGAACATGATCTTGTAATCACCAACACAGTCTTCCGTCTACCTAATAGGAACAAAACATCCTGGATGCATCCCCGTTCCAAACACTGGCATCTCATAGACTATGTCATAGTGCGGAGAACAGACAGGCAGGATGTTAAAGTGACAAAGACTATGTGTGGTGCAGACTGCTGGACAGATCATAGACTGGTTGTCAGCAAACTCAACCTAAGAATACAGCCTGCGAGGCGACCTCAAGGCAAGAAAGCTCCTAAGAGACTGGATGTCTCAAAGCTGAATAAAGACAGCATGAGACAAGATTTCTTAACAGACATTTGCAACCAACTGGATGCAATGAATCTCAGTTCAGAGGACCCCGAAGAAAACTGGACAGTTTTCCATAAAACAGTTCTTTCTTCAGCTGCAAGCACCTTAGGCCATCCATCTCGCAAACATCAAGACTGGTTTGATGAGAATGATGATGAAATTCAGAGGCTTCTTGAAGAAAAGCACCGTTTGCTCAAGGCACATCAAGATGATACTAGCTCAGTATCAAAGAAAGCAGCCTACAGCAACATTTGTAAGACAGTCCAGACCAAGCTTAGGGACATGCAAGATTCCTGGCTGAGGAAGAAAACAGAAGAAATTCAGTCTTTTGCGGATAGAAAGGACATGAAGAAATTTCATGATGCACTGAAAACCATTTATGGTCCAAAGAGTTCTGGAGCCACCACATTGCTCAGTGCAGATGGAAACACTCTTCTCACAGATAAAGAAGCTATCTTGGAAAGGTGGGCAGAACACTTCAATAGTGTGCTTAATCGACCATCAAGCATCAATCAGGATGCAATCGACAGACTTCCACAGATAGAGTGCAATGTTCTGTTAGATGAATTTCCTACCGTTACGGAAACAAGAAAAGCAGTTCAACAACTATCATCTGGCAAAGCCCCAGGTGCAGATGCAATTCCTGCCGAAGTTTACAAGGCTGGGGGGCTACCCATGGCAGAGAAACTGACAGAGTTGTTTCACTGTATGTGGAGGAAGGAGGCTATCCCACAAGAATTTAAGGATGCATCCATAATCCACCTATACAAGCGGAAAGGAAATCCTCAAGTCTGTGACAATCACAGAGGCATCTCCCTCCTATCAATTGCTGGGAAGATACTTGCAAAAATTCTGTTAAATCGTCTGAATGCTCATCTTGATCAGACGGGACTTATCCCAGAAAGTCAATGTGGATTCAGAAAAGACAGAGGGACAATAGACATGATCTTCACAGCAAGACAGCTTCAGGAGAAATGCCAAGAACAGAATGTAGATCTATACATGACGTTTGTTGACCTCACCAAAGCTTTTGACACTGTTAGTCGTGATGGACTCTGGAAAATCATGGCCAAGTTTGGCTGTCCACCCAGATTCATAGCTATGGTGCGGCAGTTTCATGATGGCATGCAGGCACGTGTGCAAAATGATGGAGAGTTCTCTGAACCATTTGAAGTAACAAATGGGGTCAAACAAGGCTGTGTTCTGGCACCAACACTGTTCAGCATGATGTTTTCTGCCATGCTTATGGATGCTTTTCAGGACAGTGACACTGGTTTTCCAATCAGGTACCGTTTTGATGGCAACATATTCAACCTCAGAAGGTTGCAAGCCAAAACTAAGGTCCAGACTGATGTGCTAGATGAGCTCCTCTATGCAGATGATATGGATAAGAATGCCAACACAGAGGCAAAAATGCAAAGAGCCATGGATCAAGTCTCACAGTCATGTGATAACTATGATCTCACAATCAGCACAAAAAAGACAGAGGTTGTACACCAACCAGCCCCCGGAAAACCATATAATGAACCAACCATCACTGTGAATGGGCAAAAACTGAAAGTTGTTGACAAGTTCACCTACCTGGGAAGCACTCTCTCCAGAGCAGTGCATATTGATGATGAGATCACTGCCAGAATTGCAAAAGCTAGTGTGGCATTCGGAAGACTCCGTGCAAATGTCTGGGAGCGAAATGGAATCAAGCTTGACACCAAGCTGAAAGTCTACAAGGCTGTGGTACTGCCAACCCTCTTGTATGCATGTGAGACCTGGACAGTATACCAACGCCATGCAAAGAGACTTAACCATTTCCACTTAAGCTGTTTGAGAAAGTTGTTAAAAATCAAGTGGCAGGACAAGATTCCAGACACAGAGGTCCTGAGGAAAGCAGGGATGCAAAGCATGCATACAGTCTTAAAGCTAGCACAGCTAAGATGGACTGGCCATGTTATAAGAATGCCTGATGCGCGACTTCCAAAGAAAGTTTTCTATGGAGAACTACAGGAGGGAAAGCGCTCTCAAGGTGGCCAGAAGAAACGCTACAAAGACACCCTCAAAGCCTCTCTGAAGGATTTCGAAATACCAATGGGGTCCTGGGAACAGACTGCACAGGAGCGATCAAAGTGGCGAGGTCTCATCAACAAAGGAGCAGCTCTCTATGAAAAGAAGAGAATCTGTGAAGCTGAAAGAAAGCGAAGAGAGCGCAAAGCCAAAACAAATGTGCCACCAGCAGACTCTATGACATTGACTTGCTCTACTTGCAACCGACAGTTTAGAGCCAGAATTGGCCTAGTCAGCCATCAAAGAACTCACCAACACACATCAGCACTATTCAAGAAATAATGATGGTCTTTCTCATTAGTGAGAGACGAACTATCACACACTTTTCGCACTCCTTGTATAAACACTGTCCCGAAAATAAATTAAATGTTTAAGGTGACACCACTTGGGCTCTCGTTAATCAGATAAGTCTGTGCCCATAAGGCATTTACAGAATCCATTTTCACTCGAGATGGGAGATCGAACGAAATAAAACGCCCCGATAGCATTGTTGTTTCAATTCAATGACTGACTACTGAAAGCGAGCGTTAATGTATGGTGTCTTAAGTTACAAAACCTATCTCAGAGATCAAGATTTTATTTCAAACCTAAGTGAAATGAGCGAAATAAGCTGCTTTCCTTCAATTTACCACATATCAAAATTTTATGGCTGTCGATGTTTTAATGAGATTTCGGTATACGTTTCACAATACTGAGAAAACGGTACCCTGGCGTCGTCCATTTGAAGCGGGTGCAATAGAACAAGCACTTATACCAGAAAATGATGGTCAGCCACATTGAAGAGGTCTATAAATGATATGTGCTTTTACCAATGAATGACAATGATACTGTTAAAGCCATTTTTGGTCATTTCGTTTAGTTACCATGCACACATACAAAAAATAGTTTCAGTCCCTTCCATACCACTGAAAAATTCTGATCCAGGTTCAAGGGCTTTTGACCATTTATTGCTTAAGTCTGTCTTTTCTCACAAACATTTTGAAGATAACCTATCAGCAAAATTAGCGAGTGTCCACTGTTATAGCCTTTGTTTTGGCGTGTTTAGAAAGACTTTGAGTCACCGTAGAAACATTCTCAAGTATTTAACAATTTTGACAGTCTATGACCTCGCCATTGTTATAGACTAACTAAATGAGCCGCCACATGGGAAAACAAACAATCTGCCTAGGCGAAAACAAAGGCGCAGATCAGCGCTGATCAGCGCCTTTGTTTTCGCTACTCGGATAGTACAGTTCCTCTTCTACTTAAATCCGAAATGTCAAGCTTCTAGCTTTTTTCTGTGAGTGTACAGGTCGGTTTGTGTCGGACCTGGTCGGAAACCACATTGTTGGTTTTCACACGTGGCGGCTCAAATAATGTGACACTAGTCCTGTGAAAATGTCTTCATTTAGCTTAAGATTTGGTCAGAGCGTAACCAGTCTCGAGGAAAAAATGCTAAATTTCTTGGGGTTTTGCATTTATCATTTAGCATTGCGCATCATACTTATAACCTGGTAGTGGCAGACAACTCTCGCGGACCGATCAGCGCCGAAATTTGCTGTTTTGTGCGCAAGACTTTTTCACACAAAGAGGCCCACGTTAAAGTTTACATTGTTCTTTTTATCAGTCGAACATCTCAAATACCATGACAATATGCAAATAATTGAAACATTCTTGAGAAGCGTTATTTTTATTTTGAATATCCATACAAAATTCCTCACCATTGTTCACCTTGTTTGTGGAGTCTTTGTTCCTTTTATAATTTTACCGTGTGTATTTTGACCGTGGTGTATTTTTATGGTCAATTTGAGTATAAAAACAACAAAAACGATTTTCCGAGACAACAGTCATGTCGAACCAGTCAAGGCTAGCAATTAAAGATCTCAAATGCACCACACAAGCACAAACTAGCTAATGATTGAGCTTGGTTTGGCTGATCCGTTTTAAATAACCAACCTGGACGGCATTGTCTGGATTGGTTTAAACATATTTTATTCAAATTCATTTACAACATAGACATATAAACTACAAGAATACACTTCTGAAAAAGGATTAGGGGCGTTACCTTCCTCACCTGCGTAACTGTGCCTTTGATCTAGAATTTGATGATCATTTGGTTGTCCTTATATCAGTAGGGCACAACCGTTAAATCGATATATAATATTTCCTTTTTAATATAGTATCTAAAACTAGATATCATATCTAAATCTAGATATAACACAAAATATTTGAATTTACATATAGTATCTCCTTCTAGATATATAACTCTACATCCGGTTTATCTATACTTCGTTTTACATATTATATCTAAATTGACATATATTGTCAAAATATCCCCTTTTTAATATAGTATCTAAAACTAGATATCATATCTAAATCTAGATATAAACACAAAATATTTGAATTTAAATATAATATCTACTTCGAGATATACAGCTCTACATTCGGTTAAAATATATATTTCGTTTGACATATTATGTCTCAATGGACATATATTTTCAAAAATTTTCGCCCCTTAGCAACATGTATACGTAATTTGTAGTCAGGATGTTCCCGTCAGTGTTCCTTGATAACTCTCTACACCACGCGGAAGTATAGCTAGGTGACGAAGTGAAACGATTGCGGCTTATCTGCCCGCAACTTAGTCTGCAACTATCATGGCCTAGTTCAACCTGGCGACGGACAAACATCTTGAATATCATCTTGGTGGTGTTTAAACGATTCCGTGTGTTCAGATTTTATCTGACAGTCGGGTCTGAAGACTAGGTCCCTTGGACTTAACAAAAGGTCACAAAGTCTGTAGCCTCGTCACAATACGTCCTTGTCATCAGTTTATCATGGAAGATTGTCGTGGGACCTCGGCTTAAAGTCTTACCCGGAGGAGTGGAGAAGCATGGGATCGAACTCATGACTCCTTTTTTACAGTGCATTTAGCTTATCCGCTGTGCCTTAGAGGACTGTATTACCCTGCCACGCGACCACGATCATCGAGTTGCTTATTTTTGAAAACTCCAGTGTGCTAGAACTCGCCAAGATACAGTACATGAACCATCTCATAGTATGAAGCTTTGCCATCAGTAAGTCCCCACTCCGTTAAAAATGCTGGTTCATGGCCTTCTTGTTTTCCAGCAATCATTCTTATATATTTCCTTCTTTAGTTTCAATATGTTAGAGATGTTCCGGGATATCAAAAAGTTGAGGCATCCAGACGCAGGAAGCATAAATTCAAATCGGTTCACCAGTACCAGCACCATTCCAATAACGTGTTGATGCACTCGACATGGATGATAGCCTTGTTGAACCGCATTTTTTTAATTTCACATTGTGTAAAAATAGGTACCAACAAGGCACATTTTGGAAGTGTGACATTTGTGTATGTTAAATTTCGATGGCGGGGTGGAGGCGGTGAAATTAATACTAAAATTTCAAATGTCTTCAAGATCGTTCCTAAGCGATATAATAGCTCAGTTGTGGTTCTAATTGTTTTGTGTTTTGGAGTCGATTTTTGTGCTGTTTGAGCCTTATGTGCGTTTTCATATTTTTAGGTCAGTTCGGGTAACTGAGTGGCCGCCTATTGGGGAATAGCTGCTCACTCGCCTTACAACATGTTTTCATGGTATAAGTACCTAAGTGTCATTTTAGTTTTTCCCACCCCTCGGTTTATGGAGTGGGAACTTCTTTCTGATTGCGCCATTTCCTGATTATTGCCTATTTGTATTTTTTCTGTTTCTGACGGTACGAATTTATATAACGTCTGTGAAAAACTGGTATGATTTTTTTCAGATGTGTAATATTGACACACATCGGTACTAAATCTTCTAACACACGAAAACACGTTCTTGAACCACAATTTTCACAAAGTTCATATGTGAATTATTGGTACCAAATCCTCCCGGCCGGCGAAGAATTGGTAACGGATTGGTATGTAACGAATTTCATTCCATTTCACACACATGTGAGATAGGCGCATGTGATCAAATTTCATGTACTATTCGTACGTATTCTTCACACTCACGAAAACCACCCATCTGAAGTGGTTTTGCGTTTGATTCCACTGATTCTTCAATATATAGCATTTTATGTGAACATTTAGTACCAAGCTTTCACATCTGAGTAAAATTGATACCAGTTCTTCAAAGATGTGATGAATCCAAACCAATTCTTCACACGTCAAAACACTGACTCGTCCCGCATGTGAAAATTTGGTACACATTTTTCACATATGAAAATAATCCCAGATATTCACAGATTTTATGATTTTAAAGTGCCGCCGATTTCACACGTGTGAAATCTGCGATTCAACAACGCTTTGAAAACGTACATAAAAGGAGCAAAACATAAAACAAGTAGGACTACAACAGAAGTACCGCATCGGAGCGGTCAGTAATATAAATTTACTGGGTGGTATAAACAGTTTTATATATTTTCCATTATTTTTGTTGAACTAGAGCCACAAGATAAGTTTTTCTTCTCGGTCTGATACAAAATGCATGATCATTTTGCAAGCACCGGGCGGTCTCGGGAGATTCAACGTTATAATTTATAAATCCATGGTTTCCTGCAGATAGAACATGAGCGTAAAACCCAAACGCGCCCCGGGCGTATGAAAACTCTCAACTCGCTGAAGATTTTGGACGTATTAAAATAATTTGTTTCTTAAACTCGTTTTAGCAGTCACACATTAGCGCGTGACTGAAGCGTTTGCCAGACGTATGGAAAAAATCTCAAAACGCTAAAAACATAAAGTACGTTTTGTGTTACGTCGCAGACACACTATTCCTGGAAGACCCCGCCCATTGGGACCTAAAGAAATAGGTGGGGTGCTTGTGCCTCCAGGCAAAGCTTGTTCGATGCTGACTGACCATCGGATTACTGGTTAACCGCTCAGATCTGAGCTTGCCCAGGAAAAGTGGTTACAAGTCAAACCGTCCACACATATAAGCATGTGTAGCTTTGCTGGATGGTTATATTTTAAGAACTTGTTGAATGTCATGGCATCCTCATTTTGGTTAAAAGTCCCACGAAGTGGAGGCAACGTCCCGACATGACCTTAGCTGTTGACTGGGACGTATAGCATCAATTCAAACAAACAAATACTAAGCAGGCGCTATAAGCGCGCAGGAAACGTTAAACGCGCGTCTCATATACGCTTGGGGCATGTTACTGAACAATTATGGCGTGTCTAAAATATGTTCCAAACGCGTTCAAAGCGTATTCAATGCGTCTGTAACGCGCGTGGAACTTATTCGAAACAGATTTAACTGGCTAATCTGTTGTAGATGGTACTAACCGAGTGACAGTGGTTTCCAGCTTAGACACACGACCGATTCACGCTGAGATTCGAGAAAATTTTTAAGCATGCTTAAAAAGTCTTTTGAGCCCATACGCGCGTGGAGTGCGCACCGACCTACAGCGACGTATATCAACGTACACCGAGGCGTACACTAAGCGTACAAACCGCGCATGTAACGCGTTTCTAACGTGTCTCCGATGTGCTCCTGACGTATGTTGAATTTTACATTTTTGTCAACACACCCGGCGCGCGTTTGGCTTATATGTTGCAACTATTTTCCTGTGTGTTGAGACCTCGTTTACTGTCCTTCCATTGGGACCTAAAAGAAATAGATGGGCTGCTTGTGCATCCAAGCAAAGCTTCTTCGCTACTGACTGACCACCTGATTACTGGTTAACCGCTCAGGTCTGAGCCTGCCCAGGAAAAGTGGTTCATGTCAGTCTATCTACACATACAAGCCCTGTTGGTATAGTTTGGTGGTTATATTCGAAGCTCTTATTGGATGTCATGACGTCCTAATTTTTGGTAAAAGTCCCATAAAAATCGAGGCAGCGTCCCGACATGACCATTAGCTTTTGACTGGGACGTTAAACATCAATTCAAATAAACAAACAAACAAACATAAAATAAATAGGGAGCGTGATGACGTAGTGGTAAAGCATGGGAATCCGAATCGAGAGGTCATGGGATCGATCACCGTGGCACTGGCAGCACCGTGTTGTCATTGAGCAAGGCATATTAACTCCCCGGAGGACGTACCCATCGCCATGTAGCGTAACTGCAACCGAATTTGACTACCCCTTGCCGAGTTGCATCATGGTACCGCTCTGGCCAGTGTTGATTCGAGCCCCGCGGCGAGCATTTGTGAGACGAGTGTGAATATGTTGTTCGATCCCGGGATTCGATCATATAGGTTTATTGTTTGAATGTGTTGCTTTACGTTCAAGTCAACATTTATGGTCATATTGGGATGTTGCCTCCTTTCAATGGAACTTCTACCCAACATTGAGATGTATTGACATGCTGAAAAATACGTGCTGAAGACATAATAACCACACAACTAAAGCTTATAATTTTTCCTAGGCAGTTTCAGGCCTAAATGGTTAACCAGTTATCGTGTGGCATCCCATCTATTTCTCACGGCCCCAATGGGCAAAGTCGCATCGGTTTGCCGTCCTTATCCGTTCAGTTAAGTTAACTTTGAGAGATTGCTGGTTTCATTTGCAGCCCCGAGGTAAATGCTTGTTGCCTGGCATTGTGGTAGAGTCACTCTTTGAAAGAAGAAAGAAGAAAAGAAAGAAAGAAGAAGAAGAAGAAGAATGATTTATTTACGTGCAGAGAGGTCCCCGGCGAGATCGTACGTTAGCAAGGCTTGTCATGAAGAGCCATTGGGCAAAATTTTAAGCTCCCTTGACTCCTGGTTTACATACAGAAAGCGTTGGCTCCTTCCCACTATGACTGAAAAATTGCTGATATGGACGTTAAGTCATAAAATCTAACCAGTCCAAACATTTTAGATATAAATTAACACTTCTTGGAATTTCCCTAGCGTTTTATGTCGTTATGTTCAGCAAGTAAAATAGTGTTTACTCATGTAAATCGGACGACGAGCATATTCAAATCCAAACTGTACATAACTTCCCTGGTGAACTTTTCGATGACGCTGGATTTTTTTTTGGAAATTTGTTTCTGCACAAAATTCAAAACTTCCCGCTATGCGAAACTCGATGAGAGACTGCGCATGACGCAAAATGATCACGTGTTCAGATGAAGGAAATAATATATCTCGATCGAAATATATAATGATATTTAGATTGACATATTATATGTCAATTTAGATATATTATAATAGGGTATATTTCGTTCGAAATATATGGTAATTAGGCATATCTCCTTCTAGATATAATATATCGATTAAAAGGTTGTGCCCTACTGTATATTGCGGCAGTTTTCAAGGACCGCGTGTTGACCGATAGATTGTTTTGAGCAAAAATTAGAAAACTATCAAAACTTTTCTGTCATGAAAATTTTCAAGTTTTCGTTATGTTTGATTGTTCTATCGTTTCAGTGTTTGCCAGCACTCTACTGAGACCAGATGAGCAGACCGGGACACGGAGTATTGAAGAGTTCCGACTTGTTACTGAAACATGAACAGTTAACCCCAGTCTAGCGACTAGAACGCGACTAGAACGGACTTCTGTCTCATGTAACGCGAGAATCAACGAGAATTCGCCGAGAACTGTATTGCGCCTGCGCGCGCCTATATACTGTGCTATGACTGTGATAAATGTGTAAATTAATACGTTCGAAGTGGTGATTTACGAAGTCCAGACTCAGTGGACAGTAAGACCATTCTTTTTAGAATGGTGTGATACTTTCGAATCGCTGGCTTTCATATCTGCTGACGGTCGAAAGCGAAAAACAACGTTAAATCAGCGATTGGATCAAAATTGTTTCTATTCTACGGTGGCTCCTCTAGAAAATATTTGAGCCGCCTCATAAGGAAGCCGACATTTTGCATATGCGAAAACAAAGGCTAGATCAGCTTCGCAATAACTGCGAAGCTGATCAGCGCCTTTGTTTTCACTAGACGGATAGTACAATTTCTCTACTTTATACAGCCAAAATTTCCAGCCATAAGCCATCTTCTGTGCTTGTGCATCTCGGTTTGTGTAGAACCTGTTTGGAAACCACATTGTTGGTTTTCTCATGACGCGGCTTATTTTTTTCCCTTGCCATGTTGAAAACACTTTTCAATTAACGATACATGGGAAAACAAACAATCTGCATACGCGAAAACAAAGGCGCAGATCAGCTTCGCAGTAACTGCGAATCTGATCAGCGCCATTGTTTTCGCTACTTGGATAGTACAATTCCTATTTTACTTAAATCCGAAATTTCAAGCTTCTGGCTCATTTCTGTGCTTGTACGGGTCGGTTTGTGTCTGACCTGTTCGGAAACCACATTGTTGACGGCTCAAATAGTGTGCTATAGTTGACACACGAGGTTACTTCTTGAATTATCTCCTCTTTCGTCTATCATTTTCTCAACTTTCGATCCTACTTTTCTAGAATTGCCAGGTGTTTGAATCAATAGCAAACAATTTTGAAGTGAATCAGAAAAATGTGTTTATGTTGTGGATTCAAACATCATAACAGGTAGTTTGTACATTCCCACATAATTTTTTTTGCTTCTTCCGTTTGACATTTAGCGTAATACTACGTACGTGTATCCACTATAATTACGTTTTTACGTTTTAACAGATGTAAACGACAAAAAGTCTTATTTTTCATACATACGTTTTTCATGATGTAAAAGTATCGTTTTACAACTGTGAACCATGTGTAAAAGTATGTAAATATTTATGTTAAATTATGAGATACAAAATTAAGCATCTACATTGTAAAATGTTTTGTATATGCTGTTGTTTAACATTATTTTGGTATTTATTTCTTTTGAATTACGACTGTATGATGGAAAAATAAAAGAAATCAACTTTACGCACGTATGTTTCTGTCCTATATTACATGATACCTTTACTCACCCGAAGGTTCTGGTTTTCTAGACAAGTCTACCACATCACGATAACATGTCCGTAAAATTTAAACTCCCTTAAACCATCTTTTATATGAGCCGCCTCATGGGAAAACCAACAATCTGCCTATGCGAAAACAAAGACGCAGATCAGCTTCGCGGTAACCGTGAAGCTGATCAGCGCCTTTGTTTTCGCTACTTGGATAGTACAATTCCTCTTCTACTTATAAATCCGAAATTCCAAGCTTCTAGCTCTTTTCTGTGACTGAACAGGTCGGTTTGTGTCGGACCTGGTCGGAAACCACATTGTTGGTTTTCCCACGAGGCGGCTCATATATAGTAAAACCGGGGTTTACAGGGGTATACATATGTTTCTTAGTTTTGATCCAAAATGTAGATTGTGAGTACTCGGCGAGGCGGTTCTAACGTGTACCCACAATCAATGTTTTCAGCTTATAAGTATTAAAATTTAGATATGACATTGAATTTAATTGTACCAGTTCCAATGCCTATATTCTTACTTTCAATTGTGCATAAATCAGCATCCTATATTGTTGCGTATACATAGTACATTAATAGTAGACGGAATATTTTCATCGGTATTCCGTTAAACCTCTCCATGTCAGGAAAGTGGAACGAGGTACCGAAGTGGAGCGGAGTTAGATAGCCAGCTGATCTACATTAATAGGTACATGTGATATTTACGCACTTATCAGTTATTTCTTGGGACGCAATGGCTACGAATTATGTTTAAAAAATCATATAATTTTCCATAATCATCAGGAAGTAGTTTAAAGTTTGAAGTGGTAATCTTTTCACAGTTTTAGAAAACTCTAGAAAAAGATAATCACAGAAAAACCATTTGCTTCCTCGTTTATTTGAGATAATGAAGTAATTATAAATCTTACAAAATTACCTGTTTAAAGATGACCCCACATCGGGATCCCGTCGTTAAGGGTAAGGTACCCAACTGTTTCGTGAAAGGATAACAAATGTAGTAAAATGTCCCATTTATCGTACAAGACGAAAGCCTTAATTGTAAGACTAGTGCATCCTGGGAGGCTTTTGTTCGAGGTTACCTTACCCCGAGCGGCTATTGTCCGGTGGTTTTGCGGTTCAGGTGAAAGAGTCAAACAAACTGTTGGTTTTGGTGATGATTATATTGCCGATTGGTGAGCCATGCGACATACTAGAAAAGCGGTATTGGGCCTGTGGACTGGGCACGATCTCTGCGAAGGTTTTCTTTGGAATATGTTGAGCGGACAGCGGTGATCCTGTAGTATAATAATACAAATAGGGCGTTGGACTGGAGCAAGCAGTCTGTAAAAAAAAAAAAAAAAAAAAAAAAAAAAAAAAAAAAAAAACAACGCCACTGTCACGCGGTGTTTCACTGAGCCTTTGACACATTACTTCCCTTATTACTTGCATATATTATCTCCAAAAATAAAATGATTTACTCCCAAAGTACCCAGGAAACCTGTTCCCGTCATTACAGAAAATATGTAAAGCTACAATTTGTAGACAGAAACGGTTGGCATCGAGGCACCATTATTTGAAAGCTTATTTAGATTTTAGATTTGAGCTTCCCCACTGGTTCACACAGTAAGTTGCAGTCCGCCCAATTAGTCCAGGTATGCATTTCAAACATACCCGACCACTCGGACTCGTATCAGAATGAAAGATGACCCCCATCCAGAGACAAACTGAGTGTGATAAAAATGATACACACGTCTCTTTGTTCAAATGGCCGTCTTTGACAGGTTTAATGAAAATGGAAACCATTCTCACAAGTATCAATGCAAGAGAAACATTCCTACACAAACTGCGGGGATCGAGTAGTCTTATTTGAAGAGATTGCAGTCCTGGCATATAGAGTGGAAGGAAGAAAATTATTTTCGTGTCGAACTTTCACAATGTATACAAATACCAGCGCAAAATGTAGTAAAATTGTAAATGTAGTGAACTTATTGCTATTTAACTTTGAGTGGAAAGAATATTTTTATCTGCTTTCGTAATTTTCCACTACATGTATATACTATAAAATTTAGTATAAATTGATAAAGTATATAATGATGAGAACTTTTTTTTTTTTTTGAGAAGATTTGGACATGCAGCATTTATTTGTCAGAAATTATTAAAATACGTGAATCTTTAAATTTTTATGAAAACCGTTATTAAAGTCATACTACCATGCATCTTTAAATCGACTGTATCAATACGATTGTAATCAGTTTCTATGTCATGATCTTAACTGATGTGAGGTTGCAATCGCTTTGTGACAATGAGTAAATGATGAGCTAGGACAGATAACATAAGATGGCACCAAAGATATGAGAATTTAATGCATTATCTCTCGATATCTGTTTCAAATAATGATCAACGTCAAACGGTTATGCTGCTCTGACGAACGCTATGTTTGAATTGAGCCTACAGCGTCCTTGTCAACAATTGTTCAGTCACTTTGGGATGATGCTTATGGTTCCTAGTTTATATTAATAACTTTAGTTGAATATTTGTGGTGGAACCAAATATCATTTTTTTGTTGTTGTTGTTGTTGCTAAAGGCCATGTCACACTTTAGCGAAAGTCCCTCGACGCAGAATTGCGTAAAGGGTAAATATGACGTTTTTTTTTTTTTTTTTTTTTTTTTTTTTTTTTTTTTTCAATTTCTGGTCGAAATTTATTTTTCTGGTCGAAATTTATTGAAGTTGTTTTATAAGATTAATCTTTTAAACGAACGAAACACGAAGAATAACGATTTTGTCCAGAAATCGCAAAACTTGACAGATTTTAAAACATTTTCGCAACCCTGCGTCCAGGGACTTTTGCTAAAGTGTGACGAGGCCTTCTTTAAGTTCGATTGATTTTGAAAATAATGTAATTATGTGACTGTTACCAAAGAATTTACAACAACAAACGCTTGAAATGTGACATTTGACCTTAAAATTTTCAACAACAAAAAAGTTCGTTATTTGAAAAAAAGAATTTAAATGAGGTTTAACTGCTAGGTATGCGAATTTGATAATATAAAATCTCCATTGAATGACCGGAAACTTGGAGATAATTCGGCTTCCGATTCGAATAATACAGGACTCAGTTTTAGATATGTGACGGGATAGCCTCCCTTGGAAAAATACGTTGGTACAAGGTATTAGCGGCATATTGAGTGCTTGTAATATGCAAATTTCAAACTCGAGACTTTGTGAATCGAGTAAGTGTTGAGTATATAGCGCAGTAAACTACCCTTGGTGGATGAGCATGCTTTTCCACCGACGGGGTTTGCTGTGGCTTGGCTCGACTGCACGTTACATTTGGTGGCAGCGGTGGGATAATGACAACTGCCAGACCGAAATGTAACGAACAGCCGAGACAAGCCACAGTAAACCCCGTCGGTGGAAAAGCATGCTCATCCACCAAGGGTGGTTTACTGCGCTATATACTCAACACTTACTCGATTCACAAAGTCTCGAGTTTGAAATTTGCATATTACAAGCACTCAATATGCCGCTAATACGTTGTACCAACGTATTTTTCCAAGGGAGGCTATCCCGTCACATTACTTCCCCCTCCGAGAAGACTCGTCCCGAGTCTTGGCCTGGGGACTACATGGGTAAGACAACTCCGTTCTGGCAGTTGTCATCATCCCACCGCTGCCACCAAATGTAACGAACAGCCGAGACAAGCCACAGCAAACCCCGTCGGTGGATGAGCATGCTTTTCCACTGACGGGGTTTCTGTGGCTCGGCTCGGCCGTTCGTTACAGAGGTGTCTGTGAGATGCTAGTCATTAATGCAGATAATGATATTATGATGAGAATTAAACGTTTTTCACTATTTTTGAGCCAGATCATTACGAGTTTAAATACATCTACAAATCGCATAGTTTCGCGGATACTAAGTAATACATACACTATTGAATTAACAGGAAATAAAGAATATTATTATTATTATTATTATTATTATTAGTAGTAGTAGTAGTATTACTTAAACTTTAAAAATACTACAAAGTTTGCAATGTCATGTGCGTCCACGATAAATATTTTAGGCTCATATCGGGACTGCCAGTCAACCACACTATTCCTGGTCAATTTTGTCCAGTAATGTACAACTGCTCTTTGTAAATCAGAAGTACTTTCTGACATGAACAAATCTTCGCGAAAGAACCATGTCTTTACTGGAACGCAGTTCAGTGTATACTAGATTCGTCAGAGAATGGGTGTGTTTTCCTTGGGGCATTTATGCTATGTGCAAGTAAGTAATGGAATAGAAAAATAATAGATACAAAATGATAATTTTTACTTTTTAATATCAGTCAACAAATTTAAATAAATAAATATTGTAACAGAATTAACAATATTTACAAATACTTAGAAATGTTTGTATTTACAAGTCCATTATAGATCTGTATTTTGCATAGCCTCACAATCTATACAGACCTAGATCTCATTGCGAACTATAATAACCATGGGTCCACTACACAAAAACAAGACAGAATTTTAGGACTCAGACAAAACCTCTCTCACGATACCAATTAAAGTCTGATTTTATTAAACCTAAGAATACTGTCCTGTATTTTGAAACCGACATGCGTTTGATTTATATGGCATCACAATTATCTCTAACCATTTGGTTTGAAACAGATGTCCTTCGAAACCTGACCCTATCAACATTTAAAATGCGCACTGAGTCACATTTTCACAGTCAGATGCAAGCATGTAAAACAGCACTTCCTGTATGACGTCAGAATCACAGTCACCTTAGCGCACGCGAGCGCAGTCATGCGCACTTCACTTCACGGGAGTTCATTCTCGCACAGCACATGCGCAATTTAACCAGTGAGTTCACGTGCATTCTCGTGTTGTGCGAGATATTTGGTCGATCTGCATGGATTCGATGAATTTCCTCACGTCTCGGTCACAAGCTTGAACTGTTCAATCTGTCGAACGCCCGTCTGTTCGTCCGGCTTCAGTAGAGAGCTGGTGAAAACTGAAAAGAGAGAAAAATAAATGCATAAGAGATTTCGTGAAACCCTATTTTAACGAAACAATGACTCAGGCGCGACCATGACCTTAGTTGTAAAAATGTCGGTTGGTTTAGGTAATTAAATTAACATTAGATGGAGTTACACGCAAGACAAATCGTCAAATGATCATTGAAAACTGATAGTCGAATGACGTTTGGATGAATGATATTATTTGGTTACAAAGCAGACGAGGTATCCATATGCGTGACAAAGGCACATTGAGAATTCAATTCAAGAAAAGAGTCGGAATAAAAACGCGTTTGCACTTCCGCCCATTGATTGTTAGTTTTTGTTGCTTCATTGAGCACATTTGCAACAAGACAGGACAGTCAGGACAGCTGATAGTACTTTACTTTACATCCTTGGTCCTAGACAACGTATAAATCCAATATAGTCATTATATAAATCCAAAGAGTAACAAAGGAAACTTACCAGGATCGCAGACGATGTCTCGTTTGGTTTTCTTGCAGACGTAGTACGTGATGAAGAGTAGAACCACTCCCAGGATGCACATGACGACGAGGATTCCCACCAACACCATGGTGATCGTGAACCAGCGGTCACCGGAGACTTCTTCCACAACCTCGACTGTCGTCTGGTGTAGAACCGGATGTTGATTGGTGACGTCAGTCTCGGGCTGAAGGTCGTCACTAGAGATGATTGGCTTTCGCTGAGGCTGACGGAACTCGAACTCCCCAAGGGTGCCGCAGAGGGTGTCTTGGGTTTTCCAACAGGCACGCAGAGGAACCTGGTTGGCAGGACACTCGGAACACTCGACACAGTCCATCAAGTCAACGTTGTAGAATTCACCCTGAACACACAAGTATGGAACACTGGAGGCTGACAGCATCTGGACGGCGGCAGCAATTACAGCGAGTAACAACATGGCTGCCATTTTTTTTCTAAAAATGAAAGAAAAACACCATTGAAATTTTTTAGCCATTTTTTTTCACCAACTATATCTAGCATCGGTGGTAAAGAGACGTTGGGAGATATTAGTATTCAGATTTTTTAATGATAATATTTTGCCCTTTTGATGGTTGAATTTATTGTATCGAAACATATTGCTTGTAAATCCGAGCATCAAGTTTCAAAAATTAATATTAATCGACTTGCACCTTTTTGTAAAGTGTCGAATTTCTCGTTAAATAAGCTTGTGACAAACGCTTCTTTATGCTCTAAGACCTTTAATATTTTAATAAGAAGCTGGGTTTTGCTTATGATTTAGAGATGACATTGATAAAGAATGTTGGTAAGCTCGTATTACACAAGATCTAGAAATAGATTACTGTCTGGGTATAAAATCTAGATGATAAATTGCTTAACAAGTACGAGAACCGTATGTGCAGATCCAGTGTTGACATTGTTACGTTTTGTACCGTATTATTTTTCACAACAAGAGAAGGAAATCATTCTATCTACTCAATCAAAGTCTGTTCTTACTAAACTCCTCTTTCTACTCAATCAAGATGTCTTTCCTCAATAATATTTTTCAACCTTGTTTCTACTTTTGAAACAATTATCGGATACAGAAAACAATTTAATCGATATGAGTAGGTGTTTGCCAGTGATTATGTTGTTATTAAACCATGAAGACCGTCACGGCGTGGCAGACAACGTAAGAAAGAAATACAAGGATCTAATTTGACCCATTCACAGCCGTTACATGTGGCGCTGCGTTATACATAGAAACAAACATGATAGTCATCACCATTAAAAACAAGAAAACATGTTGCATAAATATAAACAAAAAAGATCATTAAATGTATGTACTATTTTTTTTTCTTTCTACGATATCATACATTTTTTTCTTTCGACGATATCAAAATTGTCCCTGGAATGTCAAGAGGATTCTTTTACTTTATATTAGTAATAATGCATTAAGAAAACATGCCCATGCAATATATAGAATTTTCTGAAGCTCTATAAAAAATAAAAATAAATAAATAAATAAATAAATAAATAAATAATAATAAAAACATTGACTGAGGCGGTTCTAACGAATACCCACATTCTATGTTTTAGTGCAAAATTTTCATTCAAATTCTACTATTTAAAGTGGCCAATACATTTCACGCGCATGTTATTCCGGTGTTGCTAAAATTGAAATAATCACACACAAGTAATAAAAATATTTACCAAAGTCTTTCTTCTTCGATCAGAACAAAAATCCACTGAAACTGAACAAAGTCACTTCTGAATACACTTCAAACACTTTTCAGATCCGTATAGCAAACAATGTTGAATGAGACTGATGTTTAACCAAGGTAAACGGCAATTTAAGTAGCGTGAGACAAGTTGGGACAAGTACAGCCTACCCTCTGACGTCACAAAATTCAACCAATCGAGCGACAGACTACTCTTTCTCAAATTTGAGCAATTTTCATGCCCCAACTAATCTACCTTTTGTGCCCATTCATGAAAGATTTTATCAATTTATCACCAATGTTACGCTTGAGAAATGTAAATAAAATGCGTTTAAAGATGATAAATGAGACTTCAAAAGATTTGCAAAATTATTGCTCATCAATATTTAAAGATCACAAAAATATGAAAACTCAGCGATATTGAAGGCCTTGATGAAGGGTTTTGGCCCGCTGGCCTAGGTCGACCTTGCGCTGACCGAACCCTGTTGTGTGTGGGGGAGGGGCGGGGGGAGACGGCTAAACAAGTTTACAGTACATCTTTTTTGTCAAATGCATTAATTTTCATATAATCAATACACTGTAATTCATATGCGATTTAAATAGAAGTAGCTGCTGTTTGGAGAAAGAAAAAAGGGTGCTATTCATTATTACGAAAACTTGCTCAGACAAAACGCGTAGGATGCGAGAAAGCACAGAGAGTTTTTTTCAGCTGTAAAAGCTCAAAATTTCATTGAAGACATTTTGAAAGTTCCAATATTTGTGCTCAACATGGGGTACGTGTTAGAACTAAGGAGTACCCACAATCTATGTTTTGTGTCAAAATTAAGAAAAACTGTATACCCATTCACATTCCAGTTTTACTATAAATAAAATTGGGGTTCAATGGTTCAACACGTTTCCTGATGGCTACAGTTTTACACAGTTTTGGAATTTCCGGAATTCAGACAAAGCACAGTGGCAAGATTGCTGCATAGTTTTACGTGCGTTTCGAACACGCCACATTTGGCATGTTTTCACATCTTAGCCAAAGTTTGACTCACCAGCACTACGCTATTCACACACGAATCATTCGAAGTTTGAACGGGAATTTTATGACATAAAAGGCGAGTGAGTTCCCCTCTTGGCAATTCGAGGAAGCAAAATGTACATGTATTCTGCACTAACCACCATACACGATTTGGTTTATGGTGTATTTTAATTTGGCATTTTTCAAAATATTTGCATTTTTACTGTTTTGGTTGTACTTTTGTGTAGGCTACAGTCTGTCGCTTGATTTTGATGAATAAATTTTTGTTCGTTTGTCTGAATCCCCAAAGAGTATGGCGTAAAAAAAAAAAAAAAAAAAAAAAAAAAAAAAAAACTTTTTTGGATACAAAAAAAAAAAACAAAAAAAAAAAAAAACAAAAAAAAAAAAAACAAAAAAAAACAAAAAAAAACAAAACAAAAAAAAACAAAAAAAAAAAACAAAAAAAAAAAACATGAAAACACGTTACACGTTCATGCAACATACAGAGGTTTTCCTATGTTATAAAAAAATGAAATTTCTAACGAGTACCCACGATCTATGTTTTGGATACTTTCCATTTAAAACTGGGACTATTTTGTCAAGGACACTGACATGTTTTCCTGATGCCAAAATAGACGGTAGCGTCATTATTCTTGTATCTTTTATTTTATTTATGTGTGCATTTTTCACAACAATGTGGAATTTGTATGCTATCTATGCAACGTATTTGTTTAATGCAGAAAAAAAATATGCTTCTTTTTGAAAAGGTTTACCCATTTTGTTCATCTTTGAGGTAACAACACAGGAAATTAACTCATTTAAGCCTGGCGTCCCTTTTATGGGACATAGGCAAACAGAATAGCCCTAGATGTGACGCCACAGAACGCGGCGTCCCATCTGGGGCTATTCTGTTTGCTTAAAGGAATTTCATCCAAAAAATGATATAAAAATTAAAAATCACTCCTAACACCCCTGAAAATGGAAGTGGACTCATCCAATTGATAATGATGGGAAAATCCATTCGTCAAATATGGGTTAAAGTTGGCATCAACAGATCACATGGGTATATCATCACTAATGATTTACTCATTGTGATTTACTTGTTTTCGAGATTATAATTAGTTAAAAACTATCATTTTGTTCTTTGAATATTTCAACCAAAGAGAAATTTGTGTGATTGCAATTACTCAATGTCACCTCAGTCTCACGAATAAATAATAGCATCAATTTAAAGTAATTTGCATATTTGGCACTTGTTTTATGAGTTATTTTATGGTACATCGTCAACAGAAATGATCGGCTTTACTTTATGTTTTCACACCTTTAATTATGCAATAATACGATTACAGCTTTTTGCATCTAATTGCAATATTTGCATAAGAGGTGTCAATTTATAAATCTGCTTCGGGACATAATTGACTTGTGATTAATTATGTTTCTTTAAGCACTGGCTTTGTTTGTTTACTATAAACACAGCCTTTAATGACCCAATAAATATGTTTTAATTATGTTTTGATTATCACCCATGAGTCTTACTTGCGCTTTAAATGTTTGGATCTAGAGATTAAAGTATTTCCGCATTTGGTTTGACTTTTTGATAAGGGTTTCCGACATCCCCAATGAAAAAAAAATCCTACAGAAAAAAATGATTATATTAAAAAAGCAAACAAACAATAGTGATAATAATTGACAGCTTCTTCTTTTTTCGAGATCTGTGCGGATTGAGACCACTTATGAGGACCTATTTGGGGTCTCAGCTCCCTGAAAAATGACGACTTTTCGCCCAAGGTCCATATTTTTTTTTTTCTAATAGCTCCCTGCTCCTTCAAACCGAAATACTCTTTGCCAGTGCACCTTCTCTGCATCTACCCAAAATATCAAGAAGGGTCTCGTTATTCGTTTATCCGCATAAAGTGGTCCTCGATCATTTCCTTTCAGAACAGACTAATGGACCAGTTGTGTCATGTAACAGTTTTTGGTGTTGGAAGATAAGTATTATGTGCAGCCAACTTAGGATTGGCAGTATTTTAGCGGCTATTACAGTTGACATTTTTTTCTTTCATTGTGTGGTGGCGTAAATTCTTTCTAGCTCACAAATAATATTACACCATTTCTCCCAGCATTGAAAAGAAATAAGACGATCAGTATACTCGTAGATGGTGATAATGGCGATAATTTGTTGGCGACCAACCACCGACCTCTTGTGGTGCAACAGATTTGGTGGTCCAGGAGAGATAATTTACAGAATGGCCACAACCGTGAAGAAAAGAAAGTCTCCACGAAATCATTTGCAGGATAGGGTCGATTATGGGTCGCTTCTTAAAGCTAATTCATGTTATACGAGTCTTGTATCGCCACGAGTGACCTAAATAACCATTCTTTTCACTGTGAACCTTAAAAAGGGTATTAATTAATTTGACAAAAAAGAATTTAAATGAAGTCCCGCAATAAGGAATGCGAGTCCCTTTTAGTGACCGGAAATTGAAAAACATTAACTCTTAAACCCCCGTTAATTCAGTGATGGAAAGAGGTATATGAATAGGAGAAATGGTAGAAAATATTATGTCTTTCGCCATCTTTTAATCTCGTCAAAACTTGAATCGTCAAAAATATTTTAAGTCGATAACGATGGCGATACAATCTCTAGCCAGGATTAAGAATGACATAAAGTATTGAAAGGCCTTTAAGGGTCCACCAAATGTCAAAATCTAATAATTGTATGATTTTTACCTGTATAAAGAAAAATGGCAATTTTACTAAAGTCCAATTCGCATGCGCCAAAAAATACACACGTGTAAATATACTCCGGTGTGCAAATTTTACTCGGGGTAAGTAAATGGCGCATGCGAACGCAAATACACACCGGAGTATATTTACATATGGGTAAATTTACTCCTGGGTCTGACCAGATGCAAATTTTATTTTTACAAATAAACACGTGTAAATTTACTATTATGTCCCATGCGAACGCAAAGTAAAATTTACCCATGAGTATTTTTATTTCAAGTCAATATTCTGCTTTTAGATAACGAATTTTCACATTTTTTGTTCCTAACTGATTACATATATGACAGTTGCTGAAACTGTGGATATTGTTGCTAAATAAGAGTTTAATGCCATTCATAACATTTTAGATCATATGGAGTGCAAACAGCCAAACTATTTCTTCATCATTCTTGGTTAGGATTCTTGGGGCATTTTAACAGTAATTCCTTGTAAAAGGATGAAAAAAGGGAACTGTATAACTGCTAAGGTTATGCCTGACCATTACATGATTCCCCTCTGCTGCCAAAGTCTACATGAGCACCTTGAAGCAGCCTCTTCTTGTTTTGCAAATACAGAAAACTTAAATGAACAGGTTTTAATCCAGAAATGATAAATTTACCTACAAAAATACTCCTGGCGATAAAACCCATGCGAACGCAATTTAAATTTACTCTTGGGTTGATTTGCACACCGGAGTATAAATACACACCGGAGTATATTTACACGCGTGTATTTTTTGCGCATGCGAATTGGACTTAAGAAGATTGACTCTTTTGGATAAATTTTAATGGGTCATTCAAACAGCAAATACAGAGTGTTTTATGCCAAAATACGTATATTGAGAGGGCTCAGCGGCACGATTATCAGCAGTGTGGAAGTTACTTCCTGGTTTGATTCCGTTTTCATCCGTCTGGCATGCTGGATAAATGAGTCGCCTCGTGGGAAAACAAACAATCTGGTATTTGAACAGGTCCGACACAAACCGGTCTGTGCAGTAACAGAAGCAGGATAGAAGCTTGAAATTTTGGATTTAAGAAGAAGAGGAACTGTACTATCCGAGTGGCGAAAACAAAGGGGCTGATCAGAAGCTGATCTGCGCCTTTGTTTTCGCCTAGGCAGATTGTTGGTTTTCCCATGTGGCGGCTCAAATTTTAGTGAAAACTATCACAATGAACATGATCTGCAAGACAGTGTCTGACTACAATCTTTGAAAGTTTGTCCACTCAGAGACTCATTTTTCTTGAGGAAAGCATGTTATTTATCATATGCGCTGAAAACCTTTTACTGTACAGCAGATAAGTAAATAGTATGATTTCTCCCAAAATATTGACTTTTTGTTCGAAAAACTTCTAAACACCGTAGTCCAGAAGTTGGAGATCATGTATGTGGTGACAGCTTTTCCTAAAATTTACACAGCATGTCACACGGATGAAAACGGAATCAAGCCAGGGAGTAACTTGAACACTGCTGATTAGCGTGTTGCTGGGCCCTCTAGAGCCTAGGTTTTGGCACATACTCTGTATTCGATGTTTGAATGACTCGTACGAGAATGTTTCAAGAATATCCAGTCTTCTTGGTTCTTTATACAGGAAAAATTATTTGAAAATTGGCACCCCCTTCATAGCAAACACACATGTGTGTTTGCTTAACGATAAACGCACGCACGAGTAAGAAATTTAGAATAAAAAATCTACATACCTTACCGAACAAAACCGACGGTTAGGCGGCCATTAATGTTTGGGCAAAGACATTTTTGTCCTGAAGAATATGGGCATGCGCAGACAATGTGTCGTTCAGATGTCGGGAAATTTGTACTTTCTTTTTCTTTTTTTCGGCTGAACATTTTTCTTTGTCAAACATATTTCCATATATCCTATTTCAGATCATATTTGTTTCCAAAATGTAAAAATAAAAGATAAATACACAATTTACAAATGCAGACGACGATGAAGATTGGTTTTTCGAAATTACACCGTTAAAATCCTCGTATTATAGCAAACCAGTCAACAAGGCAATAAACGCTCGAAAAAACAAGCGTCTGCGAGGTGTACCTAAAGCAGGTAACCGGCGAAATTATCGAGACGTTTCGAACAGACGGAAATTACGCCGTGAATAGCGTGCCTGGTTATTTTTGGGGGACAATATTTGAAGGAACAGAAGGAAAACATTTAAGGGAGCTACCTACCTAGGTCTACCTAAAAACCTAACTAGGTCTACCTAACTACCAAGGTCTACCTGCCTACCAAGGTCTACCTACCTAACTAGGTCTACCTACCTAGGTCTACTTTCCAAGGTCTACCTACCTAAGTCTACTAACCAAAGTTTATCTACCTGGGTCTACTTCCCTTTCCTAGGTTTACTTACCTATGTCTTAGTCTACCTATCTAGGTCTACCTTCCAAGGTCTACTTATCTAGGTCTACTTACCAAGGTCAAGTTACCAAGGTCTACATACCTAGGTCTACTTCCAATGTCTACATACCTAGGTCTACTTACCAAGGTTTATCTACTTAGGTCTACTTACCTTAGTCTATCGAACTAGGTCTACTTACCAAGGTCTCACTTCCGGGGTCTACTTACCAAGGTCTTCCTACAAGGTCTACTTACCAAGGTCTACCTTCTATGGTCTACTTACCAAGTCTACTTACCAAGGTCTACCCACCTAGGTCTACTTACCAAAGTCTACCTACTAGGTCTATTAACCAATATCTACTTACCAAGGTCTACCTACCAAGGTCTACCTACCAAGGTCTACCTACCAAAGTCTACCTACCAAAACCTACATACTAAGTCTACTTTCAATGTCTACTAACCTATTTCTACCTACCAATGTCTACCTATCTACGTCTACTTACCAAGGTTTACTTACCTAGGTCTACTATGTCTACTTACCAAGGTCTACGTCCGGGGTCTACGTACCTAGGTCTACTTACCTAGGTCTACCTACCAAGGTCTACTTACCAAATTCTACCTACCTAGGTTTACCTACAAGGTCTACTTACTCAGGTCTACTAAAATGGATAGCTGGATACACTTATTGACAAAAAAATCCCAGCATACGGTTTTCCGTGTGTGTTTGCAGATAAGGCAGCGTGCCTTTATTTCATATTATTGTAATCTTTGCGGACTAGTTAGAGCTCTCCGCTAGAAAGAATTCTTGAACACCATTTCAGAAGAATTTCAACATGCCGGCCTCTGAGATGTTCCAGAATTCATGAGCTTTGATCATCTTTCGGCATTATCCCTGTGTTTACTGTCTCACACCAAACCCTGAAGTCTTCGATGCATTCTGTAGTATTGCTCTTGAACCTGTCAGTTTGCTGCCCGACCATACGGGCTTTTTGCTGATCTAGAAGGTCGATGGAATGGTAAAAGAAGCAGTTTTTATGCAAAACCTGAGCAACATTCTCGCTTAAGAACAGTCACGCTTTGTTTGGACATTTACATTTCCTTTTTTAAAATCATCATTTATCTGAATAACATCTGCTGCTGCTGGATTGGTGTTCATTTCATCGCCTTTGTCATCTGTCGTCTGCTTTCAGTCGCCATGTTGAAAACCGTTACCCATTCAGATACCTTTTGTCTTTTCCCACGCTTCCGTTATCTCAATGGAGACAAGGCAGGTGCGAAACGACGGCCAAAAGTGGAGAACCTCCTCAAAATTATAGCTGTGTTTATATTCTCGTCTAACGGTAAAGAGATAAAAGGGGACAATGATATAATTGGGGATTTTCACGATCGATTAATCTGGGATCAAATAGTTTTACATCAAATTTGATACGAAACGAACAATGTTTAATCGATTTCCACATACCGCAGCCCTTTCTAAAATAACCCATCTCTGCAAGCACGCGACACTGAGCATCTGGGCACCGGCATATGCAAATTAGTTGCGCGTGCCAGCTGCAGCCCGCTACTTCCTGCCTCTTTGTTTCTGTCATAAAAACCGGTTTTCCTTTCGCCGATTGTTTTGATTAAAAGGATTCTGGTTAATACTTAATGTGTTTAAAAATCATAAAGGGATGGGTATAAGACAAAATCATTATGTTCATACATTGTATATATTGTATATACGACGTATGTCCATAATTATGTACGTCGTACAAACACGGTATCGTGAGCCGAAGTGATTTAGTGTCGAGGTGACGCAAAGCTTTATCCACCGTACGTGACTAATGACAAGCCGTTCCCGGAGTATACTCAAATCCTTTGGCTACCAATCGAAGAAGATATGTCGTTCGTTTCTCACTAATGAGAAAGACCTTCATCATTTCTTGAATAGGTTTGTGTGTGTTGCTGAGTTCATTGACGGCTGACTAGGCCAATTTTAGCTCTAAACTGTCGGTTGCAAGTAGAGCAAGTCAATGTCATGGAATCCGCTGGGGGCCCATTGATATTGGTTTTGCGTTATCTGCGCTTTCTTTCAGATTCACAGATTCTCTTTTTGTCATAGAGAGCTACCCATTTGTTGATGAGACCTCGTTACGTTGATCGCTCCTGTGCAGTCTGTTCCCAAGACTCCATTGGTATGTCGAAATCCTCCAGAGAGGCTTTGAGGGTGTCTTTGGGGCGTTTCTTCTGGCCACCTTGAGAGCACTTTCCCTCCTGTAGTTCTCCATCGAGAACTTTCTTTGGAAGTCGCTCATCAGGCATTCTTTTAACATGGTCAGTGCACCTTAGCTGTGCTAGCTTTAAGACAGTTTGCATGCTTTGCGTTCTGGTCATGTTACGAAACGAACATTCTGGTTTACCAGGTCATTTTAGTTGGTTGGGGCCGGAGCTTCTTGTCTGTTGCTTGGCCCACCGGGGTCCAACTGGTGTTTTTCTTTTGCTCCGGAGTTAGTAGGTTATTCGGCGCCCAGGGATCTCCATCGTCGGGCAACTTACTCAATCTGTGAGTCCTGGTTTTTGATTCATCAGGATGTTTATCATGATTTATTTGTTTGTTCTTGATGATTCATTGACTAGTTAGAGATTCACCACGAGGACCGAATAACTATCTAAATGTTATGAACCACTGCAGAAGCTGAGGGTGAGGTTACGTACCTGTAAAACCGGTTTAAGCCCGCCAGTAACTTTGTGTTACTGATCGTTCCAAGTCGATACCTCTGTGGTGGTTCTTTTTGTTTTATGTCTTGGTGTTTAAAATGTTTTTGTGCTGTTGGCGCCTTATGTATGTTTTCATATTTTTAGTTAAGGTAACTGAGTGGCCACCTATTGGGAAAATAGCTGCTCATTCGGCTTACGATATGTTTCATGGTATAAGTACCTAATTGTTAGTTTGGTTTTTCCCACCTCGGTTTTTGGAGTGGGAATCTTTTTCTGATTGCTCCTTTTCCTGATCTTTGCCTACTTGCACCTTTTTGCATCCCTGCTTTCTTCAGGACCTCCGTGTCTGGAGTCTTGTCTTGCCACTTGATTTTTAACAGCTGTCTCAAACAGCGGTAGAGCGTCGGACTCCGAATCGAGAGGTCCTTGGTTCGATCCCCACAAGCGTCACAGTGTTGTGTCCTTGAGCAAGACACATTAATTTCCCACAGTACTGGTTAAACCCAGAAAGCGTTGGCTCCGTCCCGACATGACTGAAAAAAAAAAAACTGGGACGTTAAGCCTCAACACAATCAAACAAACAGCTTAAGTGGAAATGGTTAAGTCTCTTTGCATGACGCAGATATACTGTCCAGGTCTCACATGCATACAAGAGGGTTGGCAGTACCACGGCCTTGTAGACTTTCAGCTTGGTGTCAAGCTTGATTCCATTACGCTCCCAGACATTAGCACAGAGTCTTCCGAATGCCACACTGGCTTTTGCAATTCTGGCAGCGACCTCATTATCAATGTGCACCGCTCTGGAGAGAGCATAAGCTAGGTAGGTAGGTAGGTAGGAACTTTCAGTTTCTGTCCCTTCACAGTGATGGTTGGTTCATTGTACGGTTTACCAGGTGCAGGTGCTGGTTGGTGTACAACCTCTTTTTTGTGCTGATTGTGAGATCATAGTTATCACATGACTGTGAAAATTTATCCATGGCGCTTTGTATTTTCCCTCTGAGCTGGTTCTTATCATACCTGACATCTGCATAGAGGAGCTCATCTAGCACATCAGACTGCATAGAGGAGCTCATCTAGCACATCAGTCTGCACCTTAGTTTTGTCTTGCAATCTTCTAAGGTGGAATATATTGCCATCAAAACGGCATCTGATCGGAAAACCAGTGTCACTGTCTTGAAAAAAGCATCCATGAGCATGGCAGAAAACATCATGCTGAACAGTGTTTGTGCGATAACACAGCCCTGTTTGACCCAGTTCGTTACCTCAAAAGGTTCAGAAAACTAAACATTTTGCACACGTGCCTGCATGCCTTCATGAAATTGCCGCACCATTGCTATGAATCTGGGTGGACAGCCAAACTTGGCCATGATTTTCCAGAGTCCATCACGACTAAATGTGTCAAAAGCTTTGGTGAGGTCGACAAGCGTCATGCGTAGATCTACATTCTGTTCTTGCCATTTCTCCTGAAGCTGTTTATTTAGTCTGCTGTATTGCTGTGAAGATCATTGTCCCTCTGTCTTTTCTAAATCCACATTGACTGTCTGGGATAAGTCCCTTCGCTGATCAAGATGAACATCTGAAGGCGATTCAACACAATTTTTGTCAGTATTTTCCCAGCAAAGGATAGGAGGGAGATGCCTCTGTGGTTGTCACAGACTTGAGCATTTCCAGGTGGATTATGGATGCATCCTTAAACTCTTGTGGGATAGCCTCCTTCCTAAACATACAGTGAAACAACTCTGTCAATTTCTCTATCATGGGTAGCCCCCGGCCTTATAAACATCTGCAGGAATTGCATCTGCACGTCGAGCGTTGTTGAACTGCTTTTGGTTAGAAATTTATCTAACTGAACATTGCACTCTATCTGTGGAAGTCTGTCGATTGCATCCTCATTGATGCTTGATGGTCAATTCAGCACACTATTGAAATGCTCTGCCCACCTTTCCACGATATCCTCTTTATCTGTGAGAAGAGTGCTTCTATCTGCACTGAGCAATGTGGTGGCTCCAGAACTCTTTGGGCCATAAATGGTTTTCAGTCTTCATGTCCTTTCTGTCCGCAAAAGACTGAATTTCTTCTGTTTTCTTCCTCAGCCAGGAATCTTGCATGTCCCTAAGTTTGGTCTGGACTGTCTTACAAATGTTGCTGTAGACTGCTTTCTTGGATACCGAGCTAGTATCATTTAATGAGCCTTGTGCACCAAGAAGCCTCTGAATTTCGACATCATCCTCGTCAAACCAGTCCTTATGTTTTGTGCGAGAAGGTTTAGTCTCAGTATGAATGATGTTGTGGAGCTATGAAACAAAGACACTTTTAGATGGACGCACCAATGACACCCGCTGTCTTACTTTACGTCTTAATGTCGTCTAAATCACAAATGGCTGCTGTCACAGAAAAACTCACGCTATCTTAAGTTTATTTTGCAGGCTTATTATACAGTTGGGGTTTGTCTCAGGATGGATATACAAACGAAGATATCGGTATCATATGGGCTATTCATACTATAATGAAACTATTTTACCAATTATTATTTCTTGTTTGTTCGGGTATAACGTCGCTTTCAACATTACCTGTCATATCACGACGGTGTCTGGTTGTGACAGGGAGCTCAATGCTCACTTTTATAGTGCTGCCTCACTGTGGTATCAGATCCCAGACACTTTGACCTGATGTGGTATCAGGTAAAAGTGTCTGGGATCTGATACCACAGTACCCCAGTCACATTATACTGACACCGGGGCGACCAGTCCTATAGCCCTACCCCGAAAATCCGAGTGCCAAGCGGGGAGCAACTAATACCATTGTTAACGACTTTGGTATGTCGCGGCCCAGGATCGAACCCGATACCTCCCGATCTCGGAGCGGACACTCTACCTACTGAGCTACCGAGGCCGGTTTATTATTTCTTGTTGTTTCTCAGAGAGACAGGTACATACAACAAGAGTGTCGCCTAAAGGACTCATATAGATACTCAGAATTCACTTTCCTTTTTTATTCAATGACTCATTGATTATTTTATCATGAAACGGGAACCCAAAATTAAATAACAAATGCGTATTATGAATGTATAAAAAGAAACAATCGTCATATTAAACTTCCTTGTTTCGCAATCGAATGCTCTGAAAATATTGACAGTAAGAAAAAGAAAATGGACACACAAAATGTCGATGTTACGACAGAAAAGGGTGAGGGAAAAGACAAGGTAAGAATGTTAGATGAGTTATCCTTTCTTAATTCCTAGTATTCCTTCAAGGTGGAGGGGTAGATTAAATGCATTGAGGCTCTCCATTGTTTTTCTTCATCTCCCTAATTTAGTATAAGTATGACCACAAAACGCCCAAAATATGTGCTTGCTCCCCAGCTTCCACTGAATAACACTGGCGATTTCCAGCTTACTAAATTGTATATAAATCATTTTCTCTATTTTTGGTGTAAGTACTAAAGACTGTGGATATTGTTTAAAGACCAGAGGTCAAGTTTTAAAGGTCGATACTCTGATTACAAAGATTTTTGATATTTTATAACTTTTTAACTTTTTATCTTCCTCCTTCTCCTCCTCCTCCTCCTCCTCCTCCTCCTCCTCCTCCTCCTCTTCCTCCTCCTCCTCCTCCTCCTCCTCCTCATCATCATCATCATCATCATCATCATCATCATCATCATCATCATCATCATCATCATCATCATCATCATTTTGTGTTGGGAAAAATATAATATCAATAAGACAACCAGATAAAACTTGCAGCTGTAAAGGAAATTGCAGCGAACGCACTTGTATAGGCTCGTCCCAACACAGTGATGTGCTGAACTCCTATCCTTGAGTACGTTTCTTTTCAGCGCGTCATATGCTGTCCGCTATGCTGCTATCCCTATAGCGTTAGCAAGACAAGAACACCCCGAATCCTTCACTGCGGACATACAACATGTCACGCGTGCCTCCAGAAGATGATGAAAGAATCCGTCATTGAATGTCCATTTTGTAGAGATTTGACGCCTGTGATGGGTAACAAAGTTGATAATCTGAAGAAAAACTACGCTCTTCTAGATGAAGAAAGCGATGGTCAGGTAAAGTAATATAAATACGCACACGGCCAGATATTTTTTATCCCCCCCCCCCCCCCCATATATTTCATAACCAAGATAGTTACGCATAATAAGGTATGCTAGAGTATGCTAATGTACTTTGGATCACTATGCACATGTGCAATTGCTTTCGAGAATTGATTAAAGTTTACAATTCACACACACTCGCAAGCACGCACACACAGTCAGGCGTACACACAATTTTTGGCATTGTAGCAAGAGGACCATACGGTGCCCACAACACACGAGATAAATAGGAGAAAATTCTTATGAGCATTTCCATTTTCCTTTTGGTTAGGTAGCACATGAAGCTGAAGAGATGGAGACTGGTCTGTGAGTACTAAAAATTCAATCTTTAATTAGAAAGGTTTTCATTGTGTTACATTCCAGATTTGTAATAGTATTTATAAATTTGGGGATTTGGGGATATTTATTTAAAAACAAAAGTCTAATTGCGACCGTTAGAAAAGGTTGAGTGTAAAAAAAGCAATGTCAAAGAACCAAATGACTGTAGTAGCATCCTGGGACCAGTTGTTCAAAATTAACGATATCGTTAGTTAACGATTCGTTAAAATTTCGAACATGAATATTACAAATACACTGTTATTTTATACACTGTTATTTTTTATTGCAAAATGTGAGAATCCTTTGCAATGCAAAGGATTCACACTGTTATTTTTTGTTGAAAAAAAATGTGAGAATCCTTTGCAATGCAAAGGATTCTCACATTTTATCAACAAAAAATAACAGTGTATTTGCTTATGTAGTCAGCATTTACTTACAAGTTGAGGTCTTAACGATGACGTTAAGCTATATATTAACGAAGTTTTGAACAACTGGCCCCTGTTTTTACAGGTTCGAAGTACCGTATGGAGGACACAGAAATGGTCGCGAGAACAGATTTGGTCGCGAGAACCTGTCATCGAGAAATGTAGGTTATTTAATTTGTTAACCCATATGTGACAAATGAACTTCCAGCATGAAATAATAATTATGTATTTGCAGATACGTTTTAAATATTCTATATATTAAATTTGCAATGAAATTCCTGCGAACAAATAGACCTGGCTGAAATGCATGTTCTCAGTGCTGCGTCTCATGTTTGCGTATGTCCCATGACTAGGGCTATATTAGTCACATATATGTCTTATAAAACAATATTTGTTTCAATTAAGAAACTAAGTACGTAAATGTTTCTGGAGTTTTACACATTATTTACTTCCCTATTTATTTGTAGGTATAATACTACTACAGATATTTAAATATTAAGTTATCATCTGATTTTTTGCATCAAAAATGCATGGATTTTGGAAATTAGCACTGCCCTAAAACGAAGCCACAGACATTCGCATTGCATCCGTACATGTTGCGTCCTTTTTATTGTAAATGAGTGAAAACATTTGTAGCTAATGGTATCAATGCAAAGTGAACTTTACCCTATATTTTAATTTGAATGGCCATAATACTTTGTTTTGGCCGTTGAGGCGGTCATAAATACCCCATCTGATTTTTCTTAAGTTGTTTCTGTTTGGTTGCTTGAAGTTAAAAGGACATAATTTTCTATCAAAGTATGGTTGACACCATTTGAGCCGCGCCATGAGATAACTGGATTTTTGCCTATGCGAAAACAAAGGCGCCTTTGTTTTCGCTACACGGATAGTATACTAAAGGACTTTCAAAACATCTCAATATAAATTGGCCGCAATAACGATATTTTCTTTTAAAATACAAGATATTTCGGCAAAATATTTTCGAACAGAAAAGTACAATAAGTCTGCTTAATTTTCATACCAAAATCGAAACGTCAGCGTCAGTGATTTACGTCATACAGTTTGATTTCAAACATTACCAAAATTCAACAAAAACAAACTATGTAGCTCCTTAAACGGCATTGAACGAACGACCCCAGTTTTATTTTGCCTCTTTCTTGTGCTTAAGGTTGTAGTTTATCAACGGAGATGGTTTGTTTTCATTATAACATTGTTTATGTTGTTAATAGCTCTGTCACACATTCACGTATCAGCGGCGTATCGCTCACGTATCTATGAAAATGTCGATACGCCGAGGTATGAGCCTTATTTTGCGCGAGAGGCGTATGTACCACGTACGTGTGACGTTCCTGCTACGTTCCCGTGGCGTATGCGTGACGTATCCGTATTCGTATGGAATTTCACTTTCGTATGTACGGCGTATCAATGCGTATGTGCTACGTACGTGTGACGTATGTATGGCGTATGAAGAGTACGCGTGACGTATCTACGGCGTATGTACTACGTTCCATTCTTATCTGCGGCGTATCTGTTCTGTACCATTTGCTTTTTAATACATATGAGAACAAACGGTTGTTTTCACTTTGTTCATGCGATTCGCACATTATAGTTAGCAATTATCAGAGGTCGAAGATGCCACCGGAGAAAGCTAGATAATCTAGATTAACACCGAAGAAAAAAGAACGAGGTGTTGGTGGTGGTCGTCGTCGTCGTGTTGGTGGGTGAACATCTTTAAGCTCTCCATCCTGGTCGTAAGACGACATGAACAAAGACGGAGGCTACACCAAGCGTAGCCATGTAAGAACCCTGCACGACACTTCGAACCGTGAGAATCATCTGTTCCATGACTTCGGAAAAATTAAAAAATACATATAGAAGCATAAAGATTCTCTTCGAACGCCGCAAAATATTCCTAATACTCCTAATACGTCACACATACTCCACAGCAGCGAAACAAACGTAGCACATACGTAGCACATACGCCATTGATACGCGAGATACGCCACACGTACGTCGCTGATACGCCGTAGATACGAAAAGACATTCGAGGATACGCCACACATACGTCACACATGCGTAGCAGATACAAAAGTTACGCTGTACATACGTCACGGTTACGTGGCATGTTAACCGCTACGTACGTGTGGCGTATCAGGAGTATGAGCTACGTATCTACGCCGTACCTGCCACGTTGCTTTCGTATGTTCCACGTATGTATGACGTATGTACGGCGTATCGAACCTGCTACGTACGTGCTACGAATTTTTAAGTGCACACATAAAAAACGTAGCACCTCGGCGTATGAGGAGTATGAGCTACGTATCGAAGAGTATGAGCTACGTATGCCCACGTATCTACGACGTACGTGTGACGTACCTTTCGTATCTCGATACGCCGTAGATACGTGAGTCGATACGCGAATGTGTGACAGCCCTATAAGATACACAATAATACGTGTATTTTATTAATAAGTTTTAAACAAAATGATAACCGATATATAAAGAGGCGTTTTCAAAGCCCTTTAATATACAATTCCTCCCAGAATTTCGAGATTCTAGGGCTCTTTCTTCTGTAACTATACAGGCCGGTTTGTGTCAGACTTGGTCGGAAACCCGAAGCCCGGTTTCCTCGCGTCGCGGCTCATTTTTAGAAACTGTAAATAAACAGTGCTATAGTATTGTCAACTATTAGTTAAATTAAGTCTGACATAAGTCATTCATAAATTGTTGTTAGTTTGATGTCAAAATATGAATTTATTTATTTCTTTTTTTTTTTTACATGTTTTCAGTGTTTTTCTTCGACCTGCAATCCAACAACTGAGCAGCAGTCACGTGCTGTCCAAGCTCTCGGATTGGTAATACTGGCCGGAAATCTATGTTTTGATTGGATCGTTAACGATCACGTGAGCAAGATTGTCGGCATATTTGAACATGGTGCAGATCCGGTTAATATTCCTAGCCTACAGGAATACCATGATCTTGGGATCAACTGGAAAGCAATGCGAATTGTATTTCTCGAGTTTGCAATTGCAACATCTGTTTGCTTTACGCTTCAATTTTGTGGAACAATGTTAAGACTTCGCTTCTTTACCAACAAGTCGCCATTTCAGAAATTTCTCGTCTGGGTCAATCTTTTTCTGAATGACTTACCACAATGCATTGCTATTGTTATAGTAACATTTTCTGTAGACGATGTTTATTTTCCATATTTTTGCTGTACACTACTCGGAGTGATCGGGAATTATATCATGTTTATTGCACTGAGTGACACAACTACATTTCATTACCCGAAACTGATCTGGTTTCATGTAGCTCTGACTGTGATTTGTTTGGTTGTACAGATTGCGCTTATTACAAAGGCACATTTAACGTAAATTTGCATTCTGTATAGCTAGTTTCTGTTATCTGTTGCATAGGGTAATATTATCATTTTCACGACCGAAAACAGAGCAATGGCTGTGATATGTTTTAATGCCGCCTGTCCGCTTATTATTGAGTACTATTTCTTTGACCGGTTGACCTTTGATACAGGTATGTATTGGTTGATCAGACTGCTTCAAACAGATTTTAAGTAGTGGCATTCTGATCAGACCAATGAGACATGTGTACGCACTTATGTGTCTCGTGAAAAAATGTCCAAAGGGAGTAGAAACCCCTCTGTTTACATTTACAAAGTGTTATCACGTAAGGTCAACCGGCACAGTCAAACTGTTTTATTATATGTATACATGTATTTAGCATGTACTGTACATAGCAAATGACAATTTAATGTAAATATGATTTTGGGTGGTGCCATGACTGACAAAACCTAATTGTATCATTTGATTTCTTTGAAGCGATTAGAGCAAAATTGTACTTATACAGATTTTTCTTATTGGATTTCCAAGAAAACAATTGACTGTTCAGATACGCTTATACATGTATACGCATTGTCTTGATTTGTATGTAGATATTGTATACATGTGTTTTAGTATTAAGCATGCTTTAGGTAATAAAGTCCATACGTTAGTTTAGTATATAATACCTACTGAACAATCCTTTTTAAATTAAGACATTGAACTTGCAGCACAAGCGTCTGACTTTCGTTTCCAGTTTGTTAAGGGTTCCTGGTGAAGGTTCATCACCTGAAATTGAACAATATGACTCACATTAACCCTGTGATTGCTAAACTGCTTCCAAAGGATATAATCATTACAATATATATGTTTTACTGCAACTGACGTTGTGCCAGTGCATATCTTTTTTCTTTTGATCCGTTGTGATTAGGAAGCATATTTGAAGTATTTTTTAAATATATTGTGTTAAGTTTTAACTTCTTATTAACAATTTTGAAATTATTTAGCCCTTTGAGAATTTGAGTTATTGATTGAGACAACCCTGTTGTAAATTTTTGAAATTGCAGCACAAACGTCGGGCTTTCGTTGCTCGTTTATATCACAGGCGCTCGACGACTGGACTCATTTTTTTTTTTTTTTTTTTTTTTTTTTTTTTGCATTTTCACCCGTTTGGAGACCCTTACGATATGTTCATGCAATTATTTTACCTTTAAAACCTTTTCTATCAATCCTCAATCAACCCTCGTCTATGGGCTACTATATAGACAAGGTCGGAAACGCGGTGTCCTAGTTTAATTGGGGTCATGGGATTTCCCGCATCTCAAACTCATACTTCACCCTTTACCGTTATTTCAATGCTGGCTGTCAACACATGGGTATCTTTGTAAAAGGTCTCGCCCATTGCCTTCATTCAAAATAAGCACAACCGCCTATAAAAACTAACAATTAAAGCATTCTACAGAATTGGAGGACATCCCGAATGAAATCGGCAATCTCGCCGTGACATTACTATAAATACACTGGTCACACGACGTGTTACGCCAGCGCGTGATATGTGTTACGTTGGTTTTCATAGGTTGCTTGATTTATATCCAGTCAAAACAGTCATGGCAACAATGCAATGCAATTATCCAGTAGGATTGATTCTTTCATACGATATTTACAGTGACCTTCCACTGATTTCTAGAAACGACAGGTCACCATACAAAAACATTCGGGATCCCATCCAAGTAGACAGGTGGTGGTATGAATTATAAGTTTACGGGCGACTATGCTTATTTTTGACGAAGGCAATAGGTGAGACCTTTTACAAAGTCGCTCATAAGTAGACACTCAGCATTGAAATAACGGTAAAGGGTGAAGTATGAGTTTGAGATTCGGGGAATCCCATGACCCCAATTAAACTAGGACACCGCGTTTCCGACCTTGTCTACATAGTAGCCCATAGACGAGGGTTGATTGAGGATTGATAGAAAAGGTTTTAAAGGTAAAATAATTGCATGAACATATCGTAAGGGTCTCCAAACGGGTGAAAATGCAAAAAAAAAAAAAAAAAAAAAAAAAAAAAAAAAAAAAATGAGTCCAGTCGTCGAGCGCTGTGGTTTATATATACTTATATATACTCATCAAAAGAAGTTTTGCATCTGTTAATATTTTTATATTTTTAAAATAATGTCTAGTATAGATATTTTTCAAATAAACTTTTAAAACTTAATACCATCTTAAAGGGCTGGACTTCCTGAATGACAAATCAATATTTCTTCTTAAAAAAGATTAAATAAAAATGTGCAAAAATGCATGTTTTTGAAAACACCAAAATTTGGGATGCAGCAAAAAGCCCACATCTTTATTTTTGGGCTTCCAAACCCGAATTCGTTTCACATCCTCATTCGAGATATTGAAAGCAATCATTTAAAGCAAAAAAAACTAAAAATTGATTTTTTTTTTTTGACAAAAACACCATTTTGAGATTTTGTTTAAATTCTAAGATAAAGCTAATATGGCATGTCATCCGTTGCAATATTGTATCTTTTAATTTATGTGTTCTATATCCGATAAATATATTCCATATTAAGATATTTATTGTCAATAACATATAATTATTGTGTATAAAACATATATGTTGTGTATATAAATATTTATCGTCTATGAAATATATTCATTAGCTATAAAAATATATATATTCTATGAAATAGATGTATTATAAAAATACACATGGTGCTAAACTTCTTTTGATGAGTATAGGTTCATTGATGCGGGTTCATTACATAAATTGTACAATATGCCCAACGTAACCCTTTGAATTTACTGATTTTCAAAAAGATTAAACCACTTAAATACATTTTATTTATTCATTGCTTAAATACCCGTGTCACACGATATTAACAGCCGTTTATTAATGAAGAGAAAGCGCACGTGCTGTTAATACATGGCTGTTACTTATGCTCGTTACCGGGCACCACGCAAAGCACGTGTTAATAATGAGAAACTGAAGTCCGCCCGGAACGAGCGTAAGAATGATAACTTTACGCGTATGAAAACGTGATGAGGCTGTAAAATATAGTGCACCGTTGTTTCTTTCGTTTTTCAACACTCCTCTCGGGACCTAGCGAATGTTAATGAATGACAAAATCATTTTTGATCCCTTTATTATTATTATTATTACAAGTGACAATAGTGAGTAAATATCTCTCTAGGTCAACAACAACAACAAGAACAACAGAATGATTTGTGGCTAGTTATTCCCTCACATGTATTAATTTGTGTCCTACAACATTGCATTGATTTTATCTAACTCTCTTTGACCCCCTTTGCGACAAACCTATCTCGTCAAAACGGCATTCAAACTTGCAAGGAGGCATGGGATAATACCTGTTAAAACCCAACAGAGACACTTATAGAGTTTCTCACCTAGGAACGCAATATGGCACTACCTTCAAGTACAAGGCACTGCAATGGGAACCGATATGCAAATGTATCATTGGGGAAGTTAGAAAGCCAGCTTTTTCCAGATCCAGACAGTTCGGCTGAAACCGGTTTTTCCTTTTGGTCCTTTGAGATCAGAGAGTGTATTTTGAGAAATCAGAAAATTATTATCGGTTTAGATTCATTTTCTAGCCAAGATTTAATATATTTGGCCCCATTTTGATTATACTAGTCTTTGTATCGACTACCCTGGTGAAATTTGCAAAACGTTTGCTCCATGTTGCCAAATCTAAAGGGTCACTGAAGAGGAACCACGGTCTGGCCCATCACCTTTCTCATAAATGTGCTCACTGCTCTTAAAGGATCTCAGTTTTATTTTTATTTGCTATTACTGCAGCTGGTGTTGTGCCGTGTGGCGGCCCTAAAAAGTATCCGCGTACATAATCCACAGTGCAGATTACATTTTCCTTTTGGTCTTTTGAGATCAGAGAGGGTATTTTGAGAAATCAGAAAATTATTATCGGTTTAGATTCATCCAACGTTTAATATATTTGGCCCCATTTTGATTATACTAGTCTTTGGATTGACTACCCTGTTGAAATTTGCAAAATTACAACAATGTTCTTTGGCTCCATGTTGCCAAATCTAAAGGGTCGCTGAAGAGGCTTGAATAGTCGAAACCGCGGTATGGGCCATCACCTTTCTCGCAAATATGCTCACTGCTCCTAAAGGATCTCAGTTTTATTTTTAGCTCACCTGAGCCGAAGGCTCACAAGGTGAGCTTATAGTATAGTAGTCGAGCCGGCGTCCGTGCGTCGTCCGTCGTCGTCGTCAACATTTTCAAACGACTTCTCCTCTGAAGCTGCCAGGCCGAATCTTTTCATATTTCACATATAGCATCTACAGGTGGGGAGAACGAATATTTGTGTTTTTTATTTCGATCGGATAAGAACTGTGGTTGCTATGGCAACTTGACGTTTCCATTGACTTGTATGGAGAAAAAGTGGAAATTGGCATTTTCCGTTGTCAGGCAGGGGATATTTGAATTTTGTTTTTACATAAATAGAGGATCTTACACGAGTGGTTATTTCATATGAAATTTATTAAACGAGCCTTGGGCGAGTTTAATAAATTTCATATGAAATGACCACGAGTGTAAGATTCGTTTTATCATATGACTTTTGAAATAGGTTTTTATCGCTTTTAAAGTGGACATATTTCCAATGAAAATTTACATTGTTGTTACGGACGTCGTCAATGACGTTACGTATTCCCGCAAAAGTGTTATTACACGTGTGGTCATACGATTTTTATGACATGACGTTATCCGCTGGAAAACAGCGACGTCATATGATAAATGTTTATTGAGAAGTCCTTCACATAGGATGTTCGCTGCCACTGAAAAAGTATTCAAACTTTTTTTCTAACCGCTCTTTTCTGATTCCAAAATATAAAATAAGACATATGAAAACAAAATAAATATAGGGTAGTGTGCATTTTTTCAAGCTACAGGCCTCTGAATGAGACCTCTGAACAACATGTTTGAAAATTAGAAAAATTAATTTAATTTTCAATTCTTTCGAGTATACCTTCATAGACAAACAATACATCACGAATGCTTTCAAAAGTCATTTTGTTTAAGCAACGGTGACTATTTTGGACCTAAAACATACATAAATTGTCACCTTGAAGTGGATGACAATTTTTTTTCGGCTCATTTAACAACCCTACCCCCTAACTTGAAAAGTCGGAAAAATCCATATTTATAAATGTGCCAAATCCATATCTGTAGATTCAAACTTTTTCTTGTATTTTCACATAACATAGAACTTATTCATATTTTTCGATTGAAAGAATAAAAAATATAGGGTAGTGTGCATATAAGAGAGAACCAGCAACTTGAAAATCGCCATTTTAAGCCTTTTTTCGGCTCTTTTATTTCTTACAAACCATTTCATAAAACCATCCAAAATTTTAAAACTAGCACACCAAAGAAAGTAATACTGATAAAGAAGACTTTGTATACATCTACTACTGCTAAAATGAGCATCAAATAAGTGCAAGTAATTTGAAGTTGTGTAAAATTAAAGTTTAATCTACCCTACCCCCTAAATTTTGCTGACACTTAAAATTTTCTGAAAAGTTGCAGAAAATGGGGTTAAAAAATGAACTTCCTTAGATTGACAATTTTCATAACTCGTTTAATGCATATCATCAATATGTATTCAAATATAAAATATTAGGGAAATATCTGCAACCGTTTACGAGATATTCAACAAAATAAAAACCGGAAGTTCCGAAATGTCAAATGTTAGCAGCGAACATCCTTAATTTCCCGAGATCCAAAACCGTCTGCAGAAAGACATTAGCAGACAAACAACCGACACTTGCCGACGAAGAAAAGCTTCTGTACGTTTCGGCGTTCTTTTCGGAAGTCCTAAGGCTCCACGTGACACCCATAATTCCACGCTCGGAGATGAACAACGAAGACACGAACTTCCAAGGCTATCTGATCCCCAAATATCATTGCAAACATTATTGAGTGCAAGGATACAGATATATATAAGTCAACAGACTTCCTCCTGTATCCCTCTTCTTTGTATATTCAATTCAATATTATTGTACGTGTTATATTATGTTTGTTATATACAAGAAAGAAATAAAAGTTTAAACTAAAGGGCACCGTAATCACGTGTAAAAGGATCTGATTTCGATGGATCCCACCATTTTCGAAGAGCCAGGCATGTTCAATCCTAATCGATTTTTAGATCGTCACGGAAACTTCTGCGAGCCGGCGTTCTGAATCTGAATCTGAATAGTTTACTGGTGACACGCCAAATGACATTATTTCACCAGGGGGTTCGGATGGGGGAGAAATTAGTCCATTGAACGTACGACTGAAGCGAACTTGGACACACAATCATCTGACATTTCAACAGTAGAAAACAGAGAGTCAGGGGGGTCATTACAGTCCCTGATAGTCTGGGGAAAGAAACTACATTTATAGGCCTCTATACTAGCAGATGGAAGCTGAAATGCCTTGGAGTGACTATTTCTACAACGCCTAGTCTTCGGGATAAAGTCATCTGTAGGTATTCTGGCTTTACCCTTCAGACCTTTGTATAGCAATATAAGTCGATTATCCGCCCTCCGTTTCTTGAGATATTCCCATTTGAGTTGTTCCAGATTGCCAGTCATACTACCTTCCTCGAAAGTATAATTCCTAGTTACAAATTTAGCGGCACGATTCTGTACCTTCTCCAATTCCTCCTGGAGGCATTTAGTATGAGGATCCCAAACAGAACTTCCATATTCCAGGACTGGGCGCACCAGTCCTTGGGCGCACCAGTCCTTTATAAGCTGCTTCTTGGAGGCAAGAAAATAAGTTTCTCCTCAAGAATCCAAGTGTTCTGTTGGCTTTAGTACAGATATTATTATGGGTATTCCACTTGAGGTCATTTGTAATTGTTACACCTAGATATTTAATGCTATCAACATTTTCCAATACCGTTCCCTCGAGGGTGTATGAGGCCTCAATTTTATTTATCCCCTTATTTGTCAGCTGCATCATGTTGCATTTGACAGGTTGAAATCTCATGCCCCATTTTCGGGCCCAGCTCCCTAAAAGGTCAATGTGTTTCTGAAGTTTCAATGTATCTTCTACTGTTCTAATTTCACGGTTACAAACACAGTCATCAGCAAAAAGCCTGATTTGAGAGTCAATGCCAACGGGTATCTCATTTATGTACAAGGAGAACAACAATAGACCGAGAACGGTGCCCTGAGGGACACCAGACACAACAGGGGCCCAGGCAGATTTAACACCATTAACTACTACCCTTTGCTGCATGAAGCACAAAAAAGCATTTATCCATTCTAAAGTCTTTCCACCTATACCATAACTAAACAATTTGCTTTTAAGAAGTTCATGTGGAGGGGTGTCAAAAGCTTTTTCAAAGTCCAAAATAAAAGTGTCAACCTGACCCTTTTTGTCCAATATTTTTGCCCAATCATTTATTAATGTAATCAGCTGAGTTTCACAACTATGCCATTTCCTGAATGCACGCTGTTTGTCCGACAAAAGATTATACTGGTCAAGATGACCCATGATATTTGAGCAGACAATATGTTCTAGAAGTTTGCAAGGAATACAAGTCAAAGAAACTGGGCGATAATTACAAGCAAGGGACCTGTCACCTTTCTTGAAAAGTGGACAAATATTAGCAAGTGACCATTCCTTGGGGTTTTCACCCGTATTGATTGACTGCTGGAAGAGATGTGCAAATACAGGTCCTAATTCTTTTGCCAATTCTTTTAGGACTCTAGGATGGAGTTCATCAGGTCCTAAGGCTTTAGAAGGGTTCATACCTTTAAGGAGTTCTGTTACTCCTTCCTTTGTATCAACATTTTCATCCATGAATGGGGCCGACCTATCCAGAAGTGGGACTTGGTTGTGTACCGTTTTGGTGAATACATCTGTGAACTGTCCATTAAATTCTGCTTTTTAGAAATCTGATTGAGCAAAACCACTTCAATTTTTCTTTTTCAAAGGGAGGATGCCTTGGGTATCTTTCCTCTGACTATTGATATACCTATAAAAATCCCTGGGATTAGCCATAACATCCCCTACCAAGTTATTGACATACAGGTCATGCTGCTTCCTTATATCAGCTTTGATTTCCCTTCTTAAATTTTCAAATTTAGATCTAATTTTTGCACTTCCAGTTTTCTTAGCTTTTGCATGAGTTATATTTTTCCTGCGAATCTGCCTTCTTATCTCTGGAGTTATCCATGGGACAGAAGAGACAGAGCGACTTGTTTTGATGGGAGATATGCATCGGCGGGTAGAAGGAAGTGTATGGGTCAGAGGATCGCAAGCAATGAGCTGTTCTTTTTCCTTGTAGGTTCGGTGAAAGCATTCACGTTCCTCCCAGTTAACAAGAGGGCAGATTTCGAGTGAAATACTTCGCCCCATAGTGACTATGAAGTCCGATGCGTGAGGCGCGGTATGTAGAAAAAAAGCTGGACACCCGATATCAACGACTGCTGGAATTTAGATATTATTGCTACATACATGTACCTATACAAAACATTTCAGCAGGAAAACTTGCAATACCATGGTAAACTCATTAAAACTGGTTTTCGTAGTGATCGGACAAAACATTTTCACACTGGTAAATGTAAAAGTACTGGAGCTGGTTGCAACGAACTGGTGCAGTCTAAATTACGCACTGGAGTAAGATTAAAATGGCGGAAAAGGTAAATAAATCTTATACCTCTTATCATTACCATTCCATTATAAACATGTGTGTATTTTATTTGTCATGTCACCTAGCGCAGAGAAGGGCGGAATCATTGCAGTTTATGATTTTATCACGCAATATGCGATTTATTCCATAGGTTAGAAGCCAAATCCGTTACAGTTCTACCAGTATGACCGATGGCATGTGTTTTCGTGCCGAAATTGAGAGGAAAATGCATGTTTGGGCATAGTTTTTGTTGTATTGTCATATACCTATGAATAAACATTCAAGAAACACGATTTCCGATTGCCAATTTTTTTCTTGGTATCGAAGCAAATGTTTTATTGAGGAATTTCTATTACAACGCACTGGGAGCATTTTTTGAATCATTGGTACAACGCACTGGTGGTTGCACAAACTTGCTTCAGGGTTGCTGATTTCACATAAACAAAGCATCTAACTCGCCCAATCATTAAGCAATCTTATATAAACATCAACATGACAAAATGTACCTTCGGACATTCTAACGTTTCTAGCAGAAAACTCCCAAATTTCAGCAGGACAATCATGTAATATATGTTTTAGAAATGAAACTGTATTTGTAATCATTGAACACTAGGCTATCGAATAAATGGGTTTTAAAACATATTTATTTTCAATATTTGAAGTTATCTGCTCTTGTTTTAGCAAATAATATACTTAATTTTCCTATATGTATCGTCAAACGGTAACCATAGCAACCAGGATGTCACAATAATAGACAAAATAATTCCGACAAATTGCTTGTAATGATGAAATTTTTGTGCTGTTTGAGCCTTATGCACGTTTTCATATTTTAAGTTCAGTTCGGGTAACTAAGTGGCCGCTTATTGGGGAATAGCTGCTCACTCGGCTTACGATATGTGTTCTTGGTATAAGTACTTAAGTGCCATTTTAGTTTTTTCCCAACCCTCGGTTTATGGAGTGGGAATTTCTTTCTGATTGTGACATTTCCGGATCATTGCCTGCTTGTACCTTTCCATCCGTAGTGCAGATTATATTTCCTTTTGGTCCTTTGAGATCAGCGATGGTATTCTCAGGAATCAGAAATTCATTATCGGTTTAGAGTATTTTTCTAACCAACGTTTTAAATATTTGGTCTGTTTGGATAATACAAGTCTTTGTATCGACTTTTCTGTTGAAAGTTGCAAAATGACAGTATTTGACTTTGGCTCCATTTTGCCAAATTATAAGGGTCACTGAAGAGGCTTAAGTAACCGAAACCGCGGTAGGGCCCATCCCTTTTCTCATTTATATACTCACTGCTCTTAAAGGATCTAAGTTTTATTTTTATTCAAACTAATCAAAAGTTTCTGGCCAGTACTTGAATAATTTTAAGCGAATGTCTTGAGTTTTGTAGGCACGTCAAACATGCAGAAATGCATTACGCAACTTTGGCGTCATTTTTCGGGACAATGACCTCTGTATGGGTCATTTAATAAATGTGTCATAACTAAAAAACTAACTTGAGTAATCTTGTCAAATAAAGGCTATTAGACTCAAGAAACAATATACACTAAAATTTTTTCTAATGCCCAAACTATTGTCCGAAGGTACATTTTTGCGTTGTGGCCCATATGCGGAGATTTATAAGACTGTAAAAATGATAGTTGTTAGACGAAAGTTTGATTTTTGTTCGATTTGTTCCTAAAACATAGATGGTGGTTATATGTTAAGAGTCGATTCTTAGAGTACAGCCACTCTATGTGTCGAGCAAAAATAAGAAAGAAAGAAAAAACTCATCCAACTCAACTTACATTGTTTAGTATCGATGAATAGTTCGTGCTACACATCAGCTACTATTTGTTATATTAAATGCAATTTTAACAACTTATCCTACTCACTTTGTACACCTTTGATCATAACGTATGGTATAACTATCATAGCCTAAAAAGGCTTATATAAGGAATATAACAGTCAACAGAATAAATACGGTAAGCTGTAAGCTGAGCTGGATGAGTTAAGCTAAGCTGAGAATTCGTTGCGTTTTCGCCTCAAGAAAGACCCGAACTATCAGCCAAAATATGCATACTTTTGTCCCTATGTGATGAGCATGATGAGCTGAGTAAGTTGAGTTGAGTTGAGATGTAACACTGTACCTTTCCATTGCGTAGATATTCGGAACCGGGAGTATGGAGTATAAGCCCAAATTCTTTACAATGCGAAAAGTGCTATAATCCAATTTACCCTCGCTGATCTCAAAGGACCAAAAGAAAAATATAATCTGCACTATGGATGGAAACCTTTCATCATTGCAAGCAATCTGTCGGAATTATTTTGTCTATTGTTGCTATGGTTACCGTTTGGTGATGCATATAGGAAAAGTAAGTATATTATTGGCTAAAAAAGGGCAGATAATTCCAAATGTTGAATATAAATATGGTTTAAAACTCATTTATTCGATAGCCCAGTGTTCAATGATTACAAATACTGCTTATTTCTAAAACATATGAGCCACCTCATGGGAAAACCAACAATCTGCATAGGCGAAAACAAAGGCGCAGATCAGCTTCGCGGTAACCGCGAAGCTGATCAGCGCCTTTGTTTTCGCTACTTGGATAGTACAATTCCTCTTCTACTTAAATCCGAACTTTCAAGCTTCTAGCTCTTTTCTGTGCTTGTACAGGTTGGTTTGTGTCGGGCCTGTTCGGAAACCACATTGTTGGTTTTCCCACGAGGCGGCTCATATATAACATGGGCGGCTCATATATAACATGATTGTCCTGCTTTTGGCACTTTTTTCTACTAGAAACGTCAGAATTTCTGAAGGTACAATTTATCACGTTGATGTTCATATAAGATTGCTTAATGATTGGGCGAGATAGATGCTTTGGCTATTGGAAATCAGCAACAATGAAGCAAGTTTGTGCAACCACCAGTGCGTTGTACCAATGATTCAAAAAATGCTCCCAGTGCGTTGTAATAGAAAATCCTCAATAAAACATTTGCTTCAATACCAAGAACAAAACTGGCGATCGGAAGTCGTGTTTCTTGGATGTTTATTCATGAATATATGACAATATAACAAAAACTATGCCCAAACATGCATTTTCCCCTCAGTTTTGGCACGAAAACACATGCCATCGGTTATACTGGTAGAACTGTAACGGATTTGGCTTCTAACCCATGAAATAAATCGCATATTGCGTGATAAAATAATAAACTGCAATGATTCCGCCCTTCTCTGCGCTAGGTGACATGACAAACAAAATACAAACAAGTTTATAAGGGAATGGTAATGATAAGAGGTATAAGATTTATTTACCTTTTCCGCCATTTTAATCTTACTCCAGTGCGTAATTTAGACTGCACCATTTCGTTGCAACCAGCTCCAGTACTTTTACATTTACCAGTGTGATTTTATAGCGGGACCAAGGAAGCACCGTGTGCATTTCATAATACAATCAGCTTCAACCAAAGAACAATTTTAATCGCAAAAAGGCAGCAAAGTAACGGTGAACACGTACACGTACACGTGAATATACACGTACATGTTAACGAGTGCACAACAGACCCCCCCCCCGAATTAACCACAAAGTATATAAAAAGACAATTTTTATCCCAAAGAAATCGACACAGTCTATTTATCTAGAAAATCTCAGAGTGTCGCCATTGGCGCAATTATTTTTTACCTTCAGGTATCTGAAATTTTATTACACAAGAAAAATTTTATTACAAATATAACCTGTTATTATTAACATTGTATCGTCATGGTGTCATGCATGATGTTATAACAAATGACATGTGACATCACACATAGAACATTTTTGACCTGTCATATGACGTTAAACAGAATAATAATTACAATTATTTATGCATGTACATATCCATATCACACACCTGTATTAAATAATAATGATATGATACATTAAACTCAGTAGACTGGCTACCGTCGTTAAATTTAATATTTTCTTTTTGCCAAAAAATAAAAAGCTAAATACATGTATGATAAACATCAGGTATTCTAAATGCTATCTTCTAGACAAGGCTGAGTCCTTGAAGAGATAAGAAAGATAACTCTCTGGTAGAAGACGTCTTAATATATTCTGAATATTTTTCTTTGTAAAAACATAATGAACATACGATGGGAGCCAGTCTATAAACTCAGCTGTACCCCTCGAAGGGGACTGAACTCCTCGCCCCTTTAGGGTCGGGGTTCAACAACTCCATCGGTACCCAGCGGATGTTAATGCATATAAACCATGTTTGATGCCTATAATATATCACAATTGCGTTACGAAGAACATTTATTGCAATAATAGTGTCATTATTTTGCCAGAATATTATTTACATAATAACACCACGGGAAACAGTGTTTTAAACGGAATTTCATTTTGTCCCCGCCTATTGGTGTCATGAGAAATAAATGGGCTACTTGTGTCTTCAGCATTACGAAAAGACGCCCATGCAGAGATATACAGAGATTTTTTAATTTGTAAAAATGGAAATCTTTTATTAGAAAATGTTTGATATTTTTCTTATTTTTGCTAAAACATAGATTGTGGGTACACGTTAGAACCGCCTTGGCGAGGCGGTTCCAACGAGTACCCACAATCTACACGTTAGAACCGCCTTGGCGAGGCGGTTCCAACGAGTACCCACAATCTATGTTTTCGAGCAAAAATAAGACCTGAGGACCAACGGTCCTGTAAACGCTCACCTCAGATCTGCTATGTTAAACAAATATTTATTTAAAAAAATTGCCCTTTATGGGGCCCCACCAACCAATCAAAATAAAGGATTAGGACAAAAGTCAACCAAACTGTAGAGGACTACTCTATAAACATTTCTGCAAAAATAGAATTCAAATATCTGCGATTGGACCAGAAAAAATAGTCAATTTCCACTTTTCCCGTTTTAAGTCAATCGAAACTTCAAGTTGCTATAGCAACCAGATTTCTTATCCGACTGAAATAAAAAAACACAAATTATGTGGAACATGTATACAAAGTACAGGCTTCATGCCGTAGAGGCTTCATGCAGAAGCTGAAGGTGAGGTTATGGCCATGTAAAACCGGTTTAAGCCCGCCAGTAACTTTGTGTTACTGATCGTTCCAAGGCGATACTTCTGTGGTGGTTCTTTTTTTACCTATTGGGAAAATAGCTGCTCATTTGGCTTACGATATGTTTCATGGTATAAGTGCCTGATTGTTAGTTTGGTTTTTTACCACCTCGGTTTTTGGAGTGGGAATCTTTTTCTGATTGCGCCTTTTTCTGATCTTTGCCTACTTGTACATTTTCATGCCGTAGACAATTTCTGAGAAAAGATTTTAAAATGTTTTTCGAAATTTTATCCTTTATGTGGCCCCAGCAACCAATCAAAATAAAGGATTAGGAAAAAAGTCACATGAAACATAGAGATATACTCAATAAATATTTCTGCAAAGACAAAATTCAAATACCTACAATTGGTCCAGAAAAAATAGCTAATTTCCACTTTTCCCATTATAAGTGTATAGAAACCATAGCAACCAGAGTTCTTCTCCGACTGGAATAAAAAACACGAATTATGTAGAGGCTACTGTCAGGAACATGTATACAAAGTACAGGATTCATCCACTTGGCAGTTTCTGAGGAGAAGATTTGAATGTTTTTTGTGTTTTTTTGTTTTGTTTTTTTTATCAAAATTTTGTCCTTTATGGGGCCCCAGCAACCAATCAAAATGAAGGATTAGAACAAAACTAACAAGAAACGTCAAACACTACTCAATAAACATTTCCGCAAAAACAAAATTCAAATGCCTGCAATTTTAGCGGAAAAATAGCCGATTTCCACTTTTCCCATTATAAGTCTATGGAAACTTTAAGTTGCCATGGCAACCAGAGTTCTTATCCGCCTGGAAAAAAACACAAATTATGTAGAGGCCACCGTCAGGAACATGTATACAAAGTACAGGCTTAATCCCCTTGACAGTGTCTGAAAAGAAGATTTTTGAATGTTTTTCGAAATTTTGGCCTATATGGGGCCCCAGCAACCAATCAAAATAAAGGATTAGGACAAAAGTCACATGAAACGTAGAGGACTACTCAAGAAACATTTCTGCAAAAACAAAATTCAAATATCTCCAACAAGACAGCAAAAACTGGCAATTTTCACTTTTTTTCCATTATAAGTCTATGGGAAGCATAAGTTGCCATAGCAACCAGAGTTCTTATCCAATCATAACAAAAACACAATCATTCTTTCCCCCTACCTGTAGATGATGTATTATGAGAACAATCGGCCCAGCGGTTTCAGAGAAGAAGACGGACGGACGGACGCCGGAGCATGGGTATACTATAAGCTCACCTATGAGCCTTCGGCTCAGGTGAGCTAAAAAATAGGTATAACCCTGCAAACCCCAGTTTTGCTATATAAAATTGGGGTTCAAGGGGGTATATATTACACGGACATGTTTTCCTTCTGACTGACCATCTGAAGTTACTGGTTCACCTCGTAGAAGGTCTGAACCTACCCTGGTAAAGTGGTCGCCAAACATATACATATACGCCTTAGTTGCTTAGATGTTGGTTATATTTGTAAAGCACACTTTGGATGTCATGACATGCTAATATTGAAAACGTACCGACATGACCATAGCTATTGATTGGGACGTAAAGTCACAAATCAAATCAGAAATCAAAGGAATATCAATTTACGTTAAGTGTGCCTTTGAAATAAGAGCAACCTGTACTACCAAGCAAATCACTGTCAATGCTATATGACACCAAATCACTTTCGGATAGTGAAGTGTATTTGTGTTATACAGTGCTACAAACATTGTGTAGTTCCCTATAACACCAAGAAGTGTGCTGCAAAAATATGGAATATAAACATCATCTGCTGCAAACGTTATAATAGCTGTCGCAATGCATTGTGGTAAATCATTGAAAAAGAGGCTGAACCAGACGAGGAATTTCTGATATGGCGACTTTTCCTCACAGACACGCAAACTTAACAATGTTCCAGAAAACAGAAATGCAATGCACACTGTTGAGAAAATGGCAAACTCAAAAAATGTGATGCGGATTGCATTCCAGTTGATTCCAATATCATGGACTTTCTCTAAGCTTGAAATGTGTGTCCAATTGAGCCTGAATCTTCTTTGTTCCAGCATGGCGGCGATCTCACTCACGTGAAAATTGACGACCCAATCGAAACCAAGATTTCCCACCAAAATAAGCAAAGCAATTGCCTGCAAAGCATGTGATTGTTGATATGTTCTTGGCGCACAGGACAAAGACAGGCACTGAAAGATGAAGATATTAGATAAATCTTTAAATTTAAGGTTTATATTTAAGGTCATACTTATTCTCAGGCTGTTCGTTTAGATAAAGTAAAAGACACTAAAGACAGCATATTTATATTATGTTGTATTTCTACTTTCTGAATAAAGATCTTTGCTACCATGTCGTTAGCATTACCATATCGATATCAAGACACACTAACGTCATTCAAGGAAAACGAATGCATGTTCAATATAATAAGAACTCGACATGAAAGAAAAAGAAATGAAATGGGTCAAAACTATTATACATACAGCTGAGTTATCTGTATTTATTACTTCATATTCTTAAACATACACTGTACATTCTTAATGAAGATCAATTATGATATATGTTCTTTTTACCCTTAACTGTAGACCTTTACAATACATATATACTGAGCCAAACTTATAACGCAACATCGGGTTATTTTTAATGTTATACTCCAGGACTTTATCAAATAAACTTTGTTTCTATTGAATTAGATTGCTGGATGATCGACACATCTCACAACATCTTGGTTGTAACGTTCTGTGTTATGCGTCTCAAGAAATTACTCATTTTTCAGAGGTAGGGTCTTGGCAAAAAATGAAATGCATTGTGATTTTCCAGAACGCGACATGTGACATGTATTCGTACCCTAGACATTAATGTCGGTTATCATGATTACCCCAGCTACACTTTAGACAATGAATAATTTTACTGTCAAAAGCTCAATTTGGCTCAATTTTGAGCAGAGCTGACGACTCATTTTTGCTCCCCAACCATTCATGTTTACTCACATTTTAACAGTTGTTACAGACGTCTTGACCCAACAATTGGCTGCTATTGTGTTTTCTAACAATGCTGAATGACGGAATGAACACGTTTCCACAAATGTGTCATTAAAAACATTCGCCGTTAGAATTTTACACCAATTTCTTTTTCTATTGTGTTCAATGGGATGCTCAGTATTAAACATTAAATTTTCAATGATGCAAACTTTGATTTAAAATTTTGGGTACAAATGAAATGCATTTTGCAGTTACCTCATCGAGCCTCACTGGACGATCGATAAAGAAGCCATTTGTGTTAAAACTGACTTCCAGAATCTCCCAGGAGGCGCATGCCACCCAAATAACAGTTTTGGCCAATCAGATTCGAGCTCAGTGACCCATGCTCTGAAAACCAAAATTTTTGTACCCAATTTACTCACTGGCGATTGCTGACCAGCATATGTCTGGTAGACCGTCTTGCATAACATTCAAATGCCAAAACAATGCCATAACAGTGTTGCTTTATAAGTTTGGCTCAGTATATGTATGAACATTGTTATTTTAGACGTTGTATCTCGTATCTAGGGAAGTAAATCGTCCACGAGTTATGTAAAACCCGACAAATCTATTAATATATATTGAATTTTTAAAACTTACGTCAAACCTATCTACGTTGTTGTTTTCTGGATCAACTCCAAGTATTTCATTCTCAAGGCCAAATCTAACAAATAAGACACATTCAACAATTTCTCTGTAGAAAGTAGAAATAGACAGTGTCAGTAGACCCCACGATATAACGTTTCCTCCATATAGGTAGAATTTTACGTTTCATGTGTTATGTGGAGCATGTGGGCATGTATTTTGTTTATCTGATGGGTATTACATTGCCTATTGGAAGCGGTGTAATCAACTATTCCATATCAATAAGCAAAGGTCAAACATCAGTCGACGTTTTTCAATAATATCAGGCCGGTTATATATAATCAGGCTATACTATAAGGGGCAGTTTGTTCGTTTTTCAAGTGAAACGTTTAGGGGTTTTTTTTGTCTTACATGTAATTTGGAGAAGGTTGTTGCTGTCACAAAGACATTCCAACCTTTATGGAAATAGAAGTAATACTATTAATAGTATTTAGCCATTCTGAATGTTTGTTAAGAACTGTTTAACGTTATATGTAAAAAATTACAGAACATTAGACACAGAATCATTTTTATTCAGACTGGTATAGTTAATGACTTACAGAACAGTCGGTGCATCTTCGCCATCACACATAGACTGGAAAATGATAGTCACATAATTTCATCGATAATAAAGGACATAACGACATTACATGTGATTCCCGGAATCACATGTAATGTCGTTATGTCCTTTATAACGGTAAAAGTCTAATTTGTTTTGTTTCATACTTCGGTTTTTAGGGTGGGAAAGCTCCTGATCATTGTTTACGTTTGTCTTTGAAACTGTTTGACAAATTGTTCTGGCACCCCTATTATAGAGTTTCAAAATCTATCGTAAGCATTTAGAATTTAATAGTTTGCAAAAAAAAAACTACCCCAAAGTTTTACAATTAAGTTACTGTAATAACGTGAACTTTTAAGATAAAAATATAATGATCACCAAACCTCGTCAGAAAATTCGGCGTCTACTAAAGCGTAGTTTTTCTGTAGGTTTTCAACATTGTTGCCCATCACAGGAGTCAAATCTCTACAAAATGGACATTCAATGACGGAATCCTTGATCAACTTTTGGAGGCACGTTTACATGTTGTATGTCCGCAATGGAGAATACGGGGTGTTCGTGGTTTACTTGTGTCATACGGATAACAGCATACCGGACAACAAATTATAGTCTGGAAAAAAACGGTGACAAACAAAAAGGAAAGGATAAAATGGGACTAGCGTCCAATCATGTCTGGCATTCAAACTTTTTCTTTTATTTATACACGTTGCCAGAGTATTTACAAGAGGCTGACACAAGATTTCAATAAGGAATTTCCAAGTTACCATTTGTGGTGCGTTTTCACAATGTCGGTTAGTTATTGTGATTTTTCCCCATGTAAATGAAATGTTTTTGTCCTCGAATCTTTCTAAATCTGGTATGTTTTATTCATTGACAGTAGTTTGTTTCAATTTAATCATTCAATTACGGGTTTTGTGTAATAAAACTTAACTAATAATACATACCATATGGCCCGGCATATCACATTTTTCATTCGTATCTAATCATTTTTATTAATGATAATTTTCTAATGATACAAAGTGCTTACCTTGCCCTTTTCTGTCATTGCTTGTTGACTTTCTTCCTCCATTTTTCTTTATTTCTGTAGCTCGCAAATACAGCAATGCCTGAGCATTTACCTTTTTTACTTAACGCTAAAAGTCAAAATGACAAAGATTTATTTACAAACCGATATATTTTATAAACTCGTGGAATTCCAAAATCATTTCATTTTTTCTTCTCGTGTCAGATTTTATGTTTAAATAATTTCAGCCGAGCGAAGAAAAGTTCAAATATATTTATTCAGTTAAATGACTTACTTAAATCGCATACATTTAAACGTTCAATTTAGCATTGGTGCTGAAGCTAAAAGCCTCTCTTGCTTATTCAAGTAACTGCTAGAAGAATGTAATAGCAATGGCTTATGCGGTTATCAGGTATTTTACAAACTAAGACCGCGAAGCTGATTTCGCTGCACGGATAGTACAATCCTTCTTCTTCTTAAATCCGAAATTTCAAGCTTCTAACGTTCTTCTGTGACGGTACAGGCTGGTTTGTGTCAGACCTGGTCAGAACCCAAATTAAAGACTACATTGTAAGTCATGAACATCACCAGTATGATTAAAAAAAAAAAAAAAAAAAAAAAGATTCTATATCTAATGTTCAGTTGGCTTTAACGTTAACCATGGTAACACTTGTAGGATAGATGAAGAATTTGTTCTGGATTTTAAAAGAGGAGCTGCTTTTAGGAAACCTTTTCTCGTCTCAGTTCCAAAATTTATTGTAGGCCGAAATCAGATCTTAAACTCCCTAGGCCTTTAAACGGAAATTTATTTTGGTCCCGCCTGTTTGGGTAATAAGGATTGAAATTCAGATTTTAGCTTTCACTGGATGGCGAAAAAACATTAGGCTGTTTTAATGGTTGTGAAGCCCGAAAGGCTTCTTGGAGACATTAAAACAACTAATGTTTTTCATCATCCGGTGAAAATCTGAATTTCAATACTTATATTTACATTTTTTATTATCAATCAAGTATCAGATTTTTAATTGCACATATCATCACTCATCTGCATGTTATTTGACTTTAAATCCGACTTAACGTAATTTTGGATTCTAACACACCTCGCCTATATAGCCAATGGTAAAAAAACGTGTTATATTGTGCAACAATTTCACTGGGCGAATAAGCGTGACGTTACTTTGCGGCATTTGTGACGTCAGCTATCCCACAAAGCAGCGTTAGACGGTGAAACGTCGTTTTAGCGCACAACAAACGTAATAAGTGTGTGTAAATACCAGCATTACAGTCAAATATATTTGGCGGGATATCTGCAATGCAATGGCGGAAAGCTGAACGATATCGACGGTTTCAGCAACATTTATTCCGTTTATTGTGTGTTAGAATCGAAATAGATCAGCTCAAGTGCGTGAATTGTTGAGTAATAATTCACTGTTTGTCGGTCAGTTGTAAGAAGATAAATCACTCGCGCTACGCGCTCGTGATTTGATCTTCTTTACAACTGACCTCCAAACAGTGAATTATTACTCAACAATTCACTGCTAGAGCTGATCTATTTCTTAAACAGCCAAAACGTCAAATTCGCGCTTAACATGGCGATACGCGACCGACGTCACGCCAACAAGAGTAAACAAACGAACTTTTATTCACTCAAGAGCATTATTTTTTGAAACTGTATTCAAGTATGGAAGAGTAGAGACCTTACTTATAAAGGGAAAGTATTAATAATAAAAACACTTTTGCTCTCACAAATTGGATTTATAGCAGATGTAGTGAGCATACCCAATAACATTGTCAAACAGATAGACACTCTCCTGTGGTCCTTCTTGTGGGACTCAAAGCAGCCTTTAGTAAACAGAAACGTAATGCTGCAAAACGCGCAAATCGGTGGAGTAAACATGTCAACCTTACAGAACACTTTAATCTGTAAACAGATAAAATTCCTGTATAAAATGATCATAGCTGAAAACGCACACTGGAACCAAATAGGAAAACACTGGTTACAGAAGTACGATACAGAATATCGCGAAACTTTCTTTTTATGCAAGTGTTCTTGCGTTAAAGGTTTGAATATAAATGAGATGTCAGATATCTACCAAAAATGTATGGGCCCTGTTCATGGGCAAGTTAAAAATACAAAGTAAGGAACACATTCTAAACGAAACGTTATTCGGTAATATAGACATATCTGCAAGAAGCAATCCTATCTTTTATTCAGACTTCAGCAGATGCAATATTAAAACAATAAGGGACATATGGTACATACAAAAAGACGATTTTCACACCGAACAATACATACGGAACAAAAGCGCAGCAATTCCGAATTGGCGCCAAAAATATAATAAATTGAAAGCAAATATTCCAGAAAACTGGATCAGCATTTTAAAGTCCAATAATACACAAACGCAAACTAATAAGTATTGTATTGAAATAAATAACGAACTGAAACTGTATATGAACGACAAATTTGTTGAACCAAGTAAATTTTCATTAAAACTAATCAACAGACATGTTATTGACAATACACATAAACCTAAATGTGAAACGAAATGGGAAGCATTGTTTAATAGAACGTTTAGTTGGAAATCAATTTGGGAATCTTTTAACAATATCTTATGTAGTAACAAAGAGAAGCAGTTTCAGTGGAAAATCATTCATAACGCAGTTTTCACTGAACATAAACTTCAACTTATGAATTTGTCAAATGGACTATGTAATTTTTGTAAATCTGAAACAGAAGATATTATGCACCTTTTCTTTGCATGTCCAATTACTCACGCTGTTACTAGAAACATTCAAGAGAAAATAAACATTGTACTAAATGAAATGCATAGCAAAACCCTTTTATTAGAATGCCATCATGTAATTCTGGGCTATACAGATGGTCCAAAAAAGCTACAGGGCTTCGTTAACTTTTGTCTTGTATTAATGAAATGGGAAATATGGAAATTCAGAAATAATGTAAAGTTTAACAATCGAAACTATGCTGTTAATGAAATTTCAAAGCTGATCCTACAAAAACTAAGCGGCGCCACAGATTTTATTGCTAGAACTCGGGTGTCTGGGCGCCAAGAACAAGTGCTTAATATGTTAGAAAAGCTCGAACAAACCCAAACGCGTGAGTGAAATAATAAAAAAAAAATCATGTCACCTGTTTCATCGTTCTTCAAATCATCATTCATACTCTATCTGTCAATAATCTATCCTATCCTATTCCTTACCATGAGTGTATATACCCGAGCATAATTGGACCCTGATCCAGTCTTCAGACCTTCTCCTGGATCAAAGGTCTATGCAAGGGTACTACACCACTCAAATTATTGTCTCATACGCTCAAGGCAGGCAACTCAGGATTTTAAAGGTAATTAAGTCCCTAAATAGATTACACAACTGCTTTTTGGTGGGTCAAATGACGGCGTACAGAGATGCACCTTCATGGGATCTTCCAAAATCACATAAGGAAACTATATACATTGAATGCTGTCATAAATGTTTATGTACATTATAAATAACTGTTCATTAAAATGTATTTGTAATATTATGAAATATGGAGAAAAAAATAAAATCATTGCATGCAAAAAATACAATGAGATAGCATCATCTATCCATTATATCATTCTATCTTTTCACATCATCCTTCGGAGAAGCTTGATGGAAAAAAGAGAGTAAACAAACAACGTCACTGTTTGGTTTTGCCGTCGCACCGTTCATAGGCGTGGCCTCTAGATCACGTGACTTAATGTTTTTCATTGGAAAATGAAGAACATCAAGAAAAGGGCGATTGCAATAAAAATGTAAATATTGAGAAATAAATGGGCTACTTATGTCTTCAGGAAAAACTAATTACATGCTGATTGACCATCTGATTACTGGTTGACCGCTTAGAAAGTCTGAACCTACCCTGGTAAAGTGGTCGTCAAACCATCGATGCATACAGGCCTAAGTTGTTTACTTGATAAGCACACTTTGGATGTCATGACATCCTAATATTGGGTAAAAGTCCCATAAAGTAGAGACAACGTACCGACATGACCAAACCTGTTGACTGGGGCGTGAAGCCATAAATCAAATCAGAAATCAAATTAATATCAAGTTAAGTGTGCATATGAAATAAGAGCAATTTGCACTACCAAACAGATCCCAGTCAAGGCTATATGGCACCAAATAATTTTCGGATAATGAAATATGTTTGTGTTGTACAAAGCTACAAACATTGTGTAGTTTCCAATAACACCAAGCATTGTGCTGCCAAAATATGGAATATAAACATCATCTGCTGCAAACGTAATAATAGCTGTCGCAATGCATTGTGGTAAATCATTGAAGAAGAGGCTGTTCCAGACGACAAATTTCTGATATGGCCACTTTTCCTCACAGGCGCGCAGACTAAAGAATGTCCCAGAGAACAGAAATGCAACGCACACTGTTGAGAAAATGGCAAACTCTAGAAATGCGATGCGGATTGCATTCCAGTTGATCCCAATATCTTGGACTTTCTCTAAGCTTGAAATGTGTGTCCAATTGCTCCTGAGTCTTCTTTGTTCCAACATGGCGGCGATCTCGCTCACATGAAAATTAACGACCCAATCAAAGGCAAGGTTTCCCATCAAAAATAGCAAGGCAATTGCCTGATATGTTCTTGGCGCACAGGACAGAGAGAGCCTCTAAAATAGAAGTATTTGATTAATTGCCAGATTTAAATCATAATTATGCGCCATGCTTGCACCCTCATTTCTCTATCGGATTTTCAAACCCCCTCGTGTTATAAATAAAAGGACTGATCCTTTGGAAGCAGTAAAAACATTCAAAGGGAGATAGTATGGACTATATTGCGCAATTTTGGGTAATGAACCCTCATCAGTAGCCCTTTTAAAACCGGCAACGAAAGCCAGACTGTTGTACTGTAATTTCGAAAATTTACACGAGAAGTCTAAATCAAAGACGCATTTCTGAACGGAGTCAAATAATGTAAAAATTGCTTAGACATATGTTTCTAAACGTGAGTGTTTTGAACACTCTGAATATCCCGTATCACAGATGGATCGATTAATCAGTTAATAGACATTTCTTGCCTAACCCGAGATGTGCTCTGACTTGAAAATACACCATACATTGACACAAGTCAGGGACTATCTCAAGATAGATTTTCGTTTTATCGACGCCCTTCCATTCCAACTATTCAATTGAAATCGAAATGTTTATTTGTTTGTTCGTTTGTTCGTTTATTTGTTTGTTCGTTCGTTCGTTCGTTATCCATTACATGCAAAAATATGCCGTCGACCAATTTTATCGACAGCCGTTATAGTCTCGTTCACCAGCAAAATCACTGGTCAACAGCACAGGTAATATTATTTTATATTTATCTCTGTATCTCAGCTGTTTGTTTTAAACTCCGGTAAATAAAAGAAAACATCCAAACGAAAGAGAATAGGTGCTGCATATTTTGTGAGGGGAGTACACTACATTACGAAAACACGCACATGTAAATTATAATTTTTTCTATTGTTGTAAAAATTGAAAATTTTCTGCAGAAAAAGTTTGATATTTTTCTTATTTTTGCTCAAAACATAGATTGTGTGTACACGTTAGAACCGCCTCGCCGAGGCGGTTCTAACGAGTACCCACAATCTATGTTTCGGAGCAAAAATAAGAAAAATAGGTATGCCCCTGCATACCCCAGTTTTGCTATATAAAAGTGGGGTTCAAGGGGGTATACTTTACACGGACATGTTTTCCTGATGTTTTGTGAGGGGAATACACTAGCTCTGTAGTAGAGCGTTGAGGTTTCGAACCCTCGTTTCAGCAACACATTCATCAACAACTCCCTAAACTAAATCACTAATTTAGACCAAAGATGGGGAAGCTGCGGTTCTCTACCGACATTACTGCTAACTTGGAGGCTAAACATCAAATTTAAAATAACACTAACAAACGAACTCCAGATGATGGGATATAAACTTATAAATGACTAAACCGAAGGCCCAGGGAGAGCTAAAATAATAATAATAATAATAATAATAATAATAATAATAATAAACGTTGTCTACCCACCGTGCAACTTGTTAAAAGCACGCGAAAAAAGACTCAGCTCGGCAGTTAACCGCGTTAAGACTAATAATTTTCTGCAGCTATGCAACACCTTCACCTGGGTTCCTTACGAAAACTTGCCCATGCAATATACAGTGATTTCTAAAGTTGTGAAAAATAAAATTTTCAGTAGAAAACTTTTGATATTTTTCTTATTTTTGCTCAAAACATAGTTTGTGGGTACACGTTAGAACCGCCTCGCCGAGGCGGTTCTAACGAGTACCCACAATCTATGTTTTGGAGCAAAAATAAGAAAAATAGGTATACCCCTGCATACCCCTGTTTTGCTATATAAAAGTGGGGTATGAGGGGGTACAGTCTTCATGGACATGTTTTCCTGATGCGGTAGCTCGATCAGTCAAGTGTCTGAGGCCCGATATTGGTGACCACGTCCGGCAGATCTCTGTCCTGAAATATGTGGCCTCGGAAATATTTCTACGGCTATTATCCGGCTTCCGCTGATTCAAGAATAATTTTATTTTTCAGTTAGTGGTTAGTGGTCTGTATTGTGGTTTAACATTGTCCTGTCAACAATTTTAGTCATGTCGGGTCAAAACCACCACTTCCTTGGTATTAACGAGTACTATGACGAATGAAATGTGCACGGAGCACCGATAGTTAGGTTTCGGGGGACTTGCCAGGGAATAGTGTGGCTATGTTACATGACCTTAGCTGTTGACCGTGTACGTATTTTACGTATTTACGCAATCCGACAAAAAGTTTTCTTAAGTTGCGACCCATGAGAAGAATATGATGCACACAAAGCTATGTACGATTAGACAAGAAATATTTTGAGTTTTTCCATCAGTGCACAGATCAGCATAATTATGGCCACCTAGCCGTTAAATATACGTACATCATACATACATGCATAATAAGGACTTCCCTGCTACAAAATAAACCATTTATCAGCCTGTGATAGTGCAGCTCCAGGCAAGTTAGCGTATGCCTGAATTAAATGGCAACTCAAAAGATACACATTTATCGAAGTGAGAAATCCCCTTTACAAAGACGTTTGTATGTTAGAGTATGATGTACAAGTCTATCTCAGGTTTGGCAAGAAATGTCTAATAATTCTTGCCTAACCCCGAGATAGACTTGTACACCATAACATCTTTTAATGGGGATTTCTCAGAATAAAATAACAATCTTCCATACATGTGTATCCAGTTTGAGTTGCCGACCAGGCTGACGCGAAACAGTAGATGCAAGTTAACAGGCTAAGAGATGATTAAATATTTTGTATCCAGGAAGTCCTAATACATGTATGTGCGCTAATCGGCTGTAAGCGATCACACCAATGCTGATCTGTGCATTGGTGGAAAAACCGGGTTATCTCATGACATTTCTTGTCGGATTGAACATCGTAAATTTTATTAATATTGGCCGCGATGCAAGATTTTTTTCTTTTGTCAGGTTGCATTAATACTTTTAAAACGTACATGGTCAACAGCTAGGCCTTGAAAGATAACTACACTTTTTCCGACCAAGCCTCCTGGTACTGACTATCGGTACTCTGTGCCTATTTCTTTCACCATAGGTTCATACCCAAAAATAATCGGTGGTTCTGACCTGAAATGACTAAATTGTTGACATGGATTAACACCACAAAACAAACCGTTGACTGAATAAAAATGAATCAGCGGAAGACCTACATTAGCCATAGAAATATTTTCATGAACACATACTTCATGAACGAAATGTGCCGATTTTAGCACTCCATGTGCCTTCTATTTAGACATTTATTAGGTTTATATCCCATCGTTCGTTTGTCAGTGCTAGTTTAAATTGATCTTAAACCAGCTAGTTAACATTTTACAATAAAATCGGGAGGGAACCGCAGCTTCCCCACCTGCGTGTTAAATCAGTTTAGTTTGCTGAAGAATAACTGATCTATTTTTATATCATGGATTCTCTTAACCAGGACAATCAAGCTGATGTTACCGAAGCATTTAATTCGACTTCTAGGTACCTCGATGACCTTTTGAACATTGACAATCCTTATTTTAAAGGCATGGTCAAACAAATTTATCCCCTTAAACAACAGTTGAATAAAGCAAACAACACAGATACCGAAGCCCCATTTTTAGCTCACCTGAGCCGAAGGCTCACAAGGTGAGCTTATAGGATGGCCATGATCCGGCGTCCGTCCGTCGTCCGTCGTCCGTCGTCCGTCCGTCGTCGTCGTCCACAATTTCAAAGATCTTCTTCTCTGAAACCGCTTGGCCGATCTAGTTGAAATTTTATGTGGAGCCTCCTTGGGAAGGCGCATTTCAAGTTTGATCGCGAAATCCAGGTCACATGACCAAGATGGCCGCCACGCCCATATATGGTAAAAACCCTTCAAAAATCTTCTTCTCCAGAACCGGTGGGCTGATTTCCACGAAACTTGGTATGTAGCATCAGGGACTTCAGCCCATCATAGTTTGATAAAATGATGACCCTTGGATGACCTTGACCTATTTTACGGCAAGGTCAAATTTGGAAACATAGGCTTTTACATGGGAAAAAGTGAAAACTATGGATTTTTTGAAAACTATTGCAGCCTGAGGCCTGAAAAGTGGTAGATGCAAACAACTAATGGAGTAGATGAAGGTATGTGATTAATGTAGGTCAAGGTCATCTCTTGACCTTGGCCAGTCTGTCGTCCATTCACACTTTTCAAAGATCTTCTTCTCTGAAACTGCTGGGCCAATCGAAGTGAAATTTTATGTGGAGCATCCATGGGTAGGGGAGACGAAAGTTTGATTGCGAAATCCAGGTCACATGACCAAGATGGCTGCCACGCCCATATATGGTAAAAACCACTCAAAAATCTTCTTCTCCAGAACCGGCAGGCCGATTTTCATGAAACTTGGTATGTAGCATTTGGGACTCCAGCCCATCATAGTTTGATAAAATGATGACCCTAGGATGACCTTGACCTAATTTACTGCAAGATCAATTTTGGAAACATAGGCTTTAACATGGGAAAAAGTGAAAACTATGGATTTTTTGAAAACTATTGCAGCCTGATGCCTGAAAAGTGGTAGATGCAAACAACTAATGGAGTAGATGAAGGTATGTGATTAATGTAGGTCAAGGTCATCTCTTGACCTTGGCCAAACTATCGTCCATACACACTTTTCAAAGATCTTCTTCTCTGAAACTGCTGGGCCAATCAAAGTGAAATTTTATGTGGAGCATCCATGGGTAGGGGAGACAAAAGTTTAAATGCGAAATCCAGGTCACATGACCAAGATGGCTGCCACGCCCATATATGGTAAAAAGCACTCAAAAATCTTCTTCTCCAGAACCGGTTGGCCGATTTCCACGAAACTTGGTATGTAGCATCGGGGACTTCAGCCCATCATAGTTTGATAAAATTATGACCCTTGGATGACCTTGACCTAATTTACGGCAAGGTCAAATTTGGAAACATAGGCTTTTACATGGGAAAAAGTGAAACTATGGATTTTTTGAAAACTATTGCAGCCTGATGCCTGAAAAGTGGTAGATGCAAACAACTAATGGAGTAGATGAAGGTATGTGATTAATGTAGGTCAAGGTCATCTCTTGACCTTGGCCAGTCTGTTGTCCATACACACTTTTCAAAGATCTTCTCTGAAACTGCTGGGCCAATCAAAGTGGAATTTTATGTGGAGCATCCATGGGTAGGGGAGACGAAAGTTTGATCACGAAATCCAGGTCACATTACCAAGATGGCCGCCACGCCCATATATGGTAAAAACCACTCAAAAATTTTCTTCTCCAGAACCGGCAGGCCAATTTTCGCGAAACTTGGTATGTAGCATTTGGGACTCCAGCCCATCCTAGTTTGATCAAATGATGACCATAGGATGACCTTGACCTATTTTACGGCAAGGTCAATTTTGGAAACATAGGCTTTTACATGGGAAAAGGCGGAAACAATGGATATTTTGGAAACTGTTGCAGTCTGAGACCTGGAAGTTGCTAGATGCAGACAACCAATGGAGTCAATGAAGGTAAGTAATTAATGAAGGCCAAGGTCATTTCTTGACCTTGACCCAAAGTCATTTAAATATCAAAATTAAAATTGTGGTTTTCTCATAAATCACTGGGTTTGGAAACTATTGCAGCCTGAGACCTGAAACTTTGCAGATGCAGACAACTTATGAATTCAATAAAGGTGTGTGAGTATTCAAGGTCAAGGTCATTTCATGATGACTTAATACTGCAGGATCAGGCTTCAGGTGAGCGTTCTCAGGACCAATGGTCCTCTGGTTAGACTTACATCTTTTTATTGCAAATGGATTCGTTCCTTCTAAAATTTATGATAAACGCGATGACTTTGATCTTTCCGTTTTTGGATGGTGATGTTCCTCGCCGTGCTTCTTATGGCGTATACATTTCGAAACTTAGTAGGTTTGCTAGAGTCTGCAATCACGTTGCGAACTTCAATGCGCGAAATAAATGTTTAACAGCGAAACTTCTTCAGCAGGGCTATCGGTATCATAAACTTGGAAAAATCTTTTCTAAATTTTATTGCAGACACTATGAACTGATTTCCAAATTTAATGTTGGGCTAAAGACCCTTTTACGCGAGGGCCTTTCGGAACCAGAATTTTATGGTGACTTGGTTTACAAATTTAAGAAATTTATAGGAAGGAATGATTTTTCATTTCAATTCAGAAAAAATCATTACGCGTTACAGACGTATAGGATATAACTTAAATGTTATGCGGCAGTCTGCATGCTTAGTTTTTAACCCAATCACGGTTGATAACTATGCTGCCTTCTTTAATTGCAAAGGTGGGTCGGGCGTCAGACTCTTAGATGGCCCCGACATAAAGCTGGTTGGGGCCGGAGCTTCTTGTCTGTTGCTTGGCCCACCGGGGTTCAACTGGTGTTTTTCTTTAGCTTCGGAAATAGTAAGTTATTGGGCGCCCAGGGATCTGCATCGTCGGGTAGCTTACTCAATCTGTGAGTCCTCGTTTTTGACTTCATTATGGAATTTATCATGATTTATTTGTTTGTCCATGATGATTCATCGACTAGTTAGAGATTCACCACGAGGACCGAACAACTAACTAAATGTTGTGAACCCCTGCAGAAACTGGGGGTGAGGTTAGGGCTCTGTAAAACCGGTTTAAGCCCGCCAGTAATTTTATATTGCTGATCGTTGCAAGGCGATACTTCTGTGGTGGTTCTTATTGTTTTATGTCTTGGTGTTAATTTTTTGTGCTGTTGGCGCCTTATGTATGTTAACATATTTTTAGTTAAGTTTAGGTAACTGAGTGGCCACCTATTGGGAAAATAGCTGCTCATTCGGCTTACGAAATGTTTTCATGACCACCTATAAGTACCTTATTGTTAGTTTGGTTTTTTCCCGCCTCGGTTTTTAGAGTGGGAATCTTCTTCTGATTGCGCCTTTTCCTGATCGTTGCCTACTTGTACCTTAATTTCGAAGCCCCAATACTTTACCACTGAGCGACTGCGTTCTCCTCACAAAATATGCAGTATCACCTTTCTTATGTCTTTCTAATAGATGTTTTTCATTGATTTGTCGGAGTTTAAAACACACAACTGAGACACAGATACTGGCAGAGGGATAAATAAAATAGCATAAGCTGATCTTTCAACCAAGTCAGTTTTATACCAAAAATTTGCACAAACCTGCTGTCAACAGAAAAGAGTACATATCAACATACTTGAGTTGAGAGTACAATGGTCCTGACATGTTAAGTCGGAAACACCGCGTATGGTAACTCATGAAACACAACATGAAGTATTCTCCATAAGGAAGCATATTTCGAGTCTCTGACTTTCGCTCATGAGCTTCTTACTACTGGGCCACTACAATATTACACAATGAATAAAACAGACCAAAATGCGCTCGTCAGGTATTAGTTGCCGCTATATGCACTTTATTTTCGTATAAGCATAAAATTGTTTTCCATGACGTAAATACATGTAATTAAACCAAACTCATTTTAGTCATTTGTCTACACTGCTTCCTAAACAGCGAACCCAAGACCTAACATTGATATTCTTTATTTGTGCAAATACATTCAAAGCAGCGAGTAGTCAATATGTTTCAGACGACGACCATTGATGATCTTGCCACGCAAAGCCACGTTGCATTCACATAATCTTAACTCGAGCATAGCCACAGTGCGAGTCATTTTTTTCATTGTTTAGCCTTAGCATTTATTCAAACAAATTATTTAGGTCAGAGCCTGCCCAGGAATAGTGGTTCAAGTCAAACCATCCATGCAAATAAGCCTTTCTGGCGTAGTTGGGTAGTTATATTTGCAGCACATCCTCATTTTGGGTAAAAGGTCCCTAAATGGAGGCAACGTCCCGACATGACCACACCTGTTGACTGAAATCAACAGCTATGGTCATGCATCAATTCAAACAATCAAACAAATTAATGTCTTAAAGTATTGGCAAGAAATGATTTGTATGTATCATAGCACAAAACCCCCACCAGTGATGTGTGGACAGGGAGCACGGGATGCACAGGACTCTGTTTTGGTAAGGAGGCATGGAGGCATTGGATTGAGCCTTGCATGTAAAATATCTAATCGTTTTGTGTGTGTTTCAGCCGTCTATCGAACGGAATTTCTTTGTTGTAGCGTGGATAATTCCGGCAGTATATATATATATATATATATATATATATATATATATATATATATATATATATATATATATATATATATATATATATATATATATATATATATATATATATATGGAGATTGTATCATCAACAGTGCAAAATCCTATTTGTGCCTGAGCGCGCTTTCGCCTTTCGGCTTCTTCAGAGGCTTACTAAATACTACATAATAAGAGTGTGATATCTACATCTGCCTGTCATAGGCAGTCCAAAACTAGGAGACAAAATGTAATCTAAAAATTCTACATACTACTCATAACATTGTAAAACCTTATATAACTACATAATAAATAAACACACCGCTACAAACTAGAAAAATGTAACTACAGCAAAATGGCTACGGAATTTTGAAAATGAAGAAATTTGGAAAATTAAACAGAAATTTAACAAAATTATGATTTTAGTGGGCTAATATACTTGGATTTTTTTCAATGTGCAGGGCAGGGTTTAGCTAAGTCCAGCCTTGGATGATTTCATTGTTGAGATAGGGTCCCAGAGCTGACAATGTATAATTGAGGTAAAGATGACTATGCTTGTTGTCTTTGTGCTATACCTGTGTTTCACCTGAATGATTTCAAAATATGTGAAGTGTATGGTAGACACACAAAAACATAAACATTTTGTTTCTAAAATATAACCATACTGCTACACTCAAATATTTCTATGCCTCTATTTTTAGCTCACCTGAGCCGAAGGCTCATAGGTGAGCTTATAGTATACCCATGCTCCGGCGTCCGTCCGTCGTCCGTCCGTCCGTCGTCCGTCCGTCGTCGTCCACAATTTCAAAGATCTTCTTCTCTGAAACCGCTGGGCCGATTGTTCTCATATTTCACATACACCATCTACAGGTAGGGGGAAAGAATAATTGTGTTTTTTGTTTTGATAGGATAAGAACTCTGGTTGCTATGGCAACTTATGCTTCCCATAGACTTATAATGGAAAAAAGTGTAAATTGATAGTTTTTGCTGTCTTGTTGGAGATATTTGAATTTTGTTTTTGCAGAAATGTTTATTGAGTAGTCCTCTACGTTTCATGTGACTTTTGTCGCAATCCTTTAATTTGATTGGTTGCAGGGGCCCCATATAGGGCAAAATTTCGAAAAACATTAAAAAATCTTCTTCTCAGAAACTGTCAAGGGGATTAAGCCTGTTCTTTGTATACATATTCCTGACAGTGGCCTCTACATAATTTGTGTTTTTTATTCCAGGCGGATAAGAACTCTGGTTGCTGTGGCAACTTAAAGTTTCCATAGAGTTATAATGGGAAAAGTGGAAATCGGCTATTTTTCCGCTAAAATTGCAGACATTTGAATTTTGTTTTTGCAGAAATGTTTATTGAGTAGTCCTCTACGTTTCATGTGACTTTTGTCCTAATCCTTAATTTTGATTGGTTGCAGGGGCCCCATATAGGGCAAAAATTCGAAAAACATTCAAAAATCTTCTTCTCAGAAACTGTCAAGGGGATGAAGCCTATACTTTGTATACATGTTCCTGGCAGTGACCTCTACATAATTTGTGTTTTTTATTCCAGGCGGATAAGAACTCTGGTTGCTATGGCAACTTAAAGTTTCCATAGACTTATAATGGGAAAAGTGGAAATCAGCTGTTTTTCCGCTAAAATTGCAGACATTTGAATTTTGTTTTTGCAGAAATGTTTATTGAGTAGTGTTTGACGTTTCTTGTGAGTTTTGTCCTAATCATTTATTTTGATTGGTTGCTGGGGCCCCATAAAGGGCAAAATTTAAAAAAAAAAAAAAAAAAAAAAAAAAAAAAAAACATTCAAAAATCTTCTCCTCAGAAACTGTCAAGTGGATGAATCCTGTACTTTGTATACATGTTTCTGACAGTAGTCTCTACATTATTTGTGTTTTTTATTTCAGTCGGATAAGAAATCTGGTTGCTATGGCAACTTAAAGTTTCGATTGGCTTAAAACGGGAAAAGTGGAAATTGTCTATTTTTTTCTAGTCCAATCGCAGATATTTGAATTCTATTTTTGCATAAATGTTTATAGAGTAGTCCTCTACAGTTTGGTTGACTTTTGTCCTAATCCTTTATTTTGATTGGTTGGAGGGGCCCCATAAAGGGCAATTTTTTAAAATAAATATTTGGTTAATATAGCAGATCTCAGGTGAGCGTTTACAGGACCGTTGGTCCTCTGGTTGTAAACAACTCTTTGCTTTACTGATGGTACATGACCGCAGTAGAAGGTCAATAAAGTACCATTCGAAAAAATAAAGCGATTCAGAGAACCAGCTGATTTGACTTACTTTTTCCTACAAGGTCAGCTCGGTCAAATTAGCAGAACATTTGCTGCATCAAAAACGGTCAAGTTAGCAGCAATTTTACTGCAGCAAAATCGGTCATGTTACATGTAGCAGCAATTTTGCTACAGCAAAAGCAGTCAAGTTAACGGCAACTTTGCTTGCAGCGTTAGAATTAAATTTGCAGCAGCAAAATACAGTCAAGTTAGCGGAAATTTTGCTGCAGCAAAATTGGTCAAGTAAGCAGCTACTTTGCTACAGCGAAAAACAGTCAAGTAAGCAGCAATTTCGCATGCAGCGATCATTTTTGTCGCAGAATGTTTTGGCTTTAATCTAGGTGATAATGCATAAGAAAATGACATTTTTTGCCACAATCACATCTTTTCGACGTCACCTACGAAAAGAGTTCCATGTAAGTGGAAATGTTTGTCACCATTTTTTTACTATTTTATTCTTATTATTTTTTTCTTTTTCGTCTGGCTGTGATCGCTATGTAGAAAATGATGATGAATGCTGCAACATAACTTTTCTAGACCTCATATTACCAACTTTATGGAAAATGTTGCTGATTTTTTACAGTTTCGTCTGGCTGTGAGTGCTATAGGAAACGAATGACTTATGCTGCAAACAAGACTTTTCTATCCCTCCCATAACATAGCTTAAGGACAAAAGTTCCCTGCCAACAGTAAAAGTGTCCATAGACTGGGTAATAGGTGGGATAAAAAACGTCTGTTTGTGATGACATTCGTCATCTTATAGCGCTCATAGACAGACTTAAACGAAAACGAGAGACCGAATTGTGCCGTAGCTCACCTTAGTGATTTGCTCATCAGTGTAAGCTTCAAGATAGACGATGATACTCTGGAGCCTTGTCTGTATGAACAATAGACAATAGGTGGCAAAATGTTTCGCTGCAGCTAACTTGACGTTTTTTTTTTGTTTTTTTTTTTGCTGCTGCTGCTGCAATAGATTCGCTGCTAACTTTACTGAGCTGTCAGTAGCACTTTACAGATCCGTACTGTAGTTATTGCACTTTTTTCTGTCGCCTTCATTAGTAAATTAGTAATTTAAAGTAAGCCTGCAACGATCATTTGATATTTAACTGTATCAGAATTAAACTTTTACACTTGAAACGAAAAACAGAGAGTCATACAACAAGAATGTTTACCAGGCATTTACTATTAAAGGGAATTTTCAATATTGTCATACATAAATACAGTCATGTAGTACGGAATATTTTTCTATGACAGTATGTGTTTACCCATCATTTTCAGTGCATGAGGTTTATTTTGACACTGATTGGTTCAACAATAACAAGTGGGTCAAAGTAACAGTCCAAGTGAGAACTACCTATTTTTAAATGTAACGGTCAACTTTGTTATTGTCAATCAAAAATTGACAGGCTCCGCCCTGCACATTGAAAAAAATCAGACTATACATCTTGGAGAGGTTGGTAACAGTGTTAGAACTGTCAAAGTTGAAAATAAAAAGTACTAAATGGCGTAAAATCGTATAACTGAAATTGAGAGAATTTCGTGACCGTTCACCTGTAGGATTATCGGACATCTGAAGCGTCACCTGTAAGATTATCGGATTTCTATAGCGTCGGTCGTTAACACACCGCTACGAATGTAAATTATAAGAACAGCTAATAAGTAAGGTACAGGTAAAGGCGGAGTCTCTATGTGCAAAATAGAGGAGTAAAGCCTATCAGGCTATGGATAGACACCAGCAGACATTTGACGTCGGTTGGACGTCAGATAGACGTCAGACTCCGACGTCATAATGACGTTGGATTTAGGTTGATTTTGAAAGTTTGTTTGACGTCAAAAACAGACGTCATTCTGACGTCAAAAACAGACGTCATTCTGACGTCAGAAAAACAACGTTGGTTTGATGTCTCAAATGTGACGTCATAATGACGTTGGGGTTAGGTTGATTTTGAAAGTTTGTTTGACGTCAAAAACAGACGTAAATCTGACGTGCTAAAACCGATATCGTGAATGTAATTATAATTAACATACTGAAATCCTGAAGTGGATTCAGAAGTGCGGTGATGCACTATTGTTATTCCCTTTCACTCCTTTGATAGAGTTATTCAGGATATACAAAATGATTAAGATGTTAAATCACTCTGATGTTGCAATGGTATATCTTATTTATGTCAAATTTTATTGCTATATGGTGCTAAAACAAATAAGACATTAGTGTAAATAATAAGACTATTGTGAACAATCAATAATCTAAAATGCTGAAATTAATAAGTATTAAAATATACAAATTTCATTTTCGTCTTAATAGAAGGTTTAATAATTTAGTGAAAGACTTTATTTTGATTAACAAATAATTATTTTTTCTAAATTAAGCATGGTGGGCGAAATATGTGATTTCCGATACGAGACCTAGATATGACTTTTTTAAAAGTGGCAATGTTGAAATTATTATTTGAATTTGATTTTGTTACATAATTTGCGCAAGAAATTATGTCAGTTCAAGGGCAGCTACGCGCTCGTGATTTGATCTTCTTTACAACTGACCTCCAAACAGTGAATTATTACTCAACAATTCACTGCTAGAGCTGATCTATTTCGATTCTAACACACAATAAACGGAATAAATGTTGCTGAAACCGTCGATATCGTTCAGCTTTTCGCCATTGCATTGCAGATATCCCGCCAAATATTTGACTGTAATGCTGGTATTTACACACACTTATTACGTTTGTTGTGCGCTAAAACGACGTTTCACCGTCTAACGCTGCTTTGTGGGATAGCTGACGTCACAAATGCCGCAAAGTAACGTCACGCTTATTCGCCCAGTGAAATTGTTGCACAATATAACACGTTTTTTACCATTGGCTATTTTGGCGAGGTGTGTTAGAATATGTAATAATATCAAATTCAAATAATAATTTCAACCTTGCCACTTAAAAGTCATATCCGAGTCTCGTATGGGAAATCCCATATTTCGCCCTCATGCTTAATTAATGTAGAAAAAATGATTATTTATTAATCAAAATAAAGTCTTTCACTAAATTATCAAACTTTCAATTAAGATGAAAATAAAATTTGTATATTTTAATATTTATTTCACCATTTTAAATAATTATTTGTTCAGAATAATCTTATTTCTCACACTAATGTCTTATTGGTTTTAGCACCATAAAGCAATAAAATTTTGCTTAAATAAGATGTATCAACATCAGGCTGAATTAATATCTTGAACATTGTGTATGTCCCGAAAAACTCTATCAAAGGAATGAAACCTAAAACCTCCTTCCGGTTGAGCCTTCGGGTGCTCCCGGAACAACAAACCCACAAAAAAAACAACCTCCTATAGTACTGGTCTCGCCCAGGTAAAAAAAAAAAGGAGTGAAAGGGACTATCAAAAGTGCATCACTGCTCTTCTGAATCCACTGTTATTCAAAAATGCGAAAAAATATACACCTTAAACTATTTATATGACATTAATTCAAACGTCGTTTTTAGGACGTCAGATTGACGTCAGCTTTCAGACGTTAAACCGACGTTGGCTTTAGCACGTCAGATTGACGTCTAGTTTTGACAACAAACAAACTTTCAAAATCAACCTTACTCCAACGTTATTATGACGTTGGAGTCTGACGTCAAACTGACGTCCAATGGACGTCAAATGTCTGCTGGAAGTAACATAGAAAAAAAGAAAAAAGAAAGAAAGAAAGCAAAAGAAACACACAAAACGAATGATCTGATTTTTACCCAAAGTGAGGTTTCATTAATTTGCACACCACACATGGTCAGTATGAAAAACACAAGGTCTAAATCACGTCTTGATTACGACGTCTAACTGACGAACTAGTTGGACGTCAAAACAACGTCCAATCCAGACGTCCAAAAGACGTCAGGAAATGACGTCTGATAGACGTTGGAAATTGGTTATATGACGTCGCGACCAAAATATGACCAATATCTGACGTCGAACAGACGTCAGGTGCCTGCTGGGCAGTGTGTAAAGGGGGATGAAGTCCAAAACGGGACATCAAATCGGATCAAATATCCATGTTAGGCTAACTATACATGCTGGCCTATTGCACTATGCTGTAACACTACTGTGTTTAATCACCTTTATTGATACCATGTGGCTGGAGTGTGTTCAGGCGTCTGATCCAATACGTTTCACGAGCTTTTCTTGCCGAATCAGACCAGTTGATGTCATGGTCAAGACAGCATAGAGCAACGTGGCTGTTAAAGTCATGTCCAGGTAAAGTGAAGTGTTCCGCTACCGGTGCCCTTTGAAACCCCCGGTGTTTCCAATCAGAGCGGTGACCATTGATACGCTTATGGAGGGATTGTCCAGTCTCACCTATATACTGCTTGTTGCACTTTGTGCAGGTGATCAGATAAACCACATTCTTGGATTTGCAGTTTGTCTGGTGTTTGAGTTTCACTGGCGCGCCGTTGGACGACTTGGCAACCTGAGTAGGTGTCATGACCTTGCAACAAGAACATGCCCTTCCCCCACAAGGCTTCGACTCCCCAGGTGGGGTGTTGTCCATAGGGTCTTGTGGTAGTCTAGCTTTGACTAGAAGGTCCCTGAGACTCTTAGGGCGTCTATATGCCATCACGGGCTTCTTAGGAAATACCTTCTTCAGGCGTTCTGAGGAATCAATGATAGACCAGTGTTTGTTGACGACTTCCTTAACTTTGGGTAGTTCAGGATGATATGTCATAACAAAAGGGGTGGCCGTATCTGTCGACTCCTCTTTGGGTCTGTAAGATAGTAGATCCCCTCTTTTGTGTGATCTGGCTTTGGCGATAGCAGTACTTATTTCCTGTAAGCTGTAACCCCGTCTTTTCAGATGGCTGGTCAATTCCTTGACCCTGTTCTCAAATGCATCCGTTGTAGAGCATATGCGTCTGATGCGCAAGGCAAGGCTGTACGGGATGTTACGGCATATGTGTTTGGGATGACAACTGGTGGGAAGGAGGTATTGGTGAGTGTCAGTGGGCTTGGTATACAAGTCCACCTGGATGCTATCACCTACCAGGGTAGAGTTGGTGTCTAGGAACACATGGTTGTCATTGGAGGTTTCGGCCGTGAACTTTATGGTTGGGTGAAAGTTGTTGGCCTCCTCCAAGAAGGTCTGGAGATTGATCCGATTTGATGTCCCGTTTTGGACTTCATCCCCCTTTACACACTGTCTATCCATAGCCTGATAGGCTTTATAATAGGGTGACTTTCAAGACCTATTTGGGGATGGGGTCACCACAAAAGTACCACATTAAGTGGTATATGCCAAAATGTTTGCCATATCCTGAAGTTTTTGAAATAACAAGACTGAAGTGTCCGATTTTGGTGCGGGCTGAGAAATCCAAGATGGCCTCCAAGATGGCGGCCTTTAAAAATTATTAGGGGTCACAATAATAACTTTTGTTTATGGAAACTCCTGATTAAGCAATATGTTTGAATATGTTCTAAACGAATAAGGCTTTAAAATCAAACATGTATTGGTGAGCAACAACATCAAGGTCAAGGTCAAACTGACAGTCAAGGTCAATTTCCCCCTAAAATCTACTGTTTCACCTAAGTTTTTTGTTTTAAATTTATGAAAATACCTCATTTGCACTACAGAGTCAAATGATATTATGTGCCAATTACTTGACTGATGTAATATGAAAAAAATACTAAAATAAATTAATTCACCTTTGTGAAAATGAGAAAAATACCAACTTCTGTGGTTTAGAAAAAAATCGGCAATTTTTTGAAAGCATAAACTTGTATAAGTCACTTGTGCTATTTTGGTTAATAAAACAATGCATATTTATGCAACTACTTTGCCGGTGAATAACTTGATTTATTTCAAAATGCATTTCAGTGCCATAAAGTGCATTTAATTCTTTATAATGTAGGTTTTTTCCATGCCAAGTTACCCCACCCATTTTCAAGCAACAGGTGTAAAAAAATGATCGACGGCATGGCACTTTTAGATACTTTTATCTTGCTGGCGTGAAACATATAATTGCTCCAGGTTACACTTTGTCTTTGTGTGTATCTGAGTGTTTTTATGCACAGCTGACCATTTTGGTCTGTTCATCCTTATGTCTGTAGCATGTAATTTGCCGAAATCAGTTCTTTTATATATAAAACAATTAATAGTTTCAGCTAGTTATAAATGAAACATTTGGAAGGCAAAACCAGAGTACTAAATGTGCCACATTTTGTACACCAGAAAGGTGTCAGTCCATGTTCCAAGCATTATATTTTGGTGCGGCTGAGAAATCCAAGATGGCGTCCAAGATGGTGGTCTTTAAAAATTATGAGGGGTCACTTTTTAAGATATTAATTTTTCATTTACCAATGTTGAGTATGTTCCAAACAAATAAAAGATTCAGGGCAAATTGCTTAGCTGATGTAACTGAAATAAATTGATTCAACTTTGTGAAAATGAGAAAATTACCGACTGAGGTTGTTTAGAAAAATTGGTAATTTTTTTAAGGCATAAACTTGTAGAAGTCACTCGTGCTTTTTTGGTTGTTAAAAAAATGCATATCTATGACAACACTTTGCCCGTGAATAAATTAATACATTTCCAAATGCATTTGAAGGCCATAAAGTGCAACAAATTCTCTATAATGTAGGTTTTTCCATGCCTAGTTACCCCACCCACTTTCAAGCAACATGTTGATCGATGGCATGGCACTTTTAGATACTTTTATCTTGCTGGCGTGAAACATTATAACTGATCCAGGCTACTCGTTTTGTGCGTATCCGAGTGTTTGTATGTACAACTGACCATTTTGGTCTGTTCATCTGTACGTCTGTAGCATGTAATTTGCCAAAATCAGTTCTTTTAAATACAAAACAATTCATTGTTTCATCTAGTTATAAATGAAACATTTGGAAGGCAAAACCAGAAGTACTAAATATGCCACATTTTGTACACCAGAAAGGTATTTATCCACGTTCAAAGTATTATATGTTTATCAATACGGGTGTATTTTAGTGTGGTTAATTGTAAACTAGTAGGGGAGAAAAATTTTGAATGCTGTTTAAAACTTTGTTTTAGTCAAGTTTGAAGTTATTTCAATTAGCCTGTATTCAGATATATAAAATATTTCACTTTAAATGTCAAGAACCATGATAAAATAATAGTAGAGACAAACATAGGGGTAAATCTCCAACAATTCTTTGTGCTTTGGCACATTCATTTTCTAACCAACGTTGAATATATTTGGCCCCATTTGGATTATACTAGTCCTTGTATTGACTACCCTGTTAAAAGATTACAAAATCATAGTAATTCTCTTTGGTTCCATGTTGCCAAATCTTATAGGGTCACTGAAGAGGCTTAAGTAGCCGAAACTGCGGTATGGCCCATACCCTTTCTCAATGATATGTTCACTGCTATTCAAGCATCTCAGTTTTATTTTTATTTGGCCTCTGATTGCCTCAAAGATTTGAAAATGAAATCAAATTATTGCTAGTATAATGTTCTGTTTATCAATATTCAGATATATAAATCATATAACTCTAGCCCCATCCCCGTCTACGACCCAGTGGTCCTATGACAAGAAACCTAAAACGTATGAATTATGAATGCTTTAGGAAGAGTTGTTGTCAAGATATGGACTCTTGTTTGTCCTTGGGGATTCATTGACTAGTTAGAGATTCACTACGAGGACCGAACAACTAACTAAATGTTGTGAACCACTGCAGAAGCTAATGGTGGGGTAACGACCATGTAAAACTAGTATAAGCCCGCCAGTTATTTTATACTACTGATCATTCTAAGACGATACTTCTGTTGTGGTTCTTATTGTTTTATGCCTTGGTGTTGATTTTTTGTGCTGTTTGCACCTTATGTGCGTTTTCATTTTTTGAGTTAGGTTTAGGTAACTGACTGGCCACCTATTGGAGAATAGCTGCTCACTCGGCTTATAATATGTTTTCTTTGTATTTAAAATGTACAAGTAGGCAATGATCAGGAAATGGCGTAATCAGAAAATAATTCCCACTCCACAAATCGAGGGGTGGAAAAAACTAAAAATGACACTTAGGTACTTATACCAAGAAAGCACATGGTAAGCAGCTATTCAATAGGCGGACACTCAGTAATCCGAACTTAACTAAAAATATGAAAACGTACATAAGGCTTAAACAGCACAAAATATCGACTCCAAAACACAAAACAATTAGGACCACAACAGAAGTATCGCTTTGGAACGATTAGTAATATAAAATAATTGGAGGGGGGGCTTATACTGGTTTTACTGGCGCTTAACCTCACCCTCACCTTCTGCAGTGGTTCAAAACATTTATTTAGTTGTTCTGTCCTCGTGGTGAATCTCTAACTAGTCAATGAATCATCAAGGACAAACAAATAAATCATGATATCCACTCTGATGAATCAAAAACGAGGACTCAACAGATTCAGTTAGCTGCCCGACGATGGAGATCCCTGGGTGCCGAATAACTAACTTAAACCCGGAGCAAAAGAAAAAAAAAAACACCGGTACATAATTATCAATTTAGGTTTCCCCCATACCCCCCGGGGTTTGGATTGGGATTTTCTTTCTGATTGCACCATTTACTGATCATTGCCTACTTGTACATCTTTGTAAGAGCTACACAGCAGTATATCAATTTTACAATGGTCTTGATTTTAACCTCTAGCCCCACCACTCAGGCATGGGCCTAGTTATCCGTTGCCATGAAATGAAGCTCAACCCTTCATGGTACCAACATTCCAACTATGAATATTATCTTATCACTGAATGTCTATATATAGACTTCTAGAAACCATTAACACCAAAAATTCGTGTTTCTTGGTCTCTGAAGGCACTTAATATCTGAAAATGGTGTCAAATGATGGTTTTGACTTTGTTCTATACATTTATGTATGTTTATGAATACAAACTTATTGAACAAAGTCAAAGGTTTAAGCCATCATTTGACACCATTTTCAGCTATCAACGGCATTTAGAGGTCAAGATACAATATTTTTTGTGCTTATACCCTATTATTTTTTCCGCATTTTAGCTCGACTGTACTAATGCATAGAACTACTGTAGTCACCTCAGTCTTCCATATTCCCGTACGCGTTCCTGTTCCCGTCATACTTACGTTAAAGTTTTATCGAAGTCTATAAATTAACGGCCTCTGGCTAAAAAGCATAAATCATATGACCCAAAGTAGTAATATTTTGTGAAAGCATAGAAGAGGGAAAAAATGCGGAAAAATGAATGGGGTATACTCGTACGTACAAAAGTTCTTGTTTCCAGTCCTCCTGTGATTATAAAGACCTGATGGTGGCATCAAATGGTTGTTTAGACAATTATCTGTTGGCATGCAATCAGATATGTTCAACATATGATCAAAACTTTCAGAAATATTATCAAAAACGTTAATACATGTACTTAATGATAAATGGCGAAAAACTAAAGGGCATACTTACAAAAGTATTTGCACCTCAACCTCTGGTGGTCCTTAATAGCTGAAAATGGTGTCAAATAATTGCCTTGACTAAGGCATATTTGCTGGTATTCAGATATATAAATCATATTATTAAATGTATTGATTTTTATGAATGCAAAAAAAAATAATAATAAAAAAATAAAAAAAAAATAAAAAAATAAATAAAGGGAAAAAATGCGAAACAATAAAGGGATATACATACAAATGTCCTTGTGTCATGACCTCAGATGATCATAAAGAGCTGAAAATTATGCAAAATGATATCTAAGACAATTTTCTATTGTTATATGTCCAAATAAATTAATCATGTGATTTCAAGTTTCAAAAATGTTTATGAAACTTAAAAAAGTAAAGTAAAAATAAGGAAAAATTAAAGGGATATACTTATGAAAGTTACTGTATCTCGTTTTTAAGGCCCTATAGAGATGTAAATGATATCATTAGATTATATGTAAATTGTATCATAGGATTGCTCAGACACTGCTCTTTTGGTCCAGTTTCAGATATGCGCTATATATAGGTCATGTGATTTTAGCTTTCAATAAATTTAAGAAATAAGAGCAAAATGCGGAAAAATAAGAAATTGGCTCACACAATAACCTGTATATTGACTGCTAATTGACCTAAAGTCTCCAAGTGGCTTCCAATTATTGCTAGGACAGTGCACTGTTGCTTGTGATATATAATAATATAATATGATTTATAGTTTTATTTAAATAGGAGACATACTGCGAAATTTTGTACAGTGTTTTTTCAAAGGCTTCAACTTATGGTAGTTCAATTAACATTAATGTTATATCGAGATATGTTGTAATGAGGTTGCAGATTACTACTGTGAATGGTAATAATTTGTCAAAATATTTATAATACATTTCAAAGAATATATCAAAATATTCTGATTAATACTAAATGCCATGTTACAATCCACTGTATGTAGAGTGGTGGTGGGGTAATTCTGCATGAAATAATGCCTAACATGAAAAAGATCTTGATGTTTTAGTGTAAGATGTGACTGCACTTTATACATTTGCTTACAAACAATATACTATGCATTAGTAATTAACTGTTAAATAAAAATGAAACAATTTACATGTATATAGTAAAAAAGTACAAGTAGGCAAAGATCAGGAAAAGGCGCAATCAGAAAAAGACTCCCACTCCAAAAACCAAGGTGGGAAAAACCCAAACTAACAATCAGGTACTTATACCATGAAAACATTTAGTAAGCCGAATGAGCAGCTATTTTCCCAATAGGTGGCCACTCAGTTACCTTAACTTAACTAAAAATATGCAAATTGCACAATACATTTTCATAGGATATATAGCTTTTTGTCATAGCAGTGCCTCAATACATTTATGAGTTTGACCATCTTGCCAAGAAAAATTCCACAGCAGCCCACTTGATCCTTCATCGGGAAGGTAAATTGGATGAATTACAATAATACTTATCACAACTTATTCATTGCCCTTTGGTAGCATTAACCTTCAAAAAAAACTGTTGCACTCTGTTGAAAGATTTCAGGTACATGTACTATCTGATATCTGGTCCAACCTTTGATCCATCTAAGGTCGAAACCTGACTATATATGAATGTTCCATATTAATGATAAAACTGGATGTTTAATATAAATTATTCACCCTGAATTAACACATATGTGTTACTTTGATGTGAGAAATAATTGATAAATTACAATTATTTGGATTTTAAAGTCTCATGCCTGAGTCAAGATTTTTTACCCATTTTCAACGCCATCTTGGATTTTCCAGCTATTTTTAGAATCTTAAAGTGTTGTATTGATTTATAATACAGCATGAAATACTTTGAAGACCACTTTATTGACCATACTTTGAATAAAATGGAATAGAAACTGTTGAAAAAAGGAAAAAATAATGAAAAAAAAAAAAACAACACTTTTTTCAAATATTACCACATGGTGTTTTAGACGCCATCTTGAAAATCTCCATGGCAACACAACATAATACAATCTTCATGTAAATCCATAAAGCATATATATTGTAGTTTATTTTGATATATAATACTTCTTTCTTTTCATGCATACTTTGGTGTTATAACAAAAGAAATGAGAGTGATCAGTTGATTTTTCGCAATATTTTTGGTTTGACCTTGAATTTGACCTTGACCTTGGGACTCAAACCATCTTTAAATCTATCATTGAAAAGTTTGAACACATATTGTAAAAATAAAAGTCATTTGTTTGGTGTATTGAGATGCTTTAAAACAGTATAGGAGGTAATGTACATCAACCTCTTGCATTTATTTCTGACAGCCATCTTGGACGCCATCTTGGATTTCTCGGCTCGCACCAACATTGGACACTTTATCCTGCCCATTTCATAAACTTCATAGTATGGCGAACATTTTGATATATATTATTAAATGTGGTACTTTTGTGGTCACCTACTCCATGAAATAGGCCACTTTTTAGTCATAGTCACTCCACTATTACTCCTCTATTTTGCACATAGAGACTCCGCCTTTACCTGTACCTTACTTATTAGCTGTTCTTATAATTTACATTTGTAGCGGTGTGTTAACGACCGACGCTATAGAAATCCGATAATCTTACAGGTGACGCTTCAGATGTCCGATAATCCTACAGGTGAACGGTCACGAAATTCTCTCAATTTCAGTTATACGATTTTACGCCATTTAGTACTTTTTATTTTCAACTTTGACAGTTCTAACACTGTTACCAACCTCTCCAAGATGTATTAGCCCACTGAAATCATAATTTTGTTAAATTTCTGTTTAATTTTACAAATTTCTTCATTTTCAAAATTCCGTAGCCATTTTGCTGTAGTTACATTTTTCTAGTTTGTAGCGGTGTGTTTATTTATTATGTAGTTATATAAGGTTTTACAATGTTATGAGTAGTATGTAGAATTTTTAGATTACATTTTGTCTCCTAGTTTTGGACTGCCTATGACAGGCAGATGTAGATATCACACTCTTATTATGTAGTATTTAGTAAGCCTCTGAAGAAGCCGAAAGGTGAAAGCGCGCTCAGGCACAAATAGGATTTTGCACTGTTGATGATACAATCTCCATATATACTTACCGCATATCATTTTAGCATCCAAATTTGATCCAGTGCTACCGACAGAGTTTGATTGTTTGATGTATATTACCTAAATCTCATATTATATATATATATATATATATATATATATATATATATATATATATATATATATATATATATATATATATATATATATATATATATATATATATATATATATATTAGAGAGAGAGAGAGAGAGAGAGAGAGAGAGAGAGAGAGAGAGAGAGAGATCCTTCCTCTCCCGCTGATTCTGAAAGTGTATTTATTAGACTAAGGATCACTGAAAGTCCCGATATGACATTGGCTGCATGCCGTGGTCGTAAATCAAGAACAAACAAATGAACGAACGAACGAACGCATGCACGAACAAACATTTTATTTACAATTGAATAGTTGGATAAATGACATTGTTCTAAAAGTGGGTCGATGAAATGAAATATCTTGCTGTAATCCCTACTTTTTTGTCAAATTGAATGTATATTTACAACGTTAGGCAAGGATCGTAATTAAGTAATGAATTTAATAAGTGTATTAAATGTAAAATATACATGTATCATGTTGTTAGCAATACCTTGATGGTGTTATTCCAAGCGGGCACATGATGTCAAAATGACGCCAGATTGACGTCAATGCGACGTCGCACCGACGTCGATCTGACGTCATTTTGACGTTATGTGCCTGCTGGGTTGAGATCAGGCCGGAACTGAGTTTGAGTTTAGAACAAACAAAAAAAATCAACGGAGGTCGAAATATTGGTCTAAATGACCAAGCGTAAAATCAGTCAAGTGAAATGGGTCGAGCCGACGGTTTGAAGCTATCATCTCTACAGAAGATACATACGTATCTATACTTTGAGATACACGATCAAGATTTTTAATAAAGTAAGTACTCCTAAACGCTTTTTTCATCCTTTAAATACCTATGAACCATTTAAATATGAGCACTGATATTTTCACGCGTGTATCTCAAAAGGAAGTTAATTGCCTACACGTAATGAAAATTCCGATAAGCCTATTAATATATACGTACAGGTATGTTTTCGAAACTTACACCAATGCTATTTTCGTCGTTTTCTGGTTCAGCTCCAATTCTCTCATTTTCAATGTCAAACCTGATATAGTAAACAGACATGTTATAATGATCAAATATACAACAACAACAACAACAACAACAACAGCAAAAGGTTTGGTCCTGTCATTTGACTTTATGTGATTACCTTTCGTCTAAAGTGACTGAAACTTAAGTGTCACAAAGAAATTCCCTTTCTTGTGGAAATAGAAATTATAGTATATAGTCATTCTGAATGTTTGTTAAGAACTGTTTCTGTAAAGACTAACAGAACATTTTGCACAAAATCAGTTTGATTTCGACTAATGTTGTTAATGACTTACAAAAGAGTCTCTGCAGCTTCTCCGTCACGCATGGACTGGAACAGGATAGATTAACAAGTTCATCGATAGTAAAGGACAAAGAAAGTAATTCTATTAAAGGGTTTTATTTGTTACCTCTATTGTTTATTACATTTTTGTTGTGCACACGTAAATTGTTGGCAAAATATCCACAAGCCCTTAAAGGTTTTACAATAAAATTATTGCTATCACGTAAACTTTTAAGATAGAAAATGTCGCCAAACCTCGTCAGAAAATTGGGCGTCTACTAAAGCGAAGTTTTTCTGTAGATTTTCAATATTGTTGCCCATCACAGGTGTCAAATCCCGACAAAAAGGACATCCAATAACGGACTCCTTGAACAGCTTTTGGAGGCACGCATGGCATGTTGTATGTCCGCAATGTAGAATACGGGGTGTTCGTGGTTTACTTGTGTCATACGGATAACGACATACCGGACAACAAATTATAGTCTGGAAAATAAAAGAAATGGTTATCAACAAAGAAAACGTATAAAATGGGACTGGCGTCCAATTATGTCTGGCATTCAAACATTTTTTTTTATTTAAGCCTGGTGTCCTTTTTATGGGACATAGGCAAACAGCAAAGCCCGAGATGGGACGCCGCAGAACGCGGCGTCCCATCTGGTGCTATTCTGTTTGCACAGAGAAGTTTTGCACAGAGAAATTTCAACGAAAGATGAGATAAAACATAAAATCACTCCTAAATAAATAAAAAAAAAATATGAAAGTGGATTCACCCAATTAATAATGATGGGAGAATCCATTCGTCAAATATGGGTTAAACACGTTGCCAGAGGTTTTACAAGATGCTGACCAAAGACTTAATTTGCCAAACCTCGTCAGAAAATTGGGCGTCTACTAAAGCGAAGTTTTTCTGTAGATTTTCAATATTGTTGCTCATCACAGGTGTCAAAATTTACATTTGGAGTGCGTTTAGTATTAGTTATTAGTTATTGTGATTTTTTTTCCAAATACAAACGAAATGGTTTTGTCCTCGACTCTTTGTAAATCGTGTATGTCTCTTCATTGACAGTAGTTTGAGACAATTCAACAATTCAAACAATTCAACTGCGGGTTTTGTATAACTTAGCTCTGTTAACGCGAGAAACGTGACGTTGCATCAAAATTGATGACGTTGACGTGACTGATGGACAACGTTGCGGTCGAAAATGTCATGAAAATGTTAGAAAATTGGAGCGCCAAAGCTGTATTTTTGTTCAAAATTACAGATATTCGTTTTTAGATGAAGCTTTGTGTATTTATTGTGCGACGCATTCTGTAAGTTTTCTATTTGAAGTGGAAAAGCAAAATGGCTGTCAGATATTTTTTTCAAATGCGACAAACTTGCGAATGTAGTCCCGACGGGAACGTGCTTCCTTGGACCCGTGCAATATGACAGAACGTACCTTGAACCCGTGCAATATTACAGAAGTTTCCATGGCAAATATTCTATACCTAGTCTATTGATTATGCAAAATTATTATATACCCTTGAAATTGTCCCGTTCACTTGGCATTGCTCTAAACATTGAATGTTTTCCCAGTTTAGAATGTTTTCCACGCCATATGAACTCGTTCCGAATATTTTACGGTATTCATTCAATAACCCATAAACATTCAACATGTTCAATGTTTTCAGCAATGTAAAGTGGACGGGACAATTTCTTGGGTATATAATAATTGACTATATTTCATGACTTTGTTTATAATAAAATCTTTTTCTTATCCCTTTTATACCTTATTTTTGTACTTTTATACTCATCCTTTTATACTTTAATCCTTTTATTTATGATAATAATTTATAATTATTTACGAAGTGCTTACCTTGCCCTTTTCTGTCATTGGTTGTTGGCTTTTTTCCTCCATTTTTCGTTATCTTCTGCAGATCGCAAATACAGCAATGTCTGAGCATCTACTAATTTGAAAATGTCTATATGACAAAGATTTATTTTTAAACTTGTGGAATTCCAAAATCATATCATTCTTTCTACCCGTTTCTATGTTTAAATAATTTCTGAGAAAAGTTGAAATATTTCCACTAGAGTGGGTTGCTGTTGGGGATTTAGTCTTAGTATTTTTTCTTTGTGACAATAACAACCTTTCTGATATAACTAATAGGAACACACTAAAGGTTTCGTTGGTCTAGATAGTCTGAGGAGTAGTACTGTATTGCGCCCGCATATATATTTAAGGATTGAAATTCAGATTTTAGCTTTCACTGGATGATGAAAAACATTAGGCTGTTTTAATGTCTGTGAAGCCCGAAGGGCTTCTCGGAGACATTAAAACAGCTATGTTTTTCATCATCCAGTGAAAGCTAAAATCTGAATTTCAATACTTATATTTACATTTTATATTATTAATCAAGTATCAGATTTTTAATTGCACATATCACCGTTCATTTTCATGTTATTTGACATGAAATGCGACTTAACGTAATTTTGGAACAGCCTAAACGTCAAATTTTCGCGCCTAACGTCATGGCAATACGCGACCAACGTCACAAAAACAAGAGTAAACAAACAACGTCACTGGATGGGTTTTGACGTCGCCCCACCCATAGGCGTGGCCTCTAGATCACGTGACTTAATGTTTTTCATTGGGAAATGAAGAACATCAAGAAAGATACTTTCATTTAGGGTGATTGCAATAAAAATGTAAATATACGTTGATGCAAACACACATCAATCCGGAAATGACGGCAATTAGACCGATCCCACTGTTGCCCCCGCATCATCATAAGTCAGTACCTGGCGAAAAACGAGTAGGGAACCAACCATAATGATACATGCTAAGAAAAAAAAATAAGATCGTGAACGAATTATTTCGGAATTAGACCGAACCCATCATTTTTTCCGCGTCTTCATCCACAAGTCCACAGATGGCGAATAATGAGTGGGGAACCAAATCAGCTGTTCCAAGAATTGAACACAATGGCAATTGATTCCATGTGTTAACATTATTATTGTGAAAGATGATAAAAAAATAATCCAAAATTACTGTTTTGATTTAAAAAAGGCCATTTAAAAGTTTTATTTTGAATGGTCAGAAAACCATTGCTATCTTGAAGCCCAATATATTTTTATAAAATGATACTTATTTATTTGGAGTTTTTCTGATGATATTAAAAGCGAAGCATAGTAAGGTCTATCTATGCTGCGAAGATGAAGTTAGCGGAAGCGGGTCAACTCGGCCTGATACCAAGTCGGCTCCTGAGTCAACTCGGTGACTATCCATTTTTTTCTGCACACCAGGAACCAGGAATTAAAGCACATATGTTGAATAGGGTCAGCTTTCATCCTATAACTAGGGCTAAACGCCCGCAAGCTTTTTGAAAAAGCTAATACTTGTATAGTGATTGTTGTTGTTTTTTCCTTTGGTGTTGTTGGGTTGCTCAAGATGGCGGCCTCCATTGGGCCGATATTGCATGTAACAATTCGTAAGATCCAAGATGACGGATCATTTTTCCGTTTCCGTAATTGCACACTGTTACATCATGCACAAGTTAAAAAAATCATATCATATCATAACATGCAAACACTGCGATTTCTGGTTGGGTAGCTTAACGGAATCTACGGGATCAAATCGCTTTTTCCGGCGCCTATGGGATCAGCAACGAAGCCTACGGGAATTATGTTGATGAAGTTGGCCATGAATGCTATTTTTTTTTTTTCAGAAAAATGTAAGGTTATTGTATATTCTAGCTCACGGGAACCAGAACATATCACGCATATTGCTTTTGTACAGAAAACAGTAGTTAAAGACATTATCCTTTTTAAAAACGGTACTTGTTCCACCCTGCATGTCTACAGACTAAAAGAAAGGCCCTTTAAAACATCATGTTTTATTGCGTTTACCAATCGAAGACGGGAAAAATCGATCAGACTGTTATATATACGAGGGTGATCCAAGAAGTAATGCGAACTCGTGTGTAATTTCGTTCACCATTGCCATTTTTCAAGATAGTTTACATCAGAATAATGATGCATTATCGATTCTTCCAGTTCCGATTACTATTTTGACTGAATCACTTAGTAAGTAACCCTCGTTGCATAGCAACAAAAAAATGCAAGGTAAACGGCCTTGGCCACGGTTAAAATAGATTTTATTTATGTAATGGAGTGTCAATAATCGCTTTATTCCAAAGTGCAATAATCCCTTGAATAGATTTACTGTACATACCTTGATGGGTTAAACGCGGTGCAAATTATTGAGGTTTGGCTATCTGTATCCCCTAGAATTTGAGTCAATTTCGGTCTCTCAAAATCTCCACATTTTCATCAACGCCCCCTCTGCTTATCCGAAAAGGTTAAATTCCATGCATTAATTATTATTTTTAATTAGAAATTCTTCGTGGGCATAAATGTCGTTATTTACATCCTTATCGGAGTCAAATGAATTGTGTGTATTTGTCGTACTTCGTTGAAATTGTGATATTTTTGTCAGATGCCGTTGCTAGGCAACATAGCATAGTACATTTGTACCTGCTGATCTTTGCATTTTGTTTTCTCTATCATTTCCAAACATAAGGCATGAATAACACAACGAATGTGGTTTGTGTGTATATAAATGTCAAATTTGATAAACTGAAGCACAAAATCTTTCCCTGTACCCCTTACAAAAATGACGTTTTCAGTCAATTTCGCGTCCATGTCGACTTCGGGTCAACAAATCAAATAACCCTTAAATCTCAACTCGTCATCTCAACTTCATGATATGACACCAAATTACTGCACATATATACACGTGTATACATGCAAAGTTGTTCAAATGTATCTGCACTGGTTACAAAAATATAGTTGTGTTCGCATTACTTCTTGGATCACCCACGTATTCTTATCGAATCATGATAAATACTGCATTCTTGTCCTTTTTAACACATATAGCACAAACCAGTATTCGTGGTGGAAGGGATCCTACGGGATCCAGAAGAAATGACACCGGCCATAACGGGATCGTTTGGCACTGGATCCTAAGGGATTTGTGTAAATTGTAAAGATGAAAATTACCAAGATTACCTTATTATAAGGCGATCAAGTATTTTTATATTTCTGTACAATATATAAGATGTTAGAACCGCTACAACCTGTACCAACAACCTAGATTTTTGAGCCAGGATTCCGGTGTCAATCGGGAGTAACGCTGTTTTTGATGTTCTCTGCCTCTATTTCTCAACCGGTCCAAGAATCCGGTGTAAAAAGGTACAAGTAGGCAAAGATCAGGAAAAGGTGCAATCAGAAAAAGATTCCCACTCCAAAAACCGAGGTGGGAAAAAACCAAACTAACAATAAGGTACTTATACCATGAAACATATCGTAAGCCGAATGAGCAGCTATTTTCCCAATAGGTGGCCACTCAGTTACCTTAACTAAAATATGAAAACATACATAAGGCGCCAACAGCACAATTTTTTTTTAAACACCAAGACATAAAACAAAAAGAACCACCACAGAAGTATCGACTTGGAACGATCAGTAACACAAAGTTACTGGCGGGCTTAAACCGGTTTTACAGGTACCTAACCTCACCCTCAGCTTCTGCAGTGGTTCATAACATTTAGTTAGTTGTTCGGTCCTCGTGGTGAATCTCTAACTAGTCAATGAATCATCAAGAACAAACAAATAAATCATGATAAACATCCTGATGAATCAAAAACCAGGACTCACAGATTGAGTAAGCTGCCCGACGATGGAGATCCCTGGGCGCCGAATAACCTACTAACTCCGGAGCAAAAAAAAAAAACACCAGTTGGACCCCGGTGGGCCAAGCAACAGACAAGAAGCTCCGGTCCCAATCAACTAAAATGAATAGCTTTAAGTCGGGCCCATCATAGAGTCTGACGCCCGACCCACCGGCGTGCAATTAAAGAAGGCAGCATAGTTATCAACCATGATTGGGTTAAAAACTAAGCATGCAGACTGTCGCATAACATTCAAGTTATAACCTATACGTCTGTAACGTGTTATGCTTTTTCTGAACTGAAAAGAAAAATCATTTATTCCTTTAAGTTTCTTAAATTTGTAAACCAAGTCACCATAAAATCGTTTTGAGCCATGCCTTAACCTACTACAGCCTTCGCTAACTCAATGCACATGCCTTTTATTCGTTCTGATGTCCCTGGTAGACTTCCGGGATTCCGATGTTAATCGTGTTTTGTTTTGTTCCAAGACTACAAAATGTTTAAGCCATACGATGGAGGAGAAACAACATACTATGATAGAAGCAACATACTATGATAGAGAGAGAAGCAACATACTATGATAGAGAGAGAAGCAACATACTATGATAGAGAGAGAGTCAACATACTATGATAGAGAGAGAAGCAGCATACTATGATAGAGAAGCAATCTACTATGATAGAGAGAGAAGCAACATACTATGATAGAGAGAGAAACAACATACTATGATAGAGAGAGAAGCAACATACTATGATAGAGAGAGAAACAACATACTATGATAGAGAGAGAAGCAGCATACTATGACAGAGAGAGAAGCAACATACTATGATAGAGAGAGAGAAGCAAATTACTATGATAAAGAAGCAACATACTAAGATAGAGAGAGAAGCAACATACTTTAATAGAGAGAGAAGCAATCTAATAGGATAGAGAGAGAAGCAACACGCTGTGATAGAGAGAGAAGGAGAGAAGCAACATATTATGATAGAAACAGGGGACAGGTTACTCATTAGTGGCAAGCAAGAGTAACTCTAATTTTCCATGGCAAAAAGGCTTGCGGAGGATGCAAAAGCAATTGAATTGTATCCATATCAGTCCGGTTAAGGTGTTAAGTTTGCACGGGGTTAACATTTAAAGAAATAAAGTTTGATTTTGTTTTGTAAAATACTCAGTAATGAAAACACTCATTTAATTCTTATCGCAATCAACATCTAGTAAGAATTACATTCACACCATTGCCCTAGAACGGTCAGAATCATGATCTAAAGGGTTTAATGAAGCTATTTACATAGAGCGAACTTCACACTGGATTTGGCGTAGTTCCCAGATCATATAACAAATGAGCTGCCTCGTGGGAAAACCAACAATGTGGTTTCCGAACTGGTCCGACACAAACCGGCCTGTACAAGCACAGAAGCAGGCTATAAGCTTGAAATTTTGTAGTTAACTAGAGGAAGGATTGTACTATCTGTGTAGCGAAAACAAAGGCGCTGATCAGCTTCGCGGTTACCGCGAAGCTGATCTGCGCCTTTGTTTTCGCCTATGCAGATTGTTGGTTTTCCCATGGGGCGGCTCAAAATTGGATACATGATCACAACAAATAGAATGTATTCAATTCATTGATCATAAGAAAGATTATTATTAATAACCCCATTGTTTTAAGTGAATATGAATCATAATTGAGATCAATGAAATGAAAGAAACTCAGTAGACATTTCTTATGATTCCATTGACCCCGATAATTTATTCCTTTGCTTTCATGCCAATTTGGCACTGACTGCAAGGCGTACTCAGTTGAATTCAATCTGCTGTCGCTCGTAGGCTTCCATTATGCACAAGTCGTCTAGTTGCTTGATGACACCTATTAGATAACTGATTTTTCGTTTCTCAGTGCTGAGGAGGATCGTGATTATTGCGGGATCTTAGTACTGATTACTAGTAAGCCACAGATTATTTTAACATTTAAATCTCGGGTGTACGTGTACATAAAGTAGACTCGATTACTGCTTAAAATTGCATTATTTACCCAAAACATATTCTCTTTTTTATACTGAGCTGTACTTTTAGTGCGGAGATAATTCCACTGAAGCCTGTTCAATGTTTTCTCCTTATATTTGCATATTTGCCTAAAACCTCTCTACCTTGTAAGTCCTGTTTATATATTGCACTTTTCTGCCACTGCGCACGTCCTGTGACATAGCTCTTGGAGTTTCTCCGTCATGGGTTGCTCTCCAATCTTAAAGGCCTCGCCATGAGGCTTTGTTAGAAGACAGTCGTTAAACTGTTTTTCTTGTTGAAATTGATCAAGTAGAACACTGCAATCTTTCAGTAAAAGTCTTTACTGATACTTGATAAAGCAAATTGTAGAAGTGTTGCGTCCACCATTTCAAGATAACTCTAGTAACTGTGAGAAGGGCTTCCTCTGTGGCTCTAGAAATCGTTTTTGTAATACATGTACATGTTTTTCAATACTTAATGAAATCCCTGTGTGCTGCCTAGCTAGTATATTTCGCACGCTATACAGTTTTGGGAAACAAAGCCACAAGAAGAAATACCTTTCTAGCGCAGGCTGGATTCTCAGTTGAGTATCCAGCCTATGATCTGTTCAGTAGTCTGCACCACACAGCCCTTGTCATTCTGACATCCTATCTACTTGTTCTATGCACTACTTTACATACGTTGGGCGATCAAAAAGTTCATGCACCTCTGCCATAACTTTTAAATGACAAAAGATAACGTGTTACCCTTTTGTCACTTATAAACCCGATATGTGTCTAGCTAAAGTGCAAACTTTTAGCAAAGTGTGTTCACGTCTGATGTTTTATGAGCACCTGAACATACCTACCCTCGACACCTCGGAGCACTCCGAAAATCCTCAAAATTAAAAAAATAACTGTTGTTTGAAACTCATTAAAATGTAACTTTTAAGACAACCGACGCCCCCGTACTAGGCCAGACTTAAGCTGAATATATGTTTGTCCTGTTTAAACATTTAAGAACTCACACATTTCCCAAATTTGCAATGCCCCTGTCTTTGTCTATTAATGAAATTCATATTTAGCCAGATTGTGTCATTCACGTAAAATTGCCCGTCCCAAGGGGGTCCATCCCAAAAACCCTCTTATGTACGTTTTCATATATTTAGTTCAGTTCGGGTAATTGAGTGACCGCCTATTGGGGAATAGCTGCTCACTCGGCTTACGATATGTTTTCTTGGTATGGGTACCTAAGTGTCATTTTAGTTTTTCCCACCCCTCGGTTTATGGAGTGGGAATTTCTTTGTGATTGCGACATTTCCTGATCATTGCCTACTTGTACCTTTTTACCTCCTCAGATATCTAAATGCTGATATGCAATTAGACCTATACACGCAGTAGAGATCATATTAGCAGTTTGCGGTTTGATGTATTTTCTTTATAGACTTCATAACCTTAAATAGACACAGCTTCACTGCTCTTATGGGATCTCAGTTTTAATTTTTATTCCTTATAAAATTGGTGCAACAGAATGTAGGGTGTCTACAGTGTTGCACAACATATAGAACTTGTAATCATAATGAATGGCTACCAATCATTTTAAGTTAACATCAGTCTATTCTGTAGATTAGTTTGGGTCTATGCCAAGAAAATAAAAGCCAAACGTGCAATGTGGATGGCTCAAACACGGCGTTTTCTGCAGTGCAAGGATTTACAGGTAGCGATGTTGAAAGGGCTGTAATTTTGTACACCACTTGCGTACCTTATTATATCACAAATTAAAATCATTTTGATATCTTTCACCATTTAAGTTATGACTTTAGTGCATTCATGAACTTTCTGATCGCCCCTCGTACCAAGTGTGAAATTTGACCTTATTCTTGATTTATAAGTGAAATATAATTATGGACAAAAGATTATTTGCGCTTTGAATGTATACTTTCAGTTCTCAACTACAAGTATGCCATCTGACGAAGGATCACTGTATCTACAACTATTCGGTTTTGTATTTCTGATCGTAAACCTTATTTTTGATTGGATCGTCTACGATCACGTGAGCAAGATCGCCGCCACGTTGGTCCATGGGAACCAGTGGAACGGTTCAGCAGATATACACAGCCTACAAGAAGTTCATGGTATCCATCTGGACTGGGAAGCTATTCGAGACGTGTGTCTGACATTCGCAATTTTGACATCCATAGTCTTCACTCTCCAGATAATTGAAACAGTGTTGAGAATGCGAACCAATGAAAAGAAGGCTCATATTCAGCTAGTACTAGTGATAATCAACATAGTTGTCAATGATCTACCACAATGTATTGTGACACTTATAATCATGTTTGCAGTCGATGATGTTTACGTTTCTTATTTTTTCAGCACATTGTTTGGGCCAATAGGAAACTCTCTTATTTTGATCGCCTTGCGCAAAAGTACTTCAACATGTGACTATCCTATCTGGTTTCATAGGGCAGTTTTTATGGTATATTTCATAATGCTAATTGCCCTCTTCATAAAGGCACACACTGCTAACGTAAATTGATATTTCTGAACAATGTCTCCGGTAATATTGGCCTCAAAATGAAAACCATTTTGCTTCTGTCAAAACAAAGGAACGGTACTGTTTGGATCAGTGCTTTGTTTTCCAACATACAGTGGAACGAACATACATTCTCTCTCACTACAGAATCAAACTTCTTGTATGACAGCCAGATAATCTACTTTAGAAATGTACATCTGGAATATTTTTGAATGAACTCCTGATTGAAAGAAACACGTAAGTGATCGTAAGTGTCCAAATAAGGAAGCTGACATGCTGTAAATGTCCAAATAAGGAAACTGACATGCTGTCCAAATAAGGATGCTGACATGCTGTAAGTGTCCAAATAAGGAAGCTGACATGCTGTAAGTGTCCAAATAAGGAAGCTGACATGCTGTAAATGTCCAAGTAAGGAAGATGACATGCTGTAAGTGTCCAAATAAGGAAGCTGACATGATGTAAGTGTCCAAATAAGGAAGCTGACATGCTGTTAATTCCCAAGTAAGGAAGCTGACATGCTGTAAGTGTCAAAATAAGGAAGCTGACATGCTGTAAATGTCCAAATAAGAAAGCTGACATGCTGCGTGCCACTGACTGCCACGTACAAAAAATTATCTGAACTTGTATATTTCTGGAAAATTACAAAGAATTATTAAAGTATATTGGTTTGATGATAATATTAAAATTCTTTTTTTTTCTGAGAAATATGAATTAGTTTGATTTATTGTATAATTTATATTTAAATAATGCCCAACACTGATTTTTTTTTATTATTTTTATTCCATTGAGCACTATTTAATCTACACGAATCACGATCATTTAGAGTACATACATGTATAATAACATGTTAATGTTTATTTAATTTTGTGAATGTTTTGTGATATAAACTCAATTAAACACATATATATATATATATATATATATATATATATATATATATATATATATGTGTGAATGTTTTGTGATATAAACTCAATTAAACTTAATTTTCAAAATTCCGTAGCCATTTTGCTGTAGTTACATTTTTTCTAGTTTGTAGCGGTGTGTTTATTTCTTATGTAGTTATATAAGGTTTTTACAATGTTATGAGTAGTATGTAGAATTTTTAGATTACATTTTGCCTCCTAGTTTTGGACTGCCTATGACAGGCAGATGTAGATATCACACTCTTATTATGTAGTATTTAGTAAGCCTCTAAAGAAGCCGAAAGGCGAAAGCGCGCTCAGGCACAAATAGGATTTTGCACTGTTGATGATAAAATCTCCATATATACTTACCGCATATCATTTTAGCATCCAAATTGGATCCAGTGCTACCGACAGGTTTTGATTGTTTGATGTATATTACCTAAATCTCATATATAAGAAGTACTAATCGTCTACTAGCCAAGAGGTCTATATAAATTCTATTTACGTCACTGAATACACCAACAAATCCGTAAAGGTTGCCACTAATTCAGAAACGCGAAGCGAGAAGGCTTTGGCAAACCCAAGTACCATCAAAGGACATTCCAGATTCTACAAGCACAGTTCACGAAGACAAGTCTTTCCAGTGATGTTCTAACAAATCACCTAAGTATTTTTCACCTTAACATTCAAAGCTTGCTACCAAAGATAGACGTTATCAGAGCTGAATCCGACTCGTATGACATATTAGTTCTTAGTGAAACCTGGCTTAATCCGAGCATATCCGATACTGATATCGCTATTCTAAACTTCTTACCACCTTTCGAACAGATAGGCGAGATCGAATTGGGGGCGGCGTAGCTATCTTTGCCCGCGATACTCTCCTTTGTAGGCGTCGTAATGATCTAGAAATTAATGGACTTGAAGCAGTCTGGATAGAATTAACTATAAAATCAAAGAAAATTCTTTTAGGAGGTATTTACAGACCCCCTGACAGCACTGCCGACTATTTCAACCTAATGTTAGAGAGTATAGATCGTGCATACAACACAAACATACATGACATTATCATAACAGGCGATTTTAACTATAATATGATGAGAAATAGCAAAAACAAAATGACCGACCTAATTCTACAGTATAACCTCACACAACTGATAACGGACGCAACCCATTTCACTGAGGCATCTAGCTCGCTCATAGACTTGATAATGGTTAGAAATAAGAACAGCATTGTAACAAGTGGTGTTTTAGAACCCCTGTTTCCACATCTAAAAAGATACCATTGTCCTATCTTGGTTCTTTTAAACTTTATTCGCCCTAAAGTGAAAACATATAAAAGAAAAATATGGAATTATCAAAGAGCCGATTTCGATAAATATCGACAACTACTATCAGAGCAGGATCTGCCAAATAAGATTAAAAATCACGAACTTGATGATAGTATTCAAATCGTCGCCGGCGCAATTTACGATGCAGCTGATAAATCGATTCCAAATAAGATTGTTTACATACGACCTAGTGACTACCCCTGGATTACCTGCCATATAAAGTCATTAATTCGCAAAAGACGACGCGTATACAACAAATTTAAGAAAACAAACAACCATTCTTATTGGAATCAGTTCAAGGTACTACGAAACAACGTAATAAACTTAATAAGAAAATCTAAACAAAACTATTTCGATAAACTTGAAAACAGCATTAACAATGAAAATCTTAACTCCAAATTATTCTGGAAAACGTCAAAACAGCTATTAGGTTTAGGAAAAAATTCACAGTCAATACCAGCCCTAAATCTAAATAATGAACATGCCGAAACCGACTATCAAAAAGCAAATATGTTAAACAATTATTTTTCATCCCAATCTGTCGTTGACGATAATAACAAAATATTGCCCCCTCCAAAAACCATATTACGTGACCGTCTCGACATTCTTGAAATTTCACCACAGTCAGTCAAAGATGTTTTTGATGGATTAGACGTAAATAAATCTTGTGGTCCTGATCATATGAGCCCCCGCCTCCTCAAAGAGGGCTCCCAGATTCTAGCTGAGCCTTACTCCTTAATTTTTACCTCGTCCCTTCGTTCAGAAAAATTCCCAACACAATGGAAAGACAGCAACATTACAGCACTTTATAAAAAAGACGATCGTTCAATGCCATCAAATTATCGACCAATTTCGCTTTTATGTCAGGCGGGGAAAAGCTTCGAAAAATGCATACACAAACATTTATACGACTACATTAATGAACACAAACTACTAACGCCTTTTCAGTCAGGCTTTGTCCCAGGAGACTCCACGACCTTCCAGCTACTTCATATCTATCATACGTTTTGCGAAGCTGTTGACAGTGGCAAGGAAGTTCGTGTAGTCTTCTGTGACATAAGCAAGGCGTTCGACAGGGTATGGCATAGAGGCCTAATTCACAAGTTGCAAGATATAGGTTGTTCGAAGTCTCTGATAAAATGGTTCGCAAGTTACTTAACTAACAGACGACAGCGCGTTGTGATGAACGGACAAGCATCTGAATGGTCCTACGTAAAGGCAGGCGTTCCCCAGGGTTCTATCCTGGGGCCACTGTTATTTCTTATATACATCAATGATATTGTAAATGAAATTCAGGCATCTGTCAGACTGTTTGCAGATGACACAAGTCTATATATAATCGTTGAAAACCCTTTTGCTGCTGCTATTACATTAAATAATGATCTATATTTCATCACATCCTGGGCAAGTGACTGGCTCGTTAACTTCAATGCAGCCAAAACTTTATCTATGATCTTAACTTTGAAGCATTTCTCACCATATCACCCACCTCTTTTTATGAACGGAACAGCTATAACTGAAACCACTTCGCATAAACATCTGGGACTCACTCTTTCAAAAAATTGTAGCTGGAACGAACACATTAATAATATTACTTCTACAGCTTGCACAAGACTTAATCTTTTACGAACACTCAAATTCAAAATAAATAGAAATGCTCTTGAAAAAATATATAACAGCTTCATCAGACCTCTACTAGAATATAGCGACGCAGTCTGGGACAATGCCAGTAAAGAATGTAAAAAGCAACTGGAGACAATTCACAACGAAGCAGCTAGGATAATTACTGGAGCAACGAAACTATGCAGTATATCGAAATTACTAACAGACTTGGGATTGGAAACATTACAGGAAAGACGCTTGAAGCATAAACTGGTTATCCTATACAAAATGTTAAATGGTAGTGCACCCGAATATCTTCAAAGATTAACTCCGCCAACAGTTCAAGATGCAACGTCCCGCAATTTAAGAAATTCCAACGACCTAAGAAACATTAGAACAAATACTAACCTGTTTTACGACTCATTCCTTCCATCAACTATTCGAGCATGGAACGAACTTCCTGACGAAATCAAGAACGCTCCGTCTATCGCTTCATTTAAATATCGTTTAAATAGAAATCTTAGTAAACCTCCAAAATACTATAACACTGGTACTCGTCAAGGTCAAATTTTGCATGCTAGATTGCGAATGGAATGCAGCTCCTTAAATGCCCATCTTTATAAGAAAAAAATCGTACCTAGCCCTACATGTGCATGCGGTGGTTTTGAAAGCCCAGGTACCATTTTCTGTTCATATGTCCTATCTATTCACGGTTTAGAACTAGATACCTTCCGAATAACCTAAACCAACTCAACACAAACGACTTATTGTGCGGCATATTAAATGCTTCTGACACTGAGAACGAAGCACTTTTTCTCAAAGTGCAAGACTTTATAATTCACTCAAAACGATTTGCTTAGGATGGCATCTTAGAGTTTCCCAAATAAATACACGTAACATTTTAAAAACTCTATTAAATTGTCGATCGGCGATGGGCTATATCTCTTTCTTTATCATCACTTTAGGAAATCACCTTTCAAAGTTCCCATCATCATCATCATCATCATCATCATCATCATCATCATCATCATCATCATCATCATCATCATCAGTAGTAGTAGTAGTTGTAGTAGTAGTAATATCATCTTTAATGTGTCTGTACTCATGTAACATTTCATGTACTGTCTATTTTCATCTATCACTCACGTACTATACCTGAACCTCAATCAATTATTCAGGAGATGATGTCTATAAGCTTTTAGCTTTTTATCAAATCCTGTACCATAAACCATGTAAATTGTATGTGTAGAATTATATTTGAATAAAATATTGTTTAAACCAAAGGACATTTATGGATAAGATGGGAAAAGTCCCTAAAAGCCTAAAACTGTATTATTATGTACATATGTAAATTGTATAAAAATGGCAGCAGTCCTAAGTGCAAGTAGGTGGAGATAACTCTTGGGTTCTGTACCCACCCTAAAATTTACAATTTCTCGCACTGCTAATGTTCATAGAGAAAAATTATAGTTTCCTATGTAGATTACTGTAATTTTTTGCTATACATCGAAGCAAAGTGGATGTTGTCAACATAAACCAGTTTTTGTTTTGTTGTTGTTGCGCATGCGCTTCTTTGGAACTAGCTGTAAGGTCATTTTGTTTCCGATCAGAAATTAAAATATGGGTACCATTACTATTTTTAGTTTTGAACTATTCCACCCCCCCCCCCCCACTAGACCCAACAAATCATTTTTACCGGAGACACCTTATATATATTTACACGATATATGTAAGCGAGAAGCTGGATCTGGGGGGGGGAGGGACGATTTTCACCAGACCGTTGAACATAAGAATTTAAGCGTAACTGGAAGCAGAATGACCTTAAAATATGCTACAATGATGCGCATGCGCAATAACAACAATACAAAAACTGGTTTATATCGGCAACATCAATTTTGCTTATGTTTATAGCAAAAACTTGCAGTCAAATACACAGGAAACTATCTTTCTGTTCCATGAATACAGACTGTAAGAAATTGTAAATATTTGGATAGGTACAATCGAGAGTTATCTCTACCTGCCAAATTCATTTCTGTACAATTAACATTAATACCCAGTAATACAGTTTAAAACTTTGCTTAAATTATGTTTTAGAAATTTACCCTACAAATTTAGGCATTTTGTGACTTCTCCCAACTTTCCAGTAGATATCCTTAACACTGACAAGAATTTACATTAGGCGGTGGGGTAATTTTTCACATCTTGTCTATCAGACCTAAAAATCAATCATTTTGCATGAACATGTTTTCACTATGAGTTAATCTTCAGAAATTGAAAGGTTTGAAGGACGAAAACGGGCATTTCACGATCGAGCAGCAATCGTGTCCATAATGAAGGCACTCGCAACTATTATTGGGCGCAACTTCTCGTATCTTACCGTATGTCATCGCAACATATCGTAGGAGATCGTATCACCCCGTGGCGCGTTTCTTGTCCACGGTTTGTTTTGATAGCCGCGATAGAGGTGCACGAGTAGATTCGATATTAATATCAATCGGGTTAATCTTTGAAAAAAATAGCTGTTATAAATTTTATCACGATTAATCCGATTGCCACGATTGACATAAAGATGTGATACGGTTACGATAACCCCGAATCCCTCACGATGAAGACCACGATTACAATCGTGGATCGTGGTCGAACTGTGGTCAGTTTGAAAGCCCTATCATCATAATGTTTTCATTTCAAGCCTTGTAATTTTATTTCCGTTTGGTGAGTGCGTATATTATATGTGTTATATTGTGATATGTATTTTCACATACCTTTAGAATGACAGCTTATACATAATCAATATATTGAAAAGCAATAGTATTTGCGTTTGATCATTCATTTAGTACTACCAGGAAACCCAGATTATGTGCATCTATTTTTAAATGATTTTCCTGGAAAACCAAGATAGAATGTAAACAAATTAATATATACCTTGTTGTCAAACAGCCAAAGAAATCGTTCTTTCTTTTTTTTTCATATAAAGCTTTACAAAATTACATTTCTTCAAATACACAATCGTTTCATATAATTGAATTAAATATAGATTAAGTACATAAACGCAAAATGCCAAAAAACTTGGTTAACCAAAAGCGTCCATGCATTTTGCGTTATCTGACTAATCTTGTTTCGTTTTCCTTTTCGCTGCTGGGTTGTTCATTCGAGCACTTGTCAAACGATAGACAGCAAGGTGTTGAAACAATCTTACGCTTTCACACGAGTAAGAATGGAAAATAAAAACTCTGAAAATGTTTTGCCTGAAAAAATATGCGATTCACAAGAGAAGGTAAGAGGACTATGTTTTATATACTTTGATAAGTGTTGTATTTTAAATGTGATAAACCATTCCTAATAAAGCATTCTGTTTGTATGCTAGTACATGTTTGATATGTTCAAGCATATATTTTTCCTGATTATCATACATGCACTATCATACATCATTATTTTTGGAAATTTTCTGTAATATGTATATATATGTATAAGTGTAAAATGAAGACAAGCCATACATGAACACCCCAAGCTAGCATAATTCTCTCAGGGGTCAAAAGGGGTATGACAGTAACACGTGCTCCTTTGACGATATTTGTGTTAAAATGTGGAAGAGTTGCTAAAAATACAGAAATACCCTTTATGGGAAAACATGCAGCAAATATTCTGATCCAAAGAGTAGCAAGCATAATGTGCCTGAACTTTGTTCTCATCAGGTAATGCTGAAGAAAGCCAGGACCTGAGGTTATAAAACTTTTTTCATACTCAACTAAGCTGAGCATAAATTTTTAACTGCTTATAAATGACAAAATAACCCAAATAAAATGAAATTTCAGGTTTAGATCTCCAAAGCCTGTAATTTATCATGCTTATAAATGTTAAAGTTAAAATACCAACAATTGTTGGCATTTTAACATATACGTGTATGAGCAGGATAAATTTTAGTCTCAGCTGAACTGAGCATGAAAAAAAAAAAAGATTTATAATCTCGGGACTTAAGACGCAAATAACTGCACCTAGCAAGATACAAGTTTATATATAGGATATATGCTAGTTTGAATATCTAAACTGATTCAAAAATGATTTATTGCACCATGATTTTGTTTACCAATCTCTTCATGATACTTGAGCAATGCAGTAAGGAAGTCTTTTTGACCTTTTATCTTTGGTTTTATGGAGCTATTAGTTAACATTTTCCGTTTATTCGGAATATTTACATTAACAATGTATATTGTATATAATGGCAAAACAGGCACCGTTGGACTGTTTGTTATATACTGTCCTCAAAAATATTTTATACAGTATTTAATTTTTTTTTTTTTTCAGCACGTATTGCATTGTCCGGTGTGTCGATACTCTTACAGCGAATCGAAGACGAAGACACCCCGCCTTCTACAGTGTGGACATACGATGTGCCATGAGTGTCTTCAACATATGATCAAAGAAGCAGTCGTTAAATGTCCAATTTGTAGATGTGCCACACCTGTTCCGAGAAATAAAGTTGAAAATCTGAAGAAGAATTTTGCGCTGTTTGACGCCTTCAATGAGCACGAAGTAGGTATTTCTGTCACATCATCTTTATATGAGCCACCTCGTGGGAAAACCAACAATGTGGTTTCCGAACAGGTCCGACACAAACCAGCCTGCACAAGCACAGAAAAGAGCTAGAAGCTTGAAATTTCGGATTTAAGTAGAAGAGGAATTGTACTATCTGAGTAGCGAAAACAAAGGCGCTGATCAGCTTCGCGGTTACCGCGAAGCTGATCTGCGCCTTTGTTTTCGCATATGCAGATTGTTGGTTTTCCCATGAGGCGGCTCATTTCTGTCACAACGCGAGTCAAGATCATCCTTATATACTGGATATTTATGAAGTTAAATCCAGACAAAGACTTGTCAAAATGGGGATTTAGCAAGTGATATCTATATCAGCTGGCTAGCCCACACTGTTACACTTCGTGAGCTCGCCCCACTTCCGTGGAAGTATCACAGGACATCGATGGGAACATCCTACATCCTACCAAACATTTTGAACATGGTTTGGTTGATTGGGGTTTAACGTCCCACCAACAGCTAAGGTCATATGGAGACGGGACCTCCTAAGGTCATATGGAGACGGGGCTTCTCATTTTGAACATGTCCCACTATATATAACACAGGATATCTTCTCCATCAAAACCAAAATTTGTAAGAAATTTTCAGGCGTAATTGGTCAAAGCCAACCCGTTGAACGTGTAATGAGCCAAACAGCAACGTAACGAATGGATCTACAATGTTTTCTTCAAAATTGAGCCGTCTCGTGGGAAAACCAACAATGTGGTTTCCGAACAGGTCCGACACAAACCGACCTATACAAGCACACAAAAGAGGAAGAAGCTTGAAATTTCGGATTTAAATAGAAGAGGAATTGTACTATCCGAGTAGCGAAAACAAAGGCGCTGATCAGCTTCGCAGTTACTGCGAAGCTGATCTGCGTCTTTGTTGTCGCCTATGCAGATTGTTGGTTTTCCTATGAGGCGGCTCAAATTATTTTGAATTATGGTTTCTTAATCGACTTTTTATCTTTTGATTAGGTGGTTTGCATAGATGTTGATACCCAGGATAGCAAGTGTGATCTGTAAGTAAAATATTATTATAATTCATTTTGAACTGATCGGCCAGTTTACCTATAGTTCGTAACGCGCTAAATCGTTCTCGAAAGAGGGTTCAATTGCAAGGCTGGATAAAACCATTTTGTAACACTAACCACCCCCCATGCAAAACGAGTACCTGTAATTGAAAAGAGAACATTATACTATCAGTCAAACTTATAATTCAATAATTTCAGATTCCACCATGCTGATTTTGACAATGAATCTCTCCAACATCATACTGAACAAAGAAGAGAGGTAATACTTTCATGCCTTCTGATAACCAAATGAGTGAATCACAACAAATAAAGAAATCAACTGATATGTACCTATGCTAAAATTAACATAATTCTAAGCGCATGAGAACAAAATAAAGCAAATTAAACTATTGCTTACGTTTAGTGTCCTTTTGACATTTGACGTGTTTTCTTTTTATATTTTCAGCATTTCCATATATCCTGCAAGCCTAGAACAGACCATCAGTCTCGCACTTTACATTCTATTGGTCTAATGGTGATAATGGGAAACATCTTCTTTGATTGGCTAGTCAACGATCACGTGAGCAAGATCGTCGCCATGTTGGAACATAGTAAAGTTTGGAACGGGTCTACAAGACATATATCAAGTTTGAAAGTACTTCACGATATCGATATTGACTGGAGCGTCATCGGTGCTACATTTCTCGTGTTTGCCATATTGTCAACCATATGCTATGCTCTACAATTCTTTGGAACAATGCTAACATGGTTGTTCAAAGATCATAACAAGTCAGTATTTCAGAGTTTCCTAATCTGGATCAGTCTCATACTGATTGATTTGCCACAGTGTGTCATAATAACAATAGTTACGTATGTAACAGATGATGTGTACATTCCATATTTTTGCAGTACACTGCTAGGGGTACTAGGAAACTACCTAATATTCATTGCCTTGAGTAACACGCATGTGCTTTACTATCCAAAGGTGGTATGCTGTCATGCAGTGTTGGTTGGAATTTGTCTAACCATACAAATTGCGCATGTTACAAAAGCACATATTACGTAACTTGAATATTGTAATTGCTGATAGTATCTGTGATAGTCAAAAGATCTGAATGAGTTTTGGCATTTTGTAGATGGCTAAGTTTGAAGAAATGATTTGGTAAAATTTATTTATTTAGACTTTAAGCTATTTGAACAAATATTTTTCCCAAAATTTTACCCATACAATTTGTATATGTTTTACAAAAGCTCATATACAGCTTGGTTTTAAAAATAACATACCCCTGCAATGTCGCAAAATAAATTGACCTCTTCACCTTCTTTGCATCGGTCACTGCTTGATGGCTATTTATCTGGTACGAATGAAACGTCTACATGTTGTGCATATGTCTGTGTGTGTTGAAATGGTATTAATTTTATATTGATCATGAGCAGTCCGATCGGACAGAAAGCCGCCTTTGGCATATACCATAATTCTGACAGATTTAAAGTCAAGTTTTCAAATTTAGGCGATGGGTATGGTGTACGTACTGTGAATATTGCCACTTTATTACTTGCATGCTATGCATTGACGACTATTTGAGACATTTTAAAACTTGCACCACACTCGAAAAAGTACAGAATCAGAAAGTGGAAGTTTAATGTACCCACTACCTTGTATATTAGTACATGTACCTTGCAAATGCATGTTTTCAGCACAAAAATTCTCTTTAAAGTTATCTAATTATAAATTTGCATCTGAGAATAGCAGTAATAATCGAAATGATGATTTATACATAATTTCTATAGAATCGTGTCTCATGCAACGCGCACATAACTGTGGCAATGTTTAGTAAGAGCAGTTTTGCTTCCTTAACACACGCCTGAAATGAAAGGATTAACGTCTATATAATCATTGTTTCAGTACTTAAAATGTAAAGCGAATGTGGTGTAAGTTTTAAGGTTTCTTAAGTGGCAATATTCACAGTACGTACATCATATCAATCGACTAAACTTGAAAACCTGACTTTAAATCTGTCAGAATTTTGGTCTATGCCAAAGGCAGCTTCCTGTCCGATTATACTGCTCATGATCAAAATCAATTCGATACCATTTTAACACACATAAACATATGCACACATGCGCGGATCCAGAAATTTTCATGAGAGGGGGTCCAACGAAAATGGTAATTTTTGGTCACAGACGAGGGGGGGTCCAACCCCCAAAAAATCCCGAAATTACCTTTTTTTAGGTAAAATTTTCAAATTCCAGGGGGGGTCCGGACCCCCGGTCCCCCCCTCTGGATCCGCGCATGGCACACCATGTAGAAGTTTCACTCGAGCCAGTTCAACAGTTATCAAGCAATGATCGATGCAATGAAGGTTAAGAGGTCAATTTATTTTGCGACATTGCAGGGGTATGTTATTTTTGAAACCGAGCTGTATTCCCTGAAATAGTTTTTGATGATATAATCAATCATCTGGATGAGCGTTGAATATTATTGTTGATTTCAGTAGATTTGAACAGATTGATTCGGTAGCATATATTTCAATTGAGCCTTCGAATGAGAAAACCAACAATTTGCATATGCGAAAACAAAGACGCAGATCAGCTTCGCGATAACCGCGAAGCTGATCAGCGCATTTGTTTTCACCACATGGATAGTACTATTCCTCTTCTACTTATATCCAAAGTTTCAAGCTTCTGGCTTTATGCTGTGACTGTACAGCCTGGTTTGTGTCGGACCTTGTCGAAAACCCAAATTGTTGGGTTTCTCATGCACAGGCTTAATTGGGCCACAACATGAGAAAATGTACCTTAGGACATTTTTTTTGAATATTAGAAGAACAATATCCTTTGAATGTGTAATGCTTTTAGAGTTAGATAGTCTTTATTTGACCAGATTATTCAAGTTAGTTTGTGAGTTATGATAAATTTTCTGTGTGGACTCTACAGACGTCATTGTCCTGCAAAATGACGTCAAAGTTGCGTTATGCATTTCTGCATGCTAGTAGTGCCTACAAAACTGGGTGTATTTTCTTATAATTGTTGAAGCATATGCCGGAACACATTGTTTAGATAGAAACATATTTCTTGCACACCAGACAGAAATTGCCATACTTTTTGCCTGGGTGATAAAATTGCATCTCACCCAGGTGTTCTCACCCAGGCTAAAAAAATACGCAAAACCTTGAAATAAACCAGATTTTTGGGGTTGTTGTGCAAGAAAAAGAATCTAATATGGTGTTCTGTTCTAGATGGAAGTTTCCAACCCTCGGGATGACCGTGCTGAGCGGAACCTCGGCGGAGCCTCGGTTCCGCTCAGCACGGTCATCCCTTGGGTTGGAAACTTCCATCTAGAACAGAACCCCATATAAGATTCTTATACACCTTTACAATTAATTTGTCGAAAATATTTTGTCAATTTCTGCGACTATGTGGTTGCTATGGTAATAGTTTTACGATACATAAAGGAAAATTAAGTATATTATGGGCTAAAACAAGGGCAGATAACTCCAAATATTGGAAACTAATTTGTATTAAAACTTATTTATTTGGTAGCCCAGTGTTCAAATATTACAAATACGGTATTATCTCTGAATCGTATATTTTATGATATTTCCGCTTTTGAGCAGTTTCCTAAGTGCTAGTAACGTCAGAATGTCCGAAGGTACATTTTGTCGCGTTGGGGTTCAATTAAGTTTGAGTCTCACAATCTCACTGTCTCTGGTGGTATGCCTCTTAAAAAGCTTTTTTTTCACAGGAGCAAAGTCACAAATCACATTGAAGTCGAATTTTACTTTAATCAGTTAATGTGTTAACGTTCAAGTAATACAAATATACCAGGTGAACTTGAATAATATACATGCTTTGTACGATCTAAAGATGGTATGCTGCCATGCAGTTCAGGTTGGAATTCGTCTAATCATACACATCACACATGTTACAAAAGCACACATGATATGAGTTTAATGTAATTTGTGATAATGAAAAAGATCTGAATGAGCCAAGAACATTTTGTTGATTACCATAACTTTGAAATTCAGACTTATAAAAATTTAGTCAGAATTATAGAAAACGCTGTATATAATTATAGAAAACGCTGTACACAATAATATTATAGAAAACGCTGTATATAATTATAGAAAACGCTGTACACAATAATATTATAGAAAACGCTGTACATAATTGTAGAAAACGCTGTACACAATAATATTATAGAAAACGCTGTACATAATTATAGAAAACGCTGTACACAATAATATTATAGAAAACGCTGTACATAATTGTAGAAAACGCTGTACACAATAATATTATAGAAAACGCTGTACATAATTATAGAAAACGCTGTACACAATAATATTATAGAAAACGCTGTACATAATTATAGAAAACGCTGTACATAGCTATATACGAACGATTTCACACTGTCTCCGAATAATATTGACAATAATTGAAATATAAACCATGTTTTCATATGTAAGTTTTGCAAAGCATTTGTTTTTCTTTTCTTCAACTCAAACTTTGAATCTCAAACTGTAATTACTTGAATGCATATCAGACTATCATTTGATATTCGAGTCAAATTACTTTGAATGTATAAAATTTTAAATGTACTTCACAAATAGTGTGTTACGTCTATAAAACACATTTTTCTTGCGTTTGGCAAACATTTTGAACGAGCGCTTAGATAATTGTGACATAATTTAGCAAAATGAATGTGTTTTATTCCGGAACGCTTTACGTTATAATAATAATTTCTTAAACTAACCTGACCATCAAAATGTTACAGGTTTGTCACTGTGTTAAGTACTGAGAGGCATTGTTTTAGGGGAACGCGGTGGCGTAGTGGTAGATCACTGAACTCCGAATTGAGATGCTTTGGTTCGATCCCCACAAGAGGCACCGTGTTGTGGCAATGAGCAAGACATTACCGCACAGAGGAATTAATATGCAGAAAACGGTGGCTCTGCCCCGACATCACTGAAAAATTGTTGACTTGGACGTTAACCCTCATTACAAACAAACAAACAAACATGATTAAAGCAGTTATCATATAATTATATCCCTGTCTGTCGTATGTTGGTTGCGTTTTAATATACATGTACAGCCCCTTTATTAATATCTCGGCATTGTACATTTACATTCCTTATCGTACCAAATGAATACGCATGTACATAGAGTCAGTTATTTGATTTGTAATAACAGCGGATCAAACCGCAGAACGACAAAAAATATTCTACACATTTTAGCAGGCATTTAACTAACTATTGGATAAGACATATCAGGTACCTGCATATGGCAAGCCGTGTTTTGCTATTTATTCAAGAAAATAGATATATACTACATTGTATATTAGATTAGTTTATACTTTAGTTTAATAGATATCTACAATAAAGAAGATATCTTATATAGCAATTATTTTTTAAGATACATTTTTGTTAAAGTAGATATCCAAAATGTTTGTTAAGATATCTTATATAGTATATGAGATATCTTTTGAGCTAAATAAAATTTCTTATTTGTTAAAGTAGATATCTAAATTGACACATAAGGTATTTTAATTGATATATTAGATATCTTATTTGTTAAAAGTAAAAAAGATATCTTAATTAGTAATATAGATATCTGATATAGCGATTAAGATTTCTTATTTGTTCTTTAAGATACCTTGTATAACGAATTAGATATCTTATATAAAGAATTAGATACCTATAATGTTTTTTTTTCTGAATAAGATATCTTAATTATTTTATGAGATATTTAAGATAGTATATTAGATATCTATTTGAACATATCAGATATCTTATTTGACAAATAATGTATATTCTATAGCATATCAAATATCTTCATTACATTCACAATAAAGCTATGCTAAAGTAGATATCTACATATAAGTATCTTATATACAAAAAATGATATCTTATATCATTTTTAGCTCACCTGAGCCGAAGGCTCACGAGGTAAGCTTATAGGATGGCCATGATCCGGCGTCCGTCCGTCCGTCCGACGTCGTCGTCCGTCCACAATTTCAAAGATCTTCTCCTCTGAAACAACTGGGCCAATCAAAGCCAAACTTCATGAGGAGCATCCTTAGAAAGGGGGAACGAAAGTTTATATAAATGGTCCAGGTCACATGACCAAGATGGCCGCCATGCCCATATATGGTAAAAACCATAGAAAATCTTCTCTGGAACCGGTGGACCAATTACAATGAAACTTGGTATGTAGCATCGGGGACTCTGGCCCATCATAGTTTATATAAATCATGACCTTGGGTTGACCTTGACCTTTTTTACGGCAAGCTGAATTTTGGTTACATAGGCTTTTCAATGGAAAAAAGTGAAAACATTGAATTTTTCAGGAAGTTTTGTAGCCAGTGACCTGAAAGTTGGTAGATACAGACAACATGTTGAGCTTATGAAGTGATGTAAGTATTAAAGGTCAAGGTCATTTCTTGACCTTGGCCAAAGGTCATTTACAAACTAAATGTTAAACTTAATTTTCTCAGTAACCGCTCAACCAATCAAAGCCAAATTTTATATGTAGTATCCTTAGGATGGGGAATAAAAGTTAATATAAATAGTCAAAGTCACATGACCAAGATGGCCGCCATGGCTATAAATAGCAAAAACCTTTAAAATCTTCTTCTCCAGAACCAGAAGACCTATGATTTTGAAACCTGGTATGAAGCATCAAGGGGAGGAGCTCTACAAAGTTTATATAAATCATGACCCTGGGATGACCTTGACCTATTTTACGGCAAGGTCAACATAGGTCGCCCATGCATTTGAATAGGGAAAATTTTCAAAATGTCATTTGACGGAAAAAAACTTTATGGAAATAAACAAATGGACTGAATATTTATGATTCTGAAAAAAGGACCCCAGGGGCAGGTCTGCCCCCAGCCTGGGGCAATATACATGTATATTATCATAATATTCAAAGATCTTTTTCTTTGAAACCGTTTGGCTAACCAAAGCCAAATGTCTTGTAGAGAATTCTTAGGAGGGAGAATGAAGGTTATATAAATGGTCAAGGTCGCATGACCAAGATGTCTGCCATGGTTAGAAATAGCAAAAACCATTGTTAATCTTCTTCTTCTTCTTCAGAACCAGAAGTTCTTTGAAACTAGGCCTAAAACATCAGTGAATACAGCTCTACAAAGTTTATTTAAATCAGGACCCTGGGATGGCCTTGACCTATTTTACGGCAAGGTCAGCTTAGGTTGCATATCCCAGTTCTCAGGTGAGCGTTTACAGGACCATTGGTCCTCTTGTTAGACATCTTATCTTATCTTAGTTAAACAAATAAGAGATCTTATTTAGTGTATAAGATAATTTATTTGTTTTCACAATTGGTTTCTGTTACTTATATAAGATATCTACTATACTGATACAGGTATCTTATTTATAGCCTTATCTAAAATATGTATTAATTCATATATCAGAATTATTAATTCAATATCTAAATTACCGTATTATTTCTAATTACCGCACTGTGCGCTTAATTTTTCAAAGGTGCCTCCAAAAAGTTAAATAAAATAGCGCATACTATAACCGCAAACAACAGTTAAACTGCTTAACAGAGCATGTCAAAAATGTAAATTGTTATAGTAAATGAAGTATTACAAACTTTGTATTTAATATTCTAAATCACTTTCTAAAAAACCTAGTTTAAATACATGTACATCTACTTAGATAAAACGGTGGCGATACTGGTATAAAATACCGACCGTATAGGCTCGCAGTATACATTGGATTTTCGGAAATGTCCTGGGTGTGCGCTTATTAGAACGAATACGATATTAATTAAGATATTTTCTAATAAAGATATCTAAATTACTGTATAAGATATCTTATTTACCACTACATATCTTATTTGCTATATAAGATATATTTTTGCCAATTAAGATATCTAATTTATTATATATCTTATTTACCACTATAAATAAGATATCTTTATTATTAATTTTGATATCTAAGTTGTTATATGAGATATCTTATTTGCTTATTAAGATTTCTAGTTTAGCAATAAAGATATCTTATTTACCAAACTAGATATCTTGATTAATCTTGTAAAGAAGATACCTTATTTAGGTATAGTAGATATCCTATTCAGTATATATGATATCTAAATTATTTTATTTGATATCTGAATTATCATATAAGATGTCTTATATGCTATATAAGATGTCTAGACTGTGGAATTAAATTAGATATCATGTTTAGCATATTAGATATCTTCTTTACTATATAAGATATCTTATTTATTATACTCTATTTCATAAAGAAAATATTTTATTGCTAAATAAGATATGTTAAATCCTAATTAAGATATCTTATTTACTATTCAAGAATTCAAGATATCTAAAAAGCGTAATAAATAGTAAAACGGCTTGCCATAAAGGCAGCAGATGTACTTATTGCTAGATTCCGCTACCTCATTTTATAACAATTACGGAATTTGATTTTATTTTCAATGTTAGAATTTAGCTTATTATTTCATTTATATAGGTGATAACCCATGTCTTCGTCAGTATTTTAGATAAGGTTATGTACAAGTCATCGTCTACGTATGCAAACGTAGTGTGCCCGCTTTCACCTGAGCCAAAGGCTCACACATGAGCTTACAGGATGGACATGCTTTGTCGAGGTCGTTGTTCACAATATCAAAAGAACCCCTCTGGGCCAATCAAAGCCAAACTTCGTAAGAAGCATCCGTAGAGAGGGGGAACAAAAATTTGTATAAATGGTCCAGATCACGTGATTTATGCCACCAGGGCTATAAATATCTTCCTCTAAATAATTGGTAGACCGACTCAGTCAACAATACTTGGTATGAAGCATCGGATAATCTGGCCCATTATTGGTTATATAAATCAGGACCTTTGGTTTACCTTGACCTATTTTACAGCAAGGTCAAATTTGTGTATAAGTTTTCAATGTTAAAGTGGATGCATAGGATTTTTCACATAGGTTTGTAGCCTGTGACCTGAAATTTGGTAGAGAAAGACAACTTATTGAGTTAAGGAAGTTTTTTGATTAAAAAGGTCAATTTGAAGGTCATTTTTTGACCTTTGCCAAAGATCCCTTACACATTAAAACTTATTTTTCTCAGACCCTACATGTGCTTGCCTAATCAAAGCCAAATATGGGGCATTCTTATGATGAGGGAACAGAAATAGTATAAATAGACCAGGTCACATGACCAAGATGGTCGCTAGAGCTATAAATAGTAAACATCTTTCAGAATATTTTCTCTGGAACCAGTGAACTGATTGCATCGAAACTTGACATGTAGATTTAGGGACTCAGGTCCATCATAGTTTGAATAAAGTCTGACCTTTGATTGACACTGACCTATTCTAAGTCAATGTCAAATTTAGTCACATAGGTTTTTCAATGGAAAAAGGAGGAAACATTGGATTTTTCAGATTATTTTGCAGCCTGTGACCCAAAACATGATAGATACTGACACTATATTGAATTGGCGGCCCCCGTGGCCGAGTGGTTAAGGTCGCTGACTTCAGTGCTCTTGATCATTCGATCATCTCACCGATGTGGGTTCGCGCCTCGCACGGGGCACGAATTCATATGTGAGACAAGCAATGTTCTGCTTGCGGGTGTGTCAGGTGGTTTTTCCCCGGGTACTCCGGTTTTCGCCCCACCTACCGATTGATTCGTCTCGATATAAGTGAAAAAGTTTGAAAGGGACGTAAAAAAAAAAAAAAAAAAAAACTATATTGAATTATTGAAGTTTTGAGAGTATTGAAGGTCAAGGTTATTTTTACCCTGACCAAAATGGCATTGGCTAAGGCTAAGTTTCAGGTGAGTGTGCTCAGAACCATTGCTCCTCTGGTTTGTCCTCTGATGGCGCAATCTGATCCGAAATCAAATGACTATTACAATGGAGAAATTTTCATTCTCTGCAGGAGATTATAAAGGATCCCCCACCTAAATTTGGTCAAACTGATTAAATCCAGGCAAAAGAAAAGCAGTGAAAGCGCGGGTTGAATGGTATATATTTAAAACAACGGGTAATTCCGCAGCTTTTCTGGTACACTGTTTTCACATATTGAGTTATGTTGCCATGTTGCCTAGCTCTTATCAGTACTGGTTTTCCGTCATAAGACCGCTACCCAAGTCTTCTTTATTATCCCCAATCAGTGAGACATTTGTAAAACTTATCTGTCTTTAAGTCGAACTTCCATCGTTACCTAACAATGACGTTCTTTCAAAGTCAGCTTCACAAATTCGAATAATATGACATTTTAACATTGATCAATATCGCGTTGTAGTATAAATGTCATTCAGTGTGTTCCAAGAATAAGTTGTGTCATCTTTTGTCATACTAGATACATCTATAACAAACACCTTTGTAAAATACTTGACATTTGGATTAAGGAAGAAGACAGCTGGTATTATACATCAGAATCACGCAAAGATATAAAAGTTTTGGTTTGGATTGTGCCATTGAACACGCAATTATAACACGCAATTGAACACGCAATTATGCGGCTCATATACGTTTATTATTGATATGTGGAACATTCTGCATATTTCCTTTTGCTACTTTTCAAGTTGTAATATTCAGTCATATTTGTATTTCATAAAGACTTGTAAGCAATCAAAATAATAAAACAAAATACTGTCTCATTTTGGACGTGGTCAGTTTATTTATTTGTTTGAATTGAAGCTAAACGTCTTAGTCAACAGCTATGGTCAGGTCGGGGCGTGGTTTCCATTTGATGGGACTTTAACCCAAAAGCAGGATGTCATGACATACGAACTGTGCTTCAAATATAACCACCCAAGTAAGCCTCAAAGGCTTATATGTATGGATGGTTTGACTTGAACCACTTTTCCTGGGTAGGCTTAGGCCTGGGCGGGTAACCAGTAATCAGACGGTCAGTCTTTAGCGTAGAAGCTTTGCCTGCAGCCCATCTATTTCTTTAGGGTGGGGGCCAGGACGTGGTTAGTGTAATTGGTTACACATACATTTAAGGATGTTCGCTGCCGATGAAAAAGTATTCAAATTTTTTCTAACCGCTCTTTTTGGATTCCAAAATATAAAACAAGAGGACCAACGGTCCTGTAAACGCTCACCTGAGATCTGCTATATTAACCAAATATTTATTAAAAAAAATGTCCTTTATGGGGCCCCACCAACCAATCAAAATAAAGGATTAGGACAAAAGTTAACCAAACTGTAGAGGACTACTCTATAAACAATTCTGCAAAAATAGAATTCAAATATCTGCAATTGGACCAGAAAAAAATAGCCAATTTCCACTTTTCCCATTTTAAGTCAATCGAAACTTTAAGTTGCCATAGCAACCAGATTTCTTATCCGACTGAAATAAAAAACACAAATTATGTAGAGACTACTGTCAGGAACATGTATACAAAGTACAGGCTTCATGCCATAGACAATATCTGAGGAGAAGATTTTAAAATATTTTTCGAAATTTTACCCTTTATGTGGCCCCAGCAACCAATCAAAATAAAGGAATAGGAAAAAAGTAACATGAAACATAGAGATATACTCAATAAATATTTCTGCAAAGACAAAATTCAAATACCTACAATTGATCCAAAAAAAATAGCTAATTTCCACTTTTCCCATTATAAGTCTATGGAAACCATAACAACCAGAGTTCTTATCCGACTGGAATAAAAAACACAAATTATGTAGAGGCTACTGTCAGGAACATGTATACAAAGTACAGGATTCATCCACGCGACAGTTTCTGAGGAGAAGATTTTTGAAGGTTTTTTTGTTTGTTTTTTTTTTTTTTTTTTTTTTTTTTTTCAAAATTTTGCTCTTTATGGGGCTCCAGCAACCAATCAAAATAAAGGATTAGAACAAAACTCACAAGAAACGTCAAACACTACTCAATAAACATTTCTGCAAAAACAAAATTCTGCGGAAAATTTTAGCGGAAAAATAGCCGATTTTCACTTTTCCCATTATAAGTCTATGGAAACTTTAAGTTGCCATAGCAACCAGAGTTCTTATCCGCCTGGAATAAAAAACACAAATTATGTAGAGGCCAATGTCAGGAACATGTATACAAAGTACAGGCTTAATCCCCTTGACAGTTTCTGAGAAGAAGATTTTTGAATGTTTTTCGAAATTTTGCCCTATATGGGGCCCCTGCAACCAATCAAAATAAAGGATTAGGACAAAAGTCACATGAAACGTAGAGGACTACTCAATTAACATTTCTGAAAAAAAAAAAAAAAAAAAAAACACAAAATTTTGGCAATTTTCACTTTTTCCATTATAAATCTATGGGAAGCATAAGTTGCCATAGCAACCAGAGTTCTTATCCGATCGAAATAAAAAAAACACAAATATTCGTTCCCCCTCCTGTAGATGCTATATGTGAAATATGAAAAGATTCGGCTCGGCAGCTTCAGAGGAGAAGTCGTTTGAAAATGTTGACGACGACGACGGACGACGCACGTAAGCCGGCTCGACTACTATACTATAAGCTCACCTTGTGAGCCTTCGGCTCAGGTGAGCTAATAAGACATATGAAAACAAAATAGATATAGGGTAGTGTGCATTTTTTCAAGCTACAGGCCTCTGAATGAGACGTCTAAACAACATGTTTGAAAATTAGAAAATTTAATTTAATTTTCAATTCTTTTACATATACCTTCCTGGACAAACAATAAATGACGAATGCTTTCGTAAGTCATTTTGTTTAAGTAACACTGACTATGTTGGACCTAAAACATACATAAAGTTTCATCTTGAAGTTGATGTCAGTTATTTTCGACTCATTTAACAGCCCTACTCCCTAACTTAAAAAGTCGGAAAAATCAATATTAATAAATGTGTCAAAAGCACATTTATAGATTCAAACTTTTTCTTGTATTTTCACACAACATAGAACTTGTTCTTACTTTTCGAATAAAAAAAGAAAAATATAGGGTAGTGTGCATATAAAGCCCGTCTCACACAGAACACACGGTTTACACGGTTGGCCACCCGTGTAAACCGTACATACAACCGAATAAACCATGGCCTTATCCGACTTACACTCGGGCCTTTCGAGTGTATCCGTGTAAGCCGTGTATGATTTTAAAACTTTTAAAAAACTGGCACGGGTGCGATGTCCGTGTATAATCGTATAAGCGATCGTACCAGACCGTGAGAGACCGTGTGAGCCCGTACGAGACCGTATATACAACCGTACATGCCAAAATTCAGCCAAAATTATCTCAATGTTTATCAGTCTTATCATGATTTCTAATTCTCTTATTCTGTCATCTGCCATTTTGTAATAATGCTCCACTGAAAGTTCGAAAATTTATGAAGCGAAGCCATCAAAACGAGCCAATTTATATCAAACCATACACGAATGTGTGATAATTCGAGCATAACTCGAACAAAAGTCGATGGGACCGTATATAAACCCTGTAAATGTCCAGTAAATCGTGTAAACGTCGTGTTTAATCGTACTAGGCCGTAACAGACCGAACTAGACCGTACTTGAAACCGTAAAACAATCGTATGAAAATCGTTTGCAAATCGTGTTCAAACCGTGACAAACATTGCTTGATCGAGTATATCCGTGCTTTGTTCGTACTCACTCTCGCTACATTCGAGTCTAAATCGTACCAACTCATCCTCAGGGACGGTTGGAGCTCAATACTCGTACCAGTCAATCCGTATATAACCGAGTAAACCGTATTGGAACTGTGTGCCCAACCGTGTTCTGTGTGAGACGGCCTTTAAGAGAGAACCAAGAACTTGAAAACCGCCATTTAAGCCTTTTTTCGGCTCTTTTTTTTTCTTACACCCCTTTCATAAAACCACCCAAAATTTTAGAACTAGCACACCGAAGAAAGAAATACTGATGAAGAAGACCTTGAATAATACATCTACTACTTCTAAAATAAACATCAAATCAGTGCAAGAAATTTGAAGCTGTGTAATATTTTATCTACCCTACCCCCTAAATTTTGTCGACACTTAAAATTTTCTAAAAAATGCAGAAAATGGGGTGAAAAAATGAAATTCCTTAGATTGACAATTTTTATGACTCGTTCAATGCATATCATAAATATGTATTAAAATATAAAATATTAGGAATATATCTGCAACCGTTTACGAGATATTCAACAAAGTAAAAACCGGAAGTTCCGAAATGTCAAATGTTAGCAGCGAACATCCTTAAGTCAAGTTGTTTTTTTATCGTGGGTTATCTTTTCATAGTCACATTGTCTATCCTCGTTTTATGTTTTATGGTTTTACTCAAGTTTGTTTTCTAGAAGTTTGATTTTCATGTTATTGAACACGCTATAATATTACTTGTTATAAGTTATGTAGCTTTTGTTCATTTATTGACCTTGTATCGCCCTATAGATTCAATGTACACCGTAGACGGTACCATAACAAAAGTTGCGGATAGTGGTAAGTGTATTTTGTATTTTGTATTTTGTATTTTTTTTTTTTTTTTTTTTTTTTTTTTTTTTTTTTTTTTTTTTTTGCCATATTATATTCGTGGGAGCATACGGCAGGCATTCGTTTTGGATGACAATTGTCAAAACTGTTAAAGTCGCTGCATTATCCCCTCTAGTTTTAAAATCAAACAATTTTGAGAAAATAAAATGCATCCAATAGAAAGAATTACTTCGGATCATTCAATATAAGAAAGCGCATGCTGATCTGTTTCGTCGATTTCGAGACAATAAACGACAATACGTTCTAATTTCAGTTTTAAGAGCTACTGTCCCAGTCAATGATAGGTCGAATTATTTTTGTACCCAGTTATTGATTGGCTGTACGAAGTTATTGAAACTGCTAGCGAGTAAATGCCTTCAAGAGCAGTGAACACATTAATGAGAAAGGGGATGGGCCATACCGCGGTTTCGACTATTAAAGTCTCGTCAGTGACCCTTTTGATTTGGCAACATGGAGCCAAGGAGAATTATTGAAATTCTGCAACTTTTAACAGGGTAGTCGATACAAAGACTAGTATAATCTAAATGGGAACAAATATATTAAAAAATGGTTGGAAAATGAATCTTTACCGATAATAAATTTCTGATTTCTCTGAATATCCTCGCTGATCTCAAAGGACCAAAACGAAAATATAACCTGCACTATGGATGATGTACGGGGAGACTTTTAGGGCCGCCACACGGCACAACACCAGCTGCAGTAATAGCAAATAAAAATTAAAACTGAGATCCTTCAAGAGCCTAAATCTGCCTAAATTACCGCAAGTATTACGAAAACACGCCCATGCAATATACAGATATTTTTCACCTGTAAAAATTGAAAATTTCACCACAAAAAAATTGATATTTTTCTTATTTTTGCTCAAAACATAGATTGTGGGTACACGTTAGAATCGCCTCACAAATCTATGGTTTAGAGCAAAATTAAGAAAAAAAGGTATACCCATGCAAACCCCAGTTTTACTATATAAAAGTGGGGTATAAGGGGGTATACATTACACGGACTTGTTTTCCTGATGAATAATAGATAAGTATGTAGACCATATTACATATATCTTCTCGATTTATCTGGGCATTTTGTGAACCTCAGTTACTGCATAAAACTATTAGCAAAAAGTACCAATGCATAGCGAGACAAAAGATGAACTTGTTTCGTAACGAATCCCAGCATTGTGCCATCTGTATCTAAAGAAAACAAGAAGAATATTATGGGATGAAGTTCAAACTTTTTTACAACCGACATCCAAAACATGCCTTCCGGTTGGCCTTCCGTATGCTCCCATGAACACCTTTTGTGGTTTGTCGAGCGTAAGATAGAAGACCGAAGAACATGTGTCGATTTTTTCATTCATCGTTTTTTTCGATTCACCTTATTTGCCTTTGCTAACTGGTAAACACTCGTGTCATTCATGTTCCCTTCTGCACATAGTCTTATGACTTTTATTCGTGTATTATTGATATATATGAGTCACACTTCTAGGAAAAAGCAGGTTGGGGAAAAACCTGATATTAAGATATATTTAATCAATCGCTTAACTAGTTCGTTAATTATAGATATTTTACTCACATTTCTACGGAAAACACCTTTTAGCAAAAACAGAACAAAATATTTTATAATAAGATACAGGTATGTTTAAACTGACTATTACCTGTTCTTTTGTCACATAGCCAAAACTATTTTGATGAACACTTAATGTCAACATTAATCTACACACATGTTATGTTGTAAAACAAATTTATTAAGAATAGGTGATAAAAGATTTTACAAGACAGGATCCCCAAAACTGCAGGAAATAAATGACTCCTCTTGTGCACAGTTTGATTTCCGTCAATACCCCAGCATCTTACTCAATACGATGTTTCAGTCCCTGTGAATATGACGTGAATATGAACGTGCCCTACCTGCATGACGGACATGTCCAAGGCAATTTCTTTCTGATTGTGTCCTTTCCTGGTCGTTGCTTATTTTTACCTACACACATGTTATGTAGTAAAGGTCGGATGGTAGATGGTTCGATTGCAGTTCAAGGACATGATTTTTAAATTTAGATATTTCCAGGAATCTAATATCAATTTACTACCGCTGTTTGTAAGATACACGGGAATGTTACTAGCCGCGACGCGAGAAAACCGGTCTTCGGGGTTTCCGACCAGGTCCGACACAAATCGGTCTGTACAGTCACAGGAGCAGGCTAGATACTTGAAATTTTGGCTATGAGTAGAAGAGGAATTATACTATCCGAGTAGCGAAAACAAAGGCGCTGATCAGCTTCGCGGTTACCGCGAAGCTGATCTGCGCCTTTGTTTTCGCCTAGGCAAAAATCCGGTTTTCTCACGATGCGGCTCAATTACAAAATCCCATCCGTAAAATTGCTTAACCCATATTTGACGAATGGATTTTCCCATCGTTATCATTTGGGTGAGTCCACTTTCATTTTAAGGACATCAGGAGTGTTTTTTAAATTTTATTCAATTCTTCGATTAAAATTCTCTAAGTAAACAGAGTTGCCCCAGATGGGACAGGGGCTATTCTGCTTAAAGTCGCATCAGGGGCTATTCTGTTTGTCTATGTCCCACAAAAGGGACGCCAGGCTTACATGAGTTATATACATCACGTTACCTTTTCTTTAACTTCGTGGATATTATTCTAAATATCTCGCATGTCTGTTGTGATACAAGAAAATTATACTATATTTAAAAGTACAGCTCGCTCATCCATGAAAATTAACCTTTAATTAAACTTTCCGAGAGATCGCAAAATTCCTGGATGTACTCATATTGTCTAGTTTCATTTGCATTACATTAAACGCGTAGCAACCGAATCAGAAAGAGGACATACATGTAGCACGGACGACGCGCAGCTATGTGAGGAATAGATCAACAGTATAAAACAAAGAAAACAAATTAAATATTTGTGAGAAAAAGAGAGAACAAATTAAGAAATTAAATGGAGAAAGAAGATAAAGTGAGAGGACATTCCTTGCTGAGGAAGGTAAGGCTATAAGCATCAGTTATAAAATGTTTCAAGGTCAACAAGCTTTTAAGCATTTCAGCTGAGCATAAATGCTGGCTGTTCATAAATACATGTATTAAGATGACCAGAATCAATTTATATCTGAATTAAAAAGGACAGCCATATTTCCTACTATAGTTAAGCAACATGCATACATTAACAATGAATATTTATATGAAAAAAGGGACATTGTGTGACATATTACAAATGTATGTCTGTATGATTTAGCAATTAATTTAGGAGTGACTACCTAATAAGCTTATTGTGGTAAGTCTTGTCTGTTGCTTCTCATTTCGATGCAAATCTTACAAAACTGATGCATCGCTGATAATGTATTATTAAGTGGTTGTAATAAAGGAACAGATTCAAAATGACAGCTTAACCAGTTGTTAAATGCAGGTGATTTTTTTAATAATTTACGCTATGATTTTCAGATCAACGTATTTTCCTACAAACCGCAAACAGACCACCAGTCGCGGTTTATCCATGCTGTTGGATTGATGATCCTCATGCCACTGAACGTGTTCTTTGATTGGCTCGTCAGTGATCACGTGAACAAGATGGCCGCTGTGACAGACAACGATGTGCAAAGAAACATATCAACCGACATATTGAAACTTGAAGAAATCGGATTTACTTCGAACGTCATCCAGTCAATATTTTTTGAATTTGCCATATTTTCGACTGTTTGTTTTGCAGCACAGTTCTTCGTAACAATGTCAACATGGTACTTCAAGGAAAACAACCAATCGAAATGTCAAGAAATTCTTGTCTGGGGAAATCTCTTTCTGAATGATCTGCCACAGTGCGTAGTTACAACTATCGTCGTGCATGGTACAGGCGATGTCTACATGCCCTACTTCTATAGCACAATGCTTGGCGTCATTGGCAACTACATGGTCTTTGCCGCCCTAAGTCCCAAGGCCACATTTTACTACCCGAATGCGGTGGCATGTCATGGACTTTTAGTGACTATCTGTTTAATTACACAAATTGTGCTTTTCATAAGAGCGATATGATCAAAATGACGTGTTTACAATGCAACCTTCATAATTATGATTAAAACAACTAGACAAATCCATATCAAGATTTTTATATCTTGATATACTAAACGAAACAATGTGTGTTCCAGAAAGCATAGGGCTAGATAAATTTCAACATTTCTTTTCAGAAATAGACTTTTCTGCGGGGTAGCAGAAACTTGTTATTTGTTATTTATGTTTAATCCTTACCAAAATCTCTTTGGAGCCCACACGTTTGACTGAGGTATATTTCTCATTGCATCCCCTCTAATTCGTAGAGTAGTCCATGTTACTTAGCAAACATTGGAAAGCAATCCATATATGAGCCGCCTCGTGAGAAAACCAACAATCTACATATGCGAAAACAAAGACGCAGATCAGCTTCGCGGTAACCACGAAGCTGATCAGCGCCTTTGTTTTCACTACACGGATAGTACACTTCTTCTTCAATCCGAAATTTCACGTTTCTAGCCTGCTTCTGTGCTTGTACAGCTCGGTTTGTGTCGGACCTGTTCGGAAACCACATTGTTAGTTTTAACGAGACGGCTCATATTATGATCAGGCAAAAATGAGTTTCAGTCTTTATATTAAGTCCAGTTCGCATGCGCCAAAAATACACGCATGTAAATATACTCCGGTGTGCAAATTTTACTCGGGGTAAGTAAATGGCGCATGCGAACGCAAATACACACCGGAGTATATTTACATATGGGTAAATTTACTCCTGGGTCTGACCAGATGCAAATTTTATTTTTACAAATACACACGTGTAAATTTACTATTATGTCCTATGCGAACGCAAAGTAAAATTTACCCATGAGTATTTTTATTTCAAGTCAATATTCTGCTTTTAGATAACGAATTTTCACATTTTTTGTTCATAACTGATTATATGACAGTTGCTGAAACTGTGGACATCGTTGCTAAATAAGAGTTTATTGCCATTCATAACATTTTAGATCATATGGAGTGCAAACAGCCACACTATTTCTTCATCATTCTTGGTTAGGATTCTTGGGGCATTTTAACAGTAATTCCTTGTAAAAGGATGAAAAAAGGGAACTGTATAACTGCTAAGATTATGCCTGACCATTACATGATTCCCCTCTGCTGCCAAAGTCTACATGAACACCTTGAAGCAGCCTCTTCTTGTTTTGCAAATACAGAAAACTTAAATGAACAGGTTTTTAATCCAGAAATGATAAATTTTCCTACAAAAATACTCCTGGCGATAAAACCCATGCGAACGCAATTTGAATTTACTCTCAGGTTGATTTGCACACTGGAGTATAAATACACACCGGAGTATATTTACACGCGTGTATTTTTTGCGCATGCGAATTGGACTTTAGTTGTCAAACAGATAATGCAAATGCTGTTAAAATGTGTCCGACTGACTAAAAATAACATTTTATCGGCTTTCATGTTTTTATCAACCTGACAAAACTTGCCTGTCTGGGAATGTGTAATACCATTTATACAATGGGAACGAACCGGTAAGGCTATTTCAATTAATTTAGTGTAAATTTAAAACATTTGTTAAAATTTCAGCCAGTCGGTGTATAAAAAGAAAGTTGTTATAAAGAATTAAGTGTTTTAGGGACTCTAGGAAATGCGCAGACTACAAGATATCTCTTGGCAGAGCATCTCGCCGACTGAACATTTGAATACTATTTGATCGGCCTATTCGGGACACCTATAAAAGTCAGACCGTTAATGCAAACAACCCCGATTTGTTTACTTGGAAGTAGCAAGACAGAGTGGTGTATACACAAAAAAATGCGCGTCGCACATGTAAATTCATTTTAACAAGTTAGTCTCAGAACAACGGCTACAGACTGGTCTTATCTTGTGCTTTTATTCTAGATGTGATTGACAGCATGACTCCTCAACGTCTTCTAATGTGTACTCTTCTGGTTACTTTGACGCCAAAGACGACTGGTATTCTTTTCGCCGCGTGCCAGTCGAATCCATGCTCTTATGGCACTTGTCTAGCCATGAACAATAACTACCATTGTCATTGTTTTGCTGGATATACAGGGAAACAATGCTCACAAGACATAGACGACTGCAGCCCGATAAACCCGTGCAAGTCTGGCACGTGCATTGACCGCGTGAATGGCTTCACGTGCTCATGTCCAACTGGCGTTACTGGTCTACGATGCGACGTTTGTGAAAACAACCATCCCAACTGCACAATTCCCACAAACAAACTGTGTGACTGTAAAGATGTGTATGACTCCGGACAATGGCGAGGGATAGGTGTCTATACCATAAATGGCTTTGGGAAAACGTCAGTCCTTTGTGATCGGACGCCTGATGGTAAGATCTGGACTGTTCTTATGTACCGCCATGATGCCTCGCTTAACTTTACGGATAAAAACTATACTGACTATATCTTTGGATTTGGTAACAAAATGTCCGATTTCTGGGAAGGATTAGACAACATGCATAAGATGACTTCTGACGGTAGGCGATATCAGCTAAGGGTAGACCTGACGGCGGCTAATGGGTCTCATTACTTTGCACTGTACGACGATTTCAGCATCGGTCCGCTCAAAGATTTCACGCTCCACGTTGGGAAATACAGCGGAACGGCCGGCGACTCTCTGTCGGGTCATACTGGGCTCGGATTTACGACTCCTGGCCACGACGTTGATACAAATGTCGGCATCAATTGTGCGGATTATCTTCAAGGTTCTTGGTGGTTTCATGATTGCTATGATTCTTGCCTGACATGTCCTTTTATTGTAGCAAAACCGGGGACCGAAGAGTGTGCATCAATGAGTTGGAACGGTGTTAGATATTGTGAGCCACTTCGTGCGGCAAAAATGATGATTAGGCCTATGTAATGATAAGCATATGGGCTGATTTAAATATCACCACAAAAGCACCATATTCGTAATAAGAAAAAAACACACTTTTAAACACACAAAAAGACGTTATCATTGTGATCAATCTAATATGCATAATCTTGTACTGTACACAGTTTGGAAAATAACAAGTGAAATATTTGCAAACATGCAAACTGTAGCGAACAGTGCTATTCCTGAACTATCCATGTAAGCACGGTCTTATCTGGAATATTTGTTCAAAGAAATTCAAAGATGCATAGTCAATTCTACGATTCTAATGAATAGAAATAAAACTGAGATTCTTTAAGAGCGGTGAGAGTATTAATGAGAAAGGGGATGGGCCATACCGCGGTTTCGGCTACTTAAGCCTCGCCAGTGACCCTATAAGGTGTGGCAACATGGAGCCAAAGGGAATTACTGTAATTTTGCATCCTTCAACAGGGTAATCAATAAACTGACTAGTATAATCCAAATGGGGCCGAATATGATAAAAATAGGTTACACTGCATGAAAACCTCGATTTACGCGAATTTACAAACATATGCAAATATTTGGTAAATTTATGGAATTACATGCGCTAATCATTTACAATGGTTTCTTCATCAAAGTAAATGTATCAAAAATTTACTGGTGCTTGCATATTTATAAAATACTTGGCAAATGTTGAGTCCAAATTTGCTGGGAATTTACATGACATGTAAATGTTGCGATGAATTTGACTTTTATTTTCTTGCGTTGTTTTGCATGTGTAAATATTGACATTTGCAACTATTTTACATATCCTATGTGTGCCTTTAGCTTGCCGCATTTACCGAGGCATGCATATCATTGAAATGTCAATATTTGATATCTGATTTACGTATCTTCCGTAAATGCGAATGTTTGTCTCTTTTGATAACGTTGTTTACATGTCCAAAGACTGGCATTAGCAATCATTTTGCATACCCTATGTGTGCCTTTAGCTTGCCGCATTTACAATGGTATGTATACTATTGGCAATGCCTAAGTTTGATAACTGATTTACGTATCTTCTGTAAACGTAAATATTCGTTTCGTTTGGTTGCGTTTCTGTACATGTTCAAAGACTGGCATTTGCAATCATTTTGCATACCTTATGTGTGCCTTTAGCTTGCCGCATTTACAATGGTATGTATAATATTGGCTATGCCAATATTTGATTACTTATTTACGTATCTTCCGTAAACGTGAATCTTTTTTGCTTTTGATTGCGTTGTTGTATATGTTCAGAGACTGGCATTTACAATCATTTTGCATACCTTATGTATGCCTTTAGCTTGCCGCATTTACAATGGTATGTATAATATTGGTTATGCCAATATTTGATTACTTATTTACGTATCTTCCGTAAACGTTAATCTTTGTTTCTTTTGATTGCGTTGTTGTACATGTTAAAAGACTGGTATTTCCAATCATTTTGCATACCTTACGCATGCCTTTAGCTTGCCGCATTTAAAATGGTATGTATACCTCTAGCTATGTCAATATTTGATGGCTTATTTACGTATCTTCCGCAAACATTAATGTTTGTTTCGTTTGGTTGCGCTGTTGTACATGTTCAAAAACTGACATTAGCAATATTTTGCATACCTTATGTATGCCTTTAGTTTGCAACATTTACAATGGTATGTATAATACTGGCTATGGCAATATTTGATAGCTGATTTACGTATCTTCCGTAAACGTTAATGTTTGTTTTGTTGGTTGTTTTGTTGTACATGTTCAAAGTCTGGCATTAGCATTCGTTTTGCATACTTTGTGTATGCCTTTAGCTTACCGCATTTACAATGATATGTGTATTACTGAGTAAGCCAATATTTACTGCTTCACGTATTAGGCTTCTGTAAACGTGAATGTTTGTTTCGTTTAGTTGTATTGTTTTACATGTTCAAAGACTGGCATTTGCAATCTTTTTGCACCCCTTACGTATACATATATACTGCTGCATTTACAATGGTACATGTATAATTTTTGATATCTAGTAATCGCACTATACCACAGATTGATTTAAACATGTACAGAAATGATATTTTGAAATAACAATACACCGCTTACGCCTTGATCACATAGTGAAGATATCTCTTCAACATACAGCGTTTTACAGAATCAAATCTATGCCACTGACTGTTAATTTTGCGATATCGTTCGAGAAACATTTTAATCGGTCCAGGGTGTGTTTTCAGCATGTGAAAGAACGTGCAATACGTAAATTACATAAGCGTAGTTTGAGGTGTATGCGGGAAATATACAAAAATAATACTCATGCTAGGCCAAATGACACACCGTCATCGGATTGCATGCCTGTTACTGAATATTCTTAAACCACCCTAAAGAAAGGCCGGTATAATTAACGGAGTGGCTATTACCAGTCAACTGTCAGTAGCCAAAAAACGTTAAAATGGCTATTACCAGTCAACTGTCAGTAGCCAAAAAACGTTAAAATGGCTATTACCAGTCAACTAGCACTAGCCAAAAAACGTTAAAATGGCTATTTACAGTCAAGTTAAAAATAATTTTTTACTTAGTATGTGGTTTTGAAAGAAAGGGCAACATTGTATTTCTTTTTCATTTATAGTTCTAACTAATTTTACATGTTTATATATGTGCATAAGAATTTTGCAATTGTAGACTGAGAAAAAAAAAGAAGTTCCTTTAACATGCGAACTTGCTGCAACGTTTATGCATCAAACTTTCTGTAAAAAAATTCATAATATGCGCGCGCGCGTGCTTGCATGTGTGTTGCCAAATTGAAAAAATGCCTAGAAGGCAGGCAGTGTGTCCGATTCGACATCGAATCCGAGATCGCGCTCGACCTACCATTTCCGCATTTTACGTAAGCTTGTTTATGAACATATTTATACGATCATTCTTCCTCTTCCCCTGATCCAAGATCGGTGGTCTTATGTGCACTGCTAAAATAAAGGGTTTGTTGGAATTGATGCTTAAAGTCCCTGTCAACAGCTAAGGTCATGTCGGGACGCTGCCTCTATTTTATGTGACTTTTACCCAACATGATGATGACATACAACAAGTACTTGAAACATAACCATCCTACTAAGCCACAAAAAGTTTATCCGCATGGGTGGTTTGACATGAGCCACTTTTCCTGGGCAGGATCAGACCAGAGTGGTTAACTAGTAATCAGATGGTCAGCCAGTAGTGTATTAGCTTTGCTTGGAGACACAAGCAGCCCATCTATTTCTTTAGGCCCTAATGGGCGGATACCCATATTCCCACCCGACCACCCTTTAGGATAAAGGTGCGGTTAAGATAAGTGATCGTTGCGGCATTACATTAGCTGTTTACCAAGGACGTTTCAACATTGCTGTTATTCAGCAAACTGCCTTCGCTGCAAGAGCTGGTAACCTGTGACTGACTTGGCCGGCTTTTCTGGCTTACATCTCGAGGTTTTTGATGTTTTAGGTTTTGTCACCAAGGTAGTCCATGCAAATAATGTTATCATTTGAAGCAACATGGTGTATCGACCGCCTTCTTTTTGTGAGTCCTTTCCTGATTCTTGTGACACCTTTTCTATAGAGCCGCGTCATAATAAAAGGCCTTCGGGATTTCTGATTAGCTCTGACGCCGGACAGGACAGACACAGCAATGTATGCCGATTTTAGAATCGGGATTATCAGACAATGCATTGTTAATAAATAACAAAACAGGAGCGTTGGCTAAAAGCTGTTTAAAAATGCACTTTTGTTTTGATTAATCGAAAGTTAAATATATTTTCTTGTGGTGCGGCTCAGCTATCATAAAACACAAGAATATCCCTAGAATGTTTTTACAGTACGCCTGTTAGAGCTCTTTTCACAGCTTGGGGCATTTTTATGACAACTTACCTATGAGGTGTATTCGTGTGCGCCAATCTTTGATAAACCGCGACCAACTTTGACTTAAATACACATTTTAAAGATTTAAAATTAGGTGCGCATGCCGCGTATAAAACAATAAATGTATTCTAGTTTTGTTTTGTCTATGAACAGCTGGGGCTGACTCTGGATTGTATGTTGTTGGAGTTATGGCCCTTACAGATGCAAGATAAAGGATTTGTGTGGAAACCCCGAAGACCAGTTTTCTCACGTCGCCGCTCAAATACGAAAAACAAAATCGTAATAAAACTTAGACGGGACGTTCCCATCGGTGTTTCGTTATACCTCCACACCATGCCACGAAAGTGAACGAGGTACCGAATGGAGCGGAGTGAAGATTGGCATCAAACTATGACAAATGCTACGATATATATAGTGAAAAATACAGGTCAGCAATACAGTGGTTGGCAATTGTTTGTGTGGCATCATACGAGCTTCCAGAAGATTATTTTTAAAAAAAAACGCCCGTGTACATGAGATGCGCATCAGATTAATTTGATGGTGAATGAAATATAACATTGGTTTGCTTCTTTCAAACACATGCTACGCTTAAAATGATTCAAAGATATTCGATCCTACTTTCTAAATTATACGAAGTCGTCCTGGTAAGGAGACACATACATGCTATAAGTAAGTGTCCAATTACGAAAAATGAGAGCAGCGAAGACACTATCGATCTGCATATATGTGCTTGAATATAACCAACACAAACCATGCGCGCTTGTTCATATTTCAAGTTATCAAAACATATATAAGTAGCATTAATTGGGAACTGACACTACACATTGTCCTAGATACATGTACATTAACTAGAGAAAAGAACTGCTGATTTCTGCGTTAAGATTTAGTCATGTATACTCTCAAAATTTTAATTCATTCTTTCTCTCATTCTTTGCAATACGATCTGATGCCAATTCGTGATCTAATTGCTGGTAATCCCCAAACGGTCTCAGACGGTACATGGACAGTGTGGTTGGTATAGCAGAACACCCAGATATTAGGTCAGCTGATAACCGTGGTTAGCAATGCATGTACCGTATTCGTTCTAATTAGCGCACAGTGCGCTTAACTTTTCAGAATAATTTTAAGTTAGGGTAACAAAATATCGTTCTAATAAGCGCACACTAAACACGAAAAGTAACACATAAATTGCTTAAGTTAACATGTCAAAAATACCGAAAAGGATGTCATTAAAGTGCCACAATCGTTGCAAAATAGTGTTAGATCAACTAAGGTAAAATTTTAATGCCGCTAAAATGGTATTGATGTATAAAATTGGTATAAAATGACAATTTGTAAGTCGAGCACTTTGCGCTTATGCACATGATTTTCGGAAACGACCAGGGTGTGCGCTTATTGGAGCATGTGCGCTAATTAGAACGAATACGGTATTCAAACGATAAACATTAATTCGAATTTCAGCCTGGCCGTCATCTGACTTGAGTTTAGCCGAAACCCATGAGGACAGGGTTCCGTCATTGGAGGCTGAATTAATTTGTCAAATTATCTTAAACAGCAGTCACACATTAGCGTATAAGTGAAACGCGCGCCGGGCGTGTTGAAAAATTGCAAACTGATTCCACATACACCAGACACACGTCAGAGACACGTTCGAAACGCGTTACGAGTACGTTGTGTACGCTTGGTGTACTTCCGCGCGCGTCGCTGTATGTCGCTAAAAATCATCGCGCGTTTCGTGCACGTTTGGGATCAAAAAAATTTTAAACATGCTTAAAAATTTTCTAGAAGCTCGGCGTGTCCCGGGCGTGTGACTTATACGTTTCGAATAAGTTCCACGCGCGCTACAGGCGCGTTGAATACGCTTCGAACGCGTTTGGCGCACGTTTGAGGCACGCCAGTGTACGCTCCACGCGCGTCCTGATTTTATGAGATATTGCTTCAGTAGCGTGCCCCAAGCGTGTGTGCGGCGCGCGTTGAACGTTCGCTGCGCGTCCACAGCGTGTGCTTAGCGTGTCTGGGACGTAAGACAAACGTACTCTAAAACTTAAATAAAAATTCAAGTCTGACTGTAAATAGCCATTTTAACGTTTTTTGGCTAGTGACAGTTGACTGGTAATAGCCATTTTAACGTTTTTTGGCTACTGCCAGTTGACTGTAAATAGCCATTTTAACGTTTTTTGGCTACTGACAGTTGACTGGTAATAGCCATTTTAACGTTTTTTGGCTACTGACAGTTGACTGTAAATAGACTCTTCCTATAATTAAACATAAATTGATCGTATACGTATTTTTCTTGCTATTGTTGTCACATATACAGTGTCAGTTTTGCTTTTGTTTAGCACGTATTGGTAATGCAGTGGCTTTTAAATGTACAAAACCAAAAATCGTGCATACATATAGCTGATATAATTACTTCATTTTCATTTAGGTGGCGTACGGTTCGGATAATATGTCCGTGCAATGAATACCCAATTAAACCCCACTTTTATACAGTAAAACTGAGGTATGCAGGGATATACACATTTTTTCTTATCTTTGGTCCAAAACATAGACTGTGGAGCCGCCTAGGCGAGGCGGTTTTAAAGTGTACCCATGATCTATGATTTGAGCAATAATATAATAATATAAGTTTTTCTGATGCTATTTTAAATTTTTACAGCTGAAAAAAAAATCTGTATATTGCATGGACACGTTTTCGTAATGCGAAAAATCAATTGCTACAAACACGTAACAGAAATTATACACAACTAAAATGTACTGAAATACAATATTGGTCGCTGAAATATTGCACAATTGGCCATTGATACTTTAACCGTGTTTAAAGCTGACAAACTACTGTATATGTAAAAGCCGACTGGCTTACTGTGGGGAACTGGACGCTCGGTCGGCAAACATGCTGTGAAACCAGCTTAAGGTGCAATATTACAGTTCCTGTGATAACCGTGAGAACACTCGGACTCCGATTCAAGAGGTCATGGGCTCGATTCCCACCGTGACGGCACCCTGTTGACTCCCCACAGCACTGGTTTATACCCAAGAAGCGGTGACTCCGTCCCGAGAAATGACTGGAAATTGTTGACTGGAACATTAAACCTCAGTACAAACAAAACCATTTGTTTTTACATAACGATAACAAGTGTAACAGAAATGCGTTTTCTATTGTGTTTGGAATAAAACACTGACTTTTCCAGTAAAAAAACCGAATGTCTTATAGTGCGGAATACCAGTTCAGAGACCATCCCGTGAAACCAGCTTAAGGTGCAATATAACAGATTGTTCGAATTATTTGATGAATATTCATTTCTGGCATCGCCCGTGGTATTTAAATTCAGGTTTCATGTTCGGTGTTCGCATTGGACGGTGATAGAGTTGTATATGTAATGATAGTCTTATCATAATTATTAGTTTCGTGATTAGACCATATTTAATCATATGATATTCTGTTCGACAAATTATTATACACTTTCGAGTCTGTTGTGTGACCAGAACCGATTACAGTTTTTCTCATAATAAGGATCAAAACGAAACATTCGTTCTCCCTCCACATTTAATTAAACAGATTTGCAGACAACATATGGGGTTCAGTCAGATAATTAATCAAAGGTGCCGGGGAATGATAAGCTACATGTATGACGTCTCAGTCATAATTTATTGATATACAAGCAAACACAATTTACATAAATCAACTTTTTGGCAACACGAATAAATACAGTTTCAAAGAGTCCTGTCAACCAAATACCTAACATGCATTTTGCTTACAAATGTCTTCATTGCAGCAAATATTACACTCTATGCAGTCTTGGTGAGCTACTTGGTAACTTGATTGCGTAAAAATTTCGAAAACAAAAAATGTTACAATGTTGCATTTTATATAATTATAGTTTTTATTTTCGCCAAAGAAACATCCAAAATAATATAGTTAGAACAGATTGTTTTCAAATTAAATATAACTGCATCTTATTTTAAATCTACCGATAACAATCCTAAATACTAAACAACGGCAACAACAAATTTTAAAACGAAACTTTACAGTTATTATACTCAAAAGTTATAAGCACGCCCCTATTTTTCATTGAATATTGCTAACCGAATATTTTTCGACTATGCCTGAACTTTTTTTGCAGAAAGTGCATTTCCAAGAGTTAGAATATTAATTTTCCTTAGTTGAAAGTGAACGAATCACGGAATATATCTGTGTGCAGCGGACCGTGGTCAAATGTGCTGTGCTGTCTTGCATAAATTACGGTACATTGTTTACGGCATTAAATATCGAACAATTCTGAATGCATTTTATTTGGCTTTAATTAACACAAAAGACACAATTTCTTTTCTAAACTACCGGTCCCGCTGAATCGTAAGCAATCGTACGATTGTCTAATCATAAGATTATTGATAAGACTGCGAATGCATTTGTAAAATGTTTTCCGTCGTATTGCGATCGTAAGCGCAGTGGGACTGGAACTTAAAGTACCGTTCCCACGGAATCGTAAGCAATCGTACCATTGTTAAGTCACCAGTTTTGTGGTAAGACTGCGCATGCAAATTATGTAGAATGTTTTCGAACGTGTTTATGCTTTCTTCATCTGCACATCGGGTCCAAAGAAATGACCCCCACAATCGTAAAGCGATCTTAAGCAGTGGGACAGGCACTTGGGCAAATAATGACCTAAAAAAATCAGGTTTTCGGTTAGGAATTTTGTTTTAAAAGCCGCTTGTCGCTACAATGTAAATCATTGGTACAGAATTCGCACAGCCCATGAAGAATTCAATGCGTCACATACAGACGTCGCGTCAGATGTTCAGGCACAACTTGCGATTTTTCACGGCTCTTGGTGCTACATGTTAAATACTGCCATTTCTTTTTTATTTATTTATTTATTTTTTTTATTTATTTTATTTTTTTTTTTTTTGAAGTAGCCTGGTAGCGGTATGCAAAATATATCAAAATAAAGACCTTGAAACCAGCTTCTAGACCATGTGCAGGTTTGATGTGTTTTATGACCTATTAATGAATACCAGTTCTTCACAGATGAATAAGTGCCAATTGTTCGCGTGAAATTTGCGATTTGTGATTATTGCAGGTTTTCGGTAATAATAATAATAATAATAATAATAATAATAATAATGATAACATATTAAGCAAAATTCTTCTCTCACATATTGTCCTCTATATATGTAGTTAGGTTGCCTGTAAACATGCATACATGCATATAAACATACTTATAAACATAACATGTATACATATTTTCAATAAAGTATATACTTAATACACTGAAGAGCTTTTAAAAACGAAAACACCTGAGAAAAAAAAAAAAAAAAAAAAAAAAAAAAAAAAAAAAAAAAAAAAAAAAGGTGAAAGGGGTCGGTAACTGTATTCCACTTCTATTTTTACATGAAACCGGCATTTTTAAAGTCACTGACCATACACAGCAATGAAAAGCCATTCTACACGATTTGCCATGTGGCGTTTAGTTGAATTAATGAAGAAAACTATTTTACCATTTCGCACGAAGCTTGTAGTTATTCATATATAAAAAACAGTTTAGTTTTAGTTTTGTCTCATTTTGACCATCCTACGGGTCTTTGAAAATGAATTATCCGGCACAATTGGATTTTTACAAACTTGATGACGTATATGTGACGTCACGTGACCTCAAATTTGCCATCTTTTAACTATACGGCACTGCTGCAGTCTCTCCCATGCTATATTGACAACCGGCGGTCTGATAAACCAAACTTTGCACGCCAATGCATTAATGTCTCTACAGATTCAACGTAAATACGCTATATTAGGTCGATTACGTCGACTGTGACCATTTAGACAAGCTAGCATCATTGCCAGACAATCAGTGCAAGTGGAAAAACTTATGTTTTCAATGAGATAGCAATGTTGTTTTTTTGTGCATGGCAAGGGGCAAATTGTTGTCGTGCTCGATATTATTTGCAGTTTTCGATTTTAGTGGAATAGCTATATCTAGGACTGTTAAGTCACATTACAAATTATTTTGATACGAAATTCACAACATAGTTTGCAAACAAACGAATGCTTATATTGTGTCAAAATTTATTAAATCGATTTTTTATAAATATGAAAAAACATTTGAATTACAACTTTTGCGTTTTCAAAGCTCTTCGGTGTAATTATGTCAGTCTGATCGTGACTGTTTAGCATTTAATGTTTGTTTGTTTAAATTGATGCTAGACATCCCAGTCAACAGCTATGATCATGTAGGGACGTGGTCTTCATTTTATGGGACTCCTATCCACAAAATTAGAATGTACAAAACGTGCCTCAATCTAACCACCCACAGAAAAAGGTACAAGTAGGCAACGATCAGGAAAAGGCGCAATCAGAAAAAAAGATTCCCACTCCAAAAACCGAGGTGGGGGAAAAAACTAAATTAACAAGCCAGTAAGACATATATGTATGGATTAACTTGAGCAAGCTCCGCCTGGGCAGTTAACCAGTAATCCGATGGTCAGTCAGTAGCGTACATGTATATGCTTTCACTGAAGACACAAACAGCCCATCTATTTCTTTAGGCCTCAAAAGGCGGCAGACATATTCCCACCATATATTGTGCCGGACGCGGCTTTCACTTTACCAGTAAATGTGGCGGATATGCGGGATAACAGCTAAGAGAGTTTCGTTTAACTCCCTACAGTACTGGTAAATACCTAGGGAGCAATGTCTCCGTCCCGACATGACTGAAAAAATGTTGACTGGGACGTTAAACCTCAATACAAACAAACAATTAAACCGGGATGAACCAGGCAGTGATAACAAGGCTCCATGTACATCATGTTTCATGAAATGCTTTTGTTGGACCTGGACGGAAGATCAGATATATGTTTTCAGTAGGATGGCTTGAGTCTGTGCATAATTATATAGAACGTTCCCGCATCTTACTTTGTACTTTGTAGTGATGCTGTACACGACCTGTACATCTGTACATGATGTGTGCTCGCGCGCTTGTGCGAGTATTACAGATTCGACTTAATCGTCGTGGCCTGACCCTGATGGTACCTGATTGTAAAAGGATACTAAATATTAGGTTTTTGATGCAATCTGAAGGAAAATATAAACATTAGCATCTAATAAAACAAAATTTAAGGCGTATCAAGATGTGGGTATTCAATCCGATAATGTTAGGGAATTGTCCGTTTTTCTAATAAATAAATGAATAAATTTATTTAAAAGGATTGTATGTATAGCGTCTCAAAAGACCGCCTTTTAAGATAAAATACATTCCAGCTTCATTTGATTGATGTAGGCGCTAATTAACCAATTAGCTATGCAATAACCTATGCGTCTGGAATCATTCTTTTGATGTGCGCGGAACACATGTGCCTAAACACGCCCGCCTCTTATCTTATCGTATGCTATTCATAAAAGGATTTGGGTAGCTTCAGAGAGGATTGACAACATTTCTTGGAAAACATTTATAACAAACTGTAAGTTTTCGGGAAATATTCGTTATTCGTAGCGTTGAAGCATCATCCGCGTGAAAAAAAAAATCCGCGTGAAAAAAAAAAAAAAAAAAAAAAAAAAAAAAAAAAAAAAAAAACTATTGTAACATCGGTGCTAAATTCGTTGTGGAACATTTATTCATTATTATGTAGAATTAACATTATGACTCTGCATCTCGGGGTAATGACATTTTGACAATAGTGAACAAAATTTAACCACCGTTTAGTTCAAACTGTCGAGCATCTTTTAAGTGTAACACGTTTTCGTTTTCATAGTGTTGTCTGTATAACGATCGGTTAGCTGGGATAATTTTTATGAAACAAAAGCGTTATTTAATATTTAACATAAATGTCTAGCAAAATTTTGTGTCGACAGGATAGTAATTGACATTATATATGTACGATTCTTCAATGATTTTTGTTACATTTTATTTTCCACAAAACTCGCAATTTTCTAAAAATCACATCCAACATGCTATCGAAATACAATTTAGTTTAATTGCAACTACGTGTAATATTCCAAGTTAATATGTGGGCAATTGCACTCCAATAGGCTCCTTTTTTATTAAAAATAATAATTTCATAACTATAAGTCAGTTACATATGAAATTCGAGAGCTGTAAGTTCGAATATTTCAACAAAATAAAGCGATAAACCGCACAGGAACGAGTTTCTTTAATAAACCGAAATGCATGTATTGATAAGGACTTGCGTAAAAAAACACCATTTCTAATTTATGGCTTGAAGAGGCTACATATTGTTTTGCTAACTCAATGATTTAGTTAACTGTACACCAAAAGGATATTAACTAGTCATGGACTTTGGTGGCGACAATGTGTTCTGCGGTTTGAAGCACTGGATCGACAATCATGACAGTTAATGGATCTAAGGAGAGAAAAGATGTAATTTGACCAAAATCAATCGCAGGTTCGACCCCTGGCTTCTCCAGTCCGTCGGATGGGTCTATAAACCGATGTCCCGTCTGCATATTACCTTAGCTGTTGGTGGGACGTTAAACCCCAATCAAACAACCAAACCTACCAGAAAGCATACCCCACTACCAGATCAAATCACAATAACCCCAATATGCTTACCAACCTATGCAAATATATTGCAAATATTACCCTATCATACAACAGCAAATATACTACGTAAATATATTTGTATGCAGTCTGCACATACGTTAGCAAACATGAATATTATATTTATATTTGACACCTGCAAACGTGGTCTCATTTTTAGCTCACCTGAGCCGTCAGGCTCACAAGGTGAGCTTATAGGATGGCCATGATCCGGCGTCCGTCCGTCCGTCCGTCCGTCGTCCGTCCGTCCGTCGTCCGTCGTCCGTCGTCCACCATTTTCAAAGATCTTCTTCTCTGAAACAGCTTGGCCAATCAAAGCCAAATTTTACATGAAGCATCTATGGGAAGGGGGAACCAATGTATATATAAATAATCAAGGTCACATGACCAAGATGGCCGCCATGCCCATATATGGTAAAAACCCTTCAAAAATCTTCTTCTCCAGAACCACTGGACCGATTTCAACGAAACTTGGCATGAAGCATTGATGGCTCAAGCACTACAATGTGTATATAAATCGTGACCCTGTGATGACCTTGACCTATTTTACGGCAAGGTCAACATAGGTCGCCAATGCGTTTGAATGGGGAAAAATTTTAAAATGTCATTTCAAGTGAAAATCTTGCAGGAAATGAGCAGTAGGACTGAATATTGATGATTCTGAAAAAAATTAGACCCCAGGGGCTCATGTGCCCCCACCCCGGGGCAATATACCTGTACATTACCATAATATTCAAACATCATCTCCTCTGAAACCGCTTGGCCAATCAAAGCCAAATTTTATGTGAAGCATCAATAGGAAGGGGGAACCAATGTGTATATAAGAAATCCAGGTCACATGACCAAGATGGCCGCCATGCCCATATATGGTAAAAACCCTTCAAAAATCTTCTTCTCCAGAACCAGTGGACCGATTTCAACGAAACTTGGCATGAAGCATCGATGGCTCAAGCACTACAATGTATATATAAATCGTGACCCTTTGATGACCTTGACCTATTTTACGGCAAGGTCAACATAGGTCGCCAATGCGTTTGAATGGGGAAAAATTTTAAAATGTCATTTCAAGTGAAAATCTTGCAGGAAATGAGCAGTAGGACTGAATATTGATGATTCTGAAAAAAATTTGACCCCAGGGGCTCATGTGCCCCCACCCCGGGGCAATATACCTGTACATTACCATAATATTCAAACATCATCTCCTCTGAAACCGCTTGGCCAATCAAAGCCAAATTTTATGTGAAGCATCAATAGGAAGGGGGAACCAATGTGTATATAAGAAATCCAGGTCACATGACCAAGATGGCCGCCATGCCCATATATGGTAAAAACCCTTCAAAAATCTTCTTCTCCAGAACCAGTGGACCGATTTCAACCAAACTTGGCATGAAGCATCGATGGCTCAAGCACTACAATGTGTATATAAATCGTGACCCTGTGATGGTCTTGACCTATTTAAAGGCCAGGTCAACATAGGTCGCCAATGCGTTTGAATGGGGAAAAATTTTAAAATGTCATTTCAAGTGAAAATCTTGCAGGAAATGGGTAGTAGGACTGAATATTGATGATTCTGAAAAAAATTTGACCCCAGGGGCTCATGTGCCCCCACCCCGGGGCATTATACCTGTACATTACCATAATATTCAAACATCATCTCCTCTGAAACCGCTTGGCCAATCAAAGCCAAATTTTATGTGAAGCATCAATAGGAAGGGGGAACCAATGTGTATATAAGAAATCCAGGTCACATGACCAAGATGGCCGCCATGCCCATACATGGTAAAAACCCTTCAAAAAACTTCTTCTCCAGAACCGATGGACCGATTTCAACAAAACTTGGCATGAAGCATCGATGGCTCAAGCACTACAATGTGTATATAAATCCTGACCCTGTGATGACCTTGAGCTATTTTACGGCAAGGTCAACATAGGTCACCAATGCATTTGAATAGGGAAAACTTCAAAATGTCATTTAAAGTGAAAGTGTTGCAGGAAATGGGAAGAAGGACTGAATATTAATGATTCTGAAAAACAAATGGACCCCAGGGGCTCATGTGCCCCCACCCCGGGGCAATATACATGTATATTGCCATAATATTCAAACGTCTTCTCCTCTGAAACCGCTTGGCCAATCAAAGCCAAATTTTATGTGAAGCATCTATAGAGTGGGGGAATCAATGTATATATAAATAATCTAGGTCACATGACAAAGATGGCCACCATGCCCATATATGGTAAAAACACCATCAAAAATCTTCTTCTCTGAAACCAATAGACTGATTTCAAGGAAACTTGGCGTGAAGCATCGATGGCTAAAGTACTCCAATGTATATATAAATCATGACCCTGTGATGACCTTGACCAAGTTTATGGCAAGGCCAACATGGGTTGCCTATGCATTTGAATTGGGAAAACTGTTAAAATGTCATTTGAAGGGAAAGGCCAGCAGGAAATTGGCAAATGGACAGAATATTGAAGATTCTAAAAAAAGAAAATGCCCCAAGGGCTTCATCTGCCCCTGCACTGGAGTTAAATACGATAATATTCAAACATGTTTATGGGTATATGCAGCAGATCTCAGGTGAGCGTTTACAGGACCATTGGTCCTCTGGTTGTATTTGCCACATGTTTGCATATGTTTGAAAGATAAAAAGATCTCATTTCTGCAGCCTTTACATAGATATGCAAATCTAATTCAAGAATAATATGCGCGCATGTTTACATGATTCTGAATTGAGATTGGCATACTTATATTTTTCTTATATTTGCTGCATGTACCATTCATGTTGAAAAATAGATATTTGAAATCAATTTACTGTACAATTTGAATTACAGTAAACAAGTCATTTAAAAGGATTACATTTGCATGGCAAATTTTTAATTTGATTTACATTTGCATAGCGTATTCAAAATGACTGCTCGTGTTTTTATTTGCATTAGTCGGTAAAATGCTACATGCAGATTAATATTTACATACGTAGTAAAGGTTAACATGAACGGGGAATAGCATGCTATGCAAATATTTGGTAAAACGTTTAAAGTAAACAATAAAATTTGGCAAAATATTTACGTACTGCACGGTAAGGGTTTGAATCTTTTAATGCATTTAACATATGCACAGGTCGCTCACAATTACGTAAATGCGGCAAGCTAAATGTGCGCCACCATCCGTATACTTGTGTAAACACAGACATTTTCCATAGGCAAATGTAATGCGCATGAACTTCAAATGAAGTCAAATATGAAGCAAGCCTTAGTAAATTCTGGCATTTCAGTATGTTTGCAACACTTTTACTATGGTGCCTAAATCGGCTTTTTCATGCAGTGTTAGAAAATGAATCTAAACCGAAAATAATTTTCTGATTTCTCAGAATACCCTCACTGATCCTCACTGATCTCAAAGGACCAAAAGGAAAATATTATTTGCACTACGGAAGCACACATTTTCAGAATTATCTATTCTTTTGTTTGAGGCTGAATTCGATAATTTTAAACAGAAATCAACTCATGAGTCCTAAAAAGTGCCACAAAAAGTTTGAAAATCGGTTCTCTAATTGAAATAATTATGCCCAAAAATCATTTTGAATAGGCATTTTGCATGTGCAAGGGAGGTAATCCAAACACCTTCGACGGCAGATTCAGACGAAACACAGCTGTAACTAATTGAAGGCCAGCAAGCAGCTACATTGATTGGTTTAGGCCTTCATCATATTTGTATCAAGGCTACATTCAGTTAAAGTACTACTGTCCATACACCATCTTTCAGAAACTGTGTTTCTGAAAAGAGAGATTTTGAAAGACGCAGTTTCTGAAAGATGGTGTATGGACAGTAAGCAGTTTTATTGGCAGGGCAGAAAGTTAAGGGAATAATACAATTTAACTTTAAACTCAAAACCAGACACCGGAAGAGAAAGAAATGACCATACACTGAGACATGATTAGTATGAACCCTCGACCATTATCGGCCCTCTATCGGGCATGACAATGGAGTCTCGGGTTGATACTGCGGACGATAACCAAAATGCCCATGTGATAATCTTTAATTATTGCATAATTTCCAGTGCCACACGATATTTAAAGTCATATATTAATGAAATTAATGTATTAATAAAAAAAATCTCGTGCGCGCGTGCTGTTAATACATGGCTTTTATTTATGCTCGTAACCGAGCGCCACGCAAACACGTGCTAATAATGAGTAACTGATGTCCGCAAGGTTGAAAACTTTTACGCGTATGAAAATGTGATGAAGCTATAAAATAAAGTGCACAATTATCTTTTTTTGTTTGTGCAGATTTTATGCAATAATAGCGATCAAAAATAAGAGCTGTCGCAGGACAGCGTAGCTCGCCTGACTTGTGCTTTGTCACTAAACTTATCAAAATCTATGACCCATGACCTTGACCTCAAGGTCGCTCAGGTGGGTTGTGATGGTACAGCATACAATTTCAGACCAATATCCACACACATGCAAAGTTTCAACTTGATCCATCAACATAGAGATATATAGATTTCAAAAATCTTCAACCCAAAACTTTAACCAAAAATTTCTAAAGCCATGACCTTGACCTTAAGTTCACCCAGGGTGGGTCATAATGCTACAGCATAAAACTTCAGACCAATATCTACCAACACGCAAAGTATCAACTTGATCCATCATGATCTACATGTTCAAGAGATATAGACTTCTAAAAACTTTAACCGAAAAAACTTTAACAAAATAATTCTAAGTCTGTGACCTTGACCTCAAGGTCACTCAGGGTGGGTCATGATGGTACTGCATAAAACTTCAGACCAATATCTACCAACATGCAAAGTATCAACTTGATCCATCAACATGTTCAAGAGATATAGACTTCTAAAAACTTTAATGAAAAAGTCACTAGAGCACAAAATATAGGTCAAGGTCACTAGATCGATGTAGGTGCAAAGTCGGGACATCGAGGAGAAGCCATATGCAAGGTTTGATGGTTGTAGGCTTTATAGTTGATGAGATATTAAGGGTTGGCTTAAAAAATGACAAAGTCACTGGAGCACGAAATATAGGTCAAGGTCAGTAGGTCAATGTGGGTGCCGAGTCGGGACATCGAGGAGAAGCCATATGCAAGGTTTGATGGTTGTAGGCTTTATAGTTGATGAGATATTAAGGGTTGGCTTCAAAAATGACAAAGTCACTAGAGCACGAAATATAGGTCAAGGTCACTAGGTGAATGTGGATGCCGAATCGGGACATCAAGGATAAGTCATATGCAAGGTTTGATGGTTTTAGGCTTTATAGTTGATGGCATATTAAGAGTTGGCTTCAAAAATGACAAAGTCACTAGAGCATGAAATATAGGGCAATGTCACTAGATCAATGTGGGTGCAAAGTCGGGACATCAAGGAGAAGCCATATGCAAGGTTTAATGGTTGTAGGCTTTATAATTGATAAGATATTTAGGGTTGGCTTAAAAAATGACAAAGTCACTGGAGCATGAAATATAGGTCAAGGTCAGTAGGTCAATGTGGGTGCCGAGTCGGGACATCGAGGAGAAGTCTTATGTAAGGTTTGACAGTTCTAGGCTTTACAGTTGATGAGAAACTAACACAGCATCTAAGCATTGTACAAAGGTGTTATAGATATTGACCTCTAGCCCCGCCCCCAGGCATGACCCCACGGGTCCCTTCACACTAAATCACAGAGGACCCTCATATGTAGCAATGTTCCAAATATGAATGATTTCTGGTCAGTGACTATCAAGATATAACAATTTTAAAAACTTTAACCGAAAGCGTGACGCGGACGCGGACGTAAACGTACACGTAAACGTAAACGGGGACGACCGAGGTGACTACAATAGCTCTATGCACTTCGTGCAGGCGATTTTGCCATTCATTAATATTTACATTTTTACTACAATCGCCTTAAATGAAGGTATCTTTCTCGATGTTCTTCATTCCTCGATGAAAAAACATTAAGTCATGTGATCCAGAGGCCACGCCTATGGGCGGGGCGACGTCAAAGCCAGCCAGTGACGTTATTTGTTTACTGTTGTTTGCGTGACGTCGGTCACGTATCGCAATGACGTTAAGCACGAAAATTTGACGTTTTTGGCTGTTCCAAAAATCCGTTAAGTCGGATTTAATGTTAAATAATCTGAAAATGAGGGATGATATGTGCAAATAAAAATCCGATACTTGATTGATAATATAAAATGTAAATATAAGTATTGAAATTCAGATTTTAGCTTTCACTGTATGATGGAAAACATTAGCTGTTTTAATCTCTCCGAGAAGCCCTTCGGGCTTCACAGACATTAAAACAGCCTAATGTTTTTCATCATCCAGTGAAAGCTAAAATCTGAATTTCAATCCTTAAAAATTCGCTAGGGCCCTAGCGAATATTAATGAATGGAAAATCATATTTGATCCCTATATTATTATACAGATTCAAAATATGCAACAACATATTTGATATCCAGTCTATATATACTTATGAGACACTTTAGATTTGAAATTATACATGTATCACAGATTTACAAAATGTACTTCAAATGTGCTGTACCGGCCTCGGTAGCTCAGTAGGTAAAGTGTCCGCTCCGAGATCGGGAGGTACCGGGTTCGATCCCGGGCTGCGACATACCAAAGTCGTTAACATTGGTACTAGTTGCTCCCCGCTTGGCACTCGGATTTTCGGGGTAGGGCTAGGACTGGTCGCTCCTGTGTCAGTATAATGTGACTGGTGTGGTATCGGGTAAAAGTGCCTGGGATCTGATACCACAGTGAGGCTGCACTATAAAAGTGAGCATTGAGCTCCCTATCACAACCAGCCACCGTCGTGATATGACAGATAATGTTGAAAGCAACGTTAAACCCGAAAAAAAATATATAGAGGATATTTGCTTTTTTGAGGTGAAGACCAAATATATTTCATCGAGTGAGTTGACTTGAAAACATCAGAAATTTTCACGAGTGCGCAGCACGAGTGAAAATTTTTATGTTTTCAACTCACGAGATGAAATATATTTGGTATTCACCGAAAAAAAGGCAAATTTTCTTTTTATTTTATACAATACACGGGCATTTTCCAATCAAAAGGCAGGCGGGGAAAATGCAAAAACCAAAAATACTTTGAATACACAAATAATTTTGGTACCACATTGTTCCTTACGTTCTAACTAAGAAAATGAATACCCACACTTCATGTTTTCGTTCATAAATAACGGAGTTATAGGCGTTTGAATTTCTGAAGTGAGACACATTTAATGACGTCAATTCTAACACACCTCGCCTATATAGCCAATGGTAAAAAAACGGGTTATATAGTGCAACAATTTCACTGGGCGAATAAGCGTGACGTTACTTTGCGGCATTTGTGACGTCAGCTATCCCACAAAGCAGCGTTAGACGGTGAAACATCGTTTTAGCGCATAACAAACGTAATAAAAGTGTGTAAATACCAGCATTACAGTCAAATATTTGGCGGGATATCTGCAATGCAATGGCGGAAAGCTGAACGATATCGACGGTTTCAGCAACATTTATTCCGTTTATTGTGTGTTAGAATCGAAATAGATCAGCTCAAGTGCGTGAATTGTTGAGTAATAATTCACTGTTTGGAGGTCAGTTGTAAGAAGATAAATCACTCGCGCTACGCGCTCGTGATTTGATCTTCTTTACAACTGACCTCCAAACAGTGAATTATTACTCAACAATTCACTGCTAGAGCTGATCTATTTCTTAAGTAAATGGAAACGTCAGAAGTAATCAAAAAAATCTGACGTCATTACAGTGAAGATATAGGCTGATATCAGTCACATGTGACTTTTGATATCAGTGAGATTTGATATCAGTGAAATTTCATATCAATGAAAATACCAATTTTATCAAGTTTTGATATACATTGGGTTTCACTGTAAAGTATAAAATAAATATTTATTCTTTCTTTCCGTCTTTAAAACTTTAAGGTTCACTTATACACTGAGCGCATATATAATTGAACAGGGCTGGAATCTTGTTGTTAATCGACCACCGACTTACAGTCGTACTTGATTGGACGAGACAGTTCCGATTGGGTCACACTAAATATCGCATGCCGGCTCGGATATGAAAACTCACGTTGAACCGGGCTGCCAGAGTCTTTTCGGTCTTTGGTTATCGCCGTGGGTTTATACGTCGTCATACAGTGAAAATAGTGCTGAGAGATCGCAAGCGTTTTGAAAACGCTTATACTTGTAGTATATATAATTATGCATTTATTTTCAAACATGGCGTCTAAAGAGTTCAAATATAATGGTCAAATACAGGTTTATAAAACCGGTTTAAGCCCGCCAGTAACTTTGTGTACTGATCGTTCCAAGTCGATACTTCTGTGGTGGTTCTTTTTGTTTTATGTCTTGGTGTATAAATTTTTTTTGTGCTGTTTGCGCCTTATGTATGTTTTCATATTTTTAGTTAAGTTAAGGTAACTGAGTGGCCACCTATTGGGAAAATAGCTGCTCATTCGGCTTACGATATGTTTCATGGTATAAGTACCTGATTGTTAGTTTGGTTTTTTCCCACGTCGGTTTTTGGAGTGGGAATCTTTTTCTGATTGCGCCTTTTCCTGATCTTTGCCTACTTGTACCTCTTTATAGAAGCCTGAAACAGGGGCAAAGAATTCATACGTACAACCGAACCGTACGTACGCTCGTATATATAATCAGCATATATATTTCATTAAATTGCATGTTGAAAACATTTCCTGGCCATCAATGTACTTTATTTTCAGCTTTCCAAGAAACCAAAAAGGCCTTGAATAAATAATTGGTGTTAAAATGTCACCTTGACATTTAATTTTGTCTAGACTGATAATTACAGCTATAAACGTGGAATCTGTGGTTTGCGTTCAATTGCGTTTCACTCTTTCAACTGAAAACATCCTTGCCATCTACAGCAGCGTGTGTAAACGGGTGAGTATTTCTAACTTGAAATATTTATTTATCTATTTAATTATTTGTAGCCGGTCGGCATCTGCCTACACAAATCTCTCTCTCTCTCTCTCTCTCTCTCTCTCTCTCTCTCTCTCTCTCTCTCTCTCTCTCAAGTAAGAGCCATTATTTATGGTGTTAAGCTTTGAGCTATTCATAAATATATATCTGACAAATAAAAGCCAAGTGAAATTTTGATTTGCACAGTAAAATTGTCTTTTTTTTGTTGTTGTTATATTTACATTTTTATTGTAATCGCCTTAGATGAAAGTATATTTTCTGATGTTCTTCATTTCCCCCCCCCCAAAAAAAAAACATTATGTCACGTGATATAGACGCCACGCCTGTGGGCGGGGCGACGTCAAAACCCATCCAGTGATGTTTGTTTACTCTTCTTGTCGTGACGTTGGTCGCGTATCGCCATGACGTTAGGCGCGATTTGACGTTTTGGCAGTTCCAAAATTACGTTAAGTCGAATTTAATGTCAAATAATATGAAAATGAACGGTGATATGCGCAATTAAAAATCTGATACTTAATTGATAATATAAAATGTAAATATAAGTATTGAACTTCAGATTTTAGCTTTCACTGGATGATGAAAAACAGCTGTTTTTCATCATCCAGTGAAAGCTAAAATCTGAATTTCAATCCTTAAATGTAAATCGCAATTTGAGAGAAACAGCAAAGTGGTGTGTGTTGATCAGTAATGATATATTTTTCCATGCCCCTTGGCATTGCGGGCGATTTCGATTTACATTGATATTGTTTGCTATTTTGCTTGCGAATAAGTGACAAATGAAAACAATTCGGCAATCATCGCTTCATCCGTAAAGGTGTTTGCAAGGTGTTCGCATTATTTGCAACGGCATTTATAAGCGTTCATAACATTCGTAAGCCATTTTCAAGAATTCGGCAGTGTGGTTGACAACCAATCGCAACATTTTAAGACATTTGTAAAGATCTGCGAGCATTCTTAACGTTTTCGCAAATATACGTTTTTTCAACAATCCCCGCCCCGTCCATTTTCATCATATTCGGTAATTTCAGCGCGATTTTCAAAATATATCATTCTCAAGGGATATTCGTTATATGTGAGAGCAGCATTAAGTTTGATTCTCTGTGTGTTTTAGAGTACAAGTGAATCATGAAGATATTCAAGACTCTTTTATGCGTTTGCTTACTGTTATCTGCAGCCTCAGGTGAGTTTGTGTTTGGTACCATTTTGGAAGACATAGCCTTGTTTATTAGTTAGCAGACTATGTCCTTTTTGTGATTTGATTAATTTTACCTTCACTACCAGTTATAGATTATCACATTGTACATTTGTCTGAAATTAAACTATACAGTATAAACATTTTTTCTTAATGTCTTATTGTCACTAAAGTTTAGTAATCTTTAAAACACTTTACTTTATTATTCTTTTGTTTTACCTTCACCTGAGTGGGCCCCACAATGCCAGATCTACATGCTATTTTGTTCTATAGCAAACATCAGAGTCCCTGTAAAGTGTCCGCCTAGAACACAACGCCGAGGACGTTGCTATAATAATAGAATATGTTTCACAACACAGCCATATAGGTGTATAAGAAACGTGTGCTGTGTTGAGTTGCCTTTATGGTAAAGGTAAGAACAACACTTTAGTGCATGCTAATTAAAACCAAGAATTAGCGAAAGCGCCCTGAATGACTGATACACACGTAACCGCGATTGTTTTCTCACACACCAGACAAGCATAAAGTTATTCTTAGTTGTGCCTGTCAGAGATGTTTTCATTTCGAGACACGTTTTCAGATTGTTCAGTCTCATCCTCGGCAGAGTCTCGGATGAGACTTGAGTAATCTGAAAGCTTGCCTGACATTACCTGGCAGCCTCAACTCGTATCATAGATTCTTTTAGTCCATCATGTGAAGACCACCATTTTGTACTTGTGCCCACCGTAGAACATTTTTATCGTATGAAAGACAAATCATTTGAGCCACCTCGTGGGAAAACCAACAATGTGGTTTCCGAACAGGTCTGACACAAACCAGGCTGCACAGTCACAGAAGCAGGCTAGAAGCTTGAAATTTCGGATTTAAGAAGAAGAGGAAGTGAATTGTACTATCCGTGTAGCGAAAACAAAAGCGCTGATCAGCTTCGCGGTTACCGCGAAGCTGATCTGCACTTTTGTTTTCGCCTATGCAGACTGTTGGTTTTCACATGAGGTGGCTTATTTAAAGAATATCGCGTCCTTAAAACAGCCACTTCACAGATTCTTATGTCTTATATTCACTACTGAGAATCACGTGGTATTGTATACATACAAACCGATAAATGATCGGTGACACACAATGAAATTTTGTTAGAAGTTGAGGTTAGATTTTCGAGTTTTCCCCAATAGCGTTTCTTCTACTGACTGATAGATAGGTGCAGTCAATGCAGAAATTGAACATTTATCGAAAGAAAGTAACATAAGAAATCATAAGAAATCGGTTTTTTTTTTTTTTTTTTTTTTTTTTTTTTTTTTTTTTTTTTTTCCGCAAACACTTCAATGTTATTGTGATGGAAGTACTATATGTCCATGGGGCGGAAGTGTTAGCGAAATCGAAGTCTGGATTCCTTATGGTACTTTTACTCAATAAATGAGCCGCCACATGGGAAAACCAACAATCTGCAAAGGCGAAATTAAGACGCAGATCAGCTTCGCGGTAACCGCGAAGCTGATCAGCGCCTTTGTTTTCGCTACTCGGATAGTACAATTCCTCTTTTACTTCAATCCGAAATTTCAAGCTTCTCTTCTAGCTCTTTTCTGTTACTGTACAGGCCGGTTTGCGTCAGACGTGTTCGAAAACCACATTGTTGGTTTTCCCACGAGACGGCTCAAATGTTCAATTTCTGTATTGACTGCACCTATCAGTCAATAGAGTAAACACTATAGGAGAAAACTCGAATTTATCATCTCAACTTCGGGCAGAATTTCATTGTACGTCACCCATTCCGTACCACGTGTTTCTCAGCTGTGTATTGCTTCGTGTATATTTTAAGAATCTTACATGTTATCTCGTTTTGATAATTCTAATGTTCTTTCAGTTTCAGCTATCAACTATGAGCGTACGAGCAAGTACCACTGAAGTTAATTGAGAGATTGTCATGGAATAAATTGATCGACAATTATATGACGTTTGTTTTATTTCTAGATCTATTAGATACTTTTGTTTGTTTGTTTTGTTTGACTTAGTGTTTTACGTACCAGTCAACAGTTTTGATAATGTCGGGACGTTGTCTCCACTTTATTGGACTTCTACCTAACATAAGGGATGTCCTCTGCCGAAATGTCTGATGATCGCATATCTTGTGAGAGCCAGGGACTAATTTCCCTCCTGGCGTACCCCCCCCCCCCCCCGGTGAGGTATTGTCAATTTGGCGTGTCACCAGTAAACCATTCAGATCTCTTCAGATGACATCCAAAAGTGAATTTTGAATTTTACCATCCCAGTAAAACGACTAAGGCTTACGTACAAGTATTAATGGATGGTTTGACTAACCCTTTTCCTGGGCAGGCTTAGATCTTCTTAGCAAATAACACAACATAACATAACATAACATAACTTAAGTGTCACTCACATCACACAAAGAATATACATGAGTATGTATGATACAATACATTTCAATTTCAAAGACGAAATTGAATTCTGAAGAAAAGTACAATTTTAAATTGTTAATGCAAAACACAAATTTTAAGTCAGAGTCGGAAAGAGTCGTTAAAGAAAGAAAGAAAGAAAGAAAGAAAGAAAGAAAGAAAGAAAGAAAAAAAAACATGACGCTTACCTGAGATTTGATCTTTGAATATGGCATATTACGGTGACTTTAGCCAAGGTAAAAACAACAACCTCATGATATGATATGATCAAAATTATCAAAATGACGATATGATCAAAATGACGATATGATCAAAATGACGTGTTAACAATGCAACCTTCATATGATTAAAACAACTAGACACATCCATATCAAGATTTTTATACCTTGATATACTAAACGAAACAATGTGTGTTCCAGAAAGCATAGGGCTATATAAATTTCAACATTATTTTTCAGAGCTAACTAAAGGTTATCATAGATATTAGAATAGACTTTTCTGCGGGGTAGCAGAAACCTGTTATATAAACATAAGTTATGTTTTCTCTTTGGAGCCCACACGTTTGACTGAGGTATATTTCTCATTGCATCCCCTCTAATTCGTAGTAGTCCATGTTTTCATGTCCTGAAAAATCATGTTTACTTAGCATCATTGGAAAGCAATCCATATATTATGATCAGGCAAAAATGAGTTTCAGTCTTTATATTAGTTGTCAAACAGATAATGCAAATGCTGTTAAAATGTGTCCGACTGACTAAAAATAACATTTTATCGGCTTTCATGTTTTTATCAACCTGACAAAACTTGCCTGTCTGGGAATGTGTAATACCATTTATACAATGGGAACGAACCGGTAAGGCTATTTCAATTAATTTAGTGTAAATTTAAAACATTTGTTAAAATTTCAGCCAGTCGGCGTATAAAAAGAAAGTTGTTATAAAGAATTAAGTGTTTTAGGGACTCTAGGAAATGCGCAGACTACAAAATATCTCTTGGCAGAGCATCTCGCCGACTGAACATTTGAATACTATTTGATCGGCCTATTCGGGACACCTATAAAAGTCCGACCGTTAATGCAAACAACCCCGATTTGTTTACTTGGAAGTAGCAAGACAGAGTGGTGTATACACAAAAAAATGCGCGTCGCACATGCAAATTCATTTTAACGAGTTAGTCTTAGAACAACGGCTACAGATTGGTCTTATCGTGTGCTTTTATTTTAGACATGACTGACAGCATGACTCCTCAACTTCTTCTTATGTGTTCCCTTCTGGTTACTTTGACGCCAAAGACGACTGGTATTCTTTTGGCTGCGTGCCAGTCGAATCCATGCTCTTATGGCACTTGTCTAGCCATGAACAATAACTACCATTGTCATTGTTTTGCTGGATATACAGGGAAACAATGCTCACAAGACATAGACGACTGCAGCCCGATAAACCCGTGCAAGTCTGGCACGTGCATTGACCGCGTGAATGGCTTCACGTGCTCATGTCCAACTGGCGTTACTGGTCTACGATGCGACGTTTGTGAAAACAACCATCCCAACTGCACAATTCCCACAAACAAACTGTGTGACTGTAAAGATGTGTATGACTCCGGACAATGGCGAGGGATAGGTGTCTATACCATAAATGGCTTTGGGAAAACGTCAGTCCTTTGTGATCGGACGCCTGATGGTAAGATTTGGACTGTTCTTATGTACCGCCATGATGCCTCGCTTAACTTTACGGATAAAAACTATACTGACTATATCTTTGGATTTGGTAACAAAATGTCCGATTTCTGGGAAGGATTAGACAACATGCATAAGATGACTTCTGACGGTAGGCGATATCAGCTAAGGGTAGACCTGACGGCGGCTAATGGGTCTCATTACTTTGCACTGTACGACGATTTCAGCATCGGTCCGCTCAAAGATTTCACGCTCCACGTTGGGAAATACAGCGGAACGGCCGGCGACTCTCTGTCGGGTCATACTGGGCTCGGATTTACGACTCCTGGCCACGACGTTGATACAAATGTCGGCATCAATTGTGCGGATTATCTTCAAGGTTCTTGGTGGTTTCATGATTGCTATGATTCTTGCCTGACATGTCCTTTTATTGTAGCAAAACCGGGGACCGAAGAGTGTGCATCAATGAGTTGGAACGGTGTTAGATATTGTGAGCCACTTCGTGCGGCAAAAATGATGATTAGGCCTATGTAATGATAAGCATATGGGCTGATTTAAATATCGCCACAAAAGCACCATATTCGTAATAAGAAAAAAAAAACACTTTTAAACACACAAAAAGACGTTATCATTGTGATCAATCTAATATGCATAATCTTGTACTGTACACAGTTTGGAAAATAACAAGTGAAATATTTGCAAACATGCAAACTGTAGCGAACAGTGCTATTCCTGAACTATCCATGTAAGCACGGTCTTATCTGGAATATTTGTTCAAAGAAATTCAAAGATGCATAGTCAATTCTACCATTCTAATGAATAGAAATAAAACTGAGATTCTTTAAGAGCGGTGAGAGTATTAATGAGAAAGGGGATGGGCCATACCGCGGTTTCGGCTACTTAAGCCTCGCCAGTGACCCTATAAG